>CM034388.1:0-1200000 GCA_019925095.2 Dendrolimus kikuchii | reverse complement strand
CGCTGTCGTTCAAGTGGGCCATCTGCCCGTCTGCTGAACTACTGCAATAAAAAAAAGACAAAAATTAATACCATGTAACCTGTTTTGAAGTATTCACTAGCGGCCCCGGCAGACGTTGTCCGGCTCTGAAAAAATAAAAATCTAGGACCCGATCTCAGCGCCACCTATCGGTTTTAATTGTGAATCTAAACCATCCGGGAACCCACTCAAACACACAAAAACAAAATCACCAAAATCGATCCAGCTGATTAGGAGGATTCTAGAACCCGATCTCAGCGCCACCTATCGGTTTTAATTGTGAATCTAAACCATCCGGGCACCCACTCAAACACACAAAAACAAAATCACCAAGAACGGTCCAGCTGATTAGGAGGATTCTAAAACCCGATCTCAGCGCCACTTACCGGTTCCAACGGGATAAAACGTATCCTATGTCCGTCTCCTGGTTCTAAGTTACCTCCCCACCAATTTTCAGCCAAATCGGTACAGCCGTTCTTGAGTTATAAATAGTGTAACTAACACAACTTCCTTTTATATGACGGACGAGACTGGAAGAAAGACATAGGCTACTTTTTTTTATTATTGCCTGAAGCAGGCATAAGTTAAACGGCCCATCTGACCACCTAGTTTTTATTTTTTTAAACTTGTGTTTGAGTAGCCCTGGCTTCAGCACCCTTTGCCTGTCAAAGGAAATGTCACCGTCATACGATGAGATGACAGCGGCTTATGACGTTTTACGTCCCCCCTCTTTCTCTTCTCTCTTCTGCCTGTTAAAAAGGTGCTGTGTAATTTCATGTTATGTAATTGTGTAATAGAAATAAAAGTTATCTTGAATAATCGCCATAATTTATTGTTAAAAAACATCCTCTCGATCCACAACAATTTGAAGCGAGATGAAATACATTATTTTATGGCAGACCAATCATTTCTCAAAGTTAGGGATAAGAAGTAAGAAAGAGAGTTGGTCTGAAAGAGAGTGTCGGGGTGAAGGTAAGGAAAGGAATGCTCCCGTGGTTCGGGCATGTGGAAAGAATGCATGATGAAAGAATGACTAAACAGATATACAATGCAAAAGTGGATGGATGCAGAAGTCGTGGAAGGCCACGACACACCTTCCATGATCAAATTGATCGTGTACTAGCAGAAGGTGATGTCAGGAGCTTTAAGAACAGACGAGCTTGCATGACAAGAGTTATGAATGTCAAAGAGGCAAGTGAGGTGTGTAAGAATAAGCCTAAATGGCACTCTGTTGTTCGTGCCTACCCCGCAAGGGAACTGGCGTGAAGTTATGTATGTATGTATGTATGTAAAATTCATCATCATTAAAAAGACTGCGATAGTTGATGAAATTTTGTCTACACATATGTAGTTTTAGTACCGAGAATGGAAATTGGTTAGTTTTCATCCCAAAAATTGGCTTAGATTTCAATATAAAATTAAGCAAAGCTGCGGGGCCAAATAGTGCTTATATATATAAAATTTAAATACTGACGTGTGAATGTTTGCTCTCTAAACAATAGTTACGCAACAGAGGTTGACCTGTGGCGAAGCCGCCGGGGAAAACTATAGTAGTCTTATAATTACAAAGTAGTTTATAACTCGCACATAATTTAAATATAATTAAAGTGTTAGTCTATTTTTACCGCATGAACTTCGAATAATTAACTACCCGCTGCGGCTCAATGACTCAAAATGAGTCCTAGCTTCCGAAGTGAGAATACTTCACTCCTTCCTATCATAGGCATGAAGCTCGCGCAGATCAGCCTCCGCTACGTCACGCCAGTGATATCTGTGTCGACCAACTGGTCGCCATCTCATTGATCTGCCCAGTTAGGTTCTTTTCTCCCCCATTCTAAGTAGGTGGCCAAGCCAACGCAAGCGATGTGCCTTGCTCTCGCCTATTATATTACGCTCATCCACCAATTTTTTTTTTATTGCAAGAGATCAGCAGACAGGCAGACGGCCCACTGGATGGAAAGCGGTTACCATCGCCTATGGACATTTACAACACCAAAGTTGCTACAAATGCGCTGCTGCTCTCTTAAGGGAGACTGGAACCTGGTCACTAATGACGGAACACGACTCAAGGTTGTTATGGCGACATACTTTAGAGCAGGGGTGGTAGCCATCCAGTCGGGCAAATGCTCTACCACCTGGCTGTGGGTTTTTAAGTCGCCTCTTACGACAGGCCGCCCGGCCGTAGGAAATTGTATTCTTTCTTCGTTCCTGCACGGATAAAAAGTTCTTCGATTTCGACTTTTTTTTTGAAAATGAACTTCGTATACGTAACGGAAATTATACAGATTACAAGTATCCTATTGTTACGAATTTGTAAGATGTGAATTTAAAATGCCGTTGTAATTCACAAAGTTCATTCTCCCTACACACGTAATTCACGGTTCTTACGAGCACAATCGAATACAGTAAGTAGAAACCGTCAAGCAGAAAATCGTAATGACATAAATCGCGCGAAGTCCGTCGTTATAAGATATTGGTTCCATAACCTTACTAGGTACCTCGATCGCAGTTGAAACTCGACTGACTCAGCACCGACCTTGTATTTGCAAAAAAGACATGGCTCCCCAAAAAAATACCCATTAGTTGCGCCGATTAACACCTCCTTACAAATTCTTCCTCCCAGAAAAGAATAAGCTTTCAAATGAAGAATGCGCAATACAAGACAAACATTCAACTTAGGGTTAGTGCTGTCACCGCAATATAGTGAAAGAATTGTTGGAACACAGAAAACATTTTAATTTAATAATTTAATTCTCCTAGTAAATCCTAGTAAGTGTGTGAACCTCCGGGGCACGAATGCAGTGTGGCGGTGGACTGGTGGCGAGGTAAGTTACTCTTCCCTTGCTTCTTCTTCTACGTCCCTTTGCCTTCTCCCGGCTATCGTATCGCGCCCGCACCCATTGTTCTTTGGAATCCTCAAAGTTGTAAGCTTAATGGCTTGTAGGAATGGTTTTTTTTATTGCAGGAGTTCAGCAGACAGGCAGACGGCCCACTTGATGAAAAGCGGTTACCATCGCCTATGGACATTTGCAACACCAAAGGTGCTACAAATGCGCTGCTGCTCTCTTAAGGGAGACTAGAACCTGGTCACTAATGCCGGAACACAACTCAAGGTTGTTATGGCGACATACTTTAGACCAGGGGTGCTAGCCATCCAGTCAGGCAAATGCCCTACCACCTGGCTAGAACGCATGTGCAACAAAATTCAAACAAAAGATGAAAGAATTTATGACATCTTACTGCGGCGAAATACATAGGAATTAACGCGAAGAATAGATCATTTAAATTCGAAGGGGTAATAAAACACCCCTAAAGGATTAGTATCGGTTCGTAACAATATTTTGATACCGGCTTTAAAATTACCTTATAGCTTGTTTTAAATGTTCGAATGTATACAGACCGTTTCCTTTTATTAGTAGTATTAACAGAGTCAGATCTGCAAATGAGCAACTTTACAGGAGAGCGCTCTGAACTTTGAATTGCTTATATTTTTTTTACTACAAGAATTAAATTTTCAAAAAAAATATTATATGTTAATATATGTTCGAGAGCTTATTTGCAATGCAATTAAATAACATTTTTACTTATCTAAATGTTTGAAAAGCTAGTAATGGCTTTGTTATCCGTACATGGGTCATCATGATTTGTCGGATCTGTCACATCCAACAAAGTTACATGGACAAACATATTTATTCTTTGTAAGAAGTGCCACATACAACATTGTCATTAGTAAATCCTGTTTAAGTTTATGTCGTATTTAAATTGATATTATAAATTAAATCCAATTTTTAATAAATTTGTTTCACAAATAACAAATAATCAAACATAATTGACAATTTAGGGACAAAATGAAAACAATCTTTGCCATAAAATTTGTTAAAATCATTAATTATAAAGTCTACCTGTATGAATGGCACTTAATAATCACATTTCAGGTTTCATTAGCTTAGATAATCAGTCTTAGTAATTTCTTTCTTACAAAAATATACCCCGCATACCCCCCTCGCGCCCCGCTAATAACGTCGGGAGTTAACATTCGTCATTGTTAATGGGAGATGGTGGCATATATGACATTGTTAATGTGGCTATTTTAAAAACTATGAGGAAAAATTACCTTTTTGTTGCTGCTATTGAAAAACAATGCTTTTTTAGGGTCATTAGTGAAATAAAACCAAAATGTCGAAAATTGCATATCCTACATTTTTACTGGGCGGTGGAGCCTCATCTGGGATGATGTTACGTATATAGACCGTTTCACGCATATGTGGCGTGCTCTGTGTAATGCGTTATTTGTGATGCGATATTGTTTTTAATTGTTAATCACTTTACATATTAACAGATAACGTGTTTATACGTACATATAACTACGTATATTCTAATATGGCTATTCGTAAACGGCGTTATTTTTAACTTTATGAATAAGACGCATTTGGACAAAATCAATAACAATTACATCATCGCAGGTGCGGTCCCAGCATTAATATTCTTCTATGGATGTTTATTAGGTATGTATATGTATGTACTTAGAATATATCCCTTACGATATTTTATCAATCATAATGTTCTTTTCATATTCATATCCTAACATACCTCATCTGTCATGCAACATGCATGCGAAGTCCCGCTAAAAACAGTGGTGTAGAAAAAAAACACAAATTTCTTATAAAAATATTTTAATTCACACTAAATTTATAATATTTATTTACATTTCTTTTATATTTCCAACACCTATTTTGAAATGAGCAAATCACTGGTAACACTGCAGCTTTTTCATCTACATAACATTTCCTATCATTATAATGCATCAAGTATAATTTGGTTTTCCTATGGTAGCGTTACGCTTTTGCTTTTGTTGTGAATCTGACAGATAAGCAGACAGGCCACGTGATGGAAAGTAGGTAATGTCGTCTATAGATGATTGCAACACCAGAGGCAGTCAACGAGTTGCCAGATGTCCAGTTTTGTTTTTGGTCTTGTCCGCTCAAGAAAATCTTGGTAAACGGTTTTAAAACCAATGACACTTTATTAAAAGCAGTGGAATTTAGTGCTAAATATATGAAAAAGTTGATTGGCTTTTAATTTAGCATTCGATGCAGTTTTCAATAAATTTATATCTTAATAAAAAGAATTACAAACTTGTCCCGTTTTTTTAGAACACATCTGGCAACCCTAGTTGCCACCTTTTAGGATGGGATAGGAGTCATGGGATGAAAGAGGAAGGGATAAAGGGACATATAGTGCATAAATAATTTGGTCATTTAAGTATGACACGAACAAAGAATTTGTATGCCTTTATAAGGAACATGTTCTACCTTCCAGATAGAACTGATATGAACATCTCGTATCTCCAAGTCTCTATGAAATAAATGATATTGATTTTAGGGCTGGGATAGGGGGTGACGATAGAGAAACTCCTTTATATCGAAAACTGTTTTAAGTTTGTTCCACCTTCTCTCTATACTTTTGGTCCTTCGCGCCGGATATGAACCAGCGACCTATGGATGAAAATATAGCGGACTATGTGGAATAAACTTAAAATAGTTTTCGATAGCAAACGTATAATTTTAAAGGAGTTTCTCTTTCCCCAACAGCGGGATAGAATGAAGAAGATGGGGTAAAAAGATCATACAGGAGAAATGAGATAGATATATTTCTTTTAACAAATGTGCTAATCAGAACGATTCGAAATTGTTTTTATTAAAACTGTGCCAATGAAACTTATTCGCGATGCCATGATGACTTTTCTTAGTGCATTGCAAGGTCGACACTTATTATACTTTACAAAATGCCTATATTATATAACGTCAGCATCTATATCCAGCGAGCGTGCCAAAATGGCGGCATTTAAAATTCGTCTTGCTCCAATTTTGAAAAATTTATTCTGATGCTGAATTTTATCATTTTTATCAGGATTATAGTTCATTTGATGATCTCATTATAGTTCGGCCGCTCTTAGAAAGCGTTCCGACTTCTTGAATATATGGGTGGATAATATTGTAATTATGAATAATTTACAATAAAACATTTCTGTATTTTTTACTGGTTTAGGATTTAGTTACAACTCATATCACCTCGATAACTAGTTTAGCACAAAACGGAAACGCATTCTTAGTGGCCTGACTATAGTTACAAAAATTGCACACATATATTGTCCCTATTGTCGGAGTGAATATAAATCTAAACTACAATTACAAAATGTCTACCGACCGCCATCTTTAGCTCGACAAAATGGCGGCTGGTTCAATGACCGTTGATGTTTCATTACTATCTACCGGATACGAGTAGAACGATGACATCCAACCGCTCATCCAGTAGAACATGAGGGCCCAGAAGACGAAGCGAGTGATGAGATCCACCCACCACATCCTGAAATATAATGTTCCTTATTGCACACGAGAAAGAGGATTTACATTTTTTTTATTACTTGCGTTCAGGAGGCAGGAGACGGACCACTGGCGTTACAAATGGCCACTAATGTCAGAACACAACTCAAGGTTGTTATGGCGGCATATTTTAGATCAGGGATGGTAACCATTCAGACGGGCAGATACCCTACCTAGCTGTGGGTTGTTTTGCAGTCTATCTCTGTTCCTGCACGGAACATTACATCTGTATTCTTGAGTAAAATCGGGAATCTTAAGTGTTCATTCACGTTGACTCGCGGGCGCGGTAGCGGGCGCGGTGGCGGGCGCGGTGGCGGGTGCGGGCGCGGTAGACGTAGCGAGTTCGTGTTCACATTAGCCACCAGGCGTTCGCGCGAGTTTTTGTGTTTTCAGAGATAGAAAATATGGACGACGATCTTTTATTTTTAACTGAAAATTCATATCTAAAGTGGGAGATGATAAAATTAGAATTGGTGTGCACGAAATTAATAAAGAAAGTGAACGGTATGGTAAATTTCATACTTTATATAGTAATTTGAGAGATCATCCTTCAATATTTTTTGGATATACCGGGATGACTGTTAACTGTTTTTATTACGTATTGAATTCAATAAGGAGTGAGATTTCAAAAGAAGACACAAATTTTCATAAAAGCATAAAGCCCGAAGAATGACTATTTGTAACTATAAAGTGAGTTTAAAAAAAAACATAGTTAATAAAAAAAAATTATCAGGATACATAATAACAGTAATTCAAATTCAAATAAGGTTCGTTAACATTTTTTGAAAAGGCTTTTGGGAATAGCAGGAGTTAAATTATTAACTCCCGCAATTTCCAAAAATCTAATATAATAATCAAAATAATACTGGACGCCCTGGACGGTTTTTGCCGTTGTATTGTGTCGTATACCGATAAACTGCGTTAGTATATATGTTATGACTGTTGACTCTATACCCGTATATACAAAGTACTCTGTCGTTGATACTGGTTGAACTTAGCTGACGTCGCGAGTGAATCGCGCGCTTCGCCGCTAGCATACAACTCATGCGTTTGATATTGCCGCGAGCGAAACGCGCGCGCCAGTCGCTAGCTTGCCCGCTACTTAGACCGCGCGTGCATTTCGCAACGTGAACACTTGGATATTACGCCATATGTTTGTTATTTCGCGACCGCGCCCGCTACCGCGCCCGCCACCGCGCCCGCGAGTCAACGTGTTTTAATACTAATGCTCTCCTCTGCTTCTTCAAGACATTATTCAACGCCATCAGATTGAAATGTATCGAAAGTTAGACTCGTATTATAAAGACTTCACGTCTCTTTGTGTATTCTACGGTTTGATTGGGAGTAGTGTTGAGTAGGACACGATTATAAAATGAGTTTGTAAGAGTAGCATGACATTTTGTATTTAACTAGTACAATGTACCACTTCAAATCAGTCGAAGAGTTTCGTACGGCAATACATTTGAAGCGTTGCCTCATTTGTCCCGTTCCTCACAATTTGTATCTACGCGGTACAATCGAACTTCTAGTTCGGAAATGTTCGTTAAGAATCGGATGTGATCGGCTTCGGTTGCCTCATTTTACTAGCAGTCGTAGTATGACATGTTATGCTTCCGCTCCCGCCAAAGGAGGACGCGCCGACGCCGGAAGTCCGAGCTAGACCTTCGGCCACCGTAAGCGGGCAGCGCGGGTTGGGCCCCTAGGGGTATAGGGGTTCTCACTCACCCGCACATGCCGTCGAGATGAGAGCGCGAGTGTTCCGCGCGCGCTCATCTCTCTTCCCGTGGGGCGCGTTACAAACACGTTACAAACCCAGGGCCCGTGCCCTGGCATAGGAAGAGGCCCAGGGGGGCCCACGGCTGCCAGGGCACTGCGGAATCGGGCAGCCCATTTTCCGTAGCCCTGGCATAAGGCGCAGGACGGAACACCCAGGGGTTTTAATGGGTATTCCTAACTGGGGAGTGGCAATAGCGTGGCACCGGTTCTGACCGGGCACGCTAATGCCACTCCCGATCTGGCGAATCCCACACACTCACACAGGTCGCGAACATCCCCCCAGGCTTCTGTGCCTGTCGCGGCTTAGTCCTCAAACGGATTTCGCCTGGCCAAAAAAAAAAATGACATGTCATGCTGTCCCTCATTATTATCTGAATATCCGTAGAGACGTTTGTACGAGCCAATATTGCTCGTACAGCGTATTTTACATATAAATACGCATTATTTTTTTTTAGTAAAACAGACGTATTAACATCACCATCACGTGCGCCACTTGAGCACTGCAAGTTGTGCGTCTCAGGTCATCAAACGACCTTAATAAACAACAAACAACAACTCAACGTGGTTTGGCTTGCAAACACCCTTCAAACGGGGTCTATCGTTAACGACGATTAAGCCCAGCATCTTTGGAAGTGTACAAGCCGTACATTTAATGGTCCTTAGAGCCTTGCAAGTTGTGGACTAGCAACGGAACGCCCTCGGGATCGTCGTGTCCACACTGATATCTGTTCATAGTGCTTGGTGTGGTAATTCCCAGTTACGTTAGCAAATCGGTGCGATTGGCCTCCCACAAGCAGGTCTCACCAAGAGCATTGAGAGATTGCAAATAGCGTAAAAAAGGAAATGCAGCGCTGAGAACTAGCAGATAACAAGCCGGCAAGGATAACGTCCATTGCTACCTCAACCGGTAGGACGCAGAGATAACGTCTATTGCTCCTAGAACCACTCTTCGGCAGGGATAACGTCCACTGCTACCCAAACTGATAGGACGCAGAAATAACATCGACTGCATTGTACTGTTCTAGCATAATCCTCATTCAGTCTTACCTCTTACGTTTGAGGAGTGCGTAAGTAGCGTGACAAAAATGCAAATTTGCATGCGTGCGAGTGAGAGCGCAACACTCTCCCTTCTCAGCTTTGTACGTACCATCTCGTAAACTATATCGTTCTGCTGGTACTTTGTACTACTCTAGAAGATGCAACGGAGTTAATAGAATGAAGATACTCACACTTTCATGTGCCTTCTAGCTGCGGGCAATGTGTCGTCATATTCCTTAAGAATGTATATTCTTGCAGCTCTCACGCAGTCTTCGAAATACTTCATTATGTCAACGCCTTAAAAATACATGTAATATTAATATAATATGTACTCGTTGTAACGTGTTGCATTTGTAATTTATATTATTTTAATCTATTTAATTATGTATGTCTTTATTAGTTTATTATTGTAATGCTTTTTTCTTCTTTTACGATTGAATTAGTTTCAATTTAGTTAAGCCACCAAATATTATTTAATTTTTCTTGTAATATCTCCTTAGACACCGGGTTACAGACAGCGATAAGGCCGCCCATTGTTCTAATTTAAATGTGTTTGTAATAGATATCTAGGTTTAAGTTATGGTGAACAATAAAGAGTTTTCATTCATTCATTCATTCATACTCGATGTTAACATTATAGATAAATCAGGATCTTTAAAGTATATAATAATTATTTGACTTATTTACTATGTATGTATTTCATTGAATATTAAAACAGCTGCAAGGAAACTATTAAGCAAATCACACGCATTTTATTTTCTCGAAAATACCTTGCATACAGAGTTCAACCTTTGCACCTTAACAAAAGTATACTGTTACGAATTTGCGAGATATGAATTAAAACGTCGTTTCTGAAGAACACAAAATTTATTAGAAATACATACACGTAATTCACAGTCCTTACAAACACAAATAAATACAACAAATCCAAACCGGAAAGCATAAACCCCACAAAGTCCGGCGGTGTGAGATTGCCTTTCCGAATGTACACTTGATAATTTCTCGACCGCAGTTGAAACTCAAATATCTCTGTCTCAACGGGCCGGCCTTGTATCTTCGCAAAATAGACACAGAACTCCAATAAACAAGAAAAAGAACTGTATATTACTTGTGTAATTATGTGATCTTCCAAACAGCATTTAATTAGAATTTCACAATTTGTAATAGTATGTGTATAATAATAAATGCAACTGCTTTTTATATTTTTAACCGATTTTCTAAAAGAGGAGGTTCTTAATTCGACTGTATTATGTTTGTTGGGGATTGTCTTTACCTTAATTTTTCATTACTGTTTGCACTACGTGTTATATGCGCGCGCGTCGCTGACAAAATGGCCGATAATAGTGATGTGCCTGCCACATTAGTTGTATGGTTGCTAGTGATGTCTCAATTAATTGATGTGATGGCTAGTGATGTGCGATAACAATGTTTGCAAAGCGATTTCTACGTCAATTGTGGACCGATTTTCATTTTTTCCCCTTTATTCGAAACAGTATACTCCTGAGGTGGTCCCATTGTCACCAAGTGAGGATCTCAAGTGAGGTGCACCGCACCCAATATATATTTTCTACACAACAACCACACCACAACAACCATCATATCATCTATACCGATAGATGATACGATATGATGGTTACAAATCGGTTGTGACACCTGCTGATCGCTCGCTCGGCTTGTGGGCTTTATTCAAAAGTCACGACAAGTGATGACGTGACTAGAATGGTGAGTTCGTGACACAGAATTAAGAAACCATAAAGAAAAAAAAATAACATCGATGACATTGACATCTAGTTTAGGTTTAGTCAAGGCTATGGTGAGTAGTGGTACGGAGAATCATCTCATATAGGAAAATAGTTGAAGAAGTGTCCAGTTGTAGGCTATAAATAACAGTTCAAAAACCATCCACAAAGGCGCTGACGTAGACAAAGGGTATGGTATGAATTAGTGGTAGCAAATATAACCATTAACCAATAAATTTACCGGTAAAAAAATTAACACTTCTATTCGATAAATAAAATTAAGCAAAATGGTTAAAAATACCATTTAACAAATACACTGCGTGTAGTCGCGTAGGTAATTATTGGAAATTATATACTGCAAGTTTCAACTTTATAATTCACAACACATAAGATTAGATCGTGTACTAGCAGAAGGTGATGTCAGAAGCCTTAAGAACAGACGAGCTTGCATGACAAGAGTTATGAATGTCAAAGAGGCAAGTGAGGTGTGTAAGAATAAGCCTAAATGGCACTATGTTGTTCGTGCCTACCCCGCAAGGGAATTGGCGTGAAGTTATGTATGTATGTATGTACATAAGATTCATTTTCGCTTTGCAGATGGTTTTCAACTTATCATGAAATTATTGAATTTTGATGATTCGATTGTATGCTCTATGACCCTCAAAATAAAGCACAATATTTAATTTGGTGTTTTTTACAGTTAATGATACTTTTATTTGTTAGAAAATTGAAATGAAACGATATTTTTAACTTAGCGATCGCGAAGATGACGTGATTGGTTGATTTTTTAAACGTAATATATTGTTTGGTAATTGATATTACGGCAGGTCAGTGTATGTTTTCCATTGTTTTAGTAAAGTTGTGTTTTTGTATTTGAAGAGATTTGTACATTGTGTTTGTGTTTTGACTTTTTTTTTGTGTGTGTTTGGAACTTTGTTTACTTTGTTGTTGTGGATTTTTAAATTTCATATCTAACTTAAAATGCCGAAATTTCATTGAATCAAAAATAATGTACGAAACTCAACCATTCGAGTCAACATTAGCAAAATTAATTATTTAACAAAAAGATTTACCGATTTTTTTTATTTTTTTTTTATTGCTGGAGTTCAGCAGACAGGCAGACGGCCCACTCGATGGAAAGCGGTTACCATCGCCTATGGACATTTGCAACACCAAAGGTGCTACAAATGCGCTGCTGCTCTCTTAAGGGAAACTGTAACCTGGTCACTAATGCCGGAACACAACTCAAGGTTGTTATGGCGACATCCATCTCTAGTATAATGTAGCTGTTGTTGACGAATCGAAGTACGCCGAGTTAAAAAAATTAACATCTTCGGCGACTAGAGTAGTTGGTGACAGCTGACAGTACACTGTTATAAAACGTCAACTATTTACGTAGTACAAAGTAATTTACTAAACATAACCTCAAATCATTGTTATGTGAAAACGCGTGAATAGTGATTTTATTTCGTGAATTTTGAATAATACGCTTAGTGATTTTGTAATATTTAATTTTATAAAACTAAAACACTATAATACTACTCTAATAACTTCTGGCGCTTTCTTTAAAATTCACCCTGATGCCAAAGTGGCGCCACCCTAATTTAATGCATTTCGACGGACACTTCTTCATATACAGAGATGATTCTCCTTACCTCTACCCTCCATAGTCAAGGACTAGATGCCACCCATAAACTTCAAAAAAATATATAAGTATTATCTATGATTTTCAAGTTTCTTGTTTTTGCTAGGAGTTTTTGACGGGAACTGAAAGGAGATGTTGTGTTGTGCAGTTTTATTTTTGTTTTTGCTATTTACATGAATTGTTTAGTTGTGTTTTATTTCATTTTTCAACAACTTTCTTGTATTTTCGGACTATTTTAAATCTTTTTATGTTAAGTATTGGATTTTTCAACTTTGGATCTATAAGTGCAATATTAGTGAAAAACATAAGTGAGGTTATATTTACAAAAACATTAATATCTCAAGAACTATACATTTTCTTGACATAGGGGTTGCAGAAGGGGTAAGTATTCATCCCTACCCTCCTCTTGACTCCTCCAAATAAATGAAATCAAGGTGCCGTATATCTATACCCGACCCCAAAAAATACTCACCAACACTATCAACCTTGTAGTCTCTCCTTTCTCGAGGATTTAATCTCGTTCTAACAGTCTGTGCGATATCGGACTTGAAGTCCCATTGGTTGTTTGTGTAATACTCGAATACTTCGAAACCTTTGGATATACGACGCTGCACGCGCATTAAACTGAAAAAAAAATGCATTTTATAATCTGTGACAAACATGCGGTAATTGAATGTAATATATAAAATTATCGTGTCGCGGTGTTTGTTACCAATCTCCTCCGAAACGGCTGAACCGATTTCTACGAAATTTTGTGTGCATATCGGGTAGGTCTGAGAATCGGCCAACATCTATTTTTCATACCCCTGTTTATAACTCAAGAACGCCTGTACCGATTTGGCTGAAAATTGGTGGGAGCTTAGAACCAAGAGACAGACATAGGATACTTTTTATACCGTTGGAACCGGTAGGTGGCGCTGAGATCGGGTTCTAGAATCCTCTTAATCACCTGGAGCGATTTTGGTGATTTTGTTTTTGTGTGTTTGAGTGGGTCCCCGGATGGTTTAAATCCACAATTGGAACCGGTAGGTGGCGCTG
This sequence comes from Dendrolimus kikuchii, assembly GCA_019925095.2. Classification (NCBI taxonomy): domain Eukaryota; kingdom Metazoa; phylum Arthropoda; class Insecta; order Lepidoptera; family Lasiocampidae; genus Dendrolimus; species Dendrolimus kikuchii. The sequence continues at coordinate 1,186,363 of CM034388.1, read as the reverse complement.
AGATCGGGTTCTAGAATCCTAATCACCTGGAGCGATTTTGGTGATTATGTTTTTGTGTATTTGAGTGGGTCCCCGGATGGTTTAAATCCACAATTGGAACCAGTAGATGGCGCTGAGATCGGGTTCTAGAATCCTCCTAATCAGCTGGAGCGATTTTGTTGATTTTGTTTATGTGTGTTTGAGTGGGTCCCCGGATGGTTTAAATCCACAATTGGAACCGGTAGGTGGCGCTGAGATCGGGTTCTAGAATCCTCCTAATCACCTGGAGCGATTTTGGTGATTTTGCTTTTGTGTGTTTGAGTGGGTCCCCGGATGGTTTAAATCCACAATTGGAACCAGTAGGTGGCGCTGGGGTCGGGTCCTAGATTTTTATTTTTTCAAGGCAGAACAAGGTCCGCCTGGACCGCTAGTTATGGATAAAAACATTCCTTTATACTTACACAGGCTTGTAGCCGAGACAGAAGAGCAATGTGTCGACAATGAACGCGGGTACCCAATGGAAGAAGAACGCGCAAATGTTGTGGTGTAGCCTGGAGTGTTTCATTGAACCACCTGGATACCTAGAAACACCAAAATACATACTTAGATAAAGCGAGAAAAATACATAATGCACACACCTGAGATGTACTGAACTCATATACTTTGTAAATGATATTTTTGGTTTGGTTGGTTATTTGGAGAGAGCGAAGTGCAAATTGCTTCAACAATGCTTGGAGTGCTCAGGCCTTTTATGCGCCCTATGTGAGCTTCTATAACTACGACCTTGTGTTTTTTAGATATCATAGGTACCCTACCTAGAGCATTAAATAACATAACGCACAAGGACCTTGGTGTTGGTGGACCAATTTTCTAATATTTTGGAAGAAAAATCTATTGTTTTAAAGAACTAGACCAAAATAATGAGCGCGATGTTTTGTCTAATTTACATACATACATAACTTCACGCCAGTTCCCTTGCGGGGTAGGCACGAACAACAGAGTGACATTTAGGCTTATTCTTACACACCTCACTTGCTTCTTTGACATTCATAAGTACACGATCAATTTGATCATGGAAGGTGTGTCGTGGCCTTCTACGACTTCTGCATTCATCCACTTTTGCATTGTATATCTATTTAGTCATTCTTTCATCATGCATTCTTTCCACATGCCCGAACCACCGGAGCATTCCTTTCCTTACCTTCACCCCGACACTCTCTTTCAGACCAACTCTCTTTCTTACTTCGGTATTACGAATGCGGTCTGCGAGCGTCACTCCGCAGATTTTGCGCAGTGCTCGCATCTCGACCGTGTTTACTCTACTTTCATGCTCTCTTTTCCATACCCAACTCTCGCTTCCATACGTGAGCGTAGGTACCAGCACCGCGTTGTGTATGGCGAGCTGGGCCTTCTGGCGGAGGTTCTTAGCGCCTAAAACTTTACCTAACGCTCCATTCACAATATTTATATTGTTTTGTCTAATTTAACAGACGTTTTTGATGATACTGGCATGTAGGTACGTATGTGTTGGAATCGAGCACTAGGGGCGCAGCGGGAACTTATCAGGAGCAAACCGAAACAGTAATAGTCCTGCCTGGTCTGGCCATTCTTGCTCCCCCCAAAGTCTACGCCCTGTGCCTGGGCACCGGTGGCACCGCCCTATTTACGGCACTGGGAGTGCTCAACAGCTGGGACAGAATTCATTATATAAAACCCAAGTCCTGGTGTTCACATCTCTGGGTTAGTGCCATCATCATCTAGTGGTTAGTTAGTTAGGAAGGCCAGGAGTTCCATAGTACGGGTTTTATTCTCAGTTTGGGCTCCGGTCTCCTGTTACTTAGCTTTATTAATTTTGTAATAACTTTAAGTCATACAATCATTTATAGCTTTTTTTTTATAATTTCGCAAAAATATTCTTGTTGCTTTTAGTATTTAAGGGAGAAAATAGATAAACATTTCAGTGCATCTCAGTACCAGCTCCTCCCACTTGACGACACCGAACATACAGACGGGGTAGAACCTTTGAACCTTAGAAGAGACGTTGGCGCTGGTGCGGCTGTTAATGGACTGTATCAGGGCGGCAAACGTCTTTGTGAGACGGAATCTAGGTTACCTGGACTACTGTGGTCTGATTTCCCTTGGCTTTACAATAGCGGGACTATCACATCATACGCGTGCGTTCAGAGCGGGATCGATTTACACACCTTTTGTAGGTGCCAGCGAGTGGCAAGCGGCGTATGCGTGCGGGGGGGGGGGGGGGTGAGGAAGGATTGGGGGTAGGATGACGTTTACCGCCAGATGGCGTTACCAGGCGCTCTAAGCTTGTTCTACCAACTGAAGAACGGGGAGTGCTCTGATGAGCTATTTCATTTGGTGCCTACGTCGCCATTGTATCACCGCACCACTCGCCGGCGATTGGGAGTTCATCCACACTTCTTAGACACTTGGAAGTCATCCATTGCATGTAGCACACGCTCCTTCAGGTCATACGTGTGCAAGCTGTGGAATCAACTCCCTCCTGCGGTTTACCCACAGCGCTACATTTGGGGCTCTTCAGAAAGAGTGTAAACAGATATTTAATGTCTCAACGAGGTAGGCAACGCCCCCTTGGTGTTACAAATGTCCGTGGGTGACTGTAACCACTTATCACTAAGTGGATTGTTTCCCAGTTTCATAACATAATGGTATACCATTTTCAGCATGTGCATGTACGCAGCAACAGCGCCCGAATGCGGCCGAAAAAGGGCGGTTACAAGACCTTGTAATTTCATAAAATTGTATGGTTTATTTAATTAATAGTGTTTTACATGTTATTTGTGTGTATTAAATTTTTATATATTATACAAAAAAAACATCAATTTCTGCCAGTTCACTCTAAGCCGCGTGAAAACGCGGCTTAGTAGTTCCTGAGATTAGCGCGTTCAAACAAACAACCTCGTCAGCTTTATACACATACATACATACATACATAACTTCACGCCAGTTCCCTTGCGGGGTAGGCACGAACTACAGAGTGCCATTTTGGCTTATTCTTACACACCTCACTTGCCTCTTTGACATTCATAACTCTTGTCATGCAAGCTCGTCTGTTCTTAAGGCTCCTGACATCACCTTCTGCTAGTACACGATCAATTTGATCATGGAAGGTGTGTCGTGGCCTTCCACGACTTCTGCATCCATCCACTTTTGCATTGTATATCTGTTTAGTCATCTCAGTCGTCAGCTTTATATATTAGTATAAGATAATAATATCAGCCCATAAATGTCCTACTGCTGGGCTCGGGCCTCCCACTATAGGGAAACGGACAGTATACCCGCCACGCTTGTCCAAGGCGACTTGGCAGGTTTGACACATCGGTTATCTCGATGTGCAGTATGCATCACGATGTTTTCCTTTATCGTTGTTAGCACGGCGTAATTGGAACAATATGTACATTTAGGTCAGAAAACTGCCTAAGTGGTGCATGCGTTCCGGCCAGGATCGAACCCGCGCCCTTTGATTTGGGGACGCGTGCGCTAGCCATTACGCCACCACGACTAATGACGACTAATCGTTGGTATCCTAGTTAACCCTTTAGCTCACTATTAGCACATATGTGTCCGCGATGAGAGTGCAGATCGCGTTTGCGGACGTGATCGTTAATTGTGTTGTTGTCTCGCTCTGTTTATATAGGAGTCGTATGATTTGTATGAAATGGGTATATTTTCTTGGTATATTACGAGATAGTGACAGTGTTAAACTTGGGGCTTTTTGAGCTCACTATTAGCACATATCGCTCCTTTGGTAGAACATCGACGTAATTACCACTTTTGCATTTTTTCAGAAGAGCATGTAATGTGTTTTTTTTTTTTGGAGTTCTTGAATCAATTTGTAAGCAATGGTGGTAGAGTTATGATTATACTATATATATATTATAGATACAACACCGTCATGTTGCTCCAAATGGATGGAGACACTTATTACGGGAGTTTTGACATATTAAACTCAATTTTAATAAAATGACAATAACGTCCTTGTTCCACCAAATGACCGATATGTGTCCGCGATGAGAGTGCAGATCGCGTTTGTGGACGTGATCGTTAATCGTGTTGTTGTCTCACTCTGTTTATATAGGAGTCGTATGATTTGTATGAAATGGGTATATTTTCTTGGTATATTACGAGATGGTGATAGTGTTAGTCTTGCGGCTTTTTCGTATATCGATAATTGTCTTAAGGTTTTAATAAATATAAGGCAGTCGTACCAAGCAACTCCGTTCAGAGGCACTTTGTTCATGATAATCTCGCGGCCGGTGTCTATTAATTCAGACCAGGTCACTTTAATCTCGGCTGATGAGGTGAAATTGACCACATTGGCTGCCTTGTCCCTGAAAACAGACAAGTATATCACCATTAGGTACTATTCATTCAAATACCTTACTATTATTTGATTTTTAATATAATTTGTATGCAGCTCATGTCAAATGAAGTAATCTATATATTAATTACGTGAAGCAAAAACACAGCAAAAATGTTGTACCGCTTTTTACGAAAATTGCGTGGACGGAGGAATATTAAATTTCGCACACTTATAGTTTACTAACTGTCCTGGCAGACGTTGTTCTGCGCTGAAGAAATAAAATTTAGAACCCGATTGCAGCGCCACCTACCGGGTCCAAGTGTAAGCTATACTATCTTTGAAGTCGGATCAAACTGCACACGGTGTGAAAATTTGATTAAAATCGGTCAAGTAGTTTAGGAGTCCACCGCGAACAAACAACGTAATTTATATATATTAAGATATAAAGAAGGAGTGCAGAATGCTAATTTTTGAAGTGAAACATCTATATAAACGGGGGTCTTAGGATTTTTCTGTCACGAAAAAGCATTACGGCCGCGTGGAAGAGCGGCATAAATTTAGACTAGACGTGGTGAGAGGCGGCATAAGGTCAGAGTAGACTATCGATAATTGCGTTGGTTCCGGATCGAATTCAATTTTTTTGTTTGATAAAATAAAATATGTGTAAATAAAAAATGCAATAATTAAAATGTACCTAACCTAACGAAATCATAATTGGCAGTAAACCTGCGAAAGATCGAAATGTGTGCTGGGACACATGGTAGAAGTGAAACTTCAACGGACAAGTGGCAAAACGTTTTTTAGACAAAATTTTTAATTTCTATTTTTTTATGATACATCTATGAGAATCATACAAAAAGGGGTAGGCACCCCTACAAAATTTTTAATTTCCAACATAAATTTTCACCCCTCTACGATCAACCCCTATTTTTTATTTGTTAATTATAAACTTTAAAATCTTTTGGCAAGATTTTTAATCTTATTTTGTCATGACCTAGAATAAAAAAAATATATTACTCTTTTAGATTCACAATTAGAACCGGTAGGTGGCGCTGAGATCGGGTTCTGGAATCCTCCTAATCACCTGAAGCGAATTTGGTGATTTTGTTTTTGTGTGTTTGAGTGGGTACCGGGATGGTTTAGATTCGAAGGCAGGACAACGTCTTCCGGGACCGCTAGTTATGTATAAAATATACATTAAATGAATTAAAAAAAAATTACACACACTACCATGTATTTGACACACACACGCATATATATTCTTTTGTTTATTGTTAAAGTCAAATTAACAGTGTAGCCTTGGCGAAATCTGTGATTATAGTATTAGTGATATAGTCTTTGACAACAGGACCTTAATAATGTTCAAACTTATAATTTAAATTAAGTATGGTCGAATTTCGACCACAGGACGACTACTAGTAGTAATAGTAAGGCAAATGAATGATCGATAAGGTGTAGAACTCGGCCAGTAGTATTCATCCATCGCTCGACGACAATTTTCACAAATCAGGGAAAGAAAGAAAGAATATTATTTTATTTTGGACGGTTAAACTAAAATAAAACTGTTTTAAAATTATGAACTTTTCAAAAATTAAATAAATAAACAAAAATCGTTAAAATCAAGTTTATTTATTTTAGCATAAAATAAGTGATTTTGCATGCATGAACATTCAAAATCACAATTTATTTATTATTATTTTTACAAGTACGGGACTCGAATTAAAATGCCGTTGAAATTACTATAGAATTCATTAGAACTATAGAAACACGTATAACACAGGTACAAATATAACCGGACGCAATAAGTACAAATGTAATGCACAATTCAATAACACGCGCAAAGTCCGTCACTAAAATGTACACACGTCTTGCCTCGCTCGTGTTATCGCTTTGACTGCCCCCTCTCTCCATCCTGCCGTCGTTTTATACTTCACAAATACAAGTGTGCCCGTCCGTATCGTCGACTTAATTTCCTAGAAATCGTAATCCGCACACCTGACTAATTATGCTTGCAAACGGCCATAAACGAGTACAATAGGCTGTTCTCCACAATAACCAATAAATAAGTAAACAAAAGAAGACAATCATAAAGGTATTACAGTTGGTTCAAATGACGACAGGTAATAGCGTGCTTCGTGGAATTTGTCTTTGTCGGGGGGGCTAAGTTGTAACATTATTATTTTATGTGCATGCAAGGTTTTGTTTTCACGGACTGATATGGACGCTTGTCCAAGTCCTTAATATAAATAAAAAATACCATTTATCAATGACATTTGAATAAAAAGAAGTAGACATGGTACCTCTATAGGATTCTAGCTTTAGAAATGGCACACTACATTATAACACGTGTATAAGTAAGACAACGTGCCTTGTTTAGCGCAAGCGAAAAAGAGACGAGTATATTTTGTGGGCGTCGTACGGTCGTTGACGCCGACGCTAGACCGAGTTCCGAGTTTGCTAGTTAGCTCAGATTTTACGTGCCACTCGCAGAGCCTTAATCCCATGTCTACTTCTTTTTATTCAATGTCATTGCCATTTATGTCATGCGTTAGGTCACGCTGTGAATTTTGGTGCTTTATATATCTTTAATTTAATTTCTTTAATCAAGTAACAGATTGCAATTACTGGCACGGACTTTCACAGAAAAACATCTTGTCGAGCAATAAATACACGTACTACCCGCACGTCTGCCACTTGCTTAGAAGACGTTCTCACCCATATACGGTATAATTCCATACAGCTATCATGATGCCGTTGATGAACACGTCCACAGGTAAGTAGTCCGCGTAACTGTTGCTTTTGCAGTACATAGTTCTTAATACTCCTTTGCCGGCACCTGTAAGAAAACAATTGTAGATAGATAGGTAACATTTTAATGTACACCATTACAGAAAACTTACGAACTATTATTATTCTAATTGTGTACAAAGGGCGGTCTTATCGCTAAAAAGCGATCTATTCTCTCTCTTTCCCCTCGTTAAAAAATATCTCTTATGCTAGCCAATCACACTCCTTGGGAGGCTTTAGACGAGTTTCGAGCAAGAGGCACTCGCGGAGTGCTCGTTAAAAAGTCACTCCGTGTAACATTTGAATTGCAAACACTATTCTATGTACCCGTTACGATGAACTTCAAAATTGTTGTTGTTATATGCACATGTCGGGTTCACGCCGGGAGCGAACGAATGACGCTCCGAGAATAACACAACAATAATCTAAAATATTATAATCAAAGTTTATCACACTAGTATTATTACAATTACGATATTAAATATTGCACACTAATACACAGAAATATTAGGACAACTCCAAGAGTCGCATCCACGCTTGTCAGGTGTCGAGCAGCAATTTGCCCTCCAAGAATACTGCTATTATCAAGCAGTAATTATCGACCACAATATATTGTGTAGTCCTCGTCCAAGACTGTCATTGTAGACTGTCGGTCGTAGGCTTGGTTATAGACTCGTAGTCAGTCGGTTTAAGACTGCCCCTCCTCTGCCCGAACATCGCGTATTTAACAGGTCCTGGTAGCGCGATGCAGTGATAATATCCGATAATGCTGTGGCGCCACTTCAGTTACGCTTCCTTTATAAACCGAACTTCCGCCATACGTATTAACTTCCAACATCCAGTTACTCCATTTCCGATATCCGTTAGCTTAATAATAAATGCTTCTACGTTGACATCCGATTACTACATGAAAGAACACTATCAGGTTATTGACTACTTCCGTCATATGGTTATTTTATAATAATAAATACGATTCCTACACACACATAGCAGGCAACTGTGGTATTACGAATTGTATTAAATGACGATTGAAATTACAAACAGCCCGAGATTCAACAAATCCATATCATTACAATCGATACCGTTAAATGCGTGATAATTAATCAAAATTAATTGTTGCTTCGAATTTACTTTGTGAAGCTTCGCCTCGCAGTTGAGACTAAACTGTACTTCATTCTCCGATCTATTCTCATTTATCAGCACAAAATCTGCATAGAACACCTATATTGTAAATCCAGAAATAAATACAACGAGAATTCTTCGAATGCAGAGCGGCATTGTAAAGAAATTCCTAGGAATGTTCGTAATTCCTGAACAATATCTCATAAAGTGGTGTAATCAATATGAAGGAATGTGTATAATCTTGCTCGTTGGTTTTTAGAACGGCTACTAGGTGTACCTCGTCTCGGCGAGAGTATGCACCTGGCATTATGGATGGTCGTCTCCGATTTCCGACACAGCACTCTCAGCAAAAACAAAATGTACTTACCAATAAGAAGTCCTGTTGGACCATTGATGTTGTCAGTCCAGCCAGGAATTGGATCTCGCCATATCGGAATCACTGGAACATAATACAATTTCATGTAGATTTTTATAGACACTCCATATTCTCTAGACAGACTCTCGAAGGAATTATAATGTGTAAAGGATTCTCGTATTCTTTTCTCGATGTTCTCACAAGATTCTTGCTAGATTTTGGATTCCCCTTTTTTATTGCTGGAGTATGATAAACAGGCCGAATGTCCATGTCATAAGAAATGTTTTTATTAATATTTTGAATAGGTTCGCGTTTGACTGACATTGTGCCTGATGTCAGGTGGAAATGCAGTCTAAGGTGGAGCACGCTTACCTAGAACTGCCTAGGAGATACCTGTTCACGCGAGACTTGAAGAAACCTAGATTGTATTTTTCAGGAAAAACAGATGATGGTAAAGAATTCCACTCTTCAATGTATGATAGAAGTGCGAAAGGAAAGCAAAGGCGGCTGCCATCGCCTATGGACACTTTCAACACCAGAAGTTCTACTAAAGGGAGACTGGAACCTGGCCACTAATGCCGGAACACAACTCAAGGTTCTTATGGCGGTATATCCTAGACCAGGGGTGGTAACTACCCAGAGGGGCTTCTGCTTATTAGAGATAGACATTTTGCTGTAGAATGTCTTACGTCACTTCTTCTCTTCAAGACGCAACATATTGCGAAGCGGTGGTAAATTAGATTAGGTTCCCATAGAGTAAATAATAACCATAAACAAATTTTGAAACTCAAGCGTGCAGTGGAGCGGTACGTGCAGCGTTCCTATACACGATGCGTTGCTCAACGCAAACTAGCGGGCTAGCCGCTAGCGCTTCCATGTGTTTGACATGAACGCTACACGCTCCGCCCCGGTCTATTCGAGCATGCACTCAGGCCATACGCTTAGGTGCCTGATTCTTATTTATGACTACTTTTAGAAGCAAGCATAGATGGAAATACAGTAGCTTAGAAAAGTGAAATTATCACGTCGCCGGCGCCACCGATTGAACATCGCCAGCGCGCTGCAGTCCCTGTTTTTCAACGCGGCGCACATATCTGATAACTACTACACATTACATAAAAAACCGTTTACGTTACTTACCAATAGAAGGTCTCAGAACCATGGCTGGCAAGCCGTGATCCATCGCCTCGACGACCAAAGCCTCCCCAAGCGCTTTAGTGAATGCATAGGAATTTGGCAACTTGTTCAAAAGCCTGAAAGAGAAGTTTGGCTTAGTTTAAACAACCCACAGATAAAGTGTCGGGCATTTGCACGTCTGGGTTGCCACCACCTCTGATATAGAGTATGGCGTCATTACAACTTTGAAATGTCTTCCGGAATTAGTGGGCTGATTCCAGTCCTTCCTTCACGGCCAGCAATAGACGTCACAGTTAAGTTGTTTTTGAAAGCGGTTTTACATCGCCTATGGACATCTGGCAATGCTAAAGGTATAAATGCGTTGTTGGTCTCTAAAGGAGGGCTGGAACCTGGCCACTAATTCCGGAACACAACTCAAGGTTGTTATGGCCTTACCCTAGACCAGGGGTGGCAGTCATTCAGACAAGAAATTGCATTCATGTTCCGTTCCTGCACGGATAAAAGTCACAGTCCTATCAAAGACTTTTTGGCCATTAAGCTCGTTTGTTTTTAAAAGTTGACACAAATTATCTCATTCTAATCAAGATTGAAAAACAAAAATGTACCCTACATTCTCAAGCTTAGATTAATATTATTGTTCTTGATCATGAATACTTTTAAGAATTGAATTTTGGATCGAGTTGAAATTTGTCACTTACTTTGGGGTCACGGCAATAGCAGTTTTTTCATCCATCCACTCCATGGTGTCTATGATCTGATGGGGGTCAGCCGGTGGGGGGTAAGGCTTCTCCTCCAAGAGCTTCTCGTTAAGATGACAATACGATGTCGAGATATGAATGAATACCTAAAAAAAAGCCTGATGCAGACAAACAGGCAGACGGCCCACCTGATGGAAAGAGGTTACCATCGCCTATGGACGTTTGCGACAACAAGGGCGTCGCTAACGCGTTGCCGACTATTAATACATTTTATAATTTTTACACGAGTTTATGAAAAATTTCTACAAACCTATAATTTTATTTCTCAACGTTACAACAAGGCTACAAATTTAATGTATCACGGCACACAAATAAATTTGACAATAGGGTGTCAGCAAGGTAACCCTCTCGGGCCGGCCTTGTTTTCCCTTGCATCCATCCATCCTATCATTGAGAAACTAAATTCAAAATTTAATGTGTGAAACTTAGACAATGGCACCCTAGGTTGAGACAATTAAAAATAACTCAGTTCCTGTTAAAAAAAATATTCGGTATATAAATATTTAATCTATAATTATACCCTCTGTTTCATTTAGTACTAGTATTTAATTTTTAAGATAGTTTCATTTATAATGTAGTTTTATTTTAGCGCGTATATTGTTATTATTTAAAGTCTAAATAAATTATTGTCTAATATTTAAATTTAATAATGTCCTTCTTAAAGCACCACATATAATAGCGAAATTCCCTCCAAATCATTATTGTACACGGAATAAATATTCTAGAGAACATTGATATTACTTGCATGGAGCTTGAACGGTTGGATATAAGAGCGGTTCATAAGTAGACATTTATAGAGCGGCATTTCATTTTAACATAAATAGTAATGACGATTTATGGTGTGATAGAGGACGTATAGTCAGAGTAGAGGAGTATGGAATAAAAAGACATTGTGCCGACCTCAAATAATTGGGAGAAGCAGGAAGAAAAGACAGAGATAAACGATAGATGATGAAAATAAAAAATAAGTTTGATACTGACCTTTAATTTTTTGCAGGTTTTTCCAAGTTCCACGAGTAGCTTAGTACCTCTGACATTTAGAAGTACAGCTTTTCTTAGCTCTTCGTCAAATCTAGAAAGAAAAGAAGAAAATTACGAATTATCTGCAAATTCGTTATTTCTTCCAGAATACAGACATTTCATAACCGATAATCTAGATAATGCGGCACAGTACGGTACTGAAATTAAAATGTGTGATACTTGAGGATATGAGTGTCAAATTGGCCCAAGTGGAAATGCGATTGGATATAAAAGCCTCGATAGAGACTCTAAACTCATACATACTCTGTCAAAAGTTTACGTACTGAGGCAGAGCAAAACGCCGCTATGTTTATTTTATACGTTGCCCGCCTGTCACCCGGTCAAGTTGCATTGAATAAATGCATAATTATGTTTATTTATTTGACTACCCATAAAGCAGCATCTCCTATGGGTGTTTCTCCTGCACACTACGTAAACCTAATGCTTCGTGTAGGTGTTTCGTGTTCAGAGGATCAAGGCCGTATTTCTTTACAACCTTCGTAATTGACCACCTCTAGACACCAATATATAGGAGTAGGACGTGTCTATATTGACGTCGGTAAGACTGTGAAGTACTGTGAGCTTGGTCGTTGACAGTCGATGGGACTTTTCGGCACACTTTAGACAATTGATCCCCAAACTCAAAAATTCAAATTGCGCTTGCTGCCTAACACTGGGGGGCCCGGAGACTTGTGCCGAAAACTCTTCGAAGACATCGCGCCGTCGATGGCCCTATACGGGGACCCCTGTTTGGGCAGACTGTCTGACAGCCAGAAATGTAGCTTTGCTGCGACAAGCGCAGCGAGTGCTGGCCGTCGGGACGATAAGGGGATACGGTACGGTGTCCTCCGGAAAAAGGACTGGCTACTCGCCAGTTCCCCACCATGGTACCTCGAAGCCAGGGTCTTCACGTCACGATATCAATGGCGTAACGAGGTCCTGGCGAGGGGCACGAGACCGGCGCCTCAAGAAAACGAGGCTTGCCGGTCGGAGCGCTGCGACGTCGCCATGGTGATCTAGAAACAGCGCCTTAGATACCCTGGCGTGGGTCTCGCTACCATTGAGGTAGTGAGGCCTGTCCTGACAACTTGGCTAATGTGTGTGCGACTGTGTCAATTAGGCCATGAGCCTACGTCAGGGTGCCATCATTGTGACATAGGTGACGAGGATACGGTGCTGTACTGCACTCTCCAGGTGTGCCCCGCTTGGGCAGAGCAGCGCCGAGACCTCGTCTCTTCTATCGCACTTGACCTCTAGCCCTAACCATGGTTTGAACTACGGCCGAAAAGGATGGGACGCCTTCTCCTCCTTTTGAGAGCGAATCATGCTTGCTAAGGAGGAGGCAAAGTATAAAGGCGTGAGCAGGCAATGCGGGTGGATCCCTGGAGAAATGGTTCTCACCCGCCGAGATGGGGGTTTGCATCTCCCCTCCCATGAGGCGCTTTCCCCCGGATGAGGCCGTTGGACCACCATCTGCCAGGGTCCGCGGAGGAGCTATCTATGACCGTGATGTGGCAATAGCCCCGGGAATCCCCCCCCCCCTCCCGAGGCCAAAAGCTGGGTGTAGCTAATCATTGACGGCGTTATTTTTAACACTATAAACAACACGCATGTGGTCAATACAACTAACATTATCCCAAATAGAGTAAGGATATGATATATATCAACAAGAAAGTATTATAGTTAAATGAGTTTCCATACCGTATGGTAGCAGCAGCATGTATAATAATGTCGACCTCGTTGATCATCTTCTCCCGATCCTCGGGGCTCAAGGCCAGTCCAGGTTCTCCTGCATCACCGGCTATGATGGAAACCTTCTCTAACAAAGGTTGGATTCCTCCTCGCATGTTGCGCACCATTTCGAAGAGCTAGAAATTTGAAAAATAACATTATAAGTAACTAAAGCCATGCTGGAATCAATATCTTTATTACAGCTCTTATAACTGACTCGATTGATGTAATACCATGCTCTCACAGAACATCAGCCTCGAAGGCAAACAGGGCGACGGGCCTCTCGATGGAAGATGACTACTTTTTTTTATATATTTTTTATTATTATTAATATCTCTACGGACTCGGGTTCCGTACCCTTTATTACTACTTAATTTCTATATAAAATTTTAGACTCCATACACGCTTATTGTTTATTTGTGTTACTGTGTGTGACATTAATTTAGTAATTTTTATGTTGTGGTGTACCTTAAGAATAACTTATTACATTAATTTATTCTAATTTTAATACTAAACTTATACTAATGTAGAGTGTATATGTTACATGCTGGTGTTGTGAGGAAGTGCATGTGCAGTGTTGGCCTTATATATCTATACTTATATATAGTCCTATCTAGTGCCATGTGTGTTGTTTTTTTCTTTTCTGTGCCTGAGTTATTAATTTTTAGGCTCTTTGTGTGTCTTGGTTTGTTTGTGGAGTGTGCGTGTAATGCAATGCGATGGTAGTGCGCGTTGGTTTGAGTATTTGTATGTGTAAGGAAGATGACTACTGTCACCTGTAAGAAATTTTATAACGCCCTTCTTAAACAACACCATGTCGTCATCTTCCTTACTATCCCATTCCTTCCTATCTATCTTCTCTATATAATCCCTCCTACGTCACTCCTAAGGATCATAAGCCGCGCGAGGGGAAAAGGTTTCCCCCCGTGTGTGGGATTCTCCTCGTCATGGCACATTTGCTTTTAGGGGTAGTTTTAGGTATGCTGCCTCCAAATGCTGGAACAATATCCCACCTCTCATAAAAAAATATGCAAAGTGTTCATGGGTTTAGAATTAAATTAAAAAAGTTTTTGTATGCCCACCAAATGTGCCAATCTGATCTCGTTCATGATACCAGTGCTATAATGGCGCCCATTTGGAGGATATTCCTGACCTATCCTGTATGTGTTGTGTCGTGTATTTCTTACTATTGCTGTTTTAAACTCTTGGGGGGATGTGGTTAACTTAATCTATGTCAAATTTTTCAATTACAATATATAGTTATTACACATTTAAGACGTATATTTAACTTATAAAGGATATCACGATTCACAAAACAATTATAAAATTACATATAATCGAGTACAATAAAAGAAAACTTAACTTTTTAACTTCCGTTTTTTTAAACTATTCCACGCGGACTAAGTCACGGGCAGAAGCTAGTCTATAATATTATTAAATTCTAAGCCTGCCGTGTCTGTACATTAAAGCTATTTAAAAAAATGTATGCTGGAACACATATTGGAAGTGAAACTTCAACGGACAAGTGGAAAAACGAATCGCAACGGACAAGTGGAAAAACGAATCGCAACGGACAAGTGGAAAAACGAATCGCAACGGACAAGTGGAAAAACGAATCGCAATGGACAAGTGGAAAATCTTCAACTGACAAGTGACAAAATTAATCGCAACAAAGTTTTAACTTAAAGTGTTACAGGCAGATTGTTAATGTACTTGTCCAATTTGAAAACCTGCCTGCAAGTCAAACTTGCAGCAAGCATAGTAAAAGATCCATTTGACCTGGAAAATGGGATAGTTTCTGCAGCTAAAATCGCGGTAAAACCCCTAGTACATACATACATACATACATAACTTCACGCAAGTTCCCTTGCGGGGTAGGCACGAACAACAGAGTGCCATTTAGGTTTATTCTTACACACCTCACTTGCCTCTGTGACATTCATAACTCTTGTCATGCAAGCTCGTCTGTTCTTAAGGCTCCTGACATCACCTTCTGCTAGTACACGATCAATTTGATCATGGAAGGTGTGTCGTGGCCTTCCACGACTTCTGCATCCATCCACTTTTGCATTGTATATCTGTTTAGTCATTCTTTCATCATGCATTCTTTCCACATGCCCGAACCACCGGAGCATTCCTTTCCTTACCTTCACCCCGACACTCTCTTTCAGACCAACTCTCTTTCTTACTTCGGTATTACCCCTAGTATACATATGAATTAATATTGCATATATATGTTTGTATACGTAGGAGTTTCCTCATTCGACGATAATAACAGGGTTACGCAACAAGTATTAAAAGGTGTTGCAGAACGTAAAATGCTTAACCGCGAAATCGTTATGACGTTTAACAGTACTTACTAAAATGTCACGCTTCAAAACGTGGTTTAGTTGATAGGTAATTTGTAAGACGAGTTACACCTAACGATGGTTTAGATTTCCGTAGTCATTTGGACATATATGAAGCCTTATCTAATGCTTATCTAAGCCTTGTCAAAGACAATTCGGCAAAGCCATTATCTATACTGATATATAAAGCTGAAGAGTTTGTTTGCTTGAACGCGCAAATCTCAGGAACTACTGGTCTGATTTGAAAAATTCTTTCAGTGTTAGATAGCCCATTTATCGAGGAAGGCTATAGGTTATATATCATCACACTAAAACCAATAGGAGCGGAGCAACAATGAAGAATGTTTCAATATCGGGGTTCTTTTTTCCCTTTGAGAGCTTCCGCTGCGTGCGCTGCGAAAATGGTTAATGTTTCGCAAAAATTATTTCTGACAAAATTGTTCCCGTTTAAAAGTTCTAAAAAAAAGTCCGCGACAGCTTGTCTGTCTATCTTTTAAGGTTAGCTCACTATAACCTTTTTTATGCTAACCAAATTTGTGCTAAAATAATGCATTATTTGCGAAGGTGTTTTCATAAACATGATATTAACCCTTATCCAAATAAATACGTTATTCATCACAAGTATTTTTTTTTATTGCAGGAGCTCAGCAGACAGGCAGATGGCCTACTTGATGATAAGCGGTTACCATCGCCTATAGACATTTGCAACACCAATGGTGCTACAAATGCGCTGCTGCTCTCTTAAGGGAGACTGGAACCTGGTCACTAATGCCGGAACACAACTCAAGGTTGTTATGGCGACATACTTTAGACCAGGGGTGGTAGCCATCCAGTCGGGCAAATGCCGACAGGCCGCCCCAACGCAGGAAATTGTATTCTTTCTCCGTTCCTGCACGGATAAGTATTCAATTTAAAACAAAATGGTCATTTACATCATCTGACAAAAGGTGATCAGAGTAGAACAGAATATGATGAGAGCAGAACAGAATGCGAAAAATTTCGTGACGGTCTGTTGTATACTTAAGGAGTGAAAACGTCACAAATAAACAAACAAACGCAATTCGCGTTTATATTATTAGGATATTGCATAACTAGCGAACTATAGTTATGTGATTTAGGGCAGTGTGTCAACTAAGATCTCGCAAAATCATTAACGTGCTTTGCGTATGGAGTAATCATTTCACCAGAACGATTAATAAAAATGATCTTTACACGTATAGCAAAAGAGTATACAATGCAATGATTGAATACAAAAGTTACGTAAATCAAACTTAGGTTAGCCTTGGCATCTAAGATTTCTAGCCGTATCATCCGGTTTGGTACGCATAATTTTAAATATAACTTAGAAATGTGAAAGTTAATGAATAATATACCTATAAAGGGGTCGAGTTTGTACAATCGTGGTATGAAAATATTCGCCAGTTTTCAAATTGATTCATTTAACGCAGTGTCGTAAATAGCCTTTTATGCGAGCTTCCATAACTGCGCCCTTGTTTTTTTTTTTAGATATTATAGGTACCCTAGCTAGAGCAATAGGTCTACTTTATTTCATTGAGGATGATAAAATAACGCAAGGGGTGTTGGTGGATCAATTACCTAATATTTTGGAAGAAAAATCTATTTTTTAAAGAACTAGAACACAAATACGCTCGTGTGTTGCCAAAAAAATGAGCGCGATGTTTGGTCTAATTAAACGGACGTTTTTGATGATACTGGCATGTAGGTGCGTATATGTTGGAATCGAGCACTAGGGGCGCAGCGGGAACTTATCAGGAGCAAACCGAAAAAATAGTAGTCCTGCCTGGTCTGGACATTCTTGCGCCCCCCAGAGTTTACGCCCTGTGCCTGGGCACCGGTGGTAATGCCCAATTTACGGCTTTGATTTAACGTTCCGCGAGCACATATTACCTTTTTAAACTAAGTTTTTTTTTTTTTTTTTTTATTGCAGGAGATCACCAGACAGGCAGACGGCCCACTTGATGGAAAGCGGTTACCATCGCCTATGGACATTTGCAACACCAAGTTGCTGCAAATGCGCTGCTGTTCTCTTAAGGGAAACTGGAACCTGGTCACTAATGCCGGAACACAACTCAAAGTTGTTATGGCGACATACCTTAGACCAGGGGTGGTAGCCATCCAGTCGGGCAAATGCCCTACCACCTGGCTGTGGGTTGTTAAGTCGCCTCTTACGACAGGCCGCCCGGCCGCAGGAAATTGTATTCTTTCTCCGTTCCTGCACGGATAATCAAGTCACAGAGCACTCTGTTCCACAGAAGATTATGTTTAACTATTTGACAATAAAGTTTAAAATAACTTAGATCAAAGTTTGATTGTCTATCTTGTCTAGGAAGATTGCTTAGAGATGTAAAAACATTTTTAATGGTTTTAATGTTTATATTAAGCGTAGTGATTATATGCTCTTTGTTCCTTATTATTAATCTCATTGTCAACATTGCAATTTTCTTTTCAGTTGGCAGTATTGTGTCTTGTACTTGTGCAAGCAAAATTCGACTTTAAGGTGAGGAACATTTTCATACCGCGAGTGTACATAGAATTGTAAAAATCTAGTAGAAAGAAATCGATTTCAAGAGAGTAACTAGAAAGCAAAAAATTATTCTCTACAACATTTTTAATTCGGTGCGAAGTCAAAAATGATAATTTATTGTTATGTATATTATTTTTATTAAAATTTTGCAAATTTGTTGTTATTTATTTATTTCTTGGCACCTACTT
Source organism: Dendrolimus kikuchii (assembly GCA_019925095.2). Taxonomy (NCBI): domain Eukaryota; kingdom Metazoa; phylum Arthropoda; class Insecta; order Lepidoptera; family Lasiocampidae; genus Dendrolimus; species Dendrolimus kikuchii. The sequence goes on along the minus strand of CM034388.1, from coordinate 1,168,054 downwards.
TAAGATGTAGAAAGTACTGATAATAAAACTACGTTTTAACGGTTTTAAGCGCGGTCATTTGGCCTCTGTGATTGAGCGGGCTAAGGGAAGATTTATATTAGACCGGTCCGTGTCCGGGCCGGGGCGGGGCCGGAGCGGAGCCACTCCGTGCTGCACGTTTATATTACACCGGGTGCTAAACGGGCGATAAGTCGCCACGGCCACTTCAATATATCGTAGTGATGTGAATAATTCTCAATTATTTCCATGCTTGGCCCGTACGCAGCACGGAAGAGTATTCGTATTACGACGGGACGTGGAGGGGCCGGGGCGGGGCCGTGCAACAACAGTGGTGTAGACGAGCGTTGTCCGGGCCCGGACGGGACACGTATCCTGCACTGTGTAATATAAACAGCTTCATACAAAATGTATGTAACGTTTCAAATTCGTGCCCCGTCCGGGCCACGTACATGGCACGCCCCGGACACGGCCCGGTCTAATATAAATCTTCCCTAAGCCTTTGCCGGCGTACTTCACTGCAACGCAGAGGTTCCGGGTTCGATTCCTGTTATAGTAAATTTCAGAAACGTATTTTCTTATTTACTATGGTCTGGTTGTTTGGGATCGGCCCCAGAGTAGTTGGTTGTATATTACCTATAACACAAGCGTAACTTGCTTAATTTGGGGATATACAATGTGTGTATAACACAAAAAAAAAATTGATTTTTGTTATCCCGACGTTTCGGCTACTTTTCAGTGGCCGTGATCACGGAAGATAAAAATGTCAAGTGTCAATGAGCATTGTTAGTGTTTTTTAGCCTACCGCCAACTTGTTCATTTTATTTACTTAGTTTTAATTTTTGTTTATGGTTTTTGTTTACTCTATGGGAGCCGAATCTAATTTATTTTTTGCCTTTCAGTTACACTTAAAGTATTCTTCAATATTTAAGAACATGACAAAAAAGCATTACCTGCAACATTTTTTTTATTGCAGGAGATCAGCAGACAAGCAGACGGCCCACTTGGATGGAAAGCGGTTACCATCGCCTATGGACATTTGCCACACCAAAGATGCTACAAATGCGCTGCTGCTCTCTTAAGGGAGACTGGAACCTGGTCTATAGCTGGGCATTAAATCGTTAATCCATTAATCGTTTATTAACAAAGTTAACATTTCGAGTAACGGATTAACTTTTAACTTAAAAATATGTTAACGGACTCGTTAACGTCCGTTAAATTTCCCAAAGTCCGATAATAGTTAATCCAGCAACAAATCTATAAAGAGCAAAGCTCAAAGTTTCATTAAATTCCGTTCAGTAATTTTCACGTGATAAATGAATATAAACACAGACAAAAATTCCAAAAGTCGCATTTTCGAAATCTGCTGCTCCGAATTTTCAAATGCTTTGTATAAACTCGAACCCGCTATACCTCTATTGTGTATTGTATTCTATATAAATCTTTTCCTTCTTTCTCTCTTTAAAATAGTCATAAAAACTAAACTTACCGGTCCACTGAAGATCTCTTCAAGCCTCTGCTGTGGAGTTTTTCCCTTCTTAGGCCTCACCAGTAAATATATATGGTCAATGCCTGGACATTTTCTGGAAAATTAATACAGGTAGATAACGCTTTACTGCTCATCAAAATTACAAAACTGCATATAATCCCAATACTTTCTTGGCAGAAACAATTGACGGCCTTATCGCTAAAAGAATTCTCTTCAAAGCAACCCTTGGAACAGGTTACATATTTGAGCCGTTTGGGGTGGAGACTTTGGGCCCATGAGGGCCAAGTGCCCACAAATTATATAAAATAATTAAAAAACGCCTAGTCGACAAAACAGGAGACCGGAAGGCTGGAGCTTACCTCGCTCAAAGGATTAGCCTTTGTATCCAGCGAGGTAATGCTGCCAGCCTTCTAGGTACAATGCCCAGCGACAGTGGTCTGGTGGGGCTGGACGGGCTTTAATATAGGTTATATTTTAATTTTAGTTTTTTTACTATTGTATATATATTTTTAAGTTAGATTTACCTAACTTGAAAGAAATAATAGAATGTAATATACTTATTGCATAACCTTAAGATATAGTTCAAGAAATATAAGTACAGAAAACAATGACGGCATTATCGCTTAAAGAGACCTCTTAAAAGCAACCTAACTTCAAACAAATAATAAAATAGAATATACTTTTTGCATAACCTTAAGATACAATTCAAGAAATATAAGTACAAAAACAATGACGGCCTTATCGCTAAAAGAGACCTCTAAAAAGCAACCTAACTTGAAACTGAAACTGTTGCCAGGTGGTAGGGCATTTGCCCGACTGGATGGCTACCACCCCTGGTCTAAAGTATGTCGCCATAACAACCTTGAGTTGTGTTCCGGCATTAGTGATCAGATTCCAGTCTCCCTTAAGAGAGCAGCAGCGCATTCGTAGCACCTTTAGTGTTGCAAATGTCCATAGGCGATGGTAACCGCTTTCCATCAAGTGGGCCGTCTGCCTGTCTGCTGAACTCCTGCAATAAAAAAATAAAAAAACAAATAATAAAATAGAATATACTTTTTGCATAACGTTAAGATACAGTTCAAGCAATATAAGTACAGAAAACAGTGACGGCCTTATCGCTTAAAGAGACCTCTTAAAAGCAAGCTCTTGAAAGAAATAATAAAATAGAATATACTTTTTTGCATAACGTTAAGATATAGTTCAAGAAATATAAGTACAGAAAACAATGACGGCCTTATCGCTAAAAGAGACCTCTTAAAAGCAACCTAACTTGAAACTAATAATAAAATAGTATATACTTTTTGCATAACCTTAATATACAGTTCAAGAAATATAAATACAGAAAACAATGACGGCCTTATCGCTAAAAGAGACCTCTTAAAAGCAAGCTCTTGAAAGAAATAATAAAATAGAATATACTTTTTTGCTTAACGTTAAAATACAGTTCAAGCAATATAAGTACAAAAAACAATGACGGCCTTATCGCTAAAAGAGACCTCTAAAAATCAACCTAACTTGAAACAAATAATAAAATAGAATATACTTTTTATATAAAGTTAATATACAATTCAGGAAATATAAATACAGTAAACAATTGACGGCCTTATCATTAAAAGAGATCTCTTCAAAGCAACCTAACATGAAAGAAATAATAGAATATAAAACACTTTTTTATATAAAGTTAAGATACAATGCAGGAAATATAAGTACAGAAAATAACGGCCTTATCGATAAAAGAGATTTCTTCAAAGCAACCTAACGTGAAATAAATAATAGAATAGAAAACACTTTTTTATATAAAGTTAAGATACAATTCAGAAAATATAAATACAGTAAACAATTGACGGCCTTATCATTAAAAGAGATCTCTTCAAAGCAACCTAACGTGAAAGAAATAATAGAATAGAAAACACTTTTTTATATAAAGTTAAGATACAATTCAGAAAATATAAATACAGTAAACAATTGACGGCCTTATCATTAAAAGAGATCTCTTCAAAGCAACCTAACGTGAAAGAAATAATAGAATAGAAAACACTTTTTTATATAAAGTTAAGATACAATTCAGGAAGTATAAGTACAGAAAATGACAGCCTTATCGCTAAAAGAGATTTCTTCAAAGCAACCTAACGTGAAAGAAATAATAGAATAGAAAACACTTTTTTATATAAAGATAAGATACTATTCAGAAAATATAAATACAGTAAACAATTGACGGCCTTATCATTAAAAGAGATCTCTTCAAAGCAACCTAACGTGAAAGAAATAATAGAATAGAAAACACTTTTTTATATAAAGTTAAGATACAATTCAGAAAATATAAATACAGTAAACAATTGACGGCCTTATCATTAAAAGAGATCTCTTCAAAGCAACCTAACGTGAAAGAAATAATAGAATAGAAAACACTTTTTTATATAAAGATAAGATACAATTCAGAAAATATAAATACAGTAAACAATTGACGGCCTTATCATTAAAAGAGATCTCTTCAAAGCAACCTAACGTGAAAGAAATAATAGAATAGAAAACACTTTTTTATATAAAGATAAGATACAATTCAGAAAATATAAATACAGTAAACAATTGACGGCCTTATCATTAAAAGAGATTTCTTCAAAGCAACCTAACGTGAAAGAAATAATAGAATAGAAAACACTTTTTTATATAAAGATAAGATACAATTCAGAAAATATAAATACAGTAAACAATTGACGGCCTTATCATTAAAAGAGATCTCTTCAAAGCAACCTAACGTGAAAGAAATAATAGAATAGAAAACACTTTTTTATATAAAGTTAAGATACAATTCAGAAAATATAAATACAGTAAACAATTGACGGCCTTATCATTAAAAGAGATCTCTTCAAAGCAACCTAACGTGAAAGAAATAATAGAATAGAAAACACTTTTTTATATAAAGTTAAGATACAATTCAGAAAATATAAATACAGTAAACAATTGACGGCCTTGTCATTAAAAGAGATCTCTTCAAAGCAACCTAACGTGAAAGAAATAATAGAATAGAAAACTCTTTTTTATATAAAGTGAAGATACAATGCAGGAAATATAAGTACAGAAAATAACGGCCTTATCGCTAAAAGAGATTTCTTCAAAGCAACCTAACGTGAAAGAAATAATAGAATATAAAACACTTTTTTATATAAAGTTAGGATACAATGCAGAAAATATAAGTACAGAAAATAACGGCCTTATCGCTAAAAGAGATTTCTTCAAAGCAACCTAACGTGAAAGAAATAATAGAATAGAAAACACTTTTTTATATAAAGATAAGATACAATTCAGAAAATATAAATACAGTAAACAATTGACGGCCTTATCATTAAAAGAGATCTCTTCAAAGCAACCTAACGTGAAAGAAATAATAGAATAGAAAACACTTTTTTATATAAAGTTAAGATACAATGCAGAAAATATAAGTACAGAAAATAACGGCCTTATCGATAAAAGAGATTTCTTCAAAGCAACCTAACGTGAAAGAAATAATAGAATAGAAAACACTTTTTTATATAAAGTTAAGATACAATTCAGAAAATATAAATACAGTAAACAATTGACGGCCTTGTCATTAAAAGAGATCTCTTCAAAGCAACCTAACGTGAAAGAAATAATAGAATAGAAAACTCTTTTTTATATAAAGTGAAGATACAATGCAGGAAATATAAGTACAGAAAATAACGGCCTTATCGCTAAAAGAGATTTCTTCAAAGCAACCTAACGTGAAAGAAATAATAGAATAGAAAACACTTTTTTATATAAAGTTAAGATACAATGCAGAAAATATAAGTACAGAAAATAACGGCCTTATCGTTAAAAGAGATTTCTTCAAAGCAACCTAACGTGAAAGAAATAATAGAATATAAAACACTTTTTTATATAAAGTTAAGATACAATGCAGAAAATATAAGTACAGAAAATAACGGCCTTATCGCTAAAAGAGATTTCTTCAAAGCAACCTAACGTGAAAGAAATAATAGAATAGAAAACACTTTTTTATATAAAGATAAGATACAATTCAGAAAATATAAATACAGTAAACAATTGACGGCCTTATCATTAAAAGAGATCTCTTCAAAGCAACCTAACGTGAAAGAAATAATAGAATAGAAAACACTTTTTTATATAAAGTTAAGATACAATGCAGAAAATATAAGTACAGAAAATAACGGCCTTATCGATAAAAGAGATTTCTTCAAAGCAACCTAACGTGAAAGAAATAATAGAATAGAAAACACTTTTTTATATAAAGATAAGATACAATTCAGAAAATATAAATACAGTAAACAATTGACGGCCTTATCATTAAAAGAGATCTCTTCAAAGCAACCTAACGTGAAAGAAATAATAGAATAGAAAACACTTTTTTATATAAAGTTAAGATACAATGCAGAAAATATAAGTACAGAAAATAACGGCCTTATCGATAAAAGAGATTTCTTCAAAGCAACCTAACGTGAAAGAAATAATAGAATATAAAACACTTTTTTATATAAAGTTAAGATACAATGCAGAAAATATAAGTACAGAAAATAACGGCCTTATCGTTAAAAGAGATTTCTTCAAAGCAACCTAACGTGAAAGAAATAATAGAATATAAAACACTTTTTTATATAAAGTTAAGATACAATGCAGAAAATATAAGTACAGAAAATAACGGCCTTATCGTTAAAAGAGATTTCTTCAAAGCAACCTAACGTGAAAGAAATAATAGAATAGAAAACACTTTTTATATAAAGATAAGATACAATTCAGAAAATATAAATACAGTAAACAATTGACGGCCTTATCATTAAAAGAGATCTCTTCAAAGCAACCTAACGTGAAAGAAATAATAGAATAGAAAACACTTTTTTATATAAAGTTAAGATACAATGCAGAAAATATAAGTACAGAAAATAACGGCCTTATCGATAAAAGAGATTTCTTCAAAGCAACCTAACGTGAAAGAAATAATAGAATAGAAAACACTTTTTTATATAAAGATAAGATACAATTCAGAAAATATAAATACAGTAAACAATTGACGGCCTTATCATTAAAAGAGATCTCTTCAAAGCAACCTAACGTGAAAGAAATAATAGAATAGAAAACACTTTTTTATATAAAGTTAAGATACAATGCAGAAAATATAAGTACAGAAAATAACGGCCTTATCGATAAAAGAGATTTCTTCAAAGCAACCTAACGTGAAAGAAATAATAGAATAGAAAACACTTTTTTATATAAAGTTAAGATACAATTCAGAAAATATAAATACAGTAAACAATTGACGGCCTTATCATTAAAAGAGATCTCTTCAAAGCAACCTAACGTGAAAGAAATAATAGAATAGAAAACACTTTTTTATATAAAGTTAAGATACAATTCAGAAAATATAAATACAGTAAACAATTGACGGCCTTATCATTAAAAGAGATCTCTTCAAAGCAACCTAACGTGAAAGAAATAATAGAATAGAAAACACTTTTTTATATAAAGTTAAGATACAATGCAGGAAATATAAGTACAGAAAATAACGGCCTTATCGCTAAAAGAGATTTCTTCAAAGCAACCTAACGTGAAAGAAATAATAGAATAGAAAACACTTTTTTATATAAAGTTAAGATACAATGCAGGAAATATAAGTACAGAAAATAACGGCCTTATCGCTAAAAGAGATTTCTTCAAAGCAACCTAACGTGAAAGAAATAATAGAATAGAAAACACTTTTTTATATAAAGTTAAGATACAATGCAGGAAATATAAGTACAGAAAATAACGGCCTTATCGATAAAAGAGATTTCTTCAAAGCAACCTAACGTGAAAGAAATAATAGAATAGAAAACTCTTTTTTATATAAAGTTAAGATACAATGCAGGAAATATAAGTACAGAAAATAACGGCCTTATCGCTAAAAGAGATTTCTTCAAAGCAACCTAACGTGAAAGAAATAATAGAATAGAAAACACTTTTTTATATAAAGATAAGATACAATTCAGAAAATATAAATACAGTAAACAATTGACGGCCTTATCATTAAAAGAGATCTCTTCAAAGCAACCTAACGTGAAAGAAATAATAGAATAGAAAACACTTTTTTATATAAAGTTAAGATACAATGCAGGAAATATAAGTACAGAAAATAACGGCCTTATCGCTAAAAGAGATTTCTTCAAAGCAACCTAACGTGAAAGAAATAATAGAATAGAAAACACTTTTTTATATAAAGTTAAGATACAATGCAGGAAATATAAGTACAGAAAATAACGGCCTTATCGATAAAAGAGATTTCTTCAAAGCAACCTAACGTGAAAGAAATAATAGAATAGAAAACACTTTTTTATATAAAGTTAAGATACAATGCAGGAAATATAAGTACAGAAAATAACGGCCTTATCGCTAAAAGAGATTTCTTCAAAGCAACCTAACGTGAAAGAAATAATAGAATAGAAAACACTTTTTTATATAAAGTTAAGATACAATTCAGGAAATATAATTTCAGAAAGTGACGGCCTTATCGCTAAAAGAGATTTCTTCAAAGCAACCTAACTGAAGGAAATAATAAAATAGAATATACTTATTGCATAACTTCAAGATACAGCTGAAGGAATATAAGTACAGAATACAATAGACGGTCTTATCACTAAAAGCAATGTCTTCCAGACAACCTTGGGATGGATTAGATAAGTTTCTAAAACATGTAGTTTTTGCAATGTAACTGAGATATCTATAAATAGAATAGTTGATTGGCATGTGAACTGATATAAGAGACTTAGTTTTCCTCTACGACAAGGACAGATATGAACTAACCTGAGTAGTTTCTCCAACAGCACTTTCCCCATGAATCCAGTGCCCCCTGTGATGAGAATTGTCTGATCGGTGAAGGACTCTGCAATGCGGTCTGGCATTGCCTCCAGCTCGGCTTCCGTATATCCCTCGTAAGACATATCTAAAGAAAGTAATATATTAGGTAATTTTAAACAAAATAATGTACTACCACTTTGCAGAACATATAATTGTCTACAAAAAATATCGCGTTACCATATGTCTAACTATTGTAGTTATCTCATAATAAGTGTTTTCTTTTTTTTTTTAATAATTAAAATGCCGTCGCTTCAAAAACTCTTTATTTTGTGCCTTGGTATTAATCCTCATCAAAATAAATTACTCCATATTCAAAACGAATTCAAGACCTTTCTAGAACTTTTTGAATTATTCGATTCGGACGTTTCATTCAAAAGATATCGCGATATTTAAAATGTAAGTATTAGTGTTGTAGCCAAATATACTAATAATATTGTTTGCTTGAAGGCGCTAATCTCAGGAACTACTGGTCTGATTTGAAAAATTCTTTCAATGTTGGATAGCCCATTTATCGAGGAAGATTATAGAATAGTGGTGATGTACAAAGGCGAGTTTAACCCTAAAAGAGTTTTCGTCCAGCAAACCTATGAGTCTAGAGAGAAGGGGAGAAGCAAAAGGCAGGGTTGTGTACACAAAGATATTTTACGATTTAACTATGGGGGTTGTCTGGAAGAGATCGCTTTTTAGCGATAACACCGCCCTTTGTACTACATAACTAGATATCATTTTAGTCTTTAAGTTCATGTTTGTATTAGTGTACAATAAAGAGTTATCTATCTATGTAACATCTTATACTAATATATAAAGCTGAAGAGTTTGTTTGTTTGTTTGTGCTAATCTCAGGAACTACGGGTCTGATTTGAAAAATTCTTTCAGTGTGGGATAGCCCATTTATCGAAGAAGGCTATAGGCTATATATCATCACGTTAAGACCAATAGGAGCTAAGCACTAATGAAGGATGTTTCAAAATCGGGGTTTTTTTTTCCTTTTATGAGCTTCCACTGCGTGCGCTGCTTAAATAGTCAACGTTTTGCAAAAATCATGTGTGACAGAAGTTATCGTTAACTATTCCACGCGGACGAAGTCGCGGGCAGAAGCTAGTCATATACTTTTTTTTTTTTTATTGCAGGAGATCAGCAGACAGGTAGACGGCCCACTTGATGGAAAGCGGTTACCATCGCCTATGGACATTTGCAACACCAAAGTTGCTACAAATGCGCTGCTGCTCTCTTAAGGGAAACTGGAAACTGGTCACTAATGTCGGAACACAACTCAAGGTTGTTATGGCGACATACTTTAGACCAGGGGTGGTAGCCATCCAGTCGGGCAAATGCCCTACCACCACTTAACATATCATTACTTCATTATATTATTATTTACTACACTTGAGTGGATTTATGGTTTGAAATTAATAATAATAGAATTAATAAAGAAATAAGATTTAACATATAATCGAATACAATGCAAGAAAACTTAACTTATTTGTATTGTATTCTACTCATAGTCCCTCAAGACTATAAGTGGAATACTGAGCCCAGATCACCGTCTTCTATGGGTAAGGTGCCCAGAAGGCTGGCTACGTTTCCTCGCTGGATCGCCATACTGATCCGTTGGTCGAGGTAAGCACCAGCCCTCTGATCACCCGAAGAGTCAATGAGTCGTTTCGATAAATTTTGGTAGAGGCTCATGGCCTCAGGACCCCACGGTCCAAGCGTCTCGACAGCAAACGGCACAAACATATAACTCTCACTGAGGGTTGCATATTTGCGCCGCTTGAGTGATTCGGCTGTTTCCGCCGCTGAACCGGCCGATTTAGACGTGTTTGGTAAATGGGATGCGGCCAACGTGTCTACGCAAGTCGCATTCCACACCAAAGGCTTTCTTTAAAACTACACTTTCAATCTTCATTATTATTATTATGTATGTAAATAAATTCGTGGTCTCAATAACAAATACAATTTTAAGGTTTCACAGAGGTAGATAAATACAGCCTGTTTGCGTTGCAAAATTTTATTATAATCGGTTGAGTAAATAAGTCGTGAAAGCGTAACCAACTAACTGACATGCGCATTTATAAAAATAATTAAAATACCACGAAATTTACCATGCTAGAAATCGAACCTGGAGCTTCTGCTTTCCAATAACCACAAAGACCGTCAAGTTGGTTAAATATAAATAAATACCTAACTAACTGAGAATAGCGACTTACAATTTGCGTTATGAAACATCGTAGTAGTTAAGTAACTTATGTAGCAATAGAAACGACAATAAACCATAATTGTTTGAAAGCCTTGAACTAATGCCCTAACGTCGCCCAATCAACATACAAAGCATGGAAAATATTTGCAAAGTTTCCATACATACATCTATGTGTATGGTGATGTATGGGAGCGAGCTTTCTGCAAGCAAAAACAAGCCGTCATACTATTGTGGGGTTACCTAATGAAGCGAATGCCCTGTATAAGGTGTAGGAGCGAGATGGAATGCTCCTCCGTCTCAAAGGAAGATCTTCAAGCGAGGCTATTGTCGCTCCTCGCAGGCCTAGACACATCTATTATTTTTTGTGCAGGAATCAGCTGAATAGCCGCAGATTATCCGTGCAGGAACGGAGAAAGAATACAATTTCCTACGGCCGGGCGGCCTGCCGTAAGAGGCGACTTAACAACCCACAGCCAGGTGGTAGGGCATTTGCCCGACTGGATGGCTACCACCCCTGGTCTAAAGTATGTCGCCATAACAACCTTGTGTTGTGTTCCGGCATTAGTGACCAGGTTCCAGTCTCTCTTAAGAGAGCAGCAGCACATTTGTAGCAACTTTGGTATTGCAAATGTCCATAGGCGATGGTAACCGCTTTCCATCAAGTGGGCCGTCTGCCTGTCTGCTGATCTCCTGCAATAATAAAAAAAAGACGGCTGTTTCAGCGATACCGGGCTTGGCGGGCTTCCCGCGGGAGTGAAGGCGTTCAGCCTGGAAGCAGCTCTCTCGAGGAGGCACCTCCTGTGGGGTTCAAGGAGGAGGTGAGATTAAGCCGTGAGTGGCTGAATGAGCTAAGCCAACAGGCTAAAGTGTTTATATAATGGGGATTCGTTGTCGACTCCGCCGGCGGAGCCGATCCTAGTCTATCTTTACTACCGCTTCGCAACGTGTTATAGCTGGCAGAGGAGAAGCTGCGGAAGAAACTCTCCAGCAACACGCCTAAGCTAATCTTGTATGGCTACTTGTGTCTGTAATGAATGGGTCAATTAGTATAGGTTTTAACGTTGAATGAGAGGGTCATGGCCGGAGCTCTCCGGCGTCTGTTCTGTCTGCGTCTGTTGTGCGAGGCTGATGTTCTCAACCTCGGGGGGGTTCATTATCGCGAGGAGACGGGTGATTTTATCTGGCTTAAAACGATGGACTTTGCGCGATTTAGGTTATTACGATTTTTGCTCTACGGTTTGGACTTGTTGTATTTGTAAGAACTGTGAATTATGTGTGTGTAGTTCTAATAAACTTTGTGCTAATTGCAACGGCCTTTTTAATAATCCACACCCCACAAATTCGTAACAATATTATAAATCTATAGAGGAGTATAGTATGTATAACAAATAAAAATCAGGAAGCTAATTCGGACCAGAATGTTTGTTATAAAATTACTTATAAACTACTAAATCAATACAGTATATCCTGGGTCCAAATTTAGGATATTTTTCATCCCGATAAATAGCATTTTTTCGTGAGAACGACGAATATTGTGAAAAAGATGACTGTGGCGTTCTCCGAGCGTAACTATTGATTTTTGGTACTGACAACACTAGGTCGGACATTTTAGGCAACACCAGAGTTTACGCGTCCGATTATAAGCCTCGGCGAAAGGCTCTCGTGCGAGGACCGCGTAACATCCTCACGGACAGGGTCGACGTTATCACAAAACGGCTGGCCCGGATCAGCCCACCCGCGGTTAGGACGGCAGCCTGGCAGGCACGGACAGACAGACACAGACGGCGGCGTCTCAGACGCCGCCAATCACGATCTCTCCCCGCGAGGGACGCCAGAAGACAGCCCCCCCATAGGATAGACTAGGCGTGTTGCTGGGAAGTTTCTTTCGCCGTTTCTTCTCTCCCAGCCATAACTCGTTGAGAAACGGCAGTAAGATAGCGTAGGCGTCGGTGAATCGCCGATCCCGGTCCGCCGAAATCCTTCCCCTCGGGCTTTATATTACCCGTCACCCGTTCTCAATTAATGCATTGTGTCGCCTTATGGTGGGCATCATTAGATTCATTACCCCTTGCAGGCACTCGCCCCAAAAACCCCGGTAAAGTTGTAAGGTCTTCAAACCAACAACATAAAGTCAAGTCCAAAAAAAAACCAGAGGTTAATTACATTAATTTGACAGCTGCACACAAGTGTCTTGATATAAAACAATATTATTGTAGAATTCGTAACCGTAACGTAATTGGAATATATTATAATCAGTGATAAATCCTTAGTTTAATGATTTCCTATATCACTTCATGATATAACAAGTAAAGGCGCCCTCAGCAATCATAACGCCGAATCGACGTCTTATGAGGCTCCAAATGATGATACTTTTTTATGTGACGCGTTGTCGCATTTCAGTAACAAACACGTAGTAGTCGTTGCAGCAACGCAAGGAAGTTTCCATAGACAACTTAGTTTGTAAATAAATTGCTTCTTAATTAACATTTAACTTATTATTCGTGGCCTAAGTAAGTAATATAATTTATTAACAACATTGAGCTTTGACCGTGTTTTTGTATGCAAATTTTAATACATGTTAAAATTTGTAGGAAGCTCAATCAATGTCATTGTTAAAATTTTGAATGGTAAACTAGGAACAGTTTTTGCGAGTGCGGCTTAGATGAGTGCACTTTGGAATACATTTTTTTTACTGCTCAAAAATGATTACATCCCTATATGATATTTCACCACAAGATTTCCCTCGCCATGTCAACATAAATTTCCTCTTAGCACTGGCCAATAAAAAATCTGTTAATATTGCGGTGACCGAGGGTAGAACTTTCTGGCAGCGTAAGCCGGTCTCAAGACTTCTAGAAAAAGGTAGAAGATTCTGATAGGAAAAGACAAAGTGATAGATGATGAACAAAAGAACAACGAAATGAAGATCGGGGTTCAGGAAGGAACGGACAGAGATAGAAAGATGTTTAGAAAGGGACAGACAGACATTGAATAAAAGAATAACAAAAAGATCGAATTTATGGGTTCCAAAAGATTCTCTCGCGTATGTAATGACGTAAACACGAGTTCTACGTTAAATTTGCAACATTCTGACAACCGCTCAATATTGACATGTATTTGGAACAAAAACTTGGTAATAACACAACTCCAGTAAAAAAAACGTAACTCATGATATGCGCTGTAAAAACCTTTAAGAACTAGCTGCATGCTATGCTGCAGCATTCAAGAAACTTCAGATATAATCTACACTAATATTATAAAGCTGAAGAGTTTGTTTGTTTGTTTAAACGCGCTAATCTCAGGAACCGCTGGTCCGATTTGAAAAATTCTTTCAGTGTTGAATAGTACATTTATCGAGGAAGGCTATAGGCTATATTATATTTTCAAAAAAATTAGGGATCCTTACTAAAAGTCCAATAATGTAACCCTAAGTGTAAAAAAAGACCCGAAAAAATCCTTGAACAAAACAATGTACTACCACTTTGTAGAACATATAATTGTCTACAAAAAATATCGCGTAACCTAACTATTGTAGTTATCTCACAATAAGTGTTTTCTTTTATTTTTTTAAACAATTAAAATGCAGTCGCTTCACAAACTCTTTATTTTGTACCTTAGTATTAATCCTTATCAAAATAAATTACTCCATATTCAAGACGAATTCAGTACCTTTCTAGAACTTTTTGAATTATTCAATTCGGACGTTTCATTCAAAAGATATCGCGATATTTAAAATGTAAGTATTAGTGTTGTAGCCAAATATACTAATAATATTGTATGCTTGAACGCGCTAATCTCAGGAACTACGGGTCTGATTTGAAAAATTCTTTCAGTGTTGGATAGCTCATATATCGAGGAAGGCTATAGGCTATATATCATCACGCTAAGACCAATAGGAGCGGAGCACCAATGAAGAATGTTTCAAAATCGGAGGGTTTTGAAAGCAAATTCCACGCGGACTACGTCACGGACACAGCTAGTATAAGTATATATAACGTTAGTTTTATTAATGTTAGGCAATTGACTATATCTGTATATCTTTATCATATTATTTTTATCTTAAGTACTTTGGAAGGAATGTTAAGATGGTTTAGACATGTAGAGAGAATGGATAAAAGTAGAATCACAAAACAGGTGTATGACAGTATTGGGAATGGTAGAGTTGCTGCCGGTAGACCGAGACAGACACACCATGATCAAATAACAAAAGTATTAAAACGAGGTCAGGTAGAGAGCATATCAAATAAACGTGCGTATATGAAGAGGTTAATTCAAATTCAAAATTTAATTTTTACTTCCTATTCTATGTACACCGCTTCGCAACGTGTTGCTGCTGTAAAGGAGAAGAAGCGGCAAGAAACTCCCCAGCAACACGTCTAGCTAAATATTGTTTTTCTTTATATTTCATATTCTATTTATATCTCAAATCTTTTTTTTTTATAAGTTTTGTACAGAAGTATTTTACAGAATTACTTTTTGAAGAATTAATGGAGTTGTAGCAAACAACGCATACTCAATAAGACCAAGACAATAAAAGGAAAGAAAAATAATGTTATAGTTATAATAATGACATGACGTGCTAAAATGTTATGCTGCAATATATCTCCACAAATTCCTTACAAGCATGGCAAGATAAAAAAAAAGTTATACAAAATTTAGTATAAGAGGTCGGAGCGAGCTGCTATGTAATGAAAGTAGATGAAGCGAAAGTTGTTTGTCAGGATCGTCGCAAGTGGAGATGCATAATCTCGGCCTACCCTCATGGGAAACAGCTGTGATATTATGTATGTAAGTACTTTGGGAACTGATTTAAACAATGGCTGGATTACTTTGGGAATAATCTTAGTTACCTTTGGAGTACTTTGAGACCAGCCAGAGCCTTGCGGGGTGGAACAGCGAGGGATTTTGGGCGAGTTTTATCCGTGCAAGAACGGAGAAAGAATACAATTTCCTGCGGCCGGGCGGCCTGTCGTAAGAGGCGACTTAACAACCCACAGCCAGGTGGTAGGGCATTTGCCCGACTGGATGGCTACCACCCCTGGTCTAAAGTATGTCGCCATTACAACCTTGAGTTGTGTTCCGGCATTAGTGACCAGGTTCCAGTCTTCCTTAAGAGAGCGGCAGCGCATTTGTAACAACTATGGTGTTACAAATGTCCATAGGCGATGTTAACCGCTTTCCATCAAGTGGGCCGTCTGCCTGTCTGCTGTTCTCCTGCAATAAAAAAATTAAAAAAAGAGTATCTCGGGTGCAGAATCGGGTGGTCACAATATTCCACAGCGATGCTACTGCCACCTCAACGCGCTCCAGCTTGTCCTCGATCTGATTTACCCTCGTTAAATGATAAAGGAGTACTTTGGGACATTAAAATAATATTGTATTATTTTAATTTGTTGAACCAGTTTGGATTTAATGTGTGAGATTCTTATCTCTTAATCAAAGAGGTGGGTACTTTGGGAATAACCCAGTTCTACATAATTTTTTTTACATTTATTATAAACAAAAATATGAATTTTTAAAAACGGCAGACGGGCCTTTAACCTCAAGGGTTTCCTTTTGTTAAAATGACTAAAGCGAAATACTAAGAATAACGAGTTAGTGCAATTGTTTACTAATTATAGAACTTAATTATCTTGTAAGGCGTGATTGTATGGAAATAAGATTTTTTGCAATTGTACACGGTATTAGAACGATGATTACGTAACTTTAACAAATTGGTCGAGCGCACTTTGGACTATACACGCTTTTATTAGTTATTTTATTTTATTTAAGTTTATGGCTTGGCAGCTAGGCCTTTAAGCCAGATCTTAGTTTACAATATAGTTTCTTCATTTTCTTAAGCCTATGTGTAGTATAGCTGAACTGTAGGTAATCAGCTAGTGCCATTCAACCGAGTTCTTGTGAAAACTCAAAAGGCCACATTTGACTATACAGTTCACATTTTTTTTTTTTTTTTTTTTTTTATTGCAGTAGTTCAGCAGACAGGCAAACGGCCCACTTGATGGAAAACGGTTACCATCGCCTATGGACATTTGGAACACCAAAGGTGCTACAAATGCGCTGCTGCTCTCTTAAAGGAGACTGGAACCTGGTCACTAATGCCGGAACACAACACAAGGTTGTTATGGCGACATACTTTAGACTAGGGGTGGTAGCTATCCAGTCGGGCAAATGCCCTACCACCTGGCTGTGGGTTGTTTAGTCGCCTCTTACGACAGGCCGCCAGGCCGCAGGAAATTGTATTCTTTCTCCGTTCCTGCACGGATTTCTCACAAAACACATAATTACTACTCAAAACCTATCAATATCCTACAACTATTGTTCATTTTAGAGTAATTTTACACATTTTTAGAAAATAAAACTGCACAGCACAACATCTCCTTTTAGTTCCCGCCGCTTCGCATGTATGTATTAGGGATGCGTAAGAACGGAAATTTCAAAAACTTAGTCATCCAGCTAATGGTGATTCAGCTGGTTAAAAACCAGCTGCTAGCTATTTGGCTAACGGCGAATGATCCGCCAGCTGATCAATACAATTTCCTGCGTTGGGGCGGTCTGTCGTAACAGGCGACAAAACAACCTACGGCCAGATGGTAGGGTATTTACCCGTCTGAATGGCTACCACCTCTAGTCTAAAGTATGCCGCCGTAACAACCTTGAGTTGTGTTTTGGCATCAGTGGCCAGGTTCGAGTCTCCTTTAAGAGAGACTGGAATATGGCCACTAATACAGAAATCACTTCCCCTGTCTTCAGTTGAAGTTTGACCTTACTCGTATAGAGCTTATGTCAAATTTTAACCGATAGTAAGACAAATTAACGGTCGGTAAGATATAGTAAGTGGCTATAAGCCGTAAACTTGCCAGTTTTCGGCTTTATTCGACAGCTATAAGCGACAAGCGACAGATATACAATGCAAAAGTGGATGGATGCAAAAGTCGTGGAAGGCCACGACACACCTTCCATAATCAAATTGATCGTGTACTAGCAGAAGGTGATGTCAGGAGCCTTAAGAACAGACGAGCTTGCGTGACAAGAGTTATGAATGTCAAAGAGGCAAGTGAGGTGTGTAAGAATAAGCCTAAATGGCACTCTGTTGTTCGTGCCTACCCCGCAAGGGAACTGGCGTGAAGTTATGTATGTATGTATGTATGTATGTATATGTATCATGGCACCATTCCACCCGGGCCTGCTTCTGAGCATCGGTGAGGTTGTGCGGCACCCAGCGTGAAATTATCCTCCTCGCGCGAAGATGCACGTATAGAATCTCGTGAAGGCTTCCCGATCCAATCTGCAGTACGTCCTGACTCTCTTGATACGTAATTCGAGTGTTGTCTTGGATTACATTTTTCACTGCTAGCACATTTTCTTCCGTAACAGCCGTCAAAGTTTCTTCTCCCAAAGCTAGTAATCCCCCCTCCTAAACCATCCATCATCATCAACACCAACTGAAATTTTTTCATGTCACAACAACTAAACAATAAATTATAACACCACACAAAGTCACAAACACATAAATAACAATAAAACTTATACACATACTTAAACCTACGCGCACTACCATCGCATTGCATTACACGCACACTCCACAAACAAACCAAGACACACAAAGAGCCTAAAAATTAATAACCCAAGCACAGAAAAGAAAAAACCAACACACATGGCACTAGATAGGACTATATATAAGTATAGATATAAGGCCAACACTGCACATGCACTTCCTCACAACACCAGCATGTAACAGATACACTCTACATTAGTATAAGTTTAGTATTAAAATTAGAATAAATTAATATAATAAGTTATTCTTAAGGTACACCAAAACATAAAAATTACTACATATAATGTCACATACACTAACAAAAATAAACAATAAGCGTGTACGGAGTCTCAAATTTTTCATAGAAATTAAGTATTAAAAAAGGGTACGGAACTCGAGTCCGTAGAGATATATATAATAAAAAAAAAGCTAGTCGACCGCGCTTGAAAATCGTACCTACGATACACGGCTACCTGAGAAGGGCCGTCATCCATGAATGTCATTTGAAGTCTATCGTACGATTCGATTCGATCATAGCGCGAAAATGTTCCCGGCGCAGATCCATTTTTCAATGAAACACGACAATTGACATTAGCTCGCAAACAATGTGGAGGGAAATTTTGAAATTGGAACGTACCTATTTTAGTTATAAATAATCATATTTTCAAAATAGATTATAACTGGCCAGTCTCTTCACACATAAAAACTTTTTTTTCGCAATACTTTATGAGTGGCCTGGTAGGTGTTAACATTGTAATAATGATAAAACATGGTTTTTTGCCAGTTCGGCGTACAAGTTTATATAACTCATATAGGCACATACCATTTTTACTTCATTGCTCATTTAACTTAATTATAACTACTAATATTTCAATGTTTTAATAATTTTGCACACAATAATACTAAGCATAAAGCTCATTGAAACTATTAAAAGAACAAGTAATTTCCATATTTTGAACTTAAATATTAATTAAATCTTTATATCAAAAGTTATTACGCTTCAAAAATAGTGAACTGTTTCATTTAAGACTAATTATAATTATTAATTAGTTTTTTACGTGACTTCTTTAATGTTCGTATTTTTTATATTATATACCAAGCCACCCTTGACTAAGGTGGCTTAGCGAATTTGATACTTTGAACGGAGAAAGAATACAATTACCCGCGGCCGGGCGGCCTGTCGTAAGAGGCGACAAAACAACCCACAGCCAGGTAGAGCATTTGCCGGACTAGATGGGAACCTCTGATCTAGAATATGCCGTAACAACTTTGAGTTGTGTTCCGGCATCAGTGGCCAGGTACCAGTTTCTCCTTGCCGTGCTAATGTGCATAGGCGACGGTAATCACTTTCCATCACAGTTGGGCCATCAGCCTGTCTGCTATGCTTCAGCAATAAATAAATAAAGATTGCTATGTCAAACTGTTTTTTAACGAGTGACTATTATTAAGACAAATACACGCCTGAATAATAATTATCACGTTTATTACGTTTAAACCATTTAAATAACACAAAAACAGGGTTTTTTTTTATTCCAATTAATTATATCTGATGTTACCGACCACAACAATGGGTTTTATCCCAATGTTTCTTTCACAGTGGCGATTGTAACAATATGCACATTTTGAACAATGAAATTGCATAAGAGGCGAATGTTTTTTTTTGGATAAGGGCAACTCAGGACGAAGCTACCGTGACTTATATGTATAAAACCTACAAAAAAACAATATCAGGACATACATACAAATATCCAAATTTTCATATTAAGCCTTTTAATCTAATACAACTTACACTTTCGAATATAAAACATGTATTTGGACCAAATTTTGAATGTTACTTACATCATTAATACACACATAATTACGTAAATTTCAAAATAGACAAAGCGGATGTATAATATTGAAAGTAGATTAGTTAGTTCCACAGCCCAATGATACAAATAAATGTTTAGATTCGTCGTGTCCGTCTGTCCGGACTAAAGAAAAGCTAAAAAAAATATTGAAAGAAAACTTAGGGCCGGTTCATACATAGGTATAACAATTTGGCATCCAGACGAAAGTTTGCATTGGTCTCCGGCTTATTTAAATTGTTAAGAAGTAAATTGCTTAACCCAGGTATATTGGCTGAAATCAAATTGAACTTGAAATACTACTAAAAACTAATTGAACTAACGTTCCATAAGGCAGGACCTAATTGCTTAATAAGGTGCCGATGACACAGGCCTTGCGAACATTGAAAATGATATGTCAACAAATTGGCATTTTTATTTGTACTGTGGCTATTCAGCCACCTACCTAGAATAAGCCTACCTAGATGATTACATAGATAAGTTAGCCTACAGCCAACTTGTTCATTTTTATTATTTAGTTTTAATTTTGTTTATGGTTATTATTTAGGTACTCTATGGTAGCCTAATCTAATTTACCACCGTTTCGCAACATATTGTGGCTTGAAGAGAAGAAGCGGCGCAAGAAAATCTTCAGCAAAGATGCCCAGCTCTAATAATTTTATAGAATACTAGCTGACCCGGCAAACTTCGTACTGCCTCAGAAGTTTCTAATGGAAAGCAAAATTGTTGTTTTTACTATATTCCAAGCATTTTTTTTCATATTTACTCACCTTTTAAACCTTCCCTGGAGTTCCACAATAAAACTAAAATGGGTGGGGGGAAAAAATATTTTTTTATCCCAAACTAAATAATTGAACAAATTGGCGGTAGGCTAAAAAAAAACTTTAAAAATACTCATTGTGACAATACAACACATACAACAATACTCATACTCACGTGTCAATACACGTAACATCTTTGTCTTCCGTAATCGCGACTACTGAAAAGTGGCCGAAACGTCGAAATAATAAAAATAAATAAATTACCGCGCTCAAAACCGTTAAAACGTAGTTTTATTCGAAATTTTATTGTTGAAATTTTGAACAGTCATTTCCATCCGAAACCAAACGAGATTGTCGAATCGTATAAATTCCACACTAGGAATCAAAAAGAGGGGGAAATGATGAAGACTTAGATACCAGTAGTTACGACTATATCTGTGGTAAGGTCGATGACTGGAATGACTTTGACGATTTGACTGACTATGACTTGCTTAATTTGTTGTTTATTTTGGCCGTGACTGAAATAACCTTGACGTAAAACTGAATTTTGACTGTTTCGGTTTGGACTAATTACATCATGACTACAAACATTCTGATGACTGTGACTTTGATATGACTTCTTTACTCTATTGGATACATTTGACATATCTCTCGTTTGCATAATCTCTTTTTTTTTGGATTTTATGGCTTGGCAGCTAGGCCTTTAAGCCAGAGCTTAGATTCAATGTAGTTTCTTCATTTTGTTAAACCTATGTGTAGCACCGCTGAACAGTAGGTTATCAGCTAGTGCCATTTTACGGAGTTCTTGTGACAACTCAAAAGGCCACATTTGACTTTACAGTTCACATTTCTCACAAAACACATAATTACTACTCAAAAACTATCAATATCCTACAACTATTGTTCATTTTAGAGTAATTTTACACATTTTTAGAAAATAAAACTGCACAGCACACCATCTCCTTTCAGTTCCGGCCAAAAACTCTTGCTCTCTCATATGTTAAGTCTGACACAGATAATAGTTTCATCCTTGTTTTCATTACAGTTTTTTTTTATATTTGCTTGTAGTCCTACTGGCAAACGGGCCCAATTGATGGCAAGTGGCTACTGTAGCCCATGGACATCTGCTACACTAAGGGAGCCGATGCGTTGCCTACCTAGTTTACGCCTTTTTTGAAGAGCCCCATATTGTAGTGCTCTGGGAATACCGCGGGAGGAAGCTCATTCCATAGCTTGCTCACGTATGGCATAAAGGAGCGAGCGCCACGTTCAGTGGATAACCTCCAGGTGTCAAGGAAGTGTAGATGACCTCCAAGTCGCCGGCAAGCAGTGCGGTGGTAAAATGGCGACGCAGGTACTAAACCAAATATCTCCTGAGAACACTCCCCATTGTACAGACGTAGAACGCGCTTCTAGAAGATTCCGAAGCGTCTGTAATTTCGGGATCGTCGACAATCCCAACCGCTCGATTGACAATCAGATGATCTCGACACGCATTTTCAGCATATTTAGCAAAATTACATTTAGCTGCAATTTCTTGAAGAGCAGCTATATACACAGTACCATTTTCATTCTACGACTGCATTCTCCCGTTAATAAATATTTGTTTATTGATACAAGACCTGGCGAATCGTATTTTTCTTTTAAAATATTTGCTAATTCGGCAATTGACTTTGACCTAGGTTTATTAGGCAAACACATAATATGTAGCATACTATAGTGTTTTACACCTATATGACACAAGAATAATGACTCTCTGACAGTGCTCTTATCCTCTTGCAGGATTTTATTAAAATCACAGTATTCTTCATCAATTTCCATCCAACATACAAAGCCTCGACTTGCATTGTCTGGCATTATTCTTGTTAGACTCCATTTTGAAAAAGATGACTATAACGTCAAGAATTTTACCTCCATTTATCTCTCTTCGCCGCATTGTGGTGTTTTAACCGATTGGTTGGTTGGATGGTGCAGGGTGTTCTCTCTATATTCTATTATTAAAAACCAGCTTGATTGCAGACATATTTATTTTACAGACTTGACAGATACGCATGACATGACAACTATACAATGACAATGCAAGGATGTGACACACTTAACCATAGACACTACAGACACGAGTTGAAAAAGGAATATTAAGGTGGTTTGGGCATTTAGAGAGAATGAATGAAAGCAGAATCACAACACAAGTATATGACAGTAATGGGAATGGTAGAGTCGATGCCGGTCGACCGCGACGTACTCATCATGATCAAATTGAAGATATTATGAAGAGAGGTCATGTGAAAAGTACCATAAATAAGCGTGAAAGATTAATGAAAGTTACATACATACATAACTTCACGCCAGTTTCCTTGCGGGGTAGGCACGAACAACAGAGCGCCATTTAGGCTTATTCTTACACACCTCACTTGCTTCTTTGACATTCATAACTCTTGTCATACACGCTCGTCTGTTCTTAAGGCTCCTGACATCACCTTCTGCTAGTACACGATCAATTTGATCATGGAAGGTGTGTCGTGGCCTTCCACGACTTCTGCATCCATCCACTTTTGCATTGTATATCTGTTTTGTCATTCTTTCATCATGCATTCTTTCCAGATGCCCGAACCACCGGAGCATTCCTTTGCTTACCTTCACCCCGACACTCTCTTTCAGACCAACTCTCTTTCTTACTTCGGTATTACGAACGCGGTCCGCGAGCGTCACTCCGCAGATTAATGAAAGTTGATGAAGCGAAACGTGTTCGTCACAATCGTAGCGGGTGGAAATGGAAACAGCCGTGACAATATGTATGTAAATAATTATAGTTTTTAATCAAAAAAGATTTAATTTAATTAAGTTGAAGCAATTTCAAAACGTCGAATACAAAACCTGTAATCTTCGTTATTTGTCCGATGTGGACGAAATCGCGTGCATATCCTAATAATAAATATATATGATGATTACGTCCTCGGTCTTGATCTCTCCTAATAAAGACTGCCTTAATTTGACTGTCAACTAATGTATTGCGTATACAGTTACCTAACTATTTTAAAGTAATTACTGCAATTTCAAAAATATCTGCACAATTTTGAAGAATTAAAGTAGACTTAAATTAGTTATATTGTTATATAAGTGCTAGAATAGTTTAATATGATATTGCTAACGTAGTTTGGAATCGGTAAACTACTGGGCATACATTCTTATTGCGCAGCTGGCAAGCAGGTCTTCTAATGGAAAGTGGTTTATTCCGCCTATAAAGCTATCTATCGGCACAGCAAAATGCTAAGTGCCAACCTCATTTTCAAATTGCGGCATACAATTTCTGTATAATTTTATATATACTTTGTTATCTTAGTACTATTTTGTGTTGTGCGTCGCTATTGGAAATACATATTGTTCTTTCTTTCTATGTACCAGGCCACTCAGAAAGTATTGCGAAAAAACTTTTTTTATATAAGAGACTGGCCAGTTATAATCTATCTTTAAAATATGATTATTTATAACTAAAAATAGGTACGTTCCAATTTCAAAATTTCCCTCCACATTGTTGGTGAGCTAATTTAAATGATCGTGTCTCATTACAAATGGATCTGCATCGAGAACATTTTCGCGCTATGGTTTATTACGATTTCAAGTGTCGCCTGAAACCAGACGAATCATACGATAGACTTCAAATGGCATTCATGGATGAAGGCCCTTCTAAGGCAACCGTGTATTGTTACAACTAATTCGGCGACGGCTGTTACGGAAGAAAACGTGCTAGCAGTCAACAATTTAATCCAAGAGAACGATAATAGGCGAGTTACGTATCAAAAAATTCAGCACGTACTGCAGATTGGATCGGGAAGCTTTCACAAAATTCTACAGGTGGATAGGTTCACTCTGGGTGCCGCACAACCTCACCGATACTCAGAAGCAGGCCCGGGTGGAATGGTGCCGTGATATGATAATCAAATTTGAAGCAGGCTCGCTTCGGCGTGTTAACGACCTGATTACAGGTGATGAGTCCTGGCTTTATCAATACGATCCAGAAACGAAGCGCCAGTCGACGGTTTGGGTGTTTCAAAACGAATCAACGCCTACCGAAGTGAAGCGATTTAAAAGCGGGGGAAGGATTTTGATCGTGAGTTTTTTCAATTTGACTGGATACTTGGTGTAAATTCTTTTACGGAGACAAAGAAGCATCAATGCCGAAAGTTATACTACCAAATGCTTAGCAGAAGTTTTCTCAGTTGTGAGCAACAAGCTACCAAACAGGGCTCCTCGGGCTACTGTTCCACCACGACAACGCGCCCGCCCATAACGCGTTCAAAACGAAGGACTTCCTGGACAGCACGCCGGTCAAATACCTGGGTCACCCTCCTTACAGCCCTGACCTAGCACCGTGTGACTTTTTTTTATTTCCGAAAATAAAAAATCAGCTCAAAGGGATACAATTTTCGTCGCTGGAAGATGCATTGCAGCGTTTGAGTAAGCTGTAAACGAGGTGTCTGCGGTGGACTGGAAAAAGTGTTTCGAAAACTGTTTCAGACGCATGAAACTTTGCATAGAGGCTGGTGGAAAGTACTTTGAAAAGATTTAATAAAAAAATATTTACTTATAGAACTTCTTTCATTTTCGCCAAAATTTCTGAGTGGCTTACGTATAAGATTCTATGCGTGGAGGAGCGGAGAAAGAATACAATTTCCTGCGACCGGGCGGCATGTCGTAAGAGGCAACAAAACAACCCAGCTAGTTGGTAGGTTTGCCCGCCTGGATGGCTACCACCCCTGCTCTAGAGTATGCAGCTATACGAAACTTGAATTGTGTTCCGGCATTAGTGATCAGGTTACAGCCTCCCTTTAGATAGTAGCAACACCTTGGTAGTAGTATTTTTGGTGTTACAAATGTCCATAGGCGACGGTAACCGCTTTCCATCAGGCGGGCCGTCTGTCTTTTTTTTTTATTGCAGGAGATCAGCAGACAGGCAGACGTCCCACTTGATGAAAAGCGGTTATCGGACATTTGCAACACCAAAGGTGCTACAAATGCGCTGCTGCTGTCTTAAGGGAGACTGGAACCTGGTCACTAATGCCGGAACACAACTCAAGGTTGATATGGCGACATACTTTAGACCAGGGGTGGTAGCCATCCAGTCGGGCAAATGCCCAACCACCTGGCTGTGGGTTGTTAAGGCGCCTCTTACGACAGGCCGCCCGGCCGCAGGAAATTGTATTCTTTCTCCGTTCCTGCACGGATAGCCTGTCTGCTGATCTAATGTAATAAAATAAAAACTAATATTAGAGTGATCAATTTCGATCAAGCAACCAAAGTGATTCATGTAAGAGTATATTAAATCACTAAGTGTCATTCTGCGCTTTTCAATTAAATTGATTTTTATTATTCCGACGTTTTGTCCACTTTTCAGTAGCCGTGATCACGGAACATGTCAAGTGTCAATGTGTATTGCTAAACTTTAACAATACTCATTGACACTTGACATCTTTCTGTTAAACTTTAACAATATTCATTGACACTTGACATCTTTGTCTTCCGTGATCACGGCTACCGAAAAGTGGCCGAAACGTCGGAATAATAAAAATCAAATAAATTTTCGCGCTTAAAACCGTTATAACGTAGTTTCATTATATAATTGATTAAATTTTATTAAACCATATAATGACAGCATAACTAAACCTGGTTTATATTTTGCATAAATCAGTGGTTAAGTTGCAAATAAGTCTTTATCTTCATTGCAGACATTTACTTATGATCGTGTCCTATATCTTACCGACCGTTCATTTGCCTTATTATTGCGGTAGAGAAAGTGAATGAATAATAAGATATAGAACTCGTTGATTAATCGACAACTTATTACTTAACTAAAAAATTATCGTCCAAATGATGATATTAAAGACTTAACTCGCACCGACTTGTGGCTGGTTCCTATATCTTTGCTATTAATTCACTTTCCCTACCTTTGGTTGAATTATAAAAAAAAAATATGGAGCTTATGTCACATTTTAACCGATAATAAGGTAAAAGAACGGTCGGTAAAATATAGGCACGGCGATTAAAGGTGTTGTAGAAAAATGTCTTTTATCCGTGCAGGAACGGAGAAAGAATACAATTTCCTGCGGCCGGGCGGCCTGTCGTAAGAGGCGACAAAAGAACTCACACGCAGATGGTAGGGTATTTGCCCGACTGGAAGGCTACCACCGGCGCATTCCTTTCCTTACCTTCACCCCGACACTCTCTGTCAGAGCAACTCTCTTTCTTACTTCGGCATTACGAACGCGGTCCGCGAGCGTCACTCCGCAGATTTTGCGCAGTGCTCGCATCTCGAAATGTAATTTGTATTGTATTATTATTGTTATTATTGTTATACACTGTATGTCTTTCAAGACCACGGGTCATAAAAATGGCCCGGACTTTTGGGGGGCTTGCGTGGGGCCATGGGAAGGCCAACACGTAGAGGCCCCATGACAAATTTAATGTAAATGTGGCGTGACACTGACCGGCGATTATCCCTGTCCACACCATATAGTAATGCACCCAAGGACAAGCCCCGGCCACTGTAGGACTATTGTGGGAAATGAGGACAAAAAGTACCGGGCTATTGTGGTGAACTGTTAATGGTACCAGGGGTCTGGGAATATGGGGACTATGGCGTCTGCCCGTCGCAATGTTCAGGGAACATGGAAAAATGGGCAGACGGTGACTCGCCACTCCCTGCATGGGCCCCAAAAAATGCCATAAAGACAGGGGCAACATGGGTGTGAGTGGCTAAGGGGTGTCGAGAGGTGGGCTGCAGGTTCACCGAAGCTACTTCCGACGTTGGCCATTTATCACTTCCACCCCTGGAGCTTGAGTCTTAGCTCTAGCGATCTCCACTCCGTGCCGGCCGGTTAAGGCAAGCACGGAGGCGGGGGCCTTGCCTTGGCCCCCGGAGTCAGGTACGAGGTGTCGCTACTCACCTAAGGCTTCGCCACAAAGCCCCCCTGCGGGACCACAAAGCCCCCCTGCGGGATTTATTGTTATTATTGTTATTACATAAGTAAAATATACAATCACTTTTCGAAGAGCCTTTGTACCTATTATACCTATTACAAAGTCATGTGAATGAATTTGTAACAAACGATGCATAATCAAAGAAAACAATTACATCGTAGTAATGTTGTAATATAACAATGTTTATTATAAATTTGTAATGTAAAACAAAACTCTAAACATACCTAACTAGAAAAAAAAACATTTATTTTTATTGGAAGAGTGCAGCAGACAGGCAGACAGCCCACTTGATGGAAAGCGGTTATCATCGCCTATGGACATTTGCAACACCAAAGGTGCTACAAATGCGCTGCTGCTCTCTTAAGGGAGACCTGGTCACTAATGCCGGAACACAACTCAAGGTTATTATGGCGACATACTTTAGACCAGGTTTGGTAGCCATCCAGTCGCGCAAATGCCCTACCACCTGGCCATATTTATCCATTAAATGAAATTTGTTGCAGTAAATAGAATTATATCATTGTTCGCATCTAGGTATATGTAATTAGTATAATTGTTGGAAAATCTTTTAAGTAAAAAGATTGTGCTCTCAGTTAGACATTTTTTTATTGAAGTACTTTTGAATCAAAAAAATGTATTCCACAAATTATTATGTTTTGTCTATGACATTAATGAGGTTTTACAACAATAATCTATTTAATTATGTATATCTATAGTAGTATATTGATTTCTTTTCTTTACATACATACATAACTTCACGCCAGTTGTAGCCCTTGCGGGGTAGGCACAAACAACAGAGTGCCATTTAGGCTTATTCTTACACACCTCACTTGCCTCTTTGACATTCATAACTCTTGTCATGCAAGCTCGTCTGTTCTTAAGGCTCCTGACATCACCTTCTGCTAGTACACGATCAATTTGATCATGGAAGGTGTATCGTGGCCTTCCACGACTCCTGCATCCATCCACTTTTGCATTGTATATCTGTTTAGTCATTCTTTCCATATGCCCGAACCACCGGAGCATTCTTTTCCTTACCTTCACCCCGACACTCTCTTTCAGACCAACTCTCTTTCTTACTTCGGTATTACGAACGCGGTCCGCGAGCTTTTCTTTTCTTTAATTATATTTAATTACGATTGAATTAGTTTTAATTTAGTTAAACAACCAAATATTATTTAATTTTTTTTGTAATGTCTCCTTGAACACCGGGTTGCTTGGAAGAGATCGCTATAAGCGATAAGACCGGCCATTGTTCTAATTTTTTTTTTTTATGCAAATGTATTCATGTTAAATTGCCTAGGTTTAAGTTATAGTGAACAATAGTTTCATTGATTCGAGCTAAATAAAAAGTCGGTGCTGAGATAGACATTATATTTGTAAATGCTTAAATAAAAACCAGTGGTAGCTTCGTGGTTGGCGCTCTCGCAGTCCAAACTCAAAGGGCGCGGGTTCGATCCTGGCCGGAACGTATGTACCACGTAGATCTAATGTAGATATTGTTACAATTACCACGTGCTAACAATGGTGAAGGAAAACATCGTGATGCAACCTGCACATCGAGATAACCGATGCGTCAAACCTGCCAAGCCGCTTTGGACAGCATCGCGGGTATACCGTCCGCTCCCCCCAATAATGGGAGTCGCGAGCCCAGCAGTGGGACTCTCTCTTACTGTTCTATAGATGCATAAGTGAAGATTTCTAAAAATTCAACCCGTAAGGGGGTGAAAACGGTAATGAAAGTTTGTATGAAATTCCTTTATTTTCAAAATAAGTGGTGCAAAATTGTATATACCTGCTTTTGGTTAGTAATAAATGTACACATATAGTTATATCGGAATTTTTGGAAATTCTACCCCGAAAATGGTGAAAAAGGCAATCTTAACTTTTGTTGCCTAGTCAAACTGCCTATTTTTAGAAGCTTTTATTTGACTTGCAATGGATGTGCCTATGTATGTATGTAAGTACGGGTGGAATCTTGCTAGTTAAATTTGACCAACTTCCCGGTTTCCGATTGAGCTGAAATTTTGCACGCATATGTATATCGCGTGACAATGCAATAATATGATACTATGGAGCTGATCTGATGATGGCGTCGGAAGGTGGCCATAGGAACTCTTGTACTAAACAAGATAGACCAGTCGTGTTTGGGCTCGTTTTACTTGTCTTGGCTAGCACTCTGCTGCTACATATCAAGGATCTCAAAAGCTTGTGTTTAAAAAGCTTATTAATATACTCGACCGAAATCGCGGACAACGACTAGTAAATTTAAAGCAAAAAATAAGTAAATTAATATATTTTATTATGTAAGTATGATGCAAATTTTGTATTTTGTATCCAATTAGATGTAACTGCGTTAATTCTCAAAAAAGAAATTTTATAAAATTAATTAATAAAGAACCAGAAAGAGGTTAAAATTATAATTAAAAAAACTCAACTATTCTATTCTATACTACTACATAACGCAGGTGCTAACTGGCCATGGCTGCTTCCAGGAGTATTGTTTTTTTTTTTTCTCCTCGATCCTGACAAACACGACATGTCAGGGTTTTAATTTTCTTTTTTTTATTTATTATTTTTTATCTTTTTTATGCTTTTTTGTCTTTATTTACATCTTATTTCTATTACATTTAGTCTTATATTCTATAGGTTACATTTTCTTTTTATTCTTTTTACTAGTTATTCTTACAATTATTAGTTCTAGTTTCCTTCTACACTATTTTCTTATATTGTTATCGGCATATTCTTATTTCTACTTTTACGCTAATATTGTAATTTTACTTTTTTGTTTTTTCTGTTTACATTATGTTTTCCTATCTCTATTTTTATTTGTGCTATATATTTACACTTTTTATGGTTTCTGTTTTTATTACTTCTTTTTACTTTTTATTTTACAATCCAGGAGTATTTACGCAGGATCAGGTAAGTACTGCGAAGAAGTGGACACCGCGGCGCACATTATTCTAGAATGAGAAACATGGGAAGAAGCGCGAAGAACAAACAGCCCAGACAAATTTAGCTGCCAAAATAACAGCAAGTACAATTTTGGATATAATGATACAAGCTGAAAAAAAATGGCGTGCGCTGCGAAAACTATTGATGATAGAATAAAATAATGTACTACGACTTTGCAGAACACGTCATTGTTTACAAAAAGTGTCGCGACAGCATATGTCTAACTATTATAGTTACGCCACAGTGTTCTTTAATTTTAAACATTTAATTAAAACGCCGACGCTAGAAAAGGCTCTATATCGTATCTTGGTATTCATCCTTATCAAAATAAATTACTTCATATTCAAGACTGCTTCAATACCTTTATACAACTTTTTGAATAATTCAATTCGGACATCACATTCGAAAGATATCACGAGTTTAAAAATGTAAGTATTAGAACACGCGGCCGTGACGCTTTTTCGGTTATAATGTCGACATGATAACCGAGATTATGTCTAAAAAGGCTAGTGACAAAAATGTAAGGAAAAAAATGCTTCTCTGCAGTGCGAGGTAAAAAAAAACCAAATACTCAAAACTCCGTTAATTCTTAACAAAGAAATTTAAAAAAAAAAAAATTAATAAATACCAGTTTAAAAATGATATTAAAACATCTAGTTGGTAGGGAGTCTGTTGCCATCTCCTTTAAAAAAAAAAAACAACGATAAGACGATGCGAAGTGGTGTACGTAGAGCAGGGAATACAAACTTTTTACACGTATTTTTATGAACTAACTAGCTGGGCCCCGCGGTTTTACCCGCGTACTGATGGAAAATCATTGTTTTGCATAATTCACACTATATCTTTATAAATTACTAGCGGCCCGGTGCGGTTTCACCCGCGCTCTGTCTCGCTCGCGGTATATAGCGTCATGTTATATAGCCTACGACACTCTCTATTAACGTAGCTTTTGAATAGTAAAAGAATTTTTAAAATCGGTTAAGTAGATCCAGAGATTACCCCCTAAAACTTCACAAACTCACAAACTTTACCTCTTTATAATATTAGTATAGACTAGCGGTTCAGGCACGGTTTCACCCGCGCTCTGTCTCACTCGCGGTATATAGCGTTATGTTATATAGTCTATGACACTCCCTGTTAACGTAGCTTTCGAACAGTAAAATAATCTTTAAAATCGGTTCTGTAGATCCAGAGATTACCCCCTACAACGTCACAAACTCACAAACTTTACCTCTTTATAATATTAGTATATATAGCCTATGTCTTATTCTGATGTGTAAGCTATATTATTGTAAAGTTTCATCAAAATCCATTCAGTAGTTCTTGCGTGAAAGAGTAACAAACATTCTTACAAACTTTCGCGTTTATAATATTAGTAGGATTATAGCTAGCTTGACATTTATTTTTTTGTACTTATATGTGCTATGTTTATATATTATTATCATTATTTATTAACTGCACCACCGTCAGTATTAAAGATCTATCTATCCCTGCCAAGGGCTGCCTGGAAGAGATCGCTTCTTAGCGATAAGGCAGCCCGTTATACCATCTTTTTCTACTTCTGTTTGTTTATGTTTTGATGTAGGTACAATAAAGAACTAACTATCTATCTATTTATCTATCTATAGTTATATTTTGGTTAATTTAAACAATATGTCTATAAAACGCAGCTCATATTTAGTGTAAAGTTTAATCAAAATCCGTCTAGTCGTTTTTACGTGAAAGAATAACCAAAATCCACCATCATAAGATTACACGTTAATCAACATGAATAGAATATCTATAAAAAATCTCCAATGGAGCTTAGCTTGAATAAATATTTGAATATGACTTAAATAAAATAAATAAACTCAGTGTATTTACCTTAAGTTTTGGTTCCGTGAACACTTTAATGTAACCAACTAAAACACGTCTTTCCAGTTAAAGGTATCGTAACACACTGTGTTGGCATCAAAACCCAGTGAATGGGTCGTTTTCATTGCGAAACTTCGTGCTGCGCATTGGCTAATTCAAAAACGAGTTTAAAGCCATGTGGTAATGGAAGAAAAAATTGGGTTTTCACTATTTGAAATGGGTTCTTTTTTCAAATTGTTTCAACTGCAACGCATATTTCGAATTTATGTCAGTATAGCGTTCTCTGCAAAGACACGTACACGTATATTGGCTGTCTGTTCTTGAGCGACACATGCAAGAGATTACCGCTTCAGGGGCCCTCATGCATCAAGGGAGCAGAGGAGTCTTCACCCCTGTCGTCGAAGTGAGTTAGCTCTTCCAGGGGCTGTCTCAGGTACTTATTGCGCTAGGATCGGCGTGGGCGTAACTACGTTCTAAGTCTCACGCCTTTCCTGCCTGAAGCGCGGGACATCGGAGGAGGGTGGTTTTAGTAGGTATTAGCCATTTGGGCTCGAGTCTCCACACAAGCCGGTTGATTACTATTTGGATTGCCCCTTCTGGAAATGCCTCCATGATCGACTATGGTCTAATCCCTTGCCAAGGACCCGGTATTGTGCGTAAATAGCATTTCCCCGGCCTGAAAAAAAAAATGCAAGAGAGCCGTGTCACGAAAATGATAATACTAGTGTTAGTGTGGAGTCACACGGAAGGGCGATGTCAGGAACTCCCACATCCGCGGTAGTCTTCATGTCCATGATATAGCAGACAAACTGGAAGAGTCGTTTACGCTGGTACAGTGGTACTAGTTACGTGGGGAACAAATGTCTAGCCATGCCTCTTCCGCCAGGTCCCGGTCGAAGAGGAAGGCCCAAGAAATGCTGGCTTGACGTCGTAAATATGACATGCGTACCAATGGTCTTAATACAAGGCATGCCAAAGTGAAGATAACAAAGTAAGAAAGCTAACCCTGTGTGTTGAAGCGAACGCTCCTAACGCAACTGGGATTTAACACCCGGATGACGATGATAATAGTGTATTATGGAACAACACTGTTAGCGACAAATATAAAATATTATCTCTCTGATTTTGAGTCGTCTCTTACGCAGTTTTAAATTATTTAAATAAAGTATTTAAGTAATTTAAAAATGGGAAAAAAACAGCTGCGTTCATTCGGTTCGGCCTACTTTTAAAATAGAACATTTAGAAAATTTGTCTGTTAGGACATCGCGTGAAAATAAATGAACGGGTTTACATGCAACTCTTGGTGGCCTCTGTGGTTGAATGAGCTGATGAGCCTTTGCCAGTATACCTCACTACAACACCAAGGCTCCGGGTTCGATTCCTGGTATGGCTTAAATTTCGTAAACGAATTTTCTGCGTTATTTACTATGGTCTGGGTGTCTGGAATCAGCCCCAGAGTAGTCCGTTGTACCCGTAACACAAGTGTAACTTGCTTAATTATAAACGCCAAAGTTTTTAAGAATGTATGGATGTATGTGTTTGTTACTCTTTCACACAAAAACTACTGAATGGATTTTGATGAAACTTTGCAATAACATAACTTATTAATCAGAATAACACATAGGCTATAATTCATAAAGATATAGTGTGAATTATTTAATATATAACGATTTTCCACCACCACGCTTGTGAGATCGTGGGGCGCAGCTAGTATACAATATGTGACATTGTCTGGCAATTATTATAAAAAAAAAATTAAACAGATGTTTTTTTATTTATTTTTTATTGCAGGAGATCAGCAGACAGGCAGACGGCCCACTTGATGGAAAGCGGTTACCATCGCCTATGGACATTTGCAACACCAAAGTTGCTACAAATGCGCTGCTGCTCTATTAAGAGAGACTGGAACCTGGTCACTAATGCCGAAACACAACTCAAGGTTGTTATGGCGAGATACTTTAGACTAGGGGTGGTAGCCATCCAGTCGGGCAAATGCCCTACCACCTGGCTGTGGGTTGTTAAGTCACCTCTTACGACAGGCCGCCCGGGCGCAGGAAATTGTATTCTTTCTCCGTTCCTGCACGGATAATCTTATCGTAATAAATAATCTCGTTTGCAAGGTATAAATAATAACCAAAAGGTCTACCACTGTAGTAATCATCTGTCAAGTACGTCGTATACATGGCAACAATAACATCTTCAATACTACCGAACTTTATGCAATATTATACTTTGTCGCCAGTTTGGCAAACATTGGGCAAAGCAAGTTTGTAACATATTTGTCAACTCATAATGCCATGTCTAGTTGCATGTCATTTTGACTACATACACGATGGTGTAATTTGAATGTACTCTCAAATGTTTTTGGGGTTCTGTAGTTATTTAGGCAAAAATGGTGCCCTTATAAAATTGTCTGTTCGTATGTCTTCTTTTTATATATTTTTTTTATTGCAAGAGTTTAGCAGACATTTGGAACACCGAAGGTGCTACAAATGCGCTGCTGCTCTCTTAAAGGGGACTGGAACCTGGTCACTAATGCCGGAACACAACTCAAGGTTGTTATGGCGGCATACTCTAGACGAGGGGTGTTATTGTAATTGTGTAATTTCCTGCGCCCGGGCGGCCTGTCGTAAGAGGCGACTAAACAACCCACAGCCAGGTGGTAGGGCATTTGCCTGACTGGACGGCTATCACCGCTGGTCTAGAGCATGCCGCCATAACAACTTTGATTTGTGTTCCGGCATTATTGACCAGGTTCCAGAATCACTTAAGAGAGCTGCAGCGCATTTGTAGCACCTTTGGTGTTGCAAGTGGGCCGTCTGCCTGTCTGCTGAACTCCAGCAATAAAAAAAAACATATGTGTATATTTGTATATATAGTATAGTATACCGACATCGCCACTCCTAATCAGCAATATCCTTGCCACGGGTGGTCTGGAAGAGATCGCTTTTTAGTGATAAAACCGCCCTTTATAGGTACACAACTAGAATAATACCACTAATTTTTCTGTAATAGTGTAAATTAAAGTGTTATCTATGTATCTAAAAGCAAAAATTTGATATAAGTAAAAACGAGCTACTAGTCAGTGCTTGACCCACGGGAAAAACTCTAGTTATATTATATATATATTGGAACGAAGTTTTGGAACGAAGTTCCTTATCGCGCGTGTGTCCGCGTCCGATTATAAGCCTCGTCGAAAGGCTCTTGTGCGACGACCGCGTAACGTCCTGACGGACAGAGTCGACGTTATTACGAAACGGCTGGCCCGGATCAGTCCGCCCACGGTTAGAACAGTAGGCTGGCAGGCACCGACAGACAGACACAGACGGCGGCGTCTCAGACGCCGCCAATCAAGATCTCTCCACGTCCCCGCGAGGGACGCTAGGAGACATAGCTCACCCCACAGGATAGACTAGGCGTGTTGCTGGGAAGTTTCTTTCGCCGTTTCTTCTCTCCCAGCCATAACACGTTGCGAAACGGCAGTAAGATAGCGTAGGCCACCGCAAACCACCGATCCCGGCCCGCCGTGATCCTTCCCTTCGGGCTTTATATTACCCGTCGCCCGTTCTCAATTAGTATTTTGTGTCGCCCTATGGTGGGCATCATTAAATTCATTCCCCATTCATGGCAACAGTCCAGCCGAGGTAAAACTCCTTAGGGAGCTCCCTCGAGCAAGTTGCCCCCCCGGGCTCGAGCGCCTTCGCCTCGCGAAGGCACTCGTCCCAAAGACCCCGGTAAAGTTGTAAGGTCTTCGGACCAACAACATAAAGTCAAGTCCAATAAAAAAAAAAAAATATCGCGCGTTGTGAAAGGGGGCTAGACGGAAAAAATTCTTACGAAAAGTTGTCACGACACTTTTTGCTGTAGTAAGCTATCAACTTTAATGCAATGAAATAAAATCTAAAACATCAATTAGTGTAATAATATACGCTGTTTTTGATACTATTTGTTTGTTTATGTATTTCTTTCTATACATAGGTTTTTGATAAAATTTCGATGGTTTTCGATGCTTATCGACACACTTTTTGAGACGTTTTGAGAATTTTTAAGACATTTTAGGAGAACTTCGTTCCAAACATGTGTCCCAAAGACACCTCATTAGTTTTTTTTTTTATTTTTTTGCAGGAGTTCATTAGACAGGCAGACGGCCCACTTGATGGAAAGCGGTTACCATTGCCTATGGACATTTGCAACACCAAAGTTGCTACAAATGCGCTGCTGCTCTCTTAAGGGACTGAAACCTGCTCACTAATGCCGGAACACAACTCAAGGTTGTTATGGCGACATACTTTAAACCAGGGGTGGTAGCCATCCAGTCGGGCAAATGCCTTACCACCTGTGCTGTGGTTTGTTTAGTCGCCTCTTACGACAGGCCGCCCGGCCGCAGGAAATTGTATTCTTTCTCCGTTCCTGCACGGATGTAAAGGTTTATTGATTATATAGGTAGTATTGATAAACAGACAGGGCAGAAAGAAAAACACAGTGTATTCCCAAGCTAAGTAAGTCACGCTTATTTACTAACCCATCTATGGTCATTTCATATATCTTACTACTAGCTTCTAGCCCGCGACTTCGTCCGCGTGGAATAGTTTAAAAAAGTTTGGTCTTAACGTGAGGATATATAGCCTTCCTCGATAAATGGGCTATCTGACACTGAAAGAACTTTTCAAATCAGACCATTAGTTCCTGAGATCAGCGCGTTCAAACAAACAAACTCTTCAATTTTATACATTAATATAAGATTCATTCACTTGCCTTACCATCGGTTGAATTTTGACATTACTTCTATGGAGCTTGTCAAATTTTAAGCGATAATAAGGTATAACGGTCGGTTAGATATAGTAACCGGCCATTTTTTTTTATTTAATGCCCGGTCTCTCCATCTTATGGCATGGCGAAGTTATCATTTTTTTTTATCTTTATTTCTCTCTTTATTACATGCATTAAAAATTAATTTTACTACTTATTCTAGAACATAAATAAATTTTTGATAAGTTGGGATTTGTTGGGTCAGGTTGGTTGTGGTTGGGAGTTGGTAGGTACAAGGTATTTTGGTAATTGGGCTTGAAAGTTGTATAGGAAGGGTAGGGGTGCTTTCTTTATTTGTTTCTTTATTAAAGAATTTTACAGTAATGTATCTATGTACTAGTTTTACATTATTTATCTATACTAATTTTGTTTGCCTAAAATACATTTATTTGCCAATTTTACATTTTGTTCTTAGTAACCGGCCGTTAATAGACAGCGGTTACCTACTGTCGCATATGGAAGTTTACAACATCAAGGGCGATGTCAACGCGTTGCTAGTCTAGGACAGGATAGAGGAGCCAGGTGATCCCGAGGACTTCTGCCCCTGTTTTTGAAGAGGGTGTCCTCCCCTCCAGGATCCTGAGTTCGTCAGGCAAGCGGCGTCAAAGATGCTGTACATATTGGTCTAGTTCCTTTGGCACCCCGTAAAAGCGTGCGAGTTAAGAGCGCAGGTTTAGATTTAATTGGTAGTTTGACGGCCGACATGCCGGGTCTCCGTTGGAGTCCACGTTGGGCGTCTAGCCGTTCAAGAGTCCTAAAGACAGCTGTTTGCGTGAATCTTTATTTAACACTTGTACGTTACATAACGACAAGTAAGTCTGTCTAACTGCTATATACAATAGAATGGCTGGCTCTTTAATGTCGCCAGTCTATGGAAAATGTTGCCAACATAAAAGTGGTGGTGTACACATATCACCGCCACAGATCCCTCAGTGTAAACCCTCCCACCCGAGGATGGTGTCCCAAGAAAAGAAAGGTATATTCTTGGGACAATCCTTCACTATCCACCAGCGTTTTTGATGACGCTAGTAAATGCCCTAGCCACCGGAACTCACTAATCGTACGGAACACCATTAGCTCAATGCTAACCGTTCCAAATTCAAATTCAAAAGTTTTTACTCACAATAAGTTCCACTGGAGAACCTTTCTGAAGGTCATACATATAAGTAGTAACTAGTAGTTGTATTCGCCACAAAGGCAGGCAAAGGAATCTTTAGTCCATACAGCCAATTCTGATGTTTAAGTCTTCGTATAATAGTCGCGCAGTTGTATTGTAGGCTACAACTAACGCCATTCAACGGAGTTCTTGTGAAAACTCAAAAGGCCACATTTGACTATACAGTTCACATTTCTCACAAAATACATAATTACTACTCAAAAACTATCAATATCCTACAACTATTGTTCATTTTAGAGTAATTTTACACATTTTTAGAAAATAAAACTGCACAGCACAACATCTCCTTTCAGTTCCCGCCAAAAACTCCCTCAAAAAGTTTAGTTTTTTTTTCATGTTTAAGGCTTGGCAACTAGACCTTTAAGCCAGGCGCAGTTGTATTGTAGGCTACAATCCACACCATTCAACGGAGTTCTTGTGAAAACTCGAAAGGCCACATTTGACTATACAGTTCACATTTCTCACAAAACACATAATTACTACTCAAAAACTATCAATATCCTACAACTATTGTTCATTTTAGAGTAATTTTACACATTTTTAGAAAATAAAACTGCACAGCACAACATCTCCTTTCAGTTCCCGCCAAAAACTCCCTCAAAAAGTTTAGAAAACTATGCGAACCATAGATAATTACATGCGACTCATGTCACAACCACTGTTAAATCGCGGCATAAATTGCCATTAAAAAATATCAACAATTTTGTACTTATAATTTAAAATTACTAAATTATTATTTGATTTACATAAATTTGAACTAAATATTTACTGTCATCGGTGTCAAAAAAATACTGGCTGGTTGATTGCCACAGAAAAATAAACTTACTTGACGTTTCATATTTGACGTATTAAATGAGTTGATTTAACGCCTAACTTCATTACTTGTTTTCGTCATATTCGAAAAGAAAAGCAGTGTTAACCTCGGCTGAAAGGCCTGTTTAGGCACT
Source organism: Dendrolimus kikuchii (assembly GCA_019925095.2). Taxonomy (NCBI): domain Eukaryota; kingdom Metazoa; phylum Arthropoda; class Insecta; order Lepidoptera; family Lasiocampidae; genus Dendrolimus; species Dendrolimus kikuchii. The sequence continues at coordinate 1,128,642 of CM034388.1, read as the reverse complement.
CGAAGTATTAGCGCCCTTGCTACGCTCGTGCGCCAAAGGCTACGTTCCATTGGAGACTGACAACGATCACATTCAGGACCGCGATTTATCCCGTTCCACTTGCCGGCGTTACAATCGTAAATCCAAGTGGAACGGCTATTCGACCCACCTATAGACATGGGTCGGTGTGAGCGTTGTGTGATCGAAAATGATGACGGCATTAGTGACGTTTTCACCACGATTATAACGACCGCGGTCGCCTCGTGGAACGGCTAACTGAGCATTTTGGGCGTTGTGAGCTACTACTAGTGGAACGCCAATAGGTCACTCTCACCTCTCGTGTAACAATCTGCTATTTATCATGATATTTTAAAACTAAGATATTAGTGGCGTTTTTTTAGCATTTGCTTTTTGTAGGAAAATAATTTCAAAATTTATTGCAACAGTCTGTGTAACTAATAAAAGTACAGATTCGTATATTTGCAATTTTTTACTTAGCAACGCATATAACATACAAATCTTAACCCAGTTTTGGTGTGATGTAATAAAAGATACTCATTACAATCTGTTGTCATGGGCGCAATTGAATAATATTATGAAACTTGCAGAAACCTGAAATGAGATTTACAGATACAGTGGACCTTGGTAATCTGACAAACGTGTTGCAAGTGTTGCAACTTGCAGTTGCAGGGCGATGTCGGGTTATTGAATTTGTTTAAAAGTACCTTGCGGTCCGACAAATTACAAATCAAAGTGACAGGATTATATCTGAACTTTTTTTTTTTCTGACATTTGCAACACCAAAGTTGCTAGAAATGCGCTGCTGCTCTCTTAAGGGAGACTGGGACCTGGTCACTAATGCCGGAACACAACTCAAGGTTGTTATGACGACATACTTTAGACCAGGGGTGGTAGCCATCCAGTCGGGCAAATGCCCTACCACCTGGCTGTGGGTTGTTAAGTCGCCTCTTACGACAGGCCGCCCCAACGCAGGAAATTGTATTCTTTCTCCGTTCCTGCACGGATGAAAATGAACTACAATTCATACCACATATGTATATAATATATATTTGGAATTTAGTAAATTATAAGCACAATAGAGAGCTTACGAGATTAATTATAAAATTAATTTCATTGATGCTATGATTTACGTTACTAAATGGAAATAAATTTTATGTAGAGTGATAGGCACTCGAGGGAGAGGCCAAGTCTTCTCGTCGACCATCAATGCTTGAAGACGAAGTCTTCGAGCAGTGCGTCCTCCCCGTCATGATGTACGGGGCTGAGACGTGGACAATCACGACAGGATTGGTGCATAAGTTCCAAGACGCTCTACGGACTATGGAGCGAGCTGTTGGACGTTTCTCTTATGGATAAAATTAGAAATGAGGATATCCGTAAGAGAACCAAGCTAAACGACATAGCTCGCAAAATTAGCAAGTTGAAATGGTAGTGCGCCAGTCACGTCTTATCCATGTAGGAACGGAGAAAGAATACAAGTTCCTGCGGCCGGGCGGCCTGTCGTAAGAGGCGACTTAACAACCCACAGCCAGGTGGTAGGGCATTTGCCCGACTGGATGGCTACCACCCCTGGTCTTAAGTATGTCGCCATAACAACCTCGAGTTGTGTTCCGGCATTAGTGACCAGGTTCCAGTCTCCCTTAAGAGAGCAGCAGCGCATTTGTAGCAACTTTGCTGTTGCAAATGTCCATAGGCGATGGTAACCGGTTTCCATCGAGTGGGCGTCGGCCTGTCTGCTGAACTCCTGCAATAAAATAAAAAAACAAATATTACACCGCAAATTATGATGTATGGAAAATTCTTTGTCACAATATATCACAATACTTTTTAAAAATTTTACACCATTAGTTCGTTAATTCTGTTTTTTTTACTATGGCAATATGCCAAGTAAAATGGGGATTTCAAATCATAGTCAAGAAATTTCAAAATCGCTCATATAAATGAATATTGATATAACAGCCCATAATCGTCCCATTGCTGGGCTCGAGCCTCCCATTTATACGAGAACGGGCGGTATACCCGCTACGATGTCCCAGGAGGATTGGCAGCTTTCACACATCGGTTATCTCGATGTGTGAATTTCATCTCGATGTTTTCCTCAAAATATCCTTTGCCGGCGAGATATTGCGGTACTATTCCGTATCTGGCCTCTTAAGATACGGCTGGATAAGAAGATAAGGCTGGATAAGAAGATAAGGATCGGATAACAAGATAAGGCAGGATTACAAGATAAGGCCGGATAACAGGATAAGGCCGGATGATTAACGTATTATCTATGTATTTTGATACGAACACGGCTTCGAGAGGGAAGCCAATAGGAGGATCCAGTTAGGTTGGGCAGCATTCGGAACGCTTCGACAGGTCTTCTCGTCGACCATTCCCCAATGCTTGAAGACGAAAGTCTTCGAGCAGTGCGTCCTACCCATCATGACATATGGTGCCGAGCCATGGACACTGACTGCTCCACAAATTCAAATTCGCTCAACGAGCTATGGCGCGAGATATGTTAGGTGTTTCTCTTATGGATAAAATCAGGTAATGAGGACGAAGGTAACTGACATAGCTCGCAAAATTAGCAAGTTGAAGTGGCAGTGGGCCGGTCACGTCTGTCGCAGGACCGACGGCCGATGGAGCAGACGAGTCCTGGAGTGGAGACCACGTCTCGGCAAACGTAGCGTAGGACGCTCGCCAGCCCGGTGGTCTGACGACCTGCGCAAGATCGCCGGCAGAGGCTGCATGAGGAAGACGGGAGATCGGGATATGTGGCGCGTACTTGGGGAGGCCTACGTCCAGCAGTGGACTGAGAATGGCCGAAGAAGAAGTAGAAGTATTTCGATAAATCTATAGATTATTGCATCTCAAATTACTAACTTTTTTATTAATAATAACTGATATCTTTTAAATGATTGAAATTTAATTGTTATTAAAGCCATCATGTTTCTTTGAACTATATTATTTTTCATACTAAAAAATATGCAATTGCAAGTAGTGTTTACATACAAGCAATTACTGCATATTTTGTAATGTTACTCTTTTATAAACGTATGCACATCCTTAGCATTAGTGCAAGTAATTGTTGGTAAACTGAATAAATATATGTTTACTAGCTGTCTCGGCAGACGTTGTTCTGCCCTGAAGATATAAAATTTAGAACCCGATTCCAGCGCCACCTACCGGGTCCAAATGTAAGCTATCCTATCTTTCAGGTCGGATCAAACTGCACACGGTGTGCAAATTTGATTAAAATCGGTCAAGTAGTTTAGGAGTCCATCGCGGACAAACAACGTGACACGTAATTTATATATATTAAGAGATATGTAAAATCGTTCTAAAATAAATGCCGACTGACAAGTAAGGAAAGCCCAACATTAGGTAATATAGGATATATTACCTATTGGGGGGGTTGCCTGGAAGAGATCGCTTTAAGCGATAAGGCCGCCCTTTGTTCAACATTTATTGTACTTAGTTTTAAGAACGTAGTTTTAATTTTTGGTGAACAATAGTGTTTTCATTCATTCATTCATTCATTCATACCTAATGTTGGACTTATCTTGCTTTCATATGCCTGCCATTGTGGCAAACTGAACAACAAGAATTACGAAGCAATTAGATGGCGCCGACAAGTATGAGCAAGCCTTACGTGGCTTAAAAAAAAACTTCGTTTAAAAAAACCGACTTCAAAAACTAAAATGTACAAAATAACTCATTTCTAAAGCTATTATTATTAATATATATTATCTAAAACATCTTAAAGTCGGTGCTTAGTAATTTTCAAAAAAATATAGTAATTTTTATGTTTTACTTTGCACCGACTTCGAGATGTTTTAGATAATATATATTAATAATAATAGTTTTAGAAATGAGTTATTTTGTACTTTTTAGTTTTTGAAGTCGGTTTTTTTAAACGAAGTTTTTTTATTTTATTTGTTACTTTTTAGTGTCTAGCTATGTATGGGTACGACCTACGGAAGGTGCCGCGCTCCTTAAAAAATATAGGCCCCAAGAAACGGGAACAAAAAAATGTTCGTAAAATGAGAACTACGGGGCCAAACTATGTTAAATTTTTAGGGGACCAAATGGCAACTATTCCGCATCAAACTAAACAAGAATCACGTAAATCGGATCATAAATCTCAGCGTAATCGGTTTCATAAAAAATGTTCATAAAATGAAAACTACTGGGCCTATGTCAAATTTTTAGGGCGTCGAACAAAAAAAAATCACGTAAATCGGATCATAAATCTTGGAGTAATCGGTGTACATACATTAAAAAAATCAAAAAAAAAGATCCCGACGAATTGAGAACCCCCTCCTCTTTTTGAAGTCGGTTAATAATACAAAACAGCATTAATATACATTTATTTAATATATTTTAACGTTCTTCACACCATACGAAAGGTTCCAAGCGTTTATCTTCGGGCAGCATCATATTCAGTTCTTCCGCGTCTTGTAGGGTCTGCAAAAAAATCGCTGCAATTAATGTACTCATTCTCAAACTATCCCATTATCCGGGATAAAAATATCCCATCCTTATCCCCTAACACACACACACACACACACAAGAATACACATATGTGTGCTTGGAGTTGTGTATTTATATATATATGCTAGCTGATGCCCGCGACTTCGTCCGCGTGGTATTTATTATTCCTTCAATTACAATTTTATAGATCGCAATACCTTATAATGCTTCTTTATAGACGGAATTCAACGTAAACCGATTCGGAACATGGACAAATAGGTTGGTTGGCTGACTTACACGGGAGAATTATTTAAAGTTTTTTTAACTATCCCACGGGAACTCTAATTTTTCGGGATCAAAAGTATCCTATATGTTGACCAGGGATATAAGCTACCACCATACAAAATTTCATTTAAATCGGTTCAGTCGTTTCGGAGCCCGTACCAACGGATGACGAACAAAAAATTAAAAAAAAATCTAAATTAGTTCTATTTCGCTCTTACATCCCCCTGACTCCGTTTTTAGCATTATTTTTTTTCATTGTACAGAAATTCAACCTCTACAGTTTTATTGTATGTATATGTACAGTGTACTGTGCGATCCAAATAAAAATAGGAATGTCAATAACCGCTATCTGTCAAATGTCACTTGAAAAGTATGGTTTGCAAAAAAAATTATTTGCATATCAATAATAAATAATCTTACATCAAATTTAAATAAAAAGGTCAAATTAGTAGAAAATTGTCTTAATATAATATTTAATTATTTAAAGTTATTTAAAGTCACAATATGGCGCAAAGTCGATCCTATTCCCATTTGAATCGCATTATATGCATGTTATGCTGGAGCAAGTGAATGAGTTTGTATATCTTGGATGTGCTTTTAGCAGGGATGGACGGTACACCGCTGATATAGAAAGAAGAGTGAATTTGGGGAATAGTGTGAACGGAGCGTTAGGTAAACTTCTAGGCGCTAAGATCCTCAGCCAGAAGGCCCAGCTCGCCGTACACAACGCGGTGCTGGTACCTACCTACGCTCACGTATGGAAGCGAGAGTTGGGTATGGAAGAGAGAGCATGGAAGTAGAGTGACGCTCGCGGACCGCGTTCCTAATACCGAAGTAAGAAAGAGAGTTGCTCTGAGAGTGTCGGGGTAACGGTAAGGAAAGGAATGCTTTTTTTAATTTTTTTATTGCAGGAGTGCAGCAGACAGGCAGACGGCCCACTTGATGGAAAGCGGTTGCTACAAATGCGCCGCTGCTCTCTTAAGGGAGACTGGAACCTGTACACTAATGCCGGAACACAACTCAAGTTTGTTATGGCGACATACTTTAGACCAGGGGTGGTAGCCAACCAGTCGGGCAAACGCCCTACCACCTGGCAGGGCATGCTCCGGTGGTTCGGTCATGTGGAAAGAATGACTAAACAGATATACTATGTATGTATGTATCAAGGAGCTACCCATCACTACCGATACCAACTCATGCGTCTGACCGAGTTTACGTAGCAATAGCGAGTCCCATCGTTCTACAGAAAGACTGGAACCGTATGAATGAATGAATGAATGAATGAATGAGTGAGTGAATGAAAGTGTTTTCATTCACTCATTGTTCGTCACTTTATTGTTCGCCAAAAATTTAAACTTAAAAACTAGATACAATAAATGTTGAACAAAGGGCGGCCTCTATCTCTAACCGTATTCCGGTGTGAAACCAAATACCTGTTTCAGTATAGAGTTGCAACGCGACAGCTGATTGGCGGTCTCGTGCACCCGGGACAGGCGTTCCGCGTGGCGAGCATTCGCCCTCTGCTTGTCGACTAACGCCGAATACAACCGAGATATCTCACTATCCGCCTAAAATAGAGAGAACGAGCCGAACAAGGGTTTATATCCGTGCAGGAACGGAGGAAGAATACGATCTCCTGCGTTGGGGCGGCCTGTCGTCAGAGGCGACAGAACAACCCACAGCCAGGTGATGGCTACCACCCCCGGTCTAAAGTATGCCGCCATAACAACCTCGAGTTGTGTTCCGGCATTAGTGACCAGGCTCCAGTCTCCCTTAAGAGAGCAGCAGCGCACGAATTCATAACGAATGGGCGTACAGACAAAGTGCAGTTTTTTTTTTGTTATTGCAGGAGTTCAGCAGACAGGCAGACGGCCCACTTGATGGAAAGCGGTTGCTACAAATGCGCCGCTGCTCTCTTAAGGGAGACTGGAACCTGATCACTAATGCCGGAACACGACTCGAGGTTGTTATGGCGGCATGCTCTAGACCAGGGGTGGTAGCCATCCAGTCGGGCAAATGCCCTACCACCTGGCCGTGGGTTGTTAAGTCGCCTCTTACGACAGGCCGCCCCAACGCAGGAAATTGTATTCTTTCTCCGTTCCTGCACGGATAAAACTAGTTGATTGTAGAAGGCTGAAATTTGGATTACCCTTCTTTTGAGGTATACTTGCATACTGCTAATGGCATTTTTGCGTATACGCCCATTTATTATGAAGTTAATTGTCTTGCCCTTAATAAATAAAAATCTAGAAACCGATTGCAGCGCCATCAGCCGGGACCAACTGATAATCTAAACCATTCTCGAATCTACTTAAAAAAAAAACCCAAAAAAATCATCAAAATCGGTCCCACCGTTAAAGCGGCGCCACCTACCGGCTTCAATCGTGAATCTAAACCATCCCAGGACCCACTTGAACACACACAAACAATTTCATCTACATCCGACAAAAAAAAAAACTACAATACCAACCAGTACGGTAATCAATAATCTTATTGCAATTAATTGAATCAAATAAATAAAAATATAAATTTTGAATTACTTCTTTGTTTTATTAATAATTATTTTTTTATTTTATTTATTTAAATTGAATTAATTAAATAAAAAAATTAATATACACAAACAGACAACAAGACGGTATATTTCCATAAGGGTTTTGTTTTTGGACAAATTGCCACGTCACCAAAACACATACCTCTTTGATCTTGGTCGCCAAACTTATCTCTTCACCCGCCAAAGGGTGCGCACAAGCGGCTAAATGGGCTTGTAGACGCGTCGTAAGTCTAACCCAAGGTCTATAATCCAGTCCTAAAAAAAAAAGCAAAAGGCTGTGACCAAAGGCGGATTTAGAAATTTGCCGCCTGTAGGCTATTCAAATTTTGCCGCCTGTAAGCTATTTAAATTTTGCCGCCTGTATGCTATTCAAATTTTGCCGCCTTCAGGCTATTCAAATTTTGCCGCCTGTAGTCTATTCAAATTTTGCCGCCTGTAGACTATTCAAATTTTGCCGCCTGTAGTCTATTCAAATTTTGCCACCTGTAAGCTATTTAAATTTTGCCGCCTGTAGGCTATTCAAATTTTGCCGCTTGTAATCTATTCAAATTTTGCCGCCTGTAGTCTATTCAAATTTTGCCGCCTGAAAGCTATTCAAATTTTGCCGCCTGTAAGCTATTCAAATTTTGCCGCCTGTAGGATATTCAAATTTCGCCGCCTGTAGGCTTGGAGAAAATTGCTGTTAGGGACCAAGGTGCCGTGGTATTTCAGATACTCCAAGGAATCTCCGGATTTTAAGTTCAACAATATTATATTTTAGGTAAATTTACATTGCAGATTTTTACAATTGACTTATTATAGAGCACATTTTTCACAACGTTCCAAACATGAACTTCAACATTTAAATAGATTTCTAATTTTACTCTATCTGGCCAACAATGGCGAAATAGAGGTTTTATACGAGTTTAACAGGCTATTCAAATTTTGCCGGCCATACCGCCTACTCTACTATTACTACTTTACTACTTTTAAAATATGTTGAGTTAAGAATACGTTTCAGGTTATTGAATAATGAACAGTAAAATTATTGCTGTGGATTGAATAATTAATAGAAATGGCATAATTTAAGATATATTTTTTATGTGGAATTTGACTTCACGTGATTAATCAAGTACATTATCTATAATATTATAAAATTCTAAACACGCCGTATCTGTACATTGAAGGTTTAAAAAAAAAATACAACTGGAATAGACTACATGAACGTCGGAGAACACGACATAATTTTTTTTTATTTCTTTTCTGTTTGTTCGGGGTTCACGTAAAAACTACTTGGTTGATTTTGATACGGTTTTCGCTGATCGACAGCTAATTTTAAGACTTAAAATCTGCGCTACTTTTTATCCTGGGAATCCAGCGAGAAATTTTCTGGGAATGATTTTAAATAGATTAAAGACAGATTAAAAAAAAAATACCAATGTGAATTTTTCACTGATCGATAGCAAATTAAATGTAATAAAATTTTAAAAGAATTATGTGGGTGCATAAAAATTAGCTTATTCCGTAGCTATTCCACTAGTATATATAATAAGGAGTTTATATCAAATTTGAATTCATATAAATATTACTGATATAAGTATAAGTGTTCATACCTTCTAAAACCTCGGGGTCCCTTGCCCCGGGCAGACCTAAGGTCCCGCGCATTATCGGCAGAAATGTGGGTATTTCCTGAAAGAAACAAATTCAAGAAATATATCATTTTTATTTACAAAAAAAAATTGTCAAATAGTATATATATCTAGTTCTCTAGAAGTATCTATAAAATATATATATATATATATATATATATGTGTGTGTGTGTGTGTGTGTGTGCGTGTGTGTATGTGTGTATATACATACACACACACATATATATATATATATATATATATATATATATGTGTGTGTGTATGTATATATATATATATATATATATATATATATATATATATATATATATATATATATATAACACAGTCATGTTAGTTACACTATTTATAACTCGAGAAGATCTGTACCGATTTGGCTGAAAATTGGTGTGGAGGTAGCTTAGAACCAGGAGACGGACATAGGATACTTTTCATCCCGTTGGAACCGGTATGTGGCGCTGAGATCTCGTTCTAGAATCGTCCTAATTACCTGGGGCGATTTTGGTGATTTTATTTTTGTGTGTTTGAGTGGGTCCCGGATGGTTTAAATCCACAAATGGAACTGGTAGGTGGCGCTGGAATCGGATTCTAGATTTTTATTTTTTCAGAGCAGGACAACGACTGCCGGAGCCGCTAGTATATATATATATATGAATTGTAGAAATTCATGTACTTGCATAAGTTGAGAACAACTTTACCGATTTTGATGAAATTTTTTGTGCGTGTTTGAGTATCTTCCGTTCTTCACTATCTTCCGTTTCAGTGTTTGACACACCATACATGACATTGCAAAAACATAATGACAGGGTCAGCTTTTGCCAAAATATAACCCCTAACACGTACCTGCAATCTTTGGATGTCTTCATCCAATTGCTCATCTGTCGGGGGTTTCACAACAACTATATCGCGAGCTCGCTTCGTCTTCCTCGCTTGGAGGCTCAACTGCCTTCTTTGTAAGAGGGACTTCTTGCCGTCAGCGCTTCTCTGGTTCTTAGCCGAGGTTTTTGGTGAGTCTTTAAAAGACAAATAAAATAAAAAATGTCAAAGAGCACTATCTGTCTTAAATTATCCCTATATGTCTATATTTTTACATCATATATGTATGTATATAATATAATAAATTTTTGATAATCTGTTTATTTTATACTAACTGCTTCCCGCGACTTCGTCCGCGTGGAATAGTAAAAAAAAAAAACAAAGTTAAAAAACCCCCGATTTTATTTATTTATTTGGTTTACCAACAATTACTTGCACTGATACAAAGGATGTACATTGTTTTATAAAAAAAAAAGACATGACAAATGCAGTAAGTAATTTAATATTTTGTAGTTTGAATAAACTATAATATAATTAATTTAAAGAGAAAGAAAAAAATATATATAAGGCTTTAATAGCTATTAAGTTCCAAACATAAAGAAATTTAAAAAAAAAAGAGTAGTTAATTAGCAATGTGGGATGCAATAATTCGACGAAATTTGTAATATGAATGTAGATCAGTAATATCACTATAAAGGTTTATTATTATTATATTTTGAAACATTCTTCATTGGTGTTCCGCTCTTATTGGTCTTAGCGTGATGATATACAGCCTACAGCCTTCCTCAATAAATGGGCTATCTAACACTGAAAGAATTTTTCAAATCAGACCAGTAGCTCCTGAGATTTGCACAAACAAACAAACTCTTCAGCTTTATATATTAGTATAAGATGTTACATAGATAGATAACTCTTTATTGTACACCAATACAAACATGAACTTAGAGACTAAAATTATATCTAGTTATGTACAAAGTCGTGGTAGCGTAATGGCTAGCGCACGCGTCCCAGACCCAAAGGGCGCGGGTTCGATCCTGGCCGGAACGCATGCACCGCTTAGGCAGTTTTCTGACCTAATGTGCATATTGTTACGATTACCACGTGCTAATAACGGTGAAGGAAAACATCGTGATGCAACCTGCACATCGAGATAACCGATGTGTCAAACCTGCCAAGCCGCCTTGGACAAGCGTGGCGGGTATACTGTCCGTCCGTCCCCCCCCCCCCCTATGGTGGGAGGCCCGAGCCCAGCAGTGGGACATTTATGGGCTGCTATTATTATATTATATATATATATGTACAAAGGGTGGTCTTATCGCTAAAAAGCGATCTCTTCCAGACAACCCCCATAGTTAAATCGTAAAATATCTTTGTGTACACAACCCTGCCTTTCGCTTCTCCCCTTCTCTCTAGGCTCATAGGTTTGCTGGACGAAAACTCTTTTAGGCTTAAACTCGCCTTTGTACATCATCACTATTCTATAATTTTGTATTTGACTATTTGTGTACAATAAAAAATAAAAGAAAAATAATGCACACTATTTAATTTTATCTCGGCCATTTTTTAATAGCCGTGATCATGGAAGTGGCCGAAACGTCTAAATACAAAATAAATAAAATATGGCAATTAAAACCGTAATAATGTAATATTTTCTTAAGTTGTCGCGACTGGTATACATAATAAAACTACGTTTTAACGGTTTTAAGCGCGGTAATTTTATTTATTTTGTATTTAGACGTTTCGGCCACTTTTGCAGTGGCCGTGATCACGGAAGACAAAGATGTCAAGTGTCAACGAGTATTGTTAAAGTTTTATTTAGCCTACCGCCAACTTATTAATTTTAATTATTTAATTTTAATTTTGTTCATGGTTATTATTTATATATATATATAATTATGAAATTATAAATATATGTGAATGGAATTGCTTTAAAGGACTGACCGACTGACTGACTGACTGACTGATGGACATTTTTTGTTAATTTTATTATTGTTATTTTGAAAGTTTTTTTTTTTTTAATTTAATTTAATTTAATTTTATAATAATAAGTTGTAAAAGTGTGTTGAAATTATGGATCTTTGTGTCTGAAATAAATTATTATTATTATTATTATTTACTGAAGTGGCCGAAACGTCGGAAAAACCAAAATCAAATAAAATTACCGCGCTTAAAACCCGTTAAAACGTAGTTTTATTACGTAAAAATGTAGTTATAATATGTGTACTGGTCACGAAAACTTAAGAAAATACTTCTTTTTTTTGTATGGATAAAGTATTTAGAAAGAAATACCTTATTAATATTACCATCTAATCTAAAATGATTAATAAGTAATTTAAATATAACCTAAATTAACTAAAAGTATTCTTACTAAGAAAGTGTCTGTAGCCTATCTATTATTTATCTATAGTTCATATTGATAGCTAATTTGTTCAGCAATTAATTAAATATAATATTGTACTAGTTGCGCATTGGGAACGCACAGCTCATTCGCTGCAGCAACCAGTTTTTGTTTTTTACTTGTATAGGACGTCGATTTTTTTTTTTTTTTTGAGGCGAGGGAAAATACTTAACCGATTTACGCACAAACTGGGTCATTGCTAGGGGAACGACACGCGTCGGTCGGGGGCGATAACACTGCAGCAATAGTATGCTCTTGGCAGCGCTCCGTCCGCGATCGACGTCACAGAATAGTGTGGAAGACTCCGAGCGTTGCTGCACGGGCGAGCAACCCCAATACCCACTAAAAACCCCCTCCTCCCTGACGACCCTGCGCTTTGTATGTGTTGGAAAGGCTGAGATTTAGAACATAGTTACGCCCAGCCGATGTATCGGACGTCGATCGCCCAACGCGCGGCTAGCACGGGCAGTCGGAATTCATACGACACGCGCAAGGCCCGCGTCGCTTGCCGTCCGATCACCTCGATCATCATCATACATTTGTCATTCAATTATTTAAGATATAGTAATAATAATATAATAATAATAATAATATAATAATAATAATAATAATCCCGCAGGGGGGCTTTGTGGCGAAGCCTTAGGTGAGTAGCGACACCTCGTACCTGACTCCGGGGGCCAAGGCAAGGCCCCCGCCTCCGTGCTTGCCTTAACCAGCCGGCACGGAGTGGAGATCGCTAGAGCTAAGACTCAAGCTCCAGGGGTGGAAGTGATAAACGGCCTAACGTCGGAAGTAGCTTCGGTGAACCTGCAGCCCACCTCTCGACACCCCTTAGCCACTCGCACCCATGTTGCCCCTGTCTTCTATGGCATTTTTTGGGGCCCATGCAGGGAGTGGCGAGTCACCGTCTGCCCATTTTTCCATGTTCCCCGAACATTGCGACGGGCAGACGCCATAGTCCCCATAGTTCCAGACCCCTAGTACCACTAGCAGTTCAGCCCAATAGCCCGGTACTTTTTGTCCTCATTTCCCGCAATAGTCCTACACTGGCCGGGGCTTGTCCTTGGGTGCATCACTATATCTTGTAGACAGGGACAATCACCGGTCAGTGTCACGCCACATTTACATTAAATTTGTCACAGGGCCTCTACGTGTTGGTCTTCCCATGGCCCCATGCAAGCCTTCCAAATATCCGGGTCATTTTTATGGCCCGTGGTCTCAAAAGACATACAAATAATAATAATATTTATTGACACCAAAATTACATATAAAAAGTCACAAATACAAAATAAAGATCTTTTCTTAATAATTAAGTTAATTCGTTAACTAACACCTAAACTAGGCCGAGCCTGTTTTTTAGGTGTTAGTCCCTTCCTGTGTCTTAAAGAGAAAATGTAAGATTTAAATGTTATATTTTGCAAAAATAAGATTAAAACTTGCTTTCGTAACTAGCTAGATTTATTAATATTTATTTATTACTAATATATTTAAATTAACAGTACAAACAAATTTTCAACATCATCGTATCTACATTGTTTTAGCCAATCTATTAAAACTTCTTTACATTGATATTTGTTGAGGGGGTAAAGTGTAAGAATTTTATTAAGCCTGTTATATAGAGTGGGACCTAAATAAGTCAATTAGACACTATATGTCCATTAACACTTTTCTTATTGTCTATTAAGGCGAAGACACTTTGTTCGTGTGCTCTTTATTAATAACTAGCACATTACACTGCACTTTTATTATGTTTATAGCACTAGTTCAAATGGTTTTGTCCTTTTGAGCCTTATTATTATAAGAAAATACTAATAAAAATAAAATAATAAATTAAATCGATGTATAAAATAACCAAGATAATGAGAAAATGGTACCTAAAGGATGGGAAGAGATTAGGAGATGATCTAAAGACTGTATCATGAATCACACAGGGTAAACATTGTGGTAGAGACAGAGTATTGTCCAAGGACAATTTTATCCGTGCAGGAACTGAGAAAGAATACATTCTCCTGCGGCCGGGCGGCCTGTCGTAAGAGGCGACAAAACAAACCATAGCCAGGTGGTAGGGCATTTGCCTGACTGGATGGCTACCACCTCTGGTCTAAAGTATGTCGCCATAACGACCTTGAGTTGTGTTCCGACATCAGTGACCAGGTTCCAGTCTCCCTTAAGAAAGCAGCAGCGCATTTGTAGCACCTTTGGTGTAGCAAATGTCCATAGGCGATGGTAACTGCTTTCCATCAAGTGGGCCGTGTGCCTGTCTGCTGAACTCCTGCAATAAAAAAAAAAAGGACAAACTTGGAAGAAGATAGAAACTGAAACAAATGTACTAAATAACTAGTAAATTAAATCATGTATACCAAAATCATATTTTTAAATACAAGCACTAACCCCCAATAGGTCTGTCAACCGTGTAAGATATATATGGCAACTCTGAGTCAGAGCAAACACTAGCACCTGGAGAATTATTGCCGCTTGTCGCAGAACCACTCCTTGAGCCATCTGTAAATGAGTTTATGATCCTTTATTGTTAAAGAAACAATTATCATCTTTCATAGACAATTGCAACAAGGGAACATTCACACCTGTTTTTTTTTTATTCTTTTCTTGCTTCTTGAAACTAGTGGCAACACTTTAAGCAGAAGCCAATTGCAAAAAAAAAATTGTGTAGAAATTGATCCTTACATTAAAGAATGTCTCTTAAGAAATACATTTGCTAACTCCGGCCTTCTTGCAAATGTCACTGTCAAACATTTCAGTCTGGCCAGTACCAGTGAAGGCACATGCTAGTTAGTTTGTGAGGTATACCTTTTTAAAAAGCCTCATTCTATAAATTCCGTCCCTAATCTAGCGGACTATCTTATCCCTATTAATAATATAAACGAGAAAGTTTGTGATGGATCCGTTTAAATGAAACTTTTTTAATAATACCACTTTTTTTTGGTGATGGCTGCAATGCTATTACACTTTAACATCAGAATAACAACATTGCCTGTTGCTGTCAGACAAGCAAAATCTCAATTAACATTTAAGACCATGATCAGGAAATAAATTATCACTTTCCATGATCAAATTGATCGTGTACTAGCAGAAGGTGATGTTAGGAGCCTTAAGAATAGACGAGTGTGCATGACAAGAGTTATGAATGTCAAAGAAGCAAGTGAGGTGTGTAAGAATAAGCCTAAATGGCACTCTGTTGTTCGTGCCTACCCCACAAGGGAACTGGTGTGAAGTTATGTATGTATGTATGTATGTATCAGGAAATATTATCTGCAATATAACATTTTATTATTTTATGTAATTACTTACTATTACATATAGCATTACTTAATATTACATATAGCTATATGCTTATTACATTTTAATATTTGAATTTTATTACTGTATCTTGTATATATATGTATAACTTATATGTACTTATGCTCTGATACATATCGAAAACTTATGATGCCTGCACACACTTCATCATCATCATCATCATTATCATCCTAGCGTTAAATCCCGGTTGTGTTTGGAGTGTTCACTCCGACGCCTAGGGTCCGCTTTCCTACTTTTTCTACTCCAATTCGCACGGTCTTCTGCATCCCCCGTTTTGAGACCATGGGTACGCATGTCATCCTTCACAACGTCAAGCCAACATTTCTTGGGCCTTCCCCTTCGACCGGGACCTGGCTGAGGCGGCATGGTTAGACATTTGTTCCCTACATAATTAGCCGGCACACACTTCATCCTATTATGATAATTCTTTTACAATGCAGGCTATCAAACTGGAATATGCTGCCTCTTACTGTCAGAGAAGCCAAATCCTTACGAATGTAACCTAAATCATTATAACAAGCTTTATTTGTTATGTTATATTTTAATGCCTGTTTTACGTAGACAGCAACAATGGATCAATATTGCACTGAACTTTTGCTCATCCACTTTCGTTAATCTACTGATGCATTTGAGATGCTTTTGACTTAACCTTTCTTTTCGAAGTAAAGTCAAGGTGTACAAGTCCATCAGTGGGGTAAGTTCGTACACCTCTCAATTTTGCCTTCTTTAAACAGAATTTATGGCAACTACAATACGAACATAGAGTTAAAAGATGTCTTAGCTTTACTGATCAATTTGATTTCGTCGTAACTATTCAATCACAGAAATAACGAGAGATATACATAGTTTACGTCACTGACGGACTTGTCTATATCTAAAAAATAATATTGACCTGGTATGTTCGTAACAGCTATTGTATGGCCTCTTCTCATTGGCGGGGCCCTTTGTGCCTGTTTCTTCGGAGGAACAGATTGCTCGGACCCCATACTTTAATACTTTAGAACTGAAAATTTAAAATAAGACTAATTTACACATATCAAAATATAAGACATTCTCAAAAATGTTTTATATACACTTTTATGTGGCTGAAGTTCTAGTAGATGTTTGCAAAAGTTCACATTAAGATTATAATTTTTTTCAGACCATTACTTTGAGTTTTGTTACACGAGATATAATATATCTACTATTTCTGTCCTTAAGTTACAAACAGTACAGTAAAAAACTAAAAAACCGTTTACTTAATTAGAAGTACCAATAAAACAAAATATCCTGTCTTTCAAAATCTAACAGATCTTGTTTCAATCTAATTTTAGCTGAAAGTATTTTTGAGTAATTAAATCAACACTACTTAATTTTAATTCATACTCATTATGTATGTACGTAATATCTTAACTCACTTAAGTCTCGTACCTATCCATATGGTACACAAGCATAATGCTATATATATAGTAGTATATAATATAGTATAGTTTTTGGCAGTTATGGTCTTACAAACTCACTTTCACAATAATAGTATTTTAGGGAGGTATATTTGTTTATTGAAACCTTGGTAGTCATGACTTTCAATAAGTAATACATTTTTATACCTTTTTCTTGTCCAATAAATAATTAATACTTTGCATTATGAGCGTTTGAATTGTTTTTATTTTATACATAATGTATTTTACTCCATTCTTAAAAAAGAACAGAATCACTGTTTAGATAGAAATAATTTACGTAATGTGACACACTTATATTAATTTCTTTTTTGCGTTGAAGTGCTACAAACACAATAAATAATTAAAGAAAATTTCATAATAACAATGCAACTGAAAGTGATGAAAAATTGAAAATTGCTGAGCTCAGTGTGAAATTTTTCCTCCAAATTTTCCCTTTTGACATTCAAAGTGACAGTACTGACAGTTACAAATTTCGTACCTATATTTTTTTCAAATGTTTTAAGAAACAAAAACCATTTCTTCTGCAAAAGTTTTTGGCGGGAACTGAAGGGGTGATGTTGTCATATGCAATTTTATTTCCTTTATAACAATGTAATAAAAAAATCTAGATATTTATAGTTTTTGAATAACGCTCAATCTAGCCGCACCTTATTATAAGAATTAAGTACTCACCCAGTCAATGTTATTTTTAAATCCGTAAGATTTTTTTACCGTGTATATATTGACCAACAAATGTTCCACAGAATTTGAAGATCTACTACTTAATGTTAAAATACGAAAGCTAGCGAACCTCACTATTGGCTTAATGTGTACGCATTATTAATCAATGAGACTACTAAACTGAAAATAAAATTAAAAAAATATTTTTAGTCATAACAAGTTTCATGACATTTGTATAATTTGTTAAAAAATTAAAGTCGTCATCATGACGTTACGACGTATACAATAATATGTCATCATCTTTAGTGATGGGCCAACGTATTATTTTATTTTATCGATTGAATTCTTGTTTCCGTTGTTACTGCTGGACTTATTATAGAACCATTAAACACAAAGCCACAATACATACATATTATGACATCTGTTTTCCGTAGGAGAAGGCAGAGACTATGAAACTCCACTTATGATGATCCTGACAAACAACTTTTATTTGAGATACTTTTTACGTTACCTAGTAATAACATAAACACACAAAATAAAAATATTTACTTAATGGATAATTTGTTAAAATCGCACTTCATTTTTAATCAATGCTTGAATAATCATGATAGCCAAAAGTTAAATAATAAACTTTTGAATCTTGATTTCTTCTGTGGGGCCTTATGTATAATGAATTTGCATGTTTTATAATATCATAACACAAAAGTAAGAAAACTTAATTAAACCACAACTTATTCTAGAAACACGTCTGTGGTATAATATCAATCCATATTCTAGTTTACTGTGATGCAATAAGATCTGATTATAAATCACAATAGCAAACTTTCCGTTATTGATCTGATCTGGATGTCTAGGATCAGCCCGAGTGTTGTGCTTTGTATAGTATATGTGCCAATAACAAGTTTCTGACTGCCGATTTACTAAATAAAATTATATTCTTTTTCAAAGGGATACTTAATGTTATCGATATAATTATAGTTATCGATGTTAGAAGAAGTTTGACAGCGCTAGCTATGCTGTAAATGTCATTTAAATGTGTATTCGTGTACAAAATTACAAATTGCACAATAAAATTTGAACAATATTAAATTATGAAATGAAATAGTTCTTAATTCTAATTTATAATGGTTGATGAAAGCACCAGAAAAACTTTAAGTAGTATACCACTGCTGCAGACGAAGGCTGGTCCCAGAGACAAAGAATTATGGCTGAATAGGCTCAAAGAAGAATACCAGGCACTAATCAAGGTTTGTTCTACTTTCCAATTTTCTTTCTTTTACTTGTGTTATTGTCAAAGTGAACATGAATATTTTAAAGTCTGATTAATATACATATTCTATCATTCATTTTATGCTAGTTTATAAGAGTGAAAATTACTATAAAATCCAACAACATTTTTGTTTGTTCCTTTTTTACAGCTTTGATATCTATTGTCATGAAATTTAATATAATTCTACTGTGTAATTTTTACAACTTTTTCTTTTTTTTTTTTTTTTATTGCAGGAGTTCAGCAGACAGGCAGACGGCCCACTTGATGGAAAGCGGTTACCATCGCCTATGGACATTTGCAACACCAAAGGTGCTACAAATGCGCTGCTGCTCTCTTAAGGGAAACTGGAACGTGGTCACTAATGCCGGAACACAACTCAAGGTTGTTATGACGGCATATTCTAGACCAGGGGTGGTAGCCATCCAGTCGGGCAAATGCCCTACCACCTGGCTGTGGGTTGTTAAGTTGCCTCTTACGACAGGCCGCCCGGCCACAGGAAATTGCATTCTTTCTCCGTTCCTGCACGGATAAAATGCAACTGCTTATTTTTTAAAGTATTTTTGTGTAGTAATTATAATAACATTACGTGTGATGTGTGTATGTGAAATTTATGACATACTGTAAGTGTAGATAAAGGTTTACTAAAGAAATCCTCATTCCAATATTGCATGCTATGATATTTTTAATTCCAGTATGTTCAGAACAACAAAGAGGCAGACAATGACTGGTTTAGGTTGGAATCTGATAAGACCGGTACATACTGGTTCGGAAAGTGCTGGTACGTCCACAACTTGCTGAAGTATGAGTTTGATTTGGAATTTGATGTGAGTAAATTTAAAATTAGAATATCATATCATATAATTAAATAAAGAAAGGTGTTTTCTTCTTTGTACTGACAGCAGTTTGTCTCGTCTGACATACAATACAGGCAGTTTATAATGTTGCCTGGCCATTATATTATCATTATTATGTTTTTTCAAACAAAAATGATAAAAAAAACTTCAACGGACAAGTGGAAAAACGAATCGCAACAAAATTTTAACTTGAAGTTTTACAGGCAGATTTTCAAATTGGACAAGTACATTAACAATATACCAATAAAACTTCAAGTTAACATTTTCTTGTGATTCGTGTCTCCACTTGTCCGTTGAAGTTTCTCTTCTACTATGTGTCCCAGCACACATTGCAATTTTTCGCGGGTTTACTGCAAATTATGATTTGGTTAGGTTAGGTACATTTTAATGAATGCATTTTTTATTTAAACACATTTTAATAATAATAATAATAATAATATTTATTTATTTGCTCTCACAATATATGTAACATATAAGTAATTGCTAAAAAAGGTTTTTAAATGACTAAAAATTGGTGAGAGCCTGGTGTCAGTAGAAGGAAAAATCCTGTGTGACTGATCACCAGCCTCTCTCTCCCCGGAAAAATGTAGGTATAAATACAACTAGTTATTCGATAATAATAGAAATAATGTATTGAGTGTAGATAGATGTGCAGTGTGTAATTGTGTATTTATATATTGTACGCAAATGTATGTGTGTGAGTTTACGTGATTTGAAATGAGAGGAATTGATTAGATTATACTATGAGAATTACATAGAGATAAATAAATGAGTGAACATATATAATACTATAATACAAGATGATAATAAAAACATTTTTTTTTTTTATTTTATTAAACAAAAAAACTGAATTCGATCCGGAACCAATAAAAACATTGATAGTCTACTCTAACATTATGCCGCCTCTCACCACGTCTAGTCTAAATTTATGCCGCTCTTCCACGCGGCCGCAACACTTTCTTGTGACAGAAAAATCCTAAGACCCGGTCTATATAGAAGTTTCACTTCAAAATTTACATTATTAAAAAGATACTTACATAAATTTAATATTAGTCTCTTGTCAATTTCAATTAGTATACTTATTATAATTTGATGCAACATTTACTTGTAATGGCATTTGTAGACGTTAGTGGTTGAATGGTATAAGAATTTGCGCAGATAGCTGTTGTTTTACTATTCTGTCCCCTCAGACCTGTCAGTTTTATAGAGCTAGGCAAGTAATCACTTAGGCCACTCGCCACTATCCACTGACGATTGCAGAGTAAACTCTGCAAAATTAAACTCAGGACAGATCCGGAGTTTAATAAATTTGTATAGTAGTTTAAATATATTAAGCTACCGCAATTAATTATTAAAGATATTATAGATAAATTTCGATTCGTTTAGTAATTAGAAAATGTTTTATACTCGCAGACATAAGCGAAGTCTCACTTACATGACATGACATTATATACATACATTCATAAACGTTGGTAAAGGTTGGTGCTGAAGAATGTAACCTCCGTGTTATATTTGTTAATTAGTTAGCAAGGACACGGACCTGAAAGTAGAGTTTGTCACTAGCATTATTAGGAGATATGCGGAAGCGCACAACCATTGGCTTCATCATCATGAGAATGTAGAGGCGATCCAGCTCCTCGACAACACGGATATAACCAGAAGGTTCAAAAGGACAATATCGTTCGAACTAGTGCTAGCTTAATAAAGAACACATGAACAAAGTGTCTTTGCTGGTCACTTTCATATTATGAATACTTTTAGTTAATTTAGGTTATATTTAAATTACTTATTAGCCTTTAGCTTTGATGGTAATATTAATGAGATATTTCTTCTTTAATACTTCATTTATAAAGATAAAAAATTAGTTACCAAGGTAATAAAACTATGTTTTAAGTGTGGTAATTTTATTTGATTTTGGTAGGCTCCCATAGAGTAAATAATAACCATAAACAAAATTAAAATGAAATAATTAAAATTAACAAGTTGGCGGTAGGCTAAATATAACTTTAACAATACTCATTGACACTTGACATCTTTGTCTTCTGTGATCACGGCCACTGAAAAGTGGCCGAAACGTCGGAAAAACCAAAATCAAATAAAATTACCGCGCTTAAAACTGTTAAAACGTAGTTAGCAAGGAATAAAACTGTTGTTTACAGATTCCAGTAACTTACCCAACTACGGCTCCGGAGCTTGCTTTGCCTGGGCTAGATGGCAAAACGGCAAAGATGTACCGAGGAGGCAAAATATGCCTCACCGACCATTTTAAGCCGTTATGGGCCAGGAACGTGCCGAGGTTTGGAATTGCTCACGCTATGGCATTGGGGGTATGTTAAATCAAATCAAATCAAATCATCATTTATTGCATAAAACACACACTGTACATAAAAAAATGGTAGGACTATTCCGTAAGTTTTTTTTTTTTTTTTTTTTTTATTGCAGGAGTTCAGCAGACAGGCAGACGGCCCACTCTATGGAACGCGGTTACCATCGCCTATAGACATTTGCAACACCAAAGGTGCTACAAATGCGCTGCTGCTCTCATAAGAGAGACTGGAACCTGGTCACTAATGCCGGAACACAACCCAAGGTTGTTATGGCGACATACTTTAAACTAGGGGTGGTAGCCATCCAGTCGGGCAAATGCCCTACCACCTGGCTGTGGGTTGTTTTGTCGCCTCTTACGACAGGCCGCCCGGCCGCAAGAAATTGTATTCTTTCTCCATTCCTGCACGGATGAACATTTATAATATTAATAGGGATGTATGAAGCCTTGTATGATTCAAAGTAAGTTGAAAGATGTATGTGTGAGCGAGATAGCAATACATAATTTCCTTTTATGTTCATAGCTTGGACCCTGGCTCGCCGTAGAGATACCGGACCTAATAGAAAAGGGTGTTATCACATATCAAGAAAAATCAGAAGAAGCTGACAAATGACTATGAAATTAATCAACATTATTTTCATTATATTTTCTCAATTAACGCGTTTAATAACATGAGTGGATGAAGAGATTTTGCAACATTTTTTTTTTAAATAGAGTGAAAATGTTATGTACATACAAAGTATAATACAGCTTAAAAATAACGCTATTAAAGCAAAAATAATACATAAAACATTGTTGCCCATATTATCAAAGATTATGTACGACTTTTGTACGAGCGTACAAACTTATGACGTAATATCTAAAGCGAGTCAAGCAGCATATTAATTAAACAAACAATAATTAAAATCATTTTTATCATGACATTATATGAATAGAAGATAATAGTGTAACATTTTAGTGTCCACTCTCGTATGTAACTCTTGATGTAAATATTAGAGTTTATTGCAACATGATGTCATCTACCTAATTGTAACCTAATATCCTTTATAAAAAAAAAATAAGTTTTCGCGATTGTATACATAATAAAACTACTACACTACACTACTACTACTACACTACACTACTACTACTACACTACTACTACTACACTACTACACTACACTACTACTACTACACTACAACTACTACACTACACTACTACTACACTACTACTACTACACTACTACTACTACTACACTACACTACTACTACTACACTACACTACTACTACTACACTAGTACTACTACACTACACTAGTACTACTACACTACACGACTACTACTATACTACACTAGTACTACTACACTACACGACTACTACTACACTACACTACTACTACTACACTACACTACTACTACTACACTACACTACTACTATTACACTGAAAAGTGGCCGAAACGTCGGGATGACAAAAAAGAAAAATCAAATCAATTACCGCGCTTAAAACTGTTACAACGTAGTTTTTATTATATACTAGCTGCGCCCGCGGCTTCATTCGCGTGATGATGGAAAAACTTTATATTTTGGATAATTCACACTATATCTTTATAAATATATCTATTGTAAGCTATATTACTGTAAAATTTCATCAAAATCCATTCAGTAGTTTTTGCGTGAAGGAGTAACAAACACATCCATACATATACATTCTTACAAACTTTTGCGTTTATAATATTTATAAGATTATATATATAATTCTTCTGTATGAGTGTTGACAGTGAACTCCTCCTAAACGGCTGGACCGATTTGAATGAATTTTTTTGTATGTGTTCAAGTGGATTCGAGGATGGTTTAGATTCACAATTGGACCCGGTAGGTGGCGCTGCAATCGGGTTCTAAATTTTATTTCTTCAGGGCAGAACAACGTCTGCCGGGACAGCTAGTAATGCTATAAATATCCTATCCTATCCTATAGGATACCCTTCATCCATTCATGTTTACAAATATTACCGCACGTTTACATCATATCCACTTTCTTAGTAGCGAGCAGGGAAGTGGGCAGCGCAAGTCCCTTCTTGCTGCCGAGGAGGTGGGCATAATCTAAGGTATTATGATTATACTCAAGCTTCATCTATGACAACCACCTAGAGGGCGCCACGATCTATTACTATTTGATATAGTACAACACCAACAATTTTTTTTTAAGGTCATGTAAATATGTGTATTAAGTATATATTTTTCATGATATTATTATGTGTTGTAAATTTATATTCGTAATAAAATATTGTTTTAATGCAATGTGTTTTTTATTAAGATTATATAGCAAAATTAAAAAAAAAAAAGAATTTTATTGTAACCAAAAATATAACAAATGTCGCCTTAAAATGAAGACTGGATACTAACACCTAGACTTTTTTTTTTGGCCAGGGGAAATCCATTTGAGGACTAAGCCGCGACAGGCACAGAAGCCTGGGGGGATGTTCGCGACCTGTGTGAGTGTGAGGGATTCGCCAGATCGGGGGTGGCACTAGTGTGCCCGGTCGCAACCGGTGCCACGCTATTGCCACTGCCCAGTTAGGGATACCCACTAAAACCCCTGGGAGTTCCGTCCTGCGCCTTATGCCAGGGCTACGGGAAATGGGCTGCCCGACTCCGCAGTGCCCTGGCAGGCGTGGGCCCCCCTCACTGGGCCTCTTCCTATGCCAGAGGACGTATCCCCCGGCTACTTCTTGGTCTATTCCAAGCGTGGGGCGGTCTCTAACGCGCCCCACGGGAAAAGAGATGAGCGCGCGCGGAACACTCGCGCTCTCATCTTGACGGCATGTGCAGGTGAGTGAGAACCCCTATACCCCTAGGGGCCGAAGGTCACTATCCGACCTCCAGTGTCGGCGCGTCCTCCTTTGGCGGGAGCGGAACAAGGACGTACGCTCACGCTCCCGCTCCGCCTCCTCCTTTGCAAACATGACGTGCTCGCAGAAGAAGGAGACGGCGTCCCATCCGGGTTTGCTACCGACCATGGTGCGAACCACGGCCGGGAGCGAGGTGTCAAATCCGGTAAAGGCGACGAGGTCTCGGCGCTGCTCTGTCCGTGCTGGACAATCCTGGAGTGTGTGCAGCGCCGTATCCTCGTCGCTTGTGTCACAGTGATGGCACCCTGACGTTAGCTCACGGCCGAGGCGACACAGGTACCTCCCGAAGCAGCCGTGCCCCGAGAGGACCTGCGTCAGCCTGAACGTCAGGGTGCCGTGACGTCTATTAAGCCATTAAACATTTTCTCCTCTAGTGAATGTAGTGAGTTTATAACAAATACAAAGTTATTTTTATTATTTACTAGCTGCTCATGTCAAAGAGGCAAGTGAGGTGTGTAAGAATAAGCCTAAATGGCACTCTGTTGTTCGTGCCTACCCCGCAAGGGAACTGGCGTGAAGTTATGTATGTATGTACTAGCTGCTCCCGCGGTTTCACCCGCGTGGTGATGGAAAGTCGTTATATTTTGGATAATTCACACTAGATCTTTGTAAATTATAGCCTATGTGTTACTCCGATGTGTAAACTATATTACTGTAAAGTTTCATCAAAATTCATTCAGTAGTTTTTTCGTGAAAGAGTAACAAACATATATCCATACAGTCTTACAAACTTTCGCGTTTATTATATTTATATAGAGAAGATATAATACTTATATTATTTATATACTTTTTAAATAAATATTAAATTTAAATAATTTTATGAACATTTAAAACAACAACGTAAAATCTCTAATTTTGACATTAGTTAAGTTTCACATGAAACATAGTGAAGATTTCAACAGAAGTGATATTTTATTGATTACCTAATTTTACAAAAAAAGTCTGATTTTGTGTTGCAAACGACGGTAACCACTTTCCATGAGCTGGTTTGGTGGCCTGATGGACAGATTCACAATTAAAGAACAAAAAATACGCTTAATATTTTCTTAACTCTTCGCGACTTGTATACACAATAAAACTACGTTTTAACGGTTTTAAGCGCGGTAATTTTATTTGATTTTGGTTTTTCCAACGTTTCGGCCACTTTTCAGTGGCCGTGATCACGGAAGACAAAGATGTCAAGTGTCAACGAGTATTGTTAAAGTTTTATTTAGCCTACCGCCAACTTGTTAATTTTAATTTTGTTTATGGTTATTATTTACTCTATGGGAGCCTAATCTAATTTACTACCGCTTCGCAACATGTTATGGCTTGAAGAGAAGAAGCGGCGCAAGAAACTCTTCAGCAAACATGCCTAGCTCTAATAATTTTATATAATATTAAAATGGGTGGAAGGAAAAATAAAAGTAATTATCAGTCAAGTTGGTTTGTGTTCCGTTGTACGCAGAAAGAGCTCACAGTGTCTTGAGGTCTGGCAGCTGGGTTTTGCTGGGTTTGGGTCTTAATAGTTTTGATAATTGGATCCCAAACAGGTGGTATTTGCCAACCATCTTCTC
The DNA here is from genome assembly GCA_019925095.2 of Dendrolimus kikuchii. Classification (NCBI taxonomy): domain Eukaryota; kingdom Metazoa; phylum Arthropoda; class Insecta; order Lepidoptera; family Lasiocampidae; genus Dendrolimus; species Dendrolimus kikuchii. The sequence goes on along the minus strand of CM034388.1, from coordinate 1,102,191 downwards.
TATTGAAATTTGGGTGTTTTTTGATTTCAATAGCCTCACGCATCATTCTAGGTATTAAACGATTCTCTTTCGCGAGAATTTGTGGATTATCGAATCTGATGTAGTGGTTGGGTTTATCCAGCGTGTGTTCACTGATCGCAGACTTCGTAGACCTTGTGTGTTTCAAGTCAGCAAAAAATACGCTCCATTAATGTTTCTTTCAATTAATGACTGATTTGTTAAAAATATTTTTTCCCCTAGGCTCATATGCTACTGTCTCATAATGAGACCTGGCATCAGGTTCAGGTGCAAACCTGAAATGACTGCCTCGTAACGTTTATCATATATCAAAATAAAGATAATTTTTCTTTCATACAAATCCTATATAAACAGAGCGAGACAACAACAATAAATTGTTTCGTTTTAAATTCAAGCACAAATTTGTGCTTTATGAGTAGTTATCAAATTTAGAGCGCGACGCTGTCTCAAATAGCACATATTTATGGTAAACCAAACTTGGGGATTTATATAATAAAACGTAATTACTTTTATCCTAATGGCTGGCAACACACTGGCCTGGTCTCTAATATTGCAAAAGCTTAGGTGACAGTTCACTATTTCTTAGGTGGGCCGTCTGTCTGTCGCTTTACGGCTCGCTGGGGAGTTTGTTGCGCCCCTTCTCCTTTAACAGTAACTAAAATTGCTTTGGAAGCGGCGGTAGATTCATGACTTTCAATAGGTAATCTGTAAGATCCTATTTTGAAATAAATACATTCATTTTAAATTTATGATATGATATGATACGGAATAGTGTAATAAGGGAGTGTTGTGGATTGAAAGAAGATGTAATAACAAGAGTTGAAAAAGGAATGTTAAGGTGGTTTGGGCATGTAGAGTAGAAAGGATGGATGAAAACAGAATCACAATACAAGTATATGACAGTATTGTGAATGGTAGAGTTGGTACCGGTAGACCACGACGTAAACACCATGATCAAATAACAGAAGTGTTACAACGAGGTCAGGTAAAAAGCATATCAAATAAACGTGCATGTATGAAGAGGTTAATGAAAGTAGATGAAGCGAAAGATGCTTGTCAGGATCGTCGCAAGTGGAGATCTATAGTCTCTGCCTAACCCCATGAGAAACAGGCGTGATAATCTAATATATAAAATTCTCGTGTCACAGTTTTCGTTGCCATACTCCTCCGAAACGGCTTGACCGATTTTGATGAAATTTTTTGTGCTTATCCGGTATCTATGAGAATCGGCCAACATCTATTTTTCATCTTTTGGCAAGATTTTTAGTCTTATTTTGTCATGACCTACAATAAAAAAAAAATATATTACTCTTTTAGATTCACAATTAGAACCTGTAGGTGGCGCTGAGATCGGGTTCTGGAATCCTCCTAATCACCTGGAGCGATTTTGTTTTTGTGTGTTTGAGTGGGTACCGGGATGGTTTAGATTCGCAATTAGAACCGGTAGGTGGCTCTGGGATCGGGTTCTAGAATTTTATTTTCTAAGGCAGGACAACGTCTGCCGAGTGAGGTGTGTAAGAATAAACCTGAATAGCGCTCTGTTGTTCGTACCTACCCCGCAAGGGAACTGGCGTAAAGTTATGTATGTATGTATGTAAAAATTACATGCATTTGCACTTCGTAACACGTAGTTATTATTGAATTAATTACATTATATTCTAGGCTGACGTTGCTCCAGGGGTAAATATTGAATGATTATATTAATTTATTTGAAAAATTAAAATGACATCGAGCTTGCGTGGTAATTTATTTGATTTTTATTATTCCGACGTTTCGGTCACTTTTCAGTGGCCGTAATCACTGAGTACAAAGATGTCAAGTGTCAACGAGTATTGTTAAAGTTTTATGTAGCTTACCGCCAACATGTTCATTTTAATGATTTAGTTTTAATTTTGTTTATGATTATTATTTACTCTATGGGAGCCTAATCTAATTTACCACCGCTTCGCAACATGTTGTGGCTTGAAGAGAAGAAGCGGCGCAAGAAACTCTTCAACAAACATGCCTAGCTCTATTTTTTTTTATGTTTAAGACTTGGCAACTAGACCTTTAAGCCAGGCGCAGTTGTATTGTAGGCTACAATCCACACCATTCAATGGAGTTCTTGTGAAAACTCGAAAGGCCACATTTGACTATACAGTTCATATTTCTCACAAATCAATATCCTACAACTATTGTTCATTTTAGAGTAATTTTACACATTTTTAGAAAATAAAACTGCACAACACGTCTCCTTTCAGTTCCCGCCAAAAACTCCTGCCTAGCTCTAATAATTGTATACAATATTAAAATGGGTGAGTTCCGTTGCACGCAGAAAGAGCTCACAGTGTCTTGAGGTCTGGCAGTTGGTTTTTGGGTCTTAATAGTTTTAAAATATCATGAAAACATTTTTTGATTAAATTAAATAATTTATGTTTTAGGCTGATGCTGCACCAGGGGTAAATATATAATTATAATATTGATTTATATTAAACTGACGTGGAAAATTATTAAAATAATCAAAAGCCAATTTTGGCTAACTTATCTTTTATACTACCGGTGCTCCAATTACAAATATAAAAATTAAAAAATTGTTTTGTTTATTTTAATAATTAAACTGTAATGTTTAAAACCATAGATATTTTTTTTATTAAAATGTATTATCTATATTGCAGGCTGCTGCTGATCCAGGGGTGAATATTACAAAAGTGATGTTACCGTGTTTAAAAATACATTATGTGGAGACGCAATCAGGCAGTCTTCGTGGGTTGGGTGTTTGTTTATATAGCCATATATAGCCATCTCTTATTCCCCAATTAAGAACTGGTGCCCGGAGAATATAGAATCTTGCACTTACCTCGCAGTCAGCCACCAGCCCACGACAGCGCTGGTTCAGGGGGCCTGCTTATCAAAGGTGGCAAGGTCTACTACACGAGCCCCGGGGCTCAAGGGACGCAGATACACTGACCATTTAAGTTAATATATTGGTTAAGGCGAATGTCATAGTATCTAACTGAACGCGGAAATTTTCGATAGCTAAACTAGCTTGTAGTTAGGCGGGTGCGATAATACCTTGCGTGCGTCGCGGTAGCGTGGCGTTTGGCAACGTACTGGCCCACGCGCAGCGCGAGCGGCGGCAACATGCGGGGTTGCCAGACGCTATAAACCTAAGGCGCAATTGCTAACTGAGAATAGTTGGCGCCAACATTATGATATACTTTTAATTGAATGAAATTATTTATATTCTAGGCTGCTGCCGCACCAGGGGTAATTTCAATTATATAGTTTTATTAGAAAAATAAAATTAAGTTAAACATCATTAAATGTTCTATTAATGAAATAATGTTTGTAAATTCTAGGCTGATGCTGCTCTAGGGGTAAATATTAAAATTTGTCATGTTTTAAAGACGAAAAATTAAACGCAATTTCGGTTTAAACCATTAAAACAAAGTTTTAAATGAATTTAATAATTTATTTACTAGGTAGCTGCCGCACCAGGGGTAATTAATTATTAAAATAATTTATTAATAATTAATAAAATAATTTACGTTCTAGGCTGATGCTGCTCCAGGGGTAAATCTTGAAATTACAATTTTTATTTATTTAAAATCACACATAATCAAATACATAGTTTTACAACCAAGAAAAGTTATTTTGGGCTATTCCGGTCAGCATTTTAGAAACGCTCCCCACCGATAGCGATTTGGAGTTTCAATTATAGCTTTATGTTATTTTGTAAGTTAGTATTATTTATAGCATAATTTAATTTATAATTAGTCCGTTAAACTAAATAATTTATATTTCAGGCTGATGCTGCTCCAGCGGTAATTATTAAAACTATTTTTTTTTTCAAAACTAAAACGTCATTTTTTTAAATAATTTTAATTGAATTATATAATTTATATTTTAGGCTGCTACTTCCCCAGGGGTAAGTATTTAAGTTATAATATAGATTTATTTTAAAAGCTAAAATTTTAACAAAACTTTTAATCAAAAAATAATTTGATTATGATCTGATTTTTCATTCATGAGATATATGTATTATATAGTTATTCCGACTGTCTTGCTGTATTTTTTAATTGACATATTTATTTTAGTGTTTTAATTTTTTATTAAATAAATTTATTCGCAGGCTGATGGTGACGCTGCTTCTACAGTGAGCATTTTAAATATAATTTATTACTTTTAGTTAAGTTTTTTTTTAATAAATATCAATATGTTTTTTGAATATTTTTATATTATACTGTTGCAGGGAGAACAAGTGAATGTAAGTAGAATTTTGTAGGTTCGAGTAAAAGTTATTTAAAATGATATTGTCATCTATATAAAAAGGAAGTGCGTGACAGCCCATGAATTATGCATGGTTCCGTAGAGATGTAAACTGTCAACAGTTTTCGTCATTTGACTACGGAACCAGAAAAAAGCATCTAATCTTGCACAATCTTTCTTAAAAGTGTTTTTGGGGCAACAGTCGATAAAGGTTTTTTTGCAATTTAATAACCATTGTTTTAGCATGATGTGTCTTTTCCAAGAATCCATTTAAAAAATATAATATAACCTTTACTGCGTAAATTTTACAAGCCTCTTAATTTTTTTTTTCAGAATTTTCCATTTTAATTCATATGATTTTCAAAGCTAATATCTGCCCATTCATTGACTTAAGTGTAAATGTTATTAACAATCAAGTATTTTCATTTCTTTTTTTCATAATATGACTAACGATACCTAACACGCCTACGGACCTACATTGAAAAACATAAACTTATACTATTTTTTTTTTCATTTCTCATTTAAAATGTTAGTAGCGCAAAATAAAAAATCTGCCATAATTCATCCATATAGGATTAGCAGTTCCCGAGAAAATAACTATAACATACAAAGACATACAGACAGACATGATGATTTTTACATTGACTACAAAACCTTCGTTATGTCGAGGGTTTTATATTTAAATATTCTATAAAATTATTGTTTCAGATCACGGTAATTATCAGCATCTATCAGTTCATATCTAAATTATTATAAAATCGTGTGCAGTGTCTCTATATTAAAGCTATTAAAAAAAAAACAAATTGACGAAAAGCGTTTATAAAAAAATAAATAAACATCAGCGCGTTCCATTAGTAGCTCACAAGGCCCGAAATGCTCCGTTACCCGTTCTACAAGGCGACCGCAGTCGTTGTGGTTATGGCGTAAACGTCACTAATGACGTCATCATTTTCGATCACACAACTCTCACAACGACCCATGTCAAGAGGTGGGTCGAATAACCGTTCCACTTGGGTTTACGATTGTAACGCCGGCAAACAAGTGGAACGGATAAAATCGCGGTTGTGAACGTGGTCGTTATGAGTCTCTAATGGAACGAAGCCTATATGGACGATGAAGAACTCTTTTTTTTTTAAACAAGTGACACTTCTTTGTCTTCATAACTTGAAATAATTGAGCAGTGCAATTTGAAAACCTATCAAGTGCATTCCAAGAAATTTTACACCGCAGCACAAAAAAAAGGTTACTGACTTTAATGATATGTCATTTCAACACTATTTATTAAGCTCATTGCAAGCAATGTCTTATTTTGATAGATTTTAGAGGTAATTGTACTCCGTTGTATATTACCCATAACACAAGCGTAACTTGCTTAATTTGGGGATATACAATGTGTGTGTTTGTCTGCCGATTATTAAAAAAAAAAATGTTTTGGCAAGCACAATTATTATCAACAAATGTCCAGTAAGACAATAAACGCACAAACTTAATTCTAAAAACAATGCTAGTTACCAGGTTTAATAATTGCATAGCTGAATTACTCTACAAACTGAATAATACACTAAACACAAAAAATAATTATAATGCATATATTTTTATTTTTTAGCTCGGTGTAAGTAGTAAAAAACCGTTGAAAATCTCGCTTCGTTTGATGTTTGTTAGTGCAACACCAGGGAAACGCGACGGCAGCGCCATCTTCTCGGTTATATTTATCTATACCACGGAAACGAGGTCATTTATTAGGATAAAAAGTACCCAGTGTTGATTTGGGATATAAATCGAGAAATTAGGCAAAATATAGCGATAGCTGTCAAATAGAAACGGTATTTGGTAATGTGCATGTGTGGTACGCAGAACGAGGCGTCATCGCCGTGTGCGTGATCCGAGGGCGGTTCTTGTGAGGGAAATTGTTGTTGATGGTTGTGTCCATCCATTTTTAGGAAAAACATATTATATAATGCTTGTATTTTTTTTAGCCTGATGACGTATGTATCTAAATATTTGTCATTCAATAGTTATCTGTTTCCCTATTTGTATTGAATATAATGGCTACACTCCACAAGAAAGTCACAACGACCACGATCACGCCGCGATTTTTCCCCTTCCACTTGCTTGCGGGCGTTACAATCATAAAGTCTAGTGGAACGGATTATGAAGCGGTGATGTCATTAACGACGAAATATACAAATGTCATTGGTTGATTTGAAAATCCAGACAACCTAATGTACTTATTATAAATCTATAAACTTAATTTACTAATATTTTTTTCAATACATTTGCTGGAAGCCTGTATACATTGTTCGAAAATTAAAAATTACGCACTAAACAACGGAATGTGCGGTAAAATAGGTACTCTCACCTAAGTCCTTTTTACCGCATACTCCGCTGTATAGCGCCTTGCCTTTATACTTAGACCATTCAACCAAAGGACAAGGTTCGCGTCTAATTTTGCTAACAAACAGTTCAGTCATTTGCTGCGGGGGGAAGAGTAAAGCACACATTGAAATAATCGCATCACACCATAATATTACTTGTGTTGTCAGAAACGCATCCATGTACAAATCTTCAACACTAGTTTAGAGACAGCGTATATTTACACTCATTACGCACACAAAGACGACTCACACATTTCAAAATACAAGAGAATGCCATATCATTATTCAATTTTCCTCGTAATTTAATCATAATTTACTAAATATTCATTATGAATGTTTATTATAATGTTGGATTATGAAATAAATTTGAATATTGTAATAATTAAACAGTACCACATTGATGATTTATTAAACTAGCACTAGTCGGAAATAAGATCTTAGTTATTGTGTGATGAAAATTGTGATGTGTGATATTAACACTTTCACAGTTTTACGTAAATCCTAATCGCTAAAAACATCCATGAACATAATATATAATTTTGTACATATAATTCAAATATATACTTGCAACGTAATTTAAATGCCCTATATTTTGTGGTAAAAATGCTGGTATTACTACTGTACAAAACTGTGACTTTCATAGGGATAGTTAAATATCGATACTTTAATGTCGATATTTTTACTAGGAATAATAATTTTGAATACTACAGATATGATGACAGTGGAATAAAACTAAAGTATAAGTTTAATTTGTTTATTTTATAGTATTTTCTTAGAAATTCGCGACTATTACACATAATAAAACTACATTATTTACAGTTTTAAGCGCGATATTTATTTATTTTGCCAACGTTTCGGCTACTTTACAGCAGCTATGATCACGGTTTGACTCGAAGTTACATAATAAAACTACGTTTTAACGGTTTTAAGCGCGGTAATTTTATTTGATTTTGGTTTTTCCGACGTTTCGGCCACTTTTCAGTGGCCGTGATCACGGAAGACAAAGATGTCAAGTGTCAACGAGTATTGTTAAAGTTTTATTTAGCTTACCGCCAACTTGTTAATTTTAATTATTTAATTTTAATTTTGTTTATGGTTATTATTTACTCTATGGGAGCCTAGTCTAATTTACTACCGGGTTTGGGTTTGGGTCTTAATAGTTTTGATAATTGGATCCCAAACAGGTGGTACTTGCCAACCATCTTCTCTATTGAAATTTGGGTGTTTTTTGATTTCAATAGCCTCACGTATCATTCTAGGTATGAAACGATTCTCTTTTGCGAGGATTTGTGGGTTATCGAATCTGATGTAGTGGTTGGGTTTATCCAGCGTGTGTTCACTGATCGCAGACTTCGTAGACCTTGTGTGTTTCATGTCAGCAATGTGTTCTTTTACTCGTGTTTTTATGCTCCTCTTTGTTTGCCCAATGTATGACAATCCACACTCACAATCAAGCTTGTAGATCCCTGCATCCTGGAGTGGGATATTGCATTTCACAGGTCTCACAAATTGGGTAATCTTTTTCTGCGGCTTGAAATATGTTTTGATTGAAGCTCGCCTGAGGATGTGGCCAATTCTGTCTGTGATCCCTTGATGTAGGGTAGGGTAGCAGGGCACCGCTCAACTGAAGGTGGTTTGGGGCCTTTGTGACGTTGGTGTTGAGTCTTCAGTTGATTGCGTTGTAGAACTCGCTTGACATGCTGAAGCTCTCCAGCTATGTGGTTCTCGTCACAAATTTTCTGTGCTCTCTGAAACAAAGATTTGCCCACGGTAGGTTTCCTATACACCGTATGACCAAGAGTATTGTCAGGGTTCCTTAGGATGAGCACATCCAGAAAAGCTAATTTATTATTTGCCTCTAGTTGTATATGTTTTCAAAAGGTATTTTTCGCGGGGTTATTGCGAGGCGAGTTATCGAGGTTACATGTCAATTAGTAATGTTTAAAAAATATTTAATCCGAGCGTGGGAGGAGGTGAGCGCGCGCGGAACACGCCACGCCCCCATCTCGACGGCATAACGGCGGGCGTTTTGGAGTCCAAAATATCAAAAACGTCATTTATGATTTTCAAAAACTCTGACGTTGGGTGAACATTTACAAAACCGGGCAATTTGAGATCTTTACAAAACGTAATAGCGTCGGCTACACTTTCACTGAAGAGTTGAGCTGCTAGACGAACATTCATAATTTTTGATTTGAAATAAATATGATTTGATCTCAATTTATTCGCTAAATAAAATAATTCCTCTTCTTGTACTTCATGTAATTTTAATATGTGATTCCATTGAATTTTTTCGCCCGAATTGTTTATGAAATATTTGTAATGCTCAAACGTGTTTCGTATTAATTTTAACATATGACAAGGATCTAAAAAGAAATGAACTTGTTGACCAGAAGTAGGGTCAAGTATTTTTGTCTGTAAATTATCAGGGTCTATGCAGCAGCCCAATTCTTCAGCCATAGCAATATTGGACTTAGTTCCGTCACAGGTCAGTGCTTTAATTTCGACTCCTGTATTACCAACGAGCTCTAATGCTTTAGTTACCAATCGGGCTTTAAGAGCGGCAGGTGTTCCTTTAACTAAAAAGTAACCTAATGGTAACTTCCAAGTAGTATTTATACCTACTAATAAAAACACTAAAGCATCTGTAGCTTCTTCGTTATTTTCAGTAATATTATCAAAACCATAGTCAACGTAACCGTAATACCGTTCAGATTTAGGATGCCATTCAGGACTATGTTTGATTTTCATCTCATCAATGACAAGTGAACAGTAAATTTTTTTATCCGGGCTGCTCTCCTGCACATGTTTTAAAACGTTTAATGATTCTTGAGTAAATCCAGGTCTCCCGTCTACAGTAGCATACCACTTCGTTAACGTTCGAGGATGCGGTAAAAACCTTTCTGATATATTTGTAGGCTTTTGGTGAATAATAATTCAAGTTGAGCGCAAAGCAACGTAGCTCTGGCGAAAAAGGTTTTCGTGATGTCTTTCCTGTTACTGCATTAGTCATCTGTCTTTTCAATAGTTCTTCGTTAGTTACTCCAATATTCTGTAATAATAGTTTCTGTTCCTTGTCAATGAGAGATTTTTCATTTAATGTCTTCAAAATTTCCTGTAGAGAAGCTACTTTTTTTTTCAAATATCTAGTTTTTGATTGCAAACTTTTTATTTTTTTGGCCTGAAATTCAATTTTCTTTCTCATTTTCTTTTTCCTTGGAGTTAATTCAATATTGCTCTCCACATTTACATCATTTTTTACAATGGATGGTACATATTGCGAAGTTCCTGGAAGTTGGCTTTCCTCTAGGATTTCATTTTTGGTATCTGATAAAAATAGTGTCGGTACTGCATTATCTATCAATTTTCGTCGTTTATTAGCCAAACTTTGGAATTGAGACCGATCAAAATGTACAGAACAAATAGTGCTTGTACGAGTAGGTTCCCAATTTCGCTTTCTCTTGCACGATTGTGTCCACTTGTTTTTTAATACAGTATCTTTTGGAAATCTGCAAAATATAGAAGTATATTCAAGTTATATTATTTTTGTTTAATGTAACAAACTAATGCACATGATTACTCTACCTGATTTTTTTATCTAAATCTATTAATAATACATATAACGATACCCCACAGCATTTAAATATTTTTCCTAGTATCGGTTATAGTTAAATGTACCAAATTTCAGCAGTGTAGATCTAATCTCGCAAAATAGATGGACAGACGGACACCACGAAATTATAAGGGTTCCTTATTTTACAATAGAACCCTAAAAATGGGTCATTATTAGTATAACGTAATCATATTTTCGACTAACTGTATCAAAGGTAGTTTTATCGATATCGACACGGAGTTATATGTACAGATTATTATCACTATACGTAGTCTCGTGTAGCAAAAAAACAAACTTCGATATTCAAATTTCAAATTAGTCTCAAACGCAATAAGGGCTATAATTTCTTTAAGGATTTCGCATTAGTCTCATGGGGAGTGCGCTAGAGACGCGTAACACTTATCAATATTTTGTTATTTGGACATTGTTATACAAATATAGACTCATTTTCTTCACAGTAACAGTTCAAAGTAAAACAGAGATTCGGCGGAAGTCGATGCGAAATGTTTCATTAATTCGATTATAGAATCGATGTTCTAGACATCAAGTTTAATAAACAACTATAAGTTATTTTATTAAAAATAAGCAATAATTACACAAAAAAATACTTACATGTGAAATGTTACACCATCTTTTTCTAGATTTGAGGTATTTGACTTCTTATCGCACACGTTAACAGCACATTTTGGCATTTTTGAGGAGCTCCTCACACAGCGATAACAATACTAAGACTGTTAGAAATCGATTATTGAACTAGTTTTTATAAACGCGTGAGATTTTATAATCTTATACCTTGGCAGAGGGGTATGCTCATACGAGGCTCGTCCATTGGTTGAATGGTCTAAGCCTTTATATATGTGTTTCCTTTACGGTGTTTTTAACTTATATAAAAAATATATAAGAATTCCACCAAGGAGTCTCATATTACCAGAATAAATAAGCCGAATGATTGAACCTCCTTGGAAGCATTTTTAATCAATACGTTTGTCTCACTTTAATACTAAAGAGAACAAATGACGAAAGATTTAGTTCCAATTTTCAGCACGCGCTCATGACGCCTTTTGCAAATGTGCGGCATTTCATATTAGGAACGTCCAAGACTGTTGCGACTTTCCGACTAATATTAATATTTGTTACGTTACCTATTGTACTATTTTCTCGCAAATGTGTTGAAAAACGTTGTATAACCCACCTGCGATTTTTACAAACTCCTGAATATGGCAAGCCCTTGACTTCGTCTCGGGCTTACAGTCGTTTACTCGTTTGTAAAAACCTACTTACCACATTAGTATCATAAAAAAGTATTGTTTGCAAAAAAAAGTCAACTACCGCCATTATATATATAATGGCGGTAGTTGACTTTTTTTGCAAGTACGCTCCGTTCCAACGAATGCGTCGACGAGCAAGGACCATTTCCAATCAGTACTGCTCTGATAATAGATACGGAACATCGTCATTGACGGCTAAGTACTATCTAAATAATAGACGTGGAACACTGTCCAAGACAGTCAGTACTGTCTAAATTGCGGTAGGTGCATGGAACGCTGTATCTAACAGCCAGTACAGCCCTAAAATGACCGCCCTCGCTCTCATAACTAACTGTAATTGTTTTTGTTTTATTGTCTAATTAAATCAATAAATTTGTTACAAAATTAAATAAATTGTTTACGATTATATTTTTTATTATTTTCCAATTCTATACATACATACATACATACATAACTTCACGCCAGCTCCCTTGCGGGGTAGGCACGAACAACAGAGTGAGGGCTGGGCAAAATACATAGTTTCCTTTAATTGAAATACAAATTACAAAATACTGTCTCGCATGTATTTAAAATACGAAATACAAAATACTTTTAAGTCGGGTATTTAAAATATAAAATACAAAATACAGCATTTCAACTATATGTATTTAAAATACAAAATACAAATTACAAAATACAAAATACCGTCAGGTGTTAGGTATATAAATAAAATATTCACAAAAATCAAATAATAATTAATATTAGGCCCTTGCCTATGAAATTGCCGTTTTTTCTGAAATAGGTTAACCTAATTTTATTACATTTTTTTATTCTAATCTCCACGGCCTTGAAGATAAGGACATTTCCATCTTGTAGGTACGCGTAGATTTTGGTGGTTCCACCCGGATCTATGCGTGCTTATATCGGTCCCATGGCAGAGAATGCACAAGGACTGAAACAGCTCGCTTTTTTTGAACACTTTCATGAGGTGACCGACAAAGTTTTTGGGCAGTATCCTTTAGCAGAGGTAGTCATACTCGAGAATTTTAATGCTCATCACGCTGAGTGGTTGGGTTCCCCGAGAACTGATCTGCCAAGGACTACTGCCTACGATTTTGCTCTCGCCCCTGGATTCACTCAGGTGATTAGGAAGTTTACCCGAATACCGGATAGAGTGGATCATGAGCCTTCTTTGCTGGATCTTCTGCTGACCACACACCCGGAGAATTACCAAATCTCCATCAGTCCTCCACTGGGAACCTCTGATCATTGTCTGGTATCTTCGGTGGAGCCCCTTCCTATTCCCGATCGGACTCGTCTCGCTGGACGACGGAAGGTGTGGCGATACAGGTCAGCAGATTGGGATGGACTCCGTGAATTCTATGCATCCTTCCCATGGAGGCAGTTATGTTTCTCGTCGGAAGATTCTGATCCGAGCACAGACTCGATCGCCGATGTAGTACTGCAGGGAATAGAATGTTTAATTCCAAACTCAACTGTACCTATTGGTGGTACGACTAAACCACCGTGGTTCGATAAGTCCAGCAGTGAGGCTGTAAAGCTAAAGCAACAGGCTTATCGAGCCTGGACTGCAGTGCGGGCTCGTCAGGATCCAAGTTCCTTTGACCTGAAAAAGAGACACAATGCCGCCCCCAGGTCCCTCAAAAAACAGCTCGCGAGAGCAAAATTCGCTCACATCGACAGAATTGGTGAGCGCCTCTCTAGCTACTCTTCTGGGACTAGAGCTTTTTGGGCCCTCGCCAAAGCTGTCGAAGGAAACTTTTGTCGGACGTCTCTTCCACCTCTGCGCACACCGTCTCTCTGGACGACCGTCTGGTACACGCCGCCAAAGATAAAGTCAATCTTCTGGGTGAAATCTTTGCGGCCAATTCAACTCTTGAGACATAGGAGAAACTCCACCTACAATCCCTGAGTGTGAGTCTAGAATGTCGGAGGTGCGCTTTACTCAAAAACAGTCTGATGTGTTCTCCTCTCCCTCGACGTCAAAAAGTCTTCTGGCCCTGATGGCATTCCTGCCATTGTGCTGCAGACGTGTTTAGCTGAGCTGTCCCCAGCCAGTCCTTGCCCGACTTTTCACTCTCTCTTGCCACAAGGGTTGTGTCCTCGCTTCGTGGAAGATTGCCCATGTGCACCTTGTCCCCAAAAAAGGGGACATAACAGACACGGCGAATAGGCCTATAGCAATAACCCTTTTGCTCTCAATGGTGATGGAGCGTATTATCAACGCGCTGCTTCTGTGTTACCTCGAAGATTCCCAGCTGCTAAACGATCGGCAATACGGCTTCCGCCACGGTCGCTCAGTTCGGGATCTCTTGGTTTACCTAACCCACCAGTGGGCTGAAGCCATTGAGAGCAAAGGGGAAGCACTGGCAGTTAGTCTAGAATTCTAGATATTGCTAAGGCCTTCGACCGGGTCTGGCACAGGGCTCTTCTATCGGAGCGGCCATCGTATGGGATACCCGAAGGGCCTTGCACCTGGCTATCCAGCTTTTTTGATGAGCTCAGCATTCAAGTCGTTATCGACGGTTGTTGCTCAAGTTTCAAGCCCATCAACGCTGGTATGCCCCAGGGTTATGTGCTATCGCCAACGTTGTTCATCTTACATATCAATGATATGTTGTCTATTCGCAACATTCATTCCAATGCGGATAACAGCACAGGCGATGCGCAGTACTCTGGTCGTGCAAACGTCCCTCGATCATTTGTGGAGGAAAGTTGGGTTAGACTTGTATCTGAAGTAGAGTATTCCTTAGAGAGAGTCTCTGAATGGGGAAGACAAAATCTTGCCCATTTCTACCCCAAGAAGACATAGGTCTACGTATTCTCTGCCAAAAAAACTCCATTCGAGCAATCGCTTCAGTTCCAAGGAACTCCCCTTACCACCTCCAAGAGTATTGGGATCCTCAGTGTTGACATCGCGATAGATGTTCAGGGGCCATCTTGAAGGCAAGCCAAAAGTTGCCTCTAAGAAGCTAGGAATGTTAAATCGGTCCAAGCACTACTTCACACCGCGGCAATGCTTTGTGCTTTATAAAATCCAGGTGAGCGCGCATATAGAGTACTGCTCACACTTTTGGGCTGGAGCACCTAGCTACCAACTCGATCCTCTAGACTGTATTCAACGTCGAGCCGTTCGCGTTGTTGATGATCCCATACTCACAGACGGTCTAGATACGCTTGACCTTATGAAAGACTTCGCTTCTCTCTGCGTATTCTACTGACTGTATAACGGGGAGTATTGGGAAGAACTGTATAGAATGGTGTATTTGTCCTCTTTCTACCATCGAACCGCTCGCCATGTGTTGGGATTTCACCCCCACTTCCTTAAGCCGTTTCGCTCATGTACGCAACGGTTCTGTAGAACCTTTTTCTTGCATACCGTGGGGATTTGGAATGAGCTCCCAGCCGAGGTTTTTCCACAGCGCTACGATATGGAGTTTTTCAAAAAGGGTGTCATAAAATTTCTTCGAGGCCGGAAGCGGGTTGATGAAATCTCTGGTGTTGCAAATGTCCATAAGCGACAGTAACCGCTTTCCATCAGGTGGGCCGTCAGCCTGCCTGCTGTACTCCAGCTATAAAAAAAGGTCGAAATTTCCAGAATGGAAGCGGGAAAACCAATAACAAGTGGTGCGTTCATTGTAGTGTTCGCTCATAAAGGTCGTTGATGTTGCTTGTCGCTCCTGCCGCGTTGCTGCCACGACGGTACTCTTATTCCATAATTACTCGAATTTTTAACTATCCATGATGACGAAAAAGATTCAAATGGGATGAAAACATAACGCTTATCAATAAATAAATGACTAATTTTTAAAAAAGAATTTCATGTTTTCAAAGTAAAATTAATTTGAAATTATATATCTTAGCCAAACAGAAATATTTATTTTAAATGGCCAGTACTGCAGAACGTACCTAATATTTAGCGGTCACCATTTTGCTTATGAAAGCTATCAAGCGCTATTTTCTGAAGAACACACCCATCAATAAGGTAGCTAAATGTATTTTATATCGGCTAGTGCCATTCAACGGAGTTCTTGTGACAACTCAAAAGGCCACATTTGTCTATACAGTTCACATTTCTCAAAAAACACATAACTACTCAAAAACTATCAATATCCTACAATTATTGTTCATTTTAGAGAAATTTCACACATTTTATGAAAATAAAAAAGCACAGCACAACATCTTTCAGTTCCCGCCAAAAACTCCCATAAATCATAGCTCGGCGTCAGCCCGGCTAGGGCGGTGAGCATGTTGCGCGTACGCAACTGCATTATCGATGAAAACAAATGAGTCATCGAAGGCAGGTACACGGCGGCGGGGCGGTATACAAAGGGTGGTGAGACATTGTTATGTTATGAGTCATTTGCAAATACCTACCTGCAAATTATATTTATGTACTAGAAAGATACGTCGAAGAGAAATATGTTTTTGTGCATTCGCTCTCTGAATTTCTTTAGTGACACAATGGCTACTCCTTTGTTTTGTACTAAAACGGCAGAATTTATTCAAAATAATATTTTGTCTATTGGCACCAATATACCAAGCACAAGCACGTGTTATCAAGAATGTTTTAAAATTATTCACTGAAATTAAGTTACTGACAAAACTAAATACACTATCGATATACGCTTATCGACAACAATAATGCGCATCACTATGCCCGCCCATAAGGCCCGTGAGTGGAAGAGAGAGCGAAATACTCGCTTCACCGCTCCGACTATTATATGACCCAAACTGCAAGGACAAAATAATTAAACTATAGAACAGTCAAGTTCCATATTAGCTGCTAATAAAGGAATAAATTCGTAGATACATTAATAATGATTTATATCTTGTGTATGTATTTATTAATATTTCCATATAAAATTACAGTACACTTACATTCTACATAAACTCATTATTATCTCTTATATTTATCAATATCGAATCTGGGCAATGAAGGATAAATCTTAAGAACAACTAAATCACTTTACGACAGCTAGGATGATAATAATTTTAATAACTTAGAGGCTGCTGGGTGAAAGGCTAGAAGAAGGCGACACTCTTGGACACGGCACAAATCGTGAGAAGGTTACCATCTCCAGAGTCCTAACCGCCACGTGTTTTATAGTTTTTAATTAATATGTTATTTTAGACCTTTTTTCATACAAGAATATTTTTTATAGATAACACAGCTTTTATTTAAATCTTAAAAAAAAAAATTATATACATGAACATTATACATACAAAAATAAAAACAACAACTAAAGCTATAGCAATCTTGCTAAAGTACAAGCTGAGTACAGCTCTTTTATTCATACAACATTTTATTTATAAAACATGCGTGAGAGTTATGTAAGTGAAACAAAACAACGTCTTAAATGTCACCGTCTTGCTTCATATTAGTGACAACCTCATAAATAACGAACGTACGAATATATACGCATCTCTTTCTAACAAGCTTTCTAAGCCATATGTAAAAATAGTTCCGATGTTTGCATATGTTTCTATTGCTATAAGTATTATAGTCAGGCATACTTTTTTTAAATTTTCTTTTAAACAACATTTATAATATTATGTTAATTACTTATTTAAGATAACGGTAAGTTCAATTCGTTTTTATTTATTAAATGCCTTTATTCATCTAACTCACTTGAACGCTGAGGTGCCGAGTTCGACTCCCGGCATGTAAAATTTCGTAAACGAAAGTTCCATTACTTACTATAGCCTGGGTGTTTGGGATCAGCTCCTTAGTTGCCCTTTTATATATTAATCATGACATAAGTACAGCTGGCTCAGCTTGACGATATACAATGTGTGTGTTTGGTTGCCAGTTATTTACTACTAGCTGACCCGTGCGCACTTCGCTGGCCGTCATTAAAAAATACACATGCGCTCCGCACGCATGCACGCACGCATATCAAGGTTTAATTATGCTTTAATTAATTCATAAACGCAGAAAGCACTCGCAGTACCTCGTACGAGAAGGTGCGCAATTCTTGCGTGGAACGTTATTGCTGTAACATATTTGACAGGCGTTCCCCTCGCCACTGCGCTGAGCGTAAGACATTTTTACTTTTTTGATTTATTAATTACAATCAAATATAGCCTATGTCACACGGGAATAATGTAGCTTTCCACTGGTGGAAGAATTTCAAAATCAGATCAGTAGTACCTGCCGGAGATTACCCCGGACACCCAAACTCACAAACCATACCTCTTTATAATATTAGTATATATTTAAAATCATTCTATTGACCTTTTAAACAATTAAAACGTATATTGTGTTCCAGGATCGCTATGTGAGTTTTATTATATTATCCATTCTTTAAAAAAAATACCTAAGATAACATTCTTCAATATCTATATAGAAGATAACAGAGATACTAGCAAGTACGCCTATTTATGACATGACGATCTTTTTCGCCTGTGTACTAAAGATAACAGCGTAAAAGAAGTAAGTAAGCGAAAGTCTATCGCCCGCTTAAAACTTCATTGAAATCCGTTGAGGCGTTCGAAAATAATTGAAAACATTTTTTTTTTAAATTATGGCCACCACACCTTTGGCATAGATTAAAAAAAAATGATTATCTATTCTGGGGCAATCATTAGTCCAAACAGTAAATAAAATTATACCTATCTATTCAGAAAAATAAAATGGAAGTCTCTGTTTGTAATGTCAAAATAACAACTTTTTACTAAATGAATATAAAAGCTTTATACATACATACATACATAACTTCACGCCAGTTCCCTTGCGGGGTAGGCACGAACAACAGAGTGCCATTTAGGCTTATTCTTACACACCTCACTTGCCTCTTTGACATTCATAACTCTTGTCATGTAAGCTCGTCTGTTCTTAAGGCTCCTGACATCACCTTCTGCTAGTACACGATCAATTTGATCATGGAAGGCGTGTCGTGGCCTTCCACGACTTCTGCATCCATCCACTTTTGCATTGTATATCTGTTTAGTCATTCTTTCATCATGCATTCTTTCCACATGCTCGAACCACCGGAGCATTCCTTTCCTTACCTTCACCCCGACACTCTCTTTCAGACCAACTCTCTTTCTTACTTCGGTATTACGAACGCGGTCCGCGAGCGTCACTCCGCAGATTTTGCGCAGTGCTCGCATCTCGACCGCATTTACTCTACTTTCATGCTCTTTCTTCCATACCCAACTCTAGCTTCCATACGTGAGCGTAGGTACCAGCACCGCGTTGTGTACGGCGAGCTGGGCCTTCTGGCTGAGGTTCTTAGCGCCTAGAAGTTTACCTAACGCTCCATTCACACTATTCCCCAAATTCACTCTTCTTTCTATATCAGCGGTGTACCTTCCATCCCTGCTAAAAGCACATCCAAGATATACAAACTCATTCACTTGCTCCAGCATAACATCATCGACCATTATCCTTGCATTCGTTCTGGTTTCTTCTCTTTCAAACACCATAACCTTTGTTTTCTTCGCATTCAAGTGTAAGCCTCTCGCCTGACAGTCATCTTTCATCATTGTGACTAGTGTTTGCAGTTCTGATGGCGATTCGGCTAAAAGCACGGCATCATCCGCATAAAGCAAGGTGCTTACAACTAGATCACTCATCCGCACCCCAACATCCATCAATCTTATTCTCTGGAGACAATCGTCCAGATATAGGATGAACAGCAAAGCCGACAGCACGCAGCCCTGGCGGACGCCAATATTGACGTCAAACCAGGGCGACAGGCTGCCTTCCACTCGCACGCATGCCATACAGCCCTCGTAAGTGGACTGCACAGCACGCATCAATTGGCCATTAATCCCATATCCGGGCAATATGTCCCAGAGGTCCTTCCGCACAACCCTGTCAAATGCTTTCTCTAGATCCACAAAACCGTAGAAAACCTTCCGGCCCATAGCCAGCTGCTTCTCTACGATATTGCGGAGAGAGAAAACTTGATCCATACACCCCCTTCCATTTCTGAAACCACCTTGTGCATCCCACAGTAATCCATCGGATACAACTCTCATTCTCTTTTCAATAATCTTCGCATACACTTTAGATGCTGTGCTGATCAAACTGATGGCCCTGTAGCTGGCGCACTCCATACGTGACCCCTTGCCTTTATACAAGGGCACGATGACAGCGCGCCTCCAGTCCTTGGGAACCTTTCCCGTCCTCCAGCACAAGTTGCATAAGGACAGGAAAGCGTCCCGGACGAAGGTTCCACCATATTTGATCATCTCAGCAGACACACTATCGATTCCTACTGCCTTTCCATTTTTCAGACTTCTTATCGACCATTCGATCTCTTCCAAAGTGATCTCGGATGCTGACTCCTCGGAGTCGGTCACAGACTCAGTCGTGGTGCCAGCATCCGGGATATTATCATACATTTCTCTAAAATATTCACTCCATCAGCTTCCAAAAGCTTTATATACGGTATTTATCAAAAAATTAATCGTTGGACCGATTTTGAAAGTTCCGCGGACGAAGTCGCAGGCACAGGGCTTAAGGTTAAATTTCAAATTAATGGTCAATGAATTAAATAGCAACTACAGACAAAACGCGTTTATCATACGAAGCTCAAATTGTTTTAACGAAATAGTAGTAGACTCAAATCTAGACCTGTATTGCACACCTATAAATTCTCTTAAGCGCAATTTGGCTCAAAATTTCTTCGATAAAATAAACAGCTAAAAATTTTGTTACATTATTATCCCTCAATATCGTGTATGCACATGTCTTTTGTTTCTTTTTAAATGTTTTTATGTCTTTTTTTATGTTTTGTTTTCTTTACCAATACGCGGAGGCTTATTATGAGCATCATTTTTTTAAATATTATTAAAACAATGTTTCTATATTTATGTATAATTAGACTGTAAGCCTTTTTATTCTCTAAAAATGTGTAAAATTGCTCTAAAATGAACAATAGTTGTAGGATATTGATAATTTTTGAGTAGTAATTATGTGTTTTGTGAGAAATGTGAACTGTAAAGTCAAATGGCACCAGCTGATAATCTACAGTTGAGCTAAAAGTAAAAATGAAGAAACTACATTGAATCTAAGATCTGACTTAAAGGCCTAGCTGCCAAGCCATAAAATCCAAAAAAAAAATAACAAAATGAATCATGATAACTTTGAAGCTTAAGAGATTTGTAAACTATACTAAACTATCCATCATTACAACGTAGTGGGTTCGAATATTGGCCGGGAAGCATGCACCACAAGCAATTTTTCTGATCTGCATTGCATATTGACTATGTGCATTGATCGGAAGTTAAAAAAACCCCGGATATTCTGTACACGCGAAACCGCTGAAGATAATAGTATAATTTTGTTGCTTTCAGTTGTTGTGTAAATGTTTGTCAGATTACAATAGATAAGTACAAATTACATAGGCTTACCAAAACTTATGTCCAAACGCTATATCCGCTTTTGGCATCGGAAGTATACATCTGGGACATATC
Source organism: Dendrolimus kikuchii (assembly GCA_019925095.2). Classification (NCBI taxonomy): domain Eukaryota; kingdom Metazoa; phylum Arthropoda; class Insecta; order Lepidoptera; family Lasiocampidae; genus Dendrolimus; species Dendrolimus kikuchii. The sequence continues at coordinate 1,081,240 of CM034388.1, read as the reverse complement.
TTAAAACTAGCTAAACCGATCATTCAAACAATAAAAATCACTTTTCAGGACGGCCGCCATTTAGTTTGTTTCAACAACTCACTGCACCCGCCAAATATCTTATTATTTCTAACCTATCTGTCTTATTAACACCGCAAAACGAAACCGACGACACAATGGCGGCATCTTCGTGAAGTGAGCCATAATGGGGGGGGGGGGGGGACAGTGATGGATATATATATATATATATATATATATATATATATATATATACTAGTATACAAAATGAGAAGGAAATATGCATGCATCAAGAATATGTATGAACAAGAGATAGGGTTACCGTGACTCAAAAACCATTGTTCAGCAGTAAATTATAAATATTGACTCATATGGTTGCAATTATCAAGTGCTGAACAACAACAAACAATATCGTGAGGTAAGATAATTATTGCATGAAACCCGTTAATCCGACTTGGACAGACGTGGCGGATATATCCTCCATTTACTTAAAAAATACGTCCCTATTTTTTAAATTCAAGACGATCGATTGAGATATTTATGACCTAATATTTGAAAAAAAGTCTTTTTCAAAATTGATTCTATATTTTTTTAATTTCCACTTCTAGGAATAGGGCGTAAGTATTATATATTATTTATAAAACTTAATTTTCAATTAGTTTTTAGGGCACGGCAGCCATTTTGACAGAAATGACAAGCCAATGTCATACGCATTCCTCCATCTTGTCTGTCTTTGTATGTCGTAGTTATTTCTCTTAGAAACTACTACATTTATTCCAATGTTGGACAGAAAGTAGTTTGTATAGTGATTTAAAATCGTGTTTGGACATAAAAAAAGAGACTGAGATAGATAAATAATTATGCGGTGTACATAGAATAGGAAGAAGATTTTAATTTTGACTTATATGTATGACCTTAAAAATGTGTTCTCCGATGGAAGTTATTTTGAATAAAATCTTTTGAAACTGAATATTAATATCGCAAAAAATATAAAGATTACGGGTTGCCATTCATATAATCTAACTAAGGGTTGCAATTTTTTTGTGTACCGTATGTACGTGTCTTTACATATATATATATATATATATATATATATATATATATATATATATATATATATATATATATATATATATATATATATATATATATATATATATATATATATATATATATATATATATATATATATATATATATATATATATATATATAAAGTATGTACAAGTGCATAGTCACATCTCTTTTTTTTTTTAATGGATGGGTTCAGCAGTTAGACAGACGACTCGCCTGGGTTACGTTCCATTAGAGATTCACAACGACCACGTTCACGATTGCGAGTTTTCCCGTTCCACTTGCTTGTCGGCGTCACAATCGTAATCACAAGTGGAACGCTTATTTGACTCACCTCTTGAGATGGGTCGTGGTGAGCGCTACTTGAGTGAAAATCATAACGACATTAGTGACGTTTTCGCCACGACTATAACGACCGCGGTCGCCTAATGGAACAGCAGACGGAGCATTTTGGGCGTTGTGAGATACTACGTGAACGCGCCCTGATAGTAAGCGGTTACCATGGACTACGGTCATATCGCTAGGCTTTGAGAAAACAACAATGATGTTTATTATCTTTTTAATTGAAGTAATTATGTGGAGAAATAATTATCTTTCAGACAAGACATTTCGTCCCCCCCTAACTTTTAGAATACTGGTGGAAATGAAATGAGAAATTTTGAATAAAAACAAGGCTTTTATGATGTGTGACAAAACTCTCACATCAAAACATTGCTCTTTATTTTATGGATACGATGTATAATTTTAAATGTCATTATTATAACTATAACATTATTTTTCTTTCCATTTATTGTCTTGGTCTTATTGACTATGCATTGTTTGCTACAACTCCATTAATTCCTCAAAAAGTAATTCTGTAACATACTTCTGTACAAAACTTATAAAAAAAAAAAGAATTTGAGATATAAATAGAATATGAAATACAAAGAAAAACAATATTTAGCTAGACGTGTTGCTGGGGAGTTTCTTGCCGCTTCTTCTCCTTTACAGCATCAACACGTTGCGAAGCGGTGTACATAGAATAGGAAGTAAAAATTAAATTTTAACTTACATGTATGACCTTCAAAAAGTGTTTTCCAGTGGAACTTATTTTGAATAAAACCTTTTGAATTTGAGTTTAAACTAATTTCTTGATTTCAGGGAAATGTGAGTTGACATTCCAGTTTCTCCATTATTTTATATCACATCGCGGGGTGAAAGGCTACATAGGGTACGTTTCAGAAGAGTCTCACAACGACCACGTTCACGACCGCATATTTTCCCGTTCCACTTGCTTGCCGGCGTCACAATCGTGAACTCAAATGGAACGATTATTTGACCCACATCCTGACATGGGTCTTTGTAACCGCTGCGTGAGAAAAAATCATGACGTCATTAGCGACGTTTTCGCCACGACCATAACGACCGTGGTCGCCATGTGGAACGGCAGATGGAGCATTTTGGGCGTTGTGAGATACTAAAGGAACGCTCCCTTTATATTTTGTAATAGAACATATCTTAATGTCTCAAGTTTAAGCGAATATTAGACGGCCAACATAGATTCGAATCATTCAATGTCATTGAATACCGTTGTGTACATTCAATTCTGTATCTTTTACAAAATTGATTCAATATGGTTGATTCGTCTAATATCTTAAGGCGATATTAAGGATCTAATTAGCAATTAATACCTGTGAATGCTCTAGTTTTCATGTATAGTAAAAAGTTTATTAATCATGCGTTTTTTTGGTCATTTGATTCCCTAGAGTTTTTTTCCAATACATTTTCCAAATATCGTATACAGAAGATTTTTAGTCTTTCACCCCTCGATTTATAGTTTAATATATACCCTTATTCATAATAGCTGTACGAGGTTTAGATGTTCCTTAAAGTGAGTTATTAAATCCATTCTGTAGATTTTTTGTTTTATTAGTTTGGTTCGCAAACTGGCCAACTCAGCTTACGTACTTTTAAACAAAACTAGAACACAGAGAACATGGTTGCTGAATGGCCTTCTTGGTGCGAACACAGCATGCATTATATACAGACATCGAGTAGTTATCATGTATTGCTCTAACAGACAGATTGAATTTTACAAACTTTACCTCCCTTACATAATTACTTATTATAGTATACTAGCTGTCCCGGCAGACGTTGTTCTGCCCTGAAGAAATAACATTTAGAACCCGATTCCAGCGCCACCTACCGGGTCCAAATGTAAGCTATCCTATCTTTCAAGTCGGATCAAACTGCACACATTGTGCAAATTTGATTAAAATCGGTCAAGTAGTTTAGAGTCCATCGCGGACAAACAACGTGACGCGTAATTTATATATATTAAGATTATAATTACTAAAATAACAACACATAAAGGAGTTATTAAAATAAAGCTCTGGATTATTAAACTGTTGTTATATTTACAGTTAAAAGTGAGTTACTTTAAATATTAACTTTTCTTCTTTCTACATATTTTTATCCGTGCAGGAACGAAGAAAGAATACAATTTCCTGCGTTGGGGCGGCCTGTCGTAGGAGGCGACAAAACAACCCACAGCCAGGTGGTAGGGCATTTGCCCGCCTGGATGAACAACTTTGAGTTGTGTTCCGGCATTAGTGACCAGGTTCCAGTCTCCCTTAAGAGAGCGGCAGCGCATTTGTAGCTCCTTTGGTGTTGCAAATGTCCATAGGCGATGGTAACCGCTTTCCATGCAATAAAAAATTACAAAACATATGGTTCTAAAAGATTTGAGTATCCTGCCAATGTCAAGTATTCATGAATATTCAAGTTATAAAATAACTTTCAAGCAATTTTGTAAATTTAAGGTAAAATGTGAATCTTTGACTAATGCCATACGAAGGAGATCGTATGTCAGCTCGAAAAATTATCCGTGCAAGAACTGTGGCAGGGTGGCCAGTCGTGAGAGGCGACAAAATAACCCACAGTCAGGTGATTGGATATTTACCTCTCTGGATGTCCACCAGCCCTAGTATAGAGTATGCCGCCATAATAACTTTGAGTTGTGCTCCGACATCAGTAGCCAGGTTCCAGTGCGCTCTGCATCAGCAAATGTCCATAGGCGACCACTTTTCACCCGTCACCTGTACTCCAGCAGTCAATGTGATGCAAGAAACAAATCATCATTTGACGTGCCAGAGTGTTGTTATTACTGTGCTGCGCGATATAAAACGCGTATCTCATTCTCTCGCAGGCTTAGACCTATATATTTATGTGTTAATCTCTTTTTAGTGTCGTATTTTCGTTTCATCGACAATCAAATCACAACGATTCTAAAGAAGTTTCACTTCAAAAGATACGGAACTTAGAGTCCGTAGAGTCTGTAAAAAATATAGCAGACATGCCCACCTGATGCAAAGCGGTAACAATCGCCTATGAAGATTTGTAACAACAAAGCTGCTGCCAATGTCCTGCCGCTTTCGACAGGGACACTGGAACCTGGCCACTAATGCAGGGACACAACTCAAGGTTGTTATGGCGGCATGCTCTAGACCAGGTAGCTATCCAGACGGGCAAATACACTACCACCTGGTTGTGGGTTATTTTGTCATCTCTTACGATAGGTCTAGACTGTTTCTACACGGCTATATTTCCATTTTAAACGATGCTAGATGGTGAGAAAATAGTCTTGTCTTATTGCTAGTTAAGCAATAAGACGAATCATCGCATCATAGTATTATTTTTTTCAACACACTTGCTCATAAAGTGGCTCTATGGTCACCGCAATTAGGCACAGAATGACACCCATTATCAAACTGTGAGTAAAAAACATTATAACTCACTAGTGAGTTATAGATTTTTTTTTTTAATTTTATTGGTTGAGTTGCTTTGTTCTTAAAAAAGTTTTTATTAAAAAAAAAAGATCGTGTTCTATAGAACAAATAAATTAATGTTCCTATTGCTTGCTCATTTCATGCAACTTCTTATATAAATAGATAATTTTAACTCGTACGTGTTTAATAAATAAAACTTTCACTCATATATAACTTTTTTATCTACTAAATAAAATGAGTTTTTGTTGTTATTTTATTCACAAGTGTGTTGAAAAACGTCGTATGATACACGTGTGTATTGATGATTACCGTCCTCGGCTCTCTTAAGACCCTCGCCTACGGCTCGAGTCTCAATGGCGCCTCGGCGGTAATCACCAATGTTACACACTAGTACCATAATGTACTATTATTTCATTACTTTACTATTTTAATTGAAACATTATATTTTATTATTTTTAGACAACCGTAAGTATGTTCAAAATTAATATAAAATTTAAATTTAAATAAAAGGAATTCGATAAATATATGTATTTCGTTGCAGGAAATCGTAAGTAATTTAATAAAATATATATATATATAAAAGAAAGTCGTGTTAGTTACACTATTTATAACTCAAGAACGGCAATACCGATTTGGCTGAAGATTGGTGGGGAGGTAGCTTAAAACCAGGAGACGAACATAGGATACTTTTTATCCCGTTGGAACCGGTAGGTGGCGCTGAGATCGGATTATAGAATCCTCCTAATCCCCTGAAGCGATTTTGTTTTTGTGTGTTTGAGTGGGCTGATGGTTTAAATCCACAATTGGAACCGGTAGGTGGCGCTGGGATCGGGTCCTCGATTTTTATTTTTTCAGAGCAGGACAACGTCTGCCGTGGCCGATAGTAATCTATATATATAAAACGAAGTCGTGTTAGTTACACCATTGATAACTAGTTTGTACACTTGTTCTTGCTTGTTGTGGTGGATGCAGGCAATTGTTGTTGGAGTGCTGGTGATTTGTTGTGGTAGGATGAAGATAATACACCTTGTTGCTTTCAGGGAGGGCTTGGATGCTGATCCCTGGGTTCAACTTAGTGGTAGTTGAAGTCGTATGATACGACTAATAGCAGCTAGTAGCGACTTGATTGCAACTTGTTAGCAACTCGATCACAATCTATTTGTGAGCGTTATTTATAGTGATGTTATTATATTAAAGTAGCCTAAAGTAGGCCGCAGCGTCAGCAAAACGCTGTACGCTGAACCGTACATAACTCAAGAACGGCTGGACCAATTCTTATGATTTTTCTGTTTTTGGAATTGTCTTCGTCCGGAATAGAATAATAAGTATTAAAATATGATATTCATCAATAAAAAAACAATTACCATTAAAAATATAAGTCTAGCCATTCATTTGTTATGATCTTTCCCAGCCGATTGCGGCAATGGTGACTTCATTTAAACTCATTTTCATTTGTCTGATTTAGGTGAATTATTTTTGTGTATCTTGAAGTGGGTCCCGGGATGGTTTAGATTCACGATTGGACCCGGTAGGTGGCGCCGCTGAACACCTCTCTAACGATGGGACCGATTTTGATGAAATTATTTGTGTTTGTTTCAAGTAGATTCGAGATTGGTTTAAATTAACAATTGGTCCCGGTTGATGGCGTTGCAATCGGTTTCTAGATTTTTATTTTTTTAAATTGGTTTTGTGCGGATTGGCATGTAAATATTTATATTAAAATAATAATAATAATAATCGGCAGACAAACACACACATTGTATATCCCCAAATTAAGCAAGTTACGCTTGTGTTATGGGTAATATACAACGGACTACTCTGGGGCCGATCCCAGACACCCAGACCATAGTAAATAACGGAGACAATACGTTTCCGAAATTTACTATACCAGGAATCGAACCCGGAACCTCTGCGTTGCAGTGAGGTACACCGGCAAAGGCTTAGCCCGCTCAACCACAGAGGCCGTCAAAATAGGCTTGCAATTAAATTATTTGTAAACTCACCGCTCGCTCTGTATTCGAATTTTGAAGATTTTGTACAATTGGGTTGGTGGCGCCAATGTCACTTTCCTTCATAAAAAGCGCGGGGCACATGGGAGGAGGGTGGTGTTAGCGGGTAGTGGGTGTTGCCCGTGCAACTTCTCTGAGTCTCTACACAAGCTGGCTTGATTAGTGTTCGGATTGCCCCTTATCAAAGGGGAAAGCCTTCATGATCAACTATGGTCTAATCCCTTGCAAAGGACCCAGTATTGTGCGTATATCATTTCCCCCGCCTTAAAAGAAAAAAAAAGCATCACAAAACCCTTCAGGTTTGATTTGTACAAATCTGATAATAATGCTGTTTTTTTTTGTTTTTTCAGATGAACGTAAGTTATTTTTTCCTTGCACCAAGCTCTTATGAAAATTACAGAAACATTTTAATATAGCTTTCATGTGTTTCATAAAATTTTCTCTGTCTGTTTCAGATTTCAGTAAGTTCTTCTTATTTGAACAACTAAACAAGCCTTTACTCTAAAGTGAATTTGAATGGTGCTGGTACCTACGCTCACGTATGGAAGCGAGAGTTGGGTATGGAAGATAGAGCATGAAAGTAGAGTAAACGCGGTCGAGATGCGAGCACTGCGCAAAATCTGCGGAGTGACGCTCGCCGACCGCGTTCGTAATACCGAAGTAAGAAAGAGAGTTGGTCTGAAAGAGAGTGTCGGGGTGAAGGTAAGGAAAGGAATGCTCCGGTGGTTCGGGCATGTGGAAAGAATGACTAAACAGATATACAAAGCAAAAGTGGATGGATGCAGAAGTCGTGGAAGGCCACGACACACCTTCCATGATCAAATTGATCGTGTACTAGCGGAGGGCGATGTCAGGGGCCTTAAGAACAGACGAGTGTGCATGACAAGAGTTATGAATGTCAAAGAAGCAAGTGAGGTGTGTAAGAATGGGCCTAAATGGCGCTCTGTTGTTCGTGCCTGCCCCGCAAGGGAACTGGCGTGAAGTTATGTATGTATGTATGTATTTGAATGAATGAATGTTCTTTATTGCATACATAAGTTACATATACAATAGGAGGTCTTATCGCCACCGGCGATATCTTACAGACCACCTTTACAGTTATTAAAAATAATGGAAAAAAATAATTAAGGAACATCTAACATATAAGGCCCAAGCCCGCCCCATGTGGAGTACTGCTCCCATCTCTGGGTTGGGGCACCTCAGTACCATCTGCTCCCACTTGACTCCTTGCAGCGCCGAGCGGTCCGAATTGTCGACGATCCCGAACTTACAGACGGCTTAGAACCTTTAAGTCTCAGAAGAGACGTAGGCGCTCTAAGCGCGTTCTACCGTCTGTACAATGGGGAGTGTTCTGAGGAGCTGTTTGGTTTGGTACCTACATCGCCATTTTACCACCGCACTGCTCGCCGACGACTGGGAGTTCATCCACACTTCCTCGACACCTGGAAGTTATCCACTGTACGTGGCGCTCGCTCTTTTATGCCATATGTGAGCAAGCTGTCGAATATGGGGCTCTTCAAAAAGGGCGTAAACAGATTTTTAAAGTCTCAACGAGGTAGGCAACGCATCGGCTCCCTTAGTGTTGCAGATGTCCATGGGCGACGGTAGCCACTTGCCACCAAGTGGACCCGTCTGCCAGTTTACCTATACGCAAACATAAACATCTGAGTTTAGATATTAGAGTAAAAATGGTTTTAAATTAACTCATTAAATACTTAAATAAAGTTAATTATAAATAAATTAATATGAAGTTTTGATCCGTGCAGGAACGGAGAAAGAATACAATTTCCTGCGGCCTGTCGTAAGAGGCCAGGTAGGTAAACAACCCACAGCCAGGTAGGGTATTTGCTCGACTGGATGGTGACCACCCCTGGTCTAGAGTATGCCGCCATAACAACCTTGTGCTGTGTTCCGGCATTAGTGACCAGGTTACAGTCTCCTTTAAGAGAGCAGCAGAGCATTTGTAGCACCTTTGGTGTTGAAAATGTCCATAGGCGATGGTAACCGCTTTCCATCAAGTGGGCCGTCTGCCTGTCTGCTGAACTCCTGCAATAAAAAAAAGAAGTATGTAAGAAATCACTGACAGAAGGAAGCGTGCCCAGAAGGCTGGTTGCATTGCTACCGCTGTATGGCAATGCTGATTCGTTGCGCGACATACGAACCAGCCTTCTGATCACGGGTATCAAAGAGCTTCTTACAAATTTCTTTAAAGAAACCCTTTGCCGCTGGACCCCACGGACCTAAGGTTTCAACTCCAAACGGCTCAAATACGTAACCCCTTCCTAGGGTTCCATATTTGCGCCGTTTGAGATCTTCAGCTGTTGAAGCAGCGTTGCCAGCCCCTGACTTACTCACTAGAATGTGTTATTATTATTATTCTATAGTTTATTCAAGAACATATTTATTATTTAAGAAATTAGGAAATAAAATATAATGCAACTTAGTCAAAGTATTATCAATTAAGTAAAAACTAAACTAAATTATAAATAAGTATATATACAAACTAGCTGTCCCGGCAGACGTTGTTCTGCCCTGAAGAAATAAAATTTAGAACCCGATTCCAGCGCCACCTACCGGGTCCAAATGTAAGCTATCCTATCTTTCAAGTCGGATCAAAGTGCACAGGTTGTGCAAATTTTATTAAAATCGGTCAAGTAGTTTAGGAGTCCATCGCGGACAAACAACGTGACATGTAATTTATATATATTAAGATTAAAATTAAACTATAAAATCTAGTCCGAGACCGCTGTCAGTTGGAAACGTGCCCAAAAGACTGGCCACATTACCTCGCTGTACCGCAACGCTAGCGCGTTGTCCGAGGTACAGGCCAGTATTTTGGTCACGTAAGACGTCTACCAGCTGTTTCGCTGTCTCGATAAAGTTTGTGCGCCTCAGGACTCCATGGTCCCAGGGTCTCGACCCGAAAAGTCGCAAACATGTAACCATTTCCGATGGCGGCATTTTAGGGCCTCCTGTGGTGCAGCAGCTGTACCAGCAGACATGCTTGTAGCTGAAAGATGGGACGCCGACGCAAGACCCATCCTCCAGGGCACGAATGACATACCATCGGGTCTCTTGCCGTCGTCGCGGCACAAGCCGCTCGGTTCTAGAACGGCAGGTACCCCGGCGGTGACAAGAGCCCGACGAGTTATGTCATTAAGTGCTGCATGACGCGGAATTCTGCCGGCACTGCTGGTACAAGATCATGATGACCGAGGCGCTCCACCTTACCTCCACACTGACAGTGGTGTGGGACAACATAGGCCGCCCCCCTTTTTTTTTATTGCTGGAGTTCAGCAGACAGGCAGACGGCCCAAAAGCGGTTACCATCGCCTATGGACATTTGCAACACTAAAGGTGCTACAAATGCGCTGCTGCTCTCTTAAGGGAAATTGGAACCTGGTCACTAATGCCGGAACACATCTCAAGGTTGTTATGGCGACATACTTTAGACCAGGGGTGGTAGCCATCCAGTCGGGCAAATGCCCTACCACCTGGCTGTGGGTTGTTTTATTGCCTCTTACGACAGGCCGCCCGGCCGCAGGAAATTGTATTCTTTCTCCGTTCCTGCATGGATAAAAATCGCCCCTAGGCGATCTATTCGATTCTATAGTTATATTATAGAAATATTCTTTCCGTCTCTCTTTTAAACAACGTAATGGAACTACAGGCGCCAGTCACAAAGTGGCAATATAATACATACATACATACATAACTTCACGCCAGTTCCCTTGCGGGGTAGGCACGAACAACAGAGTGCCATTTAGGCTTATTCTTACACACCTCACTTGCCTCTTTGACATTCATAACTCTTGTCATGCAAGCTCGTCTGTTCTTAAGGCTCCTGACATCACCTTCTGCTAGTACACGATCAATTTGATCATGGAAGGTGTGTCGTGGCCTTCCACGACTTCTGCATCCATCCACTTTTGCATTGTATATCTGTTTAGTCATTCTTTCATCATGCCCGAACCACCGGAGCATTCCTTTCCTTACCTTCACCCCGATACTCTCTTTCAGAGCAACTCTCTTCCTTACTTCGGTATTACGAACGCGGTCCGCGAGCGTCACTCCGCAGATTTTGCGCAGTGCTCGCATCTTGACCGCGTTTACTCTACTTTCATGCTCTCTCTTCCATACCCAACTCTCGCATCCATACGTGAGCGTATGGGGCAATATAATAACAGAGCATAAACATTGTTGGGCCCGGCCTCCCACTAATTGGGGAACTTTCAGCGTCGCTTCGCATCATGATGATACCTGCCGTGACACCTCGATGCAAGCCGACAAGGAGGGGTGTCCCTGGGACCCTCTGACCCCACTACATTATCAGGAGGAAATGAGCAAAGCGACGCCTGCGAACCCCTGTTCAGCGTCTGCGACAAGGGTATAGTTTGACACCTACACAACAAAAGTGTGTGCTACACAACTTTTCTTGTACACCTGTGCTATTTAATCAAACGACTGTCTATAGGAATACTCGTTGATTACTGACTGTGTAATACTCGGTTGTCTGGAAGAGATCGCGTCTTAGCGATAAGACCGCCCATTGTGCACATTTAGAATATTTTTAGGCTATAAGATTTTTTGTTTTCTGTAATGGTGTACAATAAAGTGTTATCTATCTATCTATCTACTCTGCATGGCATATAATTCTATGCTATATAAATTAATTGAAATGTAGTATTTATTTTATTTTGTATATTTTAGCTTCCGGTGAGTATTATGAAGAACTTATGTACTAAGAATCATAAAGGGTCAATAAAATACATTATTCTGAAAAATCCCCTTTTATTATATTACTAGCTGTGCCTTTCAAAACTCTCCGATTTTGAAACATTCTTCATTGGTGCTCCGCTCCTATTGGTCTTAGCGTGATGATATATAGCCTATAGCCTTCCTCGATAAATGAGCTATCCAACACTGAAAGAATTTTTCAAATCGGACCAGCAGTTTCTGAGATTAGCGCGTTCAATCAAACTTACATTTTAAATATCGCGATATCTTTTGAATGAAACGTCCGAATTGAATAATTCAAAAAGTTCTAGAAAGGTATTGAATTCGTCTTGAATATGGAGTAATTTATTTTGATAAAGATTAATACCAAGGTAGAAAAAAAAGAATTTTTGAAGCGACGGCACTTTAATTATTTAAAAAAATAAAAGAAAACAGTTATTGTGAGATAACTACAATAGTTAGACATATGGTTACGCGATATTTTTTGTAGACAATTATATGTTCTGCAAAGTGGTAGTACATTGTTATGTTCTATAATCAATAGTTTTCGCAGCGCACGCCGTGTAAGGATATTTTCGGGTCATTTTTTTACACCTTGGGTTACATTATTGGAACTTTAGTAAGGATCCCTAATTTTTTTGAAAATATAATATAGCCTATAGCCTTTCTCGATAAATGTACTATTCAATACTGAAAGAATTTTTCAAATCGGTAAGTCGATATTTTTTTCTCGATTTTTATAGTATTGTTAATTGATTTTTAGTAAATCTATTACATAAATTACGTGTTTAAATCAATTTTTATAAACAGCTCGTATGTATGCGATAATACCCTAACATTGCCGTTTATCTTTTTGACTTATCGTTTCATTTTATTTTAATACCTTTTTTTTATTTTTTTTTGTTTTTGAGGCGAGGGAAAATGCTTAACCGATTTACGCACAAACTGGGTCGTTGCTAGGGGAACGACACGCGTCGGTCGGGGGCGATAACACTGCAGCAATAGTATGCTCTTGGCGGTGCTCCGTCCTCGATCGACGTCACAGAATAGTGTGGAAGACTCCGAGTGTTGCTACACGAGCGAGCAACCCCAATACACACTAAAAACCCCCTCCTCCCTGACGACCCTGCGCTTTTGTTTGTGTTGGAAAGGCTGAGATTTAGAACATAGTTACGCCCAGTCGATCCAGCGCAATAAAGTGCCTGGAGAATACACCCCACTTCGTTGTGCGGGGGTAGAAGGTCCTTTGCTCTTCCTAGCAAGCTAAAGGCCGCGGTAAACGGAACCTAACTCAGGGAGGGAAGTAATGCGCGTACCTGCCTCACCGGGTGCCAGCTGAAGGCCGGCGACCTCGAGAATACGCATTTTCTCCCTGTCGCGTTCTGCGGGCTCCTTGAGTGACATTACTGTCTCACAAAAAGTAACCGCAGCCCCCCAATTGTCGCTGCTCTGCAGCATGGCCTTGATCAAGTCGCAGAGCGAGTCGACCGGACCTACGTGCGTCTCAAGTTCACTCTTACGTAAAACAAGACTGAAAATTAATGCTAATAAGTTTGGTTTTCGTGTTATGATTATTTAAAAAAACAACGAAAGATTTGTTCAATATTTTAACTTTTGAGACAATCGTCGTCGTTTAGTTTTTTTAATTCCCGTTTTAATTATTTTATTTTAATACTAGTCAAATGTCACTATGTCACGACACTTTTATTACCATATGCAGCTTCGACTGGTGGTCATACTATTTTCACCTTACGTAGCTTCTAGTGAAGATCACAGTAGTAATGGAGTAGAATTAGTTATTTTTTAGAAGGAACTTCGTTCCGTCCGGGTGTCCCTTGACACCTCTCAAGTTTTTTTTATTATTGTTTAAACTTGAAGAACTTTATTGTTTAAAGAACGCTTCGAATTTATTTCTTGCTCTCACAATTTACGCCCTTCCAGTCAACATAGACTTATTACTCCTATTCATAATACAACGTTCTTCAATAATTCTTTCACGGTTAAGGCTGTCCAACTTTGGAATTCATTGCCTGTTTCTGTCAGACAAGCAAAATCCCTAATAACATTTAAGAACTTAGTCAGGAAATTCTATCTGCAATATAATGATATGTAATTTTATATAATTAGTAGATATTATATTGCATATAGTTATATGTTTATTATGTTTAAATAGTTGCATATTATCACCATATCTTGTGTATGTATATAACTTATGTGTATATTTGTATATATAGTATAGTTATATATTTATTATTAAAATGTAAGTAATCGTACAATAATTATGTATACCACCGTCGCCACTCCTAATCAGAATACTCTTGCCACGGGTTGTCTGGAAGAGATCGCTTTTTAGCGATAAGACCGCCCTTTGTACCCAACTAGACTAATACTAGTTCGTAAGTTTTTCTGTAATGGTGTACAATAAAGTGTTATCTATTTATCTATCTTGAAGATTAACGAAATATTTGTATTTTAGTATAGTTTTTTTAATTCTCATTTTAAGTATTTTATTTTAAAACTAGTCAAATGTAAAATAGGACTGGACATATAGGGCATTTTTTTTATATTTTAATTTTTGGGATAATAAGTTTGTTATTTTATTGGGATGCCTATCATTGCATTTTTATTATAATAAATAAAACGTTTAATAGTACTAAAATTTGTATCAATAATGATATTTGGTTTCTTAATTGCTTACCTTGAAATTTTAAAGGAACATTGCCTTTGATTTTTAGTTTTGAATTGGTTATTTTTTTTATTCATATAATTTTATATGATTTTTAATCTGATAAATTGTTAATACGAATCTCTAGGTTTATTATTGCAATATGAAAAGCATGTACTTTTAAATAATACATTAATCGATTTTTTCGCAACAATCGGTTATTTATTTTAATTAAAATCGATTTTTGACAAATCGATTCATTTTTGAATAAAGAAAAATCGATTTTTATTTAATCGATTTTTTTCTATTAATCTCACGTCCTTAGTGGTGAGTCATCCCTATTTAGGGATGACCCTAATGGTTGGAGGAGCGAGGTGAAATGCTCCTCCGTCTCAAAGGAAGATCTTCGTTTTTTTTTTTGGAGCTGGACCCAGCTGAATAGCCGCAGATGGCTGTTTCAGCGATACCGGACTTTGGGGGCTTCCCGACTCCGTGGGAGCGGAGGCGTTCAGCCCGGAAGCAGCACGCTCGAGGAGGCACCTCCTGTGAGGTTCGACCTCGTCTCGACCGCTGCGGGGGATGGACTCTATATTGAGAATTAGCCGTTAAAGGCTGAAAGAGCTAAGCCAACAGGCTGAAGTGATTATTTGGGGACCAATTATCGACTCCGCCGGCGGAGCCGATCCTAGTCTATCATTACTACCGCTTCGCAACGTGTTATAGCTGGAGGAGAAGAAGCGGCGGAAGAAACTCTCCAGTAACACGCCTATGCTAATCAAGGAAGATCTTCGATTGTTGGAAATTTGTATATATTCTTTATACGTGTTGGGAATCGGTTGCGACCTCAATATTTGCACAGCGCCATCTATTGGCTTGTAAGTGTTCCATTACAAGTACGACAAGGATAGTCGTATGGAACGGAAGATGGCGGCTAGGTAACGTGATTGGACAACGCGGTTAGGAAAGCGGGTAGTTATGGAAGTAATTTGACAGGACAGGATTTTGAATTGAACGGCGGGAACAGGGAAGCCATCTTTTAAATTATATTCATCTATCCCACGGAAACTACGTCATTTGTCGGGATAAAATGTATCCTAAGTATTGAGCCGAGAGATACGCTAGTTCTGTGTTGCGTTTCATTTAAATTCGTTTAGTAGTTTTCAGGTGATACTCTAATAGGACAGACAAATAATAAAATTAAAATTACATTTTCGAAAACTATTGGTCCGATGGAGGCACCCTGATGTTTTTTCTTTTTAAAAACATTGTTTAATTTCGATCACTCCATAGATTTATTATAGGTACTATATTAGATTAGAAGGAGAGATAGAATTTTTGATTCTGTACTACGATACTCTTCTCTGTGAGATAATCGAAAGAAGTAGAAGGAAGGAGAAGGAAGACCTAGGAAAGAGATTGTAGACCCAATAAAGAGACAGATAGATGATGTATAGACACGAAGAAGTTAAACCAATTGTCGAGAAGCTAGGATATTGGAGGAAGTTCAAAGTCATCGATAATAAATTTTCATTTCTTCCTTTTCAGTCAGGTGGAGTAAGTCATCTAATATATAAAATTCTCGTGTCACAGTTTTCGTTGCCATACTCCTCCGAAACGGCTTGACCGATTTTGATGAAATTTTTTGTGCTTATCCGGTATCTATGAGAATCAGCCAACATCTATTTTTCATCCCCCTAAATCTTAGGGGTAGTCCACCCCTAAATTTTTTTATTTATTTTTTAGAAAAAAAATTTAATTTCTATTTTTTTATGATACAACATACAAAAATACATACAACCCTAAATTTTCACCCCTCTACGATCAATCCCTATTTTTTATTTGTTAATTATAAACTTTAAAATCTTTTGGCAAGATTTTTAATCTTATTTTGTCATGACCTAGAATAAAAAAAAAATATATTACTCTTTTAGATTCACAATTAGAACCGGTAGGTGGCGCTGAGATCGGGTTCTGGAATCCTCCTAATCACCTGGAGCGATTTTGTTTTTGTGTGTTTGACTGGGTACCGGGCTCTGGGATCGGATTCTAGAATTTTATTTTCTAAGGCAGGACAACGTCTGCCGGGGCCGCTAGTTTTTTTATATATTTTGATTAGTAACTTTGTTCTCGGCTATATTTTAATTTTATAATTTTGAATTTAACTTTTCAGCTACTGGTATGTTAATTTCTCTAACTAGAAGCTTTTTATTTAACCTGCCACTTATTTTAATTTTAATATTATATAAAATTATTACACCTAGGTATGTTGCTGAAGAGTTTTTGGCGCCGTTCTTCTACTCAACAAACAACATGTTGCGAAGCGGTAGTAAATTAGATTAGGCTCCCATAAACTAAATAATGACCATAAACAAAAATTGAAATCATTTATTTAGGTTTATGGCTTGGCAGCTAGGCCTTTAAGCCAGATCTTAGTTTACAATATAGTTTCTTCGTTTTCTTAAGCCTATGTGTAGCACAGCTGAACTGTAGGTTATCAGCTGGTGCCATTCAGCGGAGTTCTTGTGACAACTCAAAAGGCCACATTTGACTATACAGTTCACATTTCTCCCAAAAACACATAATTACTACTCAAAAACTATCAATATCCTACAACTATTGTTTCATTTTAGAGTAATTTTACACATTTTTAGAAAATAAAACTGCACAGCACAACATCTCCTTTCAGTTCCCGCCAAAAACTCCCAAAAATTGAAATGGACAAGTTGGCGGTAGGTTAAATATAAACTTAAGCATTACTCATTGACTCTTGACATCGTTGTCTTCCGTGATAACCGCTACTGAAAAGAGGCCGAAACGTCGGAATAAATATCAAATACAATACCGCCCTTAAAACGGTTAAGAAAGTACTAGAAGTTCAAAGTAAATAAATAGTTTGCATTGTAACTGTGTGGAAATTAAAAATAAAGGATGTATATTCTATCCCTTTAGATGAAAATAAAACAAGGCCGTAAATAATATTTTCATCTCTCATATTCTGAGAGTACGCTTGGAGTTGTCTGGAAACAGTAGTAAAGTCCCTGGGAAACGATTTCCCTGCTGTCAAAAAATTAAAAAAACTATGCGAACCATAGACAATACATACGACTCATGTCCCAACTTTTTTACAGCCACTATTAATTAAATAACGGCACAAGTTGTATTGTTACGTGCGAGCGGGGGTACGCACTTGGGATTGGAACGAAACACCAGTTCTTTTAAGTAACGCTTTTATTGTCTTACACAGCCGCACGTAATACCTCTCTGCAAGGGTTGCCCCTATACGCACGACTAACGATGCACCGTCTCGACGATAAGATGTCTCACCCACAATACCGTCGCCGATATTGCGTAGACCACCCCCTGCTACTGCAGTGCTCACCTCCGATATAACCGCGTGCAGCTCGCTTCTGGTTCGGCTCTCGAACTACGCTACACTCCTCCTTCACTTAATTGTTCACTAAACTTGTCACTAAATTCACCACTTAACTCGTCACTGTCTTCTGTCAAACTTCTCTTCCAACTCTTCCGTATCGTACTTGGCGCTTCGCTGTCTTCAACTGAACTCAACTCTAAACTGCCCATTAGACGCGCCTTACGCTGCTTATATAACCGGAAGAATTTTCTGGAACCCATAATTTCGATCTTCTTTTCGTTGTTCTTTTATTTACTATCTGTCCCTTTCTGAACATCTATCTATCTCTGTCTTTTCCTTCCCGAACTTTCTATCCTAGAACATTCGTTCATCATCTATTCCTTTCTAAAATATATCCGTCCTTGTCTTTTCCTTCCAGGGTCTTCTACCTTTTTCTAGAAGTCTCGAGACCGGCTTATGCTGCCAGAAAGTTCTACCCTCGGTCGCTACAGTATTTAAAAACATAACAACAATTTTGTAACATCATTTCATACTTATAAATTACTTTTCACTAAATTATTCTTTAATTTACATAAATTTCAGCTAAATATTTACTATCAACAGTGACAAAAAAATGCTGGCTGGTACAATGCCACAGAAAATGAAATTTACTTGACGTTTCATCTGTGATGTCGCGAACGCGACTATAACTTCAAACATCAAACGTCAAGGTGACATAATGTTTTTGGCGGGAAATGAAAGGAGACGTCGTGCTGTGCAGTTTTATTTTCTAAAAATGTGTAAAATTACTCTAAAATGAACAATAGTTGTAGGATATTGATAGTTTTTGAGTAGTAATTATGTATTTTTGCGAGAAATGTGAACTATATAGCCAAATGTGGCCTTTCGAGTTTTCACAAGAACTCCGTTGAATGACGTCGATTGTAGCCTACAATACAACGGCGCCTGGCTTAAAGACCTAGTTGCCAAGCCATAAATATTATTAAACGTTATTGCTGTAAAGGAGAAAACTCAGCAACACGTCTAGCTCAAATTTTATTAACTTAAACTTTTCTTTTTTTTTATAAATATTATACAGAAATGTGTTACACAGTCACTTTTCGAAGAATTAATGGAGTTGTAGCAAATAGTGTATATAGTCAATAAGACCAAGACACAATAAAAGGAAAGAAAAATATTTTTATAGTTATAATAATGACATGACGTACTAAAATTTTATGCAGCAACATATCTCCATAAATTCATTACAGGCTTGGCAAGATGCAAATGTTATACAAAATATAGTATAAGAGGTTGGAGCGGGCTGCTATCTAAACGAAGTCTTGTTATTTAAGTATGCTTCAATAGTGTAGTATCCCTTTTTTAGCAAGACACTTTTTAATTTGGTTTTTAATTTAGTGAAAGGCAGATCTAACATTTCATTCGGAATCTTATTGAAGAAGCGTATACCAACCCCCAAGAACCAGGGCAATAATTCGCAATCTAAAAGATGGCAATATCGGTCTATTACAATGCCTGGTGTTGAAATTGTGAATATCCTTATATTGTTTATAGGCACTCAAAATATTACGAATATAAAATATATTATTAAAAATATATTCGAAATGAAAAGTAAAGTGTTAATCTCGGATGAAAGGCCTATTTAGGCACTCGAACTATCTCGTGCCTAAATAGGTCACTTTCACCTCTCGTGTAACAATCTACTATTGTCTTCCGTGATCATGGCTACTGAAAAGTGACCGATATAAAATACCAAGCTTTAACGCGTTAAAACGTAGTTTTATTAAAGTACAATCTTGTATGTCATTGTATTTACAGAAGAACTCTCACCGTGGTCGAGTCCGACTCGAACAAGGCCACTTATTTCATGATCATGAAACCATTTTTAACCGACTTCTAAAAAAGGAGCAGGTTCTCAGTTCGTCGGAAGCTTTTTTTTTATGTATGTTCACCGATTACTTCGAGATTTATGAACCGATTTACGTGATCCTTTTTGTTTGTTTCGTGGAATAGCTGCCATTTGGTCCCCAAAAAATTTAACATAGTTTAGCCCAGTAGTTTTCATTTTACGAACATTTTTTTGTTCCCGTTTCTTGGGACCTATATTTCTTAAGCCTTTCGTAGGTCTACCCATACATAGCTAGACACTAAAAAGTAAGAAATAAAATAAAAAAACTTCGTTTAAAAAAACCGACGTCAAAAACTAAAAAACTCTAAAGTATAAAATAACTTATTTCTTTAGCTATTATTATTAATATTCATACATACATAACTTCACGCCAGTTCCCTTGCGGCGTAGGCACGAACAACAGAGCGCCATTTAGGCTTATTCTTACACACCTCACATGCTTCTTTCACATTCATAACTCTTGTCATGCACGCTCGTCTGTTCTTAAGGCTCCTGACATCACCTTCTGCTAGTACACGATCAATTTGATCATGGAAGGTGTGAAATATATATTATCTAAAACATCTTGAAGTCGGTGCAAAGTCAAACATAAAAATTACTATATTTTGAAAATTACTCCCACTTTAAGATGTTTTAGATAATATATATTAATAACAATAGCTTTAGAAATAAGTTATTTTATACTTTTTTAGTTTTTGAAGTCGGTTTTTTTAAACGATTTTTTTTTATTTTTAACATATTAATTATGAAACTTTAGCCGTTATTTGCGATATATATACATTATTCATTTCTGTTTAATTATATGCTTAATATTGCAGAAGTTACTAGTAAGTATAGAAAAAGTTAATTACTTAATCAATAATAACAAGTCTGTTTTTAGGTTAATCTGTCTGGTCACATTTGTCTTAGCATATTTCACAATATTTAGAGTTCCGAATTCATTTTGGCAGAAACAGTCTTACATTTCATGAATCCTACGGAAATTTGACTTGGCAGAGCTATGCTGGCAACATTATTTATTGGGGGTTGCCTGGAAGAGATCGCTTTAAGCGATAAGGCCGCCCTTTGTTCAACATTTATTGTACTTAGTTTAAGAACGTAGTTTTAATTTTTGGTGAACAATAAAGAGTTTTCATTCATTCATTCATTCATTCATTATATTGATGACAGCTCTTAAAGTCTGTTTCAAATATGATATTATGGGATAAAATACTCAGAAAGAGAAATAAACATCATTAGCCTTATTTATAATCGTTTGTTATACTTTAAGAAACTGCTCAGCAACTGATTATTTAAAATACATACATACATAACTTCACGCCAGTTCCCTTGCGGGGTAGGTACAAACAACAGAGCGCCATTCAGGCTTATTCTTACACACCTCACTTGCTTCTTTGACATTCATAACTCTTGTCATGCACGCTCGTCTGTTCTTAAGGCTCCTGACATCACCTTCTGCTAGTACACGATCAATTTGATCATGGAAGGTGTGTCGTGGCCTTCCACGACTTCTGCATCCATCCACTTTTGCATCGTATATCTGTTTAGTCATTCTTTCATCATGCATTCTTTCCACATGCCCGAACCACCGGAGCATTCCTTTCCTTACCTTCACCCCGACACTCTCTTTCAGACTAACTCAGATATTTTGTAATACATAAATATTACCTTATTATAATCGTGGACACAGAAAGAGTACTCACGGGTGGTTTATGGCTATTTTTTACACCTTGGGTTATATTGTTAAAGTTTTAGTAGGGATTCCTATGTTTTTCTTGTAATAAATGTAGCTTATGTTAGTCAGGGATAATGTAGCATTCTAATAGATGCGCTGGATTGGCTGGACGTAACTATGTTCTAAATCTCAGCCTTTCCAACACATACAAAGCGCAGGGTCGTTAAGGAGGAGGGGGTTTTTAGTGGGTATTGGGGTTGCTCGCTCGTGTAGCAGCGCTCGGAGTCTTCCACACTATTCTGTGACGTCGATCGCGGACGGAGCGCTGCCAAGAGCATACTATTGCTGCAGTGTTATCGCCCCCGACCGACGCGTGTCGTTCCCCTAGCAACGACCCAGTTTGTGCGTAAATCGGTTAAGCATTTTCCCTCGCCTCAAAAAAAAAAAAAGCATTCTAATAGTTCTGGCCATGAGGACCATTCGAGGATACTGTACAGTGTCGTGGACGGCGTCGACACTTGGCAGGCGATCCGCCCTGGCCTCTCCGGGCGGACGTACTGGCGAAAGCGCGGCGCTCCCGACAGGATGCTCTCGCTCGCGGCTTGGTCTTCTGCCAGGTTGAAGTCGAAGCGATCAGGAAGCGGGAAACCGCATCCATGCTCGCCATCTGGTCTCAAGAGTTGGAAAACCCTGCGGCCGGCGGCTACACGGTGGAGGCAATCAGGCCGCAGCTGATGGAATGGGTCACCCGCGAAAGTGGAACCCTGAACTTCAGGATGACACAGATACTTACCGGACACGGGTGTTTCGATAAGTATCTGTGTCACATTGTGGGCTGCTTGCCTTCCCCGGAATGCCGCCAGTGCGGCGCACCCGACACGGCGTTTCAAACGCTAGTCGAGTGCGCAGCATGCGCGCCGCAGCGTTTCGAACTCGAGACACAAGTAGGAGCGAACGACTCGCTCTGCAGTCTGGTGAAAGCCATGCTGCATAGCAGCGATACCTGGGGGGCTGCGGTTACTTTTTGTGAGACGGTAATGTCTCTCAAAGAGGCCGCCGAACGAGATAGGGAGAGGAGTATTATTGCGCGTACTAATGCGACTCCACGCGGACGCCGGCGGTTGGCTGGCATCCGGAGACGCAGGTATGCGCATGACTTCCCACCCTGAATAATACCGCTTCGGGGGGCCTTTAGCTATCAAGGGAGCAAAGGATTCATCACCCCCGCTGACGAAGTGGATGTGTTCTGATTCCCGGGGCACATTCAGGCACTTTTTGCACTGGATCGGACTGGGCGTAACTACGTTCTAAGTCTCAGCCTTTCCTACATAAAAAGCGCGGGGCACATGGGAGGAGGGTGGTTTTAGTGGGTAGTGGTTGTTGCTCGTGCAACTTCTCTGAGTCTCCACAGAAGCTGGTTGATTACTGTTTGGATTGCCCCTTATTAAAGGGTAAAGCCTCCATGATCAACTACGGTCTAATCCCTTGCAAAGGACCCAGTATTGTGCGTAAATAGCAAGCATTCTAATTGTGAAAGAGTTTTTGAAATTGTTCCAGTAGTTTTTGAGTTTATTCGTTACAAACATACATAAATACAAATCCTCTTCCTATCCTGTTCTAAGTAGTGATATAAAGAGACTTAAGTAAAATTTTAATTCCGAAGTTTTTCGCTCGTCACCTCTTCGTAACGCTTCAATTTCCATGAACTTGTAAACTAATTTCTGATCACCCTACACCTGTCATTTTTACATAGTCACTCCGACATTTGCAAAATCAAACGTCGACACGTTGAAGCCGTCGCCGAACAAATTAGAATAGAATAAAAGTGCATGGACTGGCACGCACTTGGCCGATTTATGTTGTATTGCATTATGCAGTATACTAATACAGATCTAGCAATAAATTATAATAATCTTTATTCTTAATTTTACAGAGCGAGGTATGATTCCTTTCAAATTGTCACAACTTTCTGTTTAAAAAGTATTATAGAAGTATATCTTGTTTTTGCTTAGATCATATTTGTACTTCAAACACCACGGTTTATACATTTAATGACTTAATTATGCTTACTTAAATGTCTTTAAATGTAAATGTCAGGTGGTAGGGTAGGGTATTTGCCCATCTGGATGGCTACCACCCCTGGTCTAGAGTATGCCGCCATAACAACCTTGAGTTATGTTCCGGCTTTAGTGGCCATTTGATGTTGCAAATGTCTATAGGCGGTGGTATCTGTTTTCCATCAGGTGGGCCGTCTGCCTGTTGCTGAACTCAAGCCTTAAAAAAAGTCTTAGTCAACTTAAGGAACATCTAAAATTGGATATTAAAGTAGAAAATGTTTTAAATTAACCATTTAATAACTAAAATTCTTTTCGAAAATGTATTTTTTTTTATTGCAGGAGATCAGCAGACAGGCAGACGGCCCACTTGATGGAAAGCGGTTACCATCGCCTATGGACATTTGAAACAGCAACGTTGCTACAAATGCGCTGCTGCTCTCTTAAGGGAGACCGGAACCTGATCACTAATGCCGGAACACAACTCAAGATTGTTATGGCGACATACTTTAGACCAGGGGTGGTAGCCATCCAGTCGGACCACCTGGCTGTAGGTTGTTAAGTCGCCTCTTACGACCGGCCGCCCCAACGCAGCAAATTGTATTCTTTCTCCGTTCCTGCACGGATAAATATATCTAGTAAGAAGGTTATAAAACTCTGCAGTCCACTCAGCGGCGTGTCGGTGAACTCCTCTCCATCTTCCTTGAGATATGGGATGTTTTTGATTAAATGAGAAATGTTTTTTTTCTGCTTTCGTAGCCAAATAATGTTTGCCGCCTCTACGGAATCCTCCGTTATGCGCGGATTGCGAAGTAGGGCTTGAAAACCGGTTAAAAACTTGACCCAGTTATTGTCTAAGTACATAGGAACTTTTTGTTTTATTCTAACTTTAACCCCAATCAAATGATTTTCGGAAACAAAAGATCATTAATTAGGTTTTAATGAATAAACCGGTTTTGAACGTGTTGTAAGTGTTAATTATTAAAACTATTTTATTACTTGTCTATGGTCATTTTGTATGTTGTCTATTGTTTGTCTGTACTCTGTGTCATTGAAGAAATGTAAACTACTTCTATGTCATGGATCTTTGTACGAACTTTGCTAAACTTTGAAATACAGTTATTTTGTAATTGATATGCGATTTTCATTAATCTGGAATATAGAACAATACAACAGAACGGTTTGATGAACACCTTCAAAGTGTAGCTATCTAGCACAACAAGTGTTCAGTTGCACACAAACATATGTTTATGAACAGTTGTCATATAGATAAAATAATTCTCGCGGAATAAACTGATTAATACAGGTTTAGATAACTATTTTTAAGGTTTACACTCCAAATGAGATAGCTGACTAAAACCGGTTATAACTGATTAAAAGCTTTATTTATTTTAAACCGGTACCAAGCCCAGCTGCAAAGAACTTAGCGAATAAATTATTGGATTCAAATAACTAGTTATACAAGCACAAAAACCCCAAACTAGCACTTAATTAATAATTATTTAATTATTTTCAGAGTTGGGTAAGATATACTTTTTTTATATTAGAATTTGCATGTGTATATTAGTTTAAGGTATATGTAGTTATTATGTATTGTTTTGTTTAAATCAATTTACAGCTGACAGTAAGTAGTTTTATTAAATTTATTAATAAGCAGATAACCCGTGCTGCACGCAAAATAAATGCGGGAAGTAGTTGCAGTGCCTCGTACGAGGATGTGCGCAATTATTGCGTGGAAAGTTATTGCTATTACATATTTGACAGGCGTTCCCATCTCCACTTCTCTGGGTGTCATTAAAAAATTAATATTTTTTTAATCATATAATCAAATAGAGCTTATGTCACTCAGAAATAATGTACCTTTCTACTGTTGAAAGAATTTTCAAAATTGGTTCAGTATGAAATTAGAAGATATACATCTAATTAATATATTATTGTTGTTGACCACCCTGTTGTATTGGTGTAAAATATAAGAATAGCGATATCTGTGGAAATATAAAAAGTAAATAGGAGTTCTGGCTTAAAGGCCTAGTTGCCAAGCCATAAATATATAAAAAAATAAATAGAAGTTTTTGGCGGGAACTGAAAGGGGACGTTGTGCTGTGCAGTTTTATTATTTAAAAATGTGTAAAATCTCTCAAAAATGAACAATAGTTGTAGGATATTGATAGTTTTTGAGTAGTGATTATGTGTTTTTGTGAGAAATGTGAACTGTATAGTCAAATGTGGCCTTTTGAGTTTTCACAAGAACTCCGTTGAATGGTGAGGATTGTAGCCTACAATACAACTGCGCCTGGCTTAAAGGCCTAGGTGCCAAGCCTTAAACATAAAAAAAAGTAAATACAAATAGCTGGATATACCAGCTAGTTTGTTATTTAAGATTTTTACAATAACATCACTATGACTAGAGTAGAATACAATACAAATAAGTTAAGTTTTCTTGCATTGTATTCGATTATATCTAATTAAATTTGTAACAGGCTTTGTATAACCTTAAATTTGTTAATAAATAATATCACATTTATTTGCAGTCAATTTTGAAAAGATTTTGTATCTACTTTTTATTCAGAGTAATATATAGGTACTAATGTTTATAAAATAACTTAATAACTAATTAACAATTTTCCAGGTTTTCGTAAGTTTTGATCGTTTGTATAGTAATACATAAATATTTTATTTAACTATAAGAGGCAAGTGAGGTGTGTAAGAATAAGCCTAAATGGCACTCTGTTGTTTGTGCTTACCCCGCAAGGGAACTGGCGTGAAGTTATGTATGTATGTATGTATAAGGGCCGATTTTGCAACCACTAGATAAAAGTTATTTATAGAATAAATTATAAACATGAAAAGATTAAAAGGTCAGTGGCATGATTAAAACAGTTGAATGGTTTTGAATTTACTCAGGTTATAATTTATTCGACTAATAACTTTTATCTGATGACTAGCTGTGCCCGCGATGCCGTCCGCGTGGAATTTGTTTTCAAAGCCCCCCCGATTTTGAATCATTTTTCATTGCTGCTCCGCTCCTATTGGTCTTAGCGTGATGATATATAGCCTATAGCCTTCCTCAATAAATGGGCTATCGAACACTGAAAGAACTTTTCAAATCAGACCAGTAGTTCCTGAGATTAACGCGTTTAAACAAACAAACTGTTCAGCTTTATATATTAGTATTTTTATATAGAGTCGTGGTAGCGTAATGGCTAGTGCACGCGTCCCAAACTCAGAGGGCGCGGGTTCGATCCTGGCCGGAACGCATGCACCACTAGTCAGTTTTCTGATCTAATGTGCATATTGTTACAATTACCACCTGCTAATAACGGTGAAGGAAAACATCGTGATGCAACCTGCACATCGACATAACCGATGTGTCAAACCTGCCAAGCCGCCTTGGACAAGCGTGGCGGGTATACGTCCGTTTCCCCATATAATGGGAGGCCCGAGCCCAGCAGTGGGACATTTATGGGCTGATATTATTTATTATATATAAGGTTGAAAAGTCGACCCTAATAAGTTCTATTTTCAATCACGAAATGTTCAATTTGATAATATTTGTTTCTATCTACCTATCATTCAAGAGCTATGCTCTTGTCGGTGGAGTCTCCTCAAATCTTCTCTGTTATGGGCCAGTTGTTTTACTTCTATGTACAACACGGAATCTTCGCCGATTATGCTTCCTACTTCCTGCCCACGTATACTCTTGCCGCGCTATAGTCTCCATTAATTCTTCGAAACCTAATCCTGTAACATACTTCTGTACAAAACTTATAAAAAAAAGAAGTTGAGATTCAAACGTCTGGTGGATGTCTCACGTGACCAAAAGACTGGTTTATACCGCGGACAACGCATCAGCATTGCCATTCAGAGAGGCAACGTGGCCAGTCTTTTGGGCACGTTTCCGCCTGACAGCGGTCTAGAACTAGATTTTATACTTTAATTTTAGTTTGTATATATGGTTTATTTTTAGTTTAATTTATTTATAATTTAGTTTTTTTATAATTAGTTACCTTGTTTATATTGTTACATCAATAAAAGATTTTATTATATAGTTGAGATTTAAATGGAATAAGAAATATAAAGAAAAACAATTTTTAGCTAGACGTGCTGTTGGGGAGTTTCTTGCAGCTTCTTCTCCTTAACAGCAATAGCACGTTGGGAAGCGGTGTACATAGACTAGGAAGCATAATTAAATTTTAATTTATGTGTATAACCTTCAAAAACTGTTTTCCAGTGGAACTTCTATCCGTGCAGGAACGGAGAAAGAATACAATTTCCTGCGTTGGGGCGGCCTGTCGTAAGAGGCGAAAAAACAACCCACAGCTAGGTGGTAGGGCATTTGCCCGACTGGATAGCTACCACCCCTGGTTTAGAGTATTCCGCCATAACAACCTTGAGTTGTGTTCCGGCATTAGTGACCAGGTTCCAGTCTCCCTTAAGAGAGCAGCAGCACTGTAGCACTTTCGGTGTTGCAAATGTCCATAGGCGATGGTAACCGCTTTCCATCAAGTGGGCCGTCTGCCTGTCTGCTGAACTCCTGCAATAAAAAATAAATAAATCCATGAATGCTCGCCTTGGTCTTCCCTTCCCTCTACCTGCTTCCACTTTGCCTTCGATTAACGTGCTTAAGAAGGTGTCGTGTCGTAACAAATGGCCAAACATCTTTTCCCATCTTTCCTCCTGAGTTTTTAAAATGTGCGTTTCTCCTTTATCATATCCAGTACTTCTTCATTGGTCTTCTTTTCTTTCCGACTTATTCTCTCCATGCGTCTCCAACACCACATTTCAAATGCTTCTAATCTATCGCGATCTCTTTGTATCATTGTCAGAGGCGTAGCTATCGCGGTGTCAGCCGTGTCAATGATACGCGGCCCCCAGGCTACAGGGGCCCCGAAAGTGTGAAAATGTGTATACATTACTAACATTTTTGAGAACAACAGCTGGGCCAACAGAAACGGTTATCAGACTTCTCATTATTGTCTATAGAGGCAGATAATCTAGAAAAATTGAAATCGTCTTCAACTATAGATGATTTGATAAATAACTTTGTCGATAAAAAGGCGAGAAGACTGTAACTTTGATTTGAATTGTTAGTATAAGTACATACATAACTTCACGCCAGTTCTCTTGCGGAGTAGGCACGAACAACAGAGCGCCATTCAGGCTTATTCTTACACACCTCACTTGCTTCTTTGACATTTATAGCTCTTGCATGCACGCTCGTCTGTTCTTAAGGCTCCTGACATCACCTTCTGCTGGTACACGATCAATTTGATCATGGAAGGTGTGTCGTGGCCTTCCACGACTTTTGCATCCATCCACTTTTGCATTGTATGTCTGTTTAGTCATTCTTTCATCATGCATTCTTTCCACATGCCCGAACCACCGCAGCATTCCTTTCCTTACCTTCACCCCGACACTCTCTTTCAGACCAACTCCTGATTGTAGTATAGTACTATATTCCGGGTCGGCGTACTATATACTGTTGAAGAAATATATAGTACGCAAAAATACTATATTTTCAACACTGAAATCTAACAAACAAATATTTATTTTTAAAAATAATTAACGCGCGAAAGGATTTTTTCAGTTATGAATTCAAAATGGCGAGATATATTTTGGATTTTATGGCTTGGCAGCTAGGCCTTTAAGCCAGATCTTAGTTTGCAATATAGTTTCTTTATTTTCCTAAGCCTATGTGTAGCACAGCTGAACTGTAGGTAATCAGCTAGTGCCATTCAAAGGAGTTCTTGTGACAACTCAAAAGGCCACATTTGTTTACACTGTTCACATTTCTCACAAAACACATAATTACTACTCAAAAACTATCAATATCCTACAACTATTGTTCATTTTAGAGTAATTTTACACATTTTTAGAAAATAAAACTGCACAGCACAACATCTCCTTTTAGTTCCCGCCAAAAACTCCCAAAATGGCGAGAAGAGAGAAACAGAAGTAGTATCTCATTAATAAAAAATGAGCTTTTGATTCATATTAATCTCAAAATTGAATGTAATAAAAGCATATGACACTTTTATTTCAGACAAAACATTGTTAAAAAATGCAAAAAGTGCAAAGATTTTATAAAAGTTTTTATAAAAATAAATAAGTAACAAAAAATCTTTGTCTATTTTTATTTTTTTCCATAAAATGTATTTTTTAGGAGTGTACTATATTTTTTAATAAGTTTTCTTGAAAAATACTGTATTTCGCTGAGAAAATGTTGGTAACCCTAGAAGAGTTTCATGGATGTTACCAGCTGTTACAAGGACTGGGGATTGGTCAAAAAATCTTGAAATTCGTGTGTCGCAGTTTGTCGATGGCCTCTAGTTTCAGACGAGACCCTATGGACTCTTCTGAAACTATAAGAGCCCTACTTGAAAAATGATATATATTTTAAACATATTTCAGACTCGAGTAAGTATTAATCTTATATACAAAAATGAATCGTAGAAATGTATGTACGCATATAACTTGAGAACGACTTTACCGAATTTGATTAAACTTTTTGTGTGTGGAACTGGAACCGGTAGGTGGCGCTGGAATCGGGTTCTAGGATCCTCCTAATCTTAGAAAGTTTAGACTCACAATTGGAACTGGTAGGAGGTACTGGAATCGGGGCCTAGATTTTTATTCTTTCAGGGCAGGACAACGTCTGCCGGGACAGCTAGTTAAAAAAAAAAAACTTCAACTGATATTTTTTAACATTCCGAGCCGTGGGTTATCACCAGTGGTCAACTCGCCGTCCACGCGTGGGCAATTTGTTAGCGAGGCGATTCGGTGCTGGGGGAGTCGAGTGGCTCTGATGGGTTATGACCTCAATACTATAGCAGCAGTTTAAACTTCTATTATTACTATTCTAGCCAAGAACTGTAAGTATGGTTTTAAAATTCCGATGCTGTTTTAGGATTCCGTACATATTTTGACAAAACGGAGCCCGTATAAAACCTTCGTGTCCGTTAAAATTATTTTCTTCAAAAATTACACGTCTATATGTCACTACAAGAATATGTGTCCAAATGCAAAAAAAAAAATCATAATTAGTGATACCCTCTATACGTATAACTAAGGGTTGACATCAAAAAGTATATTTTTTATTTTCTGATTCCCAAAAAAATATTTTGGTATTTGACATGATAAAAAGTATCCCATATCCCCCCGCGGTATTGAAACTACCTATATACTGAATTTCAACCAAATCGGTCCAGCAATTTTTCCGGGAAACCGTAACAAACACACAGACCACACTTGTCTCAAAAGGTGAAAAGTACCCTATAACCATGCTTGATATTGAAAATACCTAAATACCGAACTTCATAAAAATGTTAAAAAAAAATGACATGACTGTTATAATTATTAAAAATTAAGCATTTCAAAACAATTAAAATGAAAATTAAATTATACTTATTTTCTTCCATAAAATCCTCAACAGAAAGTAAGTAACATATAATACATATTATAGGTACATATATAAATATATATATACTAGCTGTCCCGGCAGACGTTGTTCTGCCCTGAAGAAATAAAATTTAGAACCCGATTCCAGCGCCACCTACCGGGTCCAAATGTAAGCTATCCTATCTTTCAAGTCGGATCAAACTGCACACGGTGTGCAAATTTGATTAAAATCGGTCAAGTAGTTTAGGAGTCCATCGCGGACAAACAACGTGACGCGTAATTTATATATATTAAGATAACAGAATAACAAAAAATTTAATAACATTTTAAAATGTTGTTACGAGTTTAGCGGGACTCGAATTAAAATGCCGTTAGAATTACTATGGAGTTTATTAGAACTATACAAACACGTATAACACAGGTACAAATATAACCGAACGCAACAAATCCAAACGTAATGCAGAAGGTCGTAATTCAATAAAACACACAAAGTCCGTCACTTATTTGATTCCCGATTGTAGTACACACGTCTCGCTTCGCTCGTGGTGCTCGCTCGACTGCCACGCCCCTCCATTAGGTCATTGTTTTATACTGCACAAATGCAATGTGTGCGCCCGGAAGCGTGACCGAATTTCCTAGAATCAGCTTTTACTTTACAATCCGTAACACCTGGCTAATGGTTACAATACAAAAATAGGCCCTATGCCAATAAGTAAACAAAAGAAGACGATCATAAAAGAATTTCAATGTCATTAGGTCAAATGCCGACGGGTAATAAATGTGCTTTGTTTCAGAGCTGCAGGTGGATTTTGTTTTTGTCGGGACCTGAGTTGTAACAATATTATAATGTCTGTGCAGGAACGGAGAAAGAATACAATTTCCTGCGGCCGGGCGGCCTGTTGTAAGAGGCGACAAAACAACCGATAGCCAGGTGGTAGGTTTACCCGTCTGGATGGCTACCCTAGTTCAGAGTATGCTGCCAAAACAACCTTAAGTTGTATCCGGCATTAGTGGCTAAGTTCCAGTCTCCCTTTAGACAGCGGCAGCACTTTTATTGTTACAAATGTCCATAGGATGGTAACCGCTTTCCATCAGGTGAGCCATCTGCCTGCTGAATTCATACAGCAAAAAAAATATCATTGTAATAACTTTTGTATTAGTATAATTAATTTCATGCTTAATATTTTCTTAAGTTTTCGCGATTTGTATACATAATATAACTACGTTTTAACATTTAATAAATTAATAAATTACCGCGTTTAACACCGTTAAAACGTAGTTTTGCTAATATATTATATTAATAATAATAATAATAATCGGCAGACAAACACACACATTGTATATCCCCAAATTAAGCAAGTTACGCTTGTGTTATGGGTAATATACAACGGACTATTCTGAGAGAAAATACGTTTCCGAAATTTACTATACCAGGAATCGAACCCGGGTCTCTGCGTTGCAGTGAGGTACGCCGGCAAAGGCTTAGCCCGCTCAACCAAAGAGGCCGTCATATTAATATGTATTGTTTAAAAATATATTAATTTTATTTTACTATCTTTATTATTTGTATGTCTTTTGAGACCACGGGCCATAAAAATGGCCCGGATATTTGGGGGGCTTGCGTGGGGCCATGGAAAGGCCAACACGTAGAGGCCCTTTGATAAGTTTAATGTAAATGTGGCGTGACACTGACCGGCGATTATCCCTGTCTACACCATATAGTAATGCACCCAAGGACAAGCCCCGGCCAGCGTAGAACTATTGTGGGCACTATCTTTATTTATTGTTGAAATTTTTCAGCCAGGGGTAAGTGTTTTTTTTTCTTATCTTCTCATGATCCTTCTGTCGTTTGCGTATACTACAAATATGGAGGTTAGAGGTATTATCTGTTTTGAAAAAGTGTCCGTCAAATCGCGGATGATAAGGGTGGCTGCGGTAGTAATTAGAGTGGAATAAAAAAATAAAGACGGACCGAAAGATTTTCGATTTATTGTGTTATAAATAAAAAAAATCACAATAATTAAATCACTCTACACGTTTTCTCACAGCTTTATATTTATTAAACTATTTTAGACTAGGTAAATAATTGAGATTTTACATATAGGCATTTTATTTTTAATACGCTTTTATTAGTTTCATACGTATGTTAGTATGTAACGGAATCTTTCAAGTTAAATTTGATCGACTTCCCGGTTTCCGATTGAGCTGAAATTTTGCATGTATGTGTATATCGCGTGACAATGCAATAATATAGTACCATGGAGCTGATCTGATGATGGAGTCGGAAGGTGGCCATAGGAACTCCTGTACTAAACAAGATAGAGCCGTCGTGTTTGGTCTCGTTTCACTTGTCTTGGCTAGCACTCTGCTGCTACATGATATGCAGGATCTCAAAAGCTTATATTTAAAAACCTTTTTAAAAAAGCTTATTTTCACACAACGTTCCATTTTATCATAAGAGTGTATTTAATTCTTTTTTCAAAGTTCCACAGAGAGCGGAATTAAATCACTAAATAATCACTAAAAAATAAAAAATAAATAATAGTTAAAAAAAAAAAACTAAAAAATACGCTTTTTAGAAAATTCAACTAAAAAAATAGAAAATAAATTTGAATTTTGTTCTTTTCAAACTATTGATACCATGCACCCCACGCTTTTTTTTTACAATAAAATCATTTTTTCTTACACTATTTTTAATTCAAATTTATTTTCTAGTTTTTAGTTGGATTTTCTAAAAAGCGTATTTTTTAGTTTTTTTAAACTATTATTTATATTGCACTGCATCAATTTTTAAACGTAGTTGTTCATACACCGCGCCATGACTATTGTGATTCGTATTGGAAACACTAGTTTCAGATGGACACTTTTTAATTTCCCGTCCATATAAGATGGTACTTTTATCTCTACCCTTCATAACTACGAATTACATCTAGAAGATAATTACCTTCAGGTGTAAATGGCATCCCATATTACTACAGAACTACATTTGTATAACAGCTCGTTTTAGCTTTTTATTCTGACTTCTGTATAATATTTCATTTTGTATCAATTTGAAACATATCATGTGATTATGTTCCAAAATTTTTTGAGTACGATAATCGTGCCACCACACAGCATATAGTTCAGCCACCGCGTGTTTCGTATAGCAGATCTAGACAGACTTGAATTTTTCTTATTTATTACATTTAAAATTTTCAGTGCCTCTGCGTAACAAGAGCGCCTTTAACGAAATTCAAGTTAATAGGGAACATTCATTTTCCTAACATCAAGGCAAGTTATTTAGCCACTATCTTCTGTTATTATCATTAGACAGTCTGCTGTCTATTTTTTTGTGCTTTATTCTATTAAGGTACCTAGTGTGAGAGTTCCAGTGAACTGAATAGTTACTTGTGTTAGTACTATATTAGTAAGGAAAGAGTCCAAAGGAACGCACCCATACGTTCCATTAGCCCTCCTACGCACTAGCGGTTAACCGCAGGGACGGCAAACCGCGCGGCTAGCCGCTTTTCCAGTTTAATATGCAACCGCCAGGGGCGGATTTAGAAATATGACGCCTGTAGGCTATTCAAATTTTACCGCCCCTACCGATAAATCGATACCCTAATTCACAATCATATTAATTAGATCATTTTTTTGTGAATGAAATTGTAACTTTATGATTTGTGTACATATCGTGAGATGTGTATAGTCTTGAATTAGACCTGCTTTTTACCGTAGTTTGAAGATTGTGTAAGACATAATATATAAAAAAATTGGCCCCAAATTTGCCGCCCCTCCAAAATCTGCCGCCCTAGGCTCTAACCTCAGCGTATTGGTAAATCCACCACTGGCAACCGCCTGTGAATGTACGCACTTAAGCGCCACAAAATTTCAACCACGGCGGTTGCAAGGAGAGCTGCGGCCCGCTTCGCGGCTGGCCGCCATTTTGTTTATACGCACTGGCGATTCATGGGCGGTTTAGTTTGCGGCGAGCCGCCGATGAGTTTGTACGTGAGTTGCCATGAACTTCTTCGACACAGAGAAATTCATTGTTGAAATTCAACAACCAGAACCTATTTGGAACTGTGAAGGAGCAGCATATAATAATAGAGATTTAAAACGGAAACAATGGGAAGAATTAGTAGATATTTTTGGAAAAGAGGAGATGATAGATGTAAATGTTTTCGGGAGTAAAAATAACTAACACAAGCTATCTCGACGGCGTCCATTTTTTTTTATTGCAGGAGATCAGGAGACAGGCAGATGGCCCACTTGATCGAAAGCGGTTACCATCGCCTATGGACATTTGCAACACCAAAGTTGCTACAAATGCGCTGCTGCTCTCTTAAGGGAGACTGGAACCTGGTCACTAATGCCGAAACACAACTCAAGGTTGTTATAGTGACATACTTTAGACCAGGGGTGGTAGCTATCCAGGTGGGTAAATGCCCTACGACCTGGCTGTGCGTTGTTTTGTCGCCTCTTACGACAGGCCGCCCGGCCGCATTCTTCGTTCCTGCACGGATACAATTTTGTTAATGGGCATATGGGCCACGCGCCTTCGAGCGGTCTAACTGCTTAACGCGGTTTCATCGCGGCTGACCGCTATGGCGACCAATCGCGAAGAAACCGCGATGAAACCGCGTCAAGCGGTTGCACCGCTCAAACGAACCACCTAGGCGGCCAATCGCTAGTGCGTAACGGGCCTTAGAGACTCCACTTGCTTGCCGGCTTTATTTATTTTGGTTTACCAACAATTACTTGCACTAATACAAAGGATGTACATAGCTTTATAAAAAAATACATGACAAATGCAATAATCACTTATAGGTAAACTACATGCAATTTCATATTTTGTAGTTTGAAAAAATTACAATATTATTAATTTTAAAGAAGAAAAAAAAATTATAAGGCTTTAATAGGTACTAAGTTTGAAACATATAAAGAAATTAAAAAAAAGAGAAATTAATTAGTAACGTGTATTATGTGTAGTAATTTACAATCCTAAACCTAAATGGAACGGTTATTCGGACCCACGTTGACATGGGTCGTTGTGGGCGTTGTGTGATCGAAAATTATAGATATCATTAGTGACGTTTTCGCCACGACCATAACGACCGCGGTCGCCTTGTGGAACGGCTAACGGAGCATTTTGGGCGTTGTGAGCTACTAATGGAAGGCGCCAAAAGTGTATCTGTTTTTGACAACTTTTCAATAATTTTAAATTCTAGTGACAACTACCTTAGTAGGTTTCTCCTTTTCTAAGGGGTATAGACGTATAACCAGCAACTTAGTTTTATTAACATTTATTTCAGGGCAAGGAAAAGTATGTGACAGTACCTACAGAAGCAACATCTACCATCTGCCCGCCGTGCGACTGCAACAATTGCTCTCCATAGTTTGCTGCCTTCTTAAAATAATTTTGAGACTCGATACTGCAAATCACTGCAATCGGCTAAGCTTAGTTTAATAGCCCCTAGCATAGACTAAGAATACTACAAAGAGCATTGCCCTATATGATATACTGATAAATAAGTTATATTAGTTATTGCGTGAAATAGTAACAGACATCTGTCCTCATAAACTTTTTACTTACTACTTTTAATAGAATATGATAAAATGTATTATTTTATTTTTCTGTAGTTAAAAAGACATATTTATTACAAAATTAAACATACAAATTAAAGTGAAGTTCTTGAATCTTTCAGTCTTTTAAAACCTTTACAATCCGTGTCGTTGCTTGACGAAAAAACTGACGCTCTAGACATGTGTATCAGTTCAAGGTCAATACTCTGTTTTGACTTCTTCAATATCGGATCTGATGAAGTCACTTTTGATTTTCGTTTGAGTAAAGAGAGAACATTTTTAACTACATTATTTTTTGAGGTGCGACTTGATATTGACGTGCTTGACGATTTGATCGGATTTGATGATGAACTGAAAGAGTATTTTGACATGTTTTCTCCTGCTAAGTATACAACACCCCGCTCTGAGAGAAAGTCGTCTATAGAATCATTTGAGAATGTTGCTTGAGCGCCTTTTTCTGTAGAAAGGGATATAGTACCTTTTTTTTCTTTACCTGAATTGAAGAACCCTAAGTTTTTACTATGTGTGCTTGGTTTGAAGCCTGTCAAATTTGAATTAGCTTCGTTATAGTTATAAGAATGGCATTTGATTTCCTTCTCAGATGAGACACGTTGTAAATTTGGAGTGTCATTTTTGTTTTCAATAATTTTGACAATACTCTTGACAGTTGTCATCTCTTTATCCTCCATCACAGCATTAGATTTTGGTTGCTCAATATTATTCTCAATAATGATCTTTACATCGTCAATCTTTTCAGGTGTAACTATTGTTGACTTTTTAAAATCTTTAGATCTAAAATCTTCTTCTTTAGGCAACTCAGGAATGGTTTCAGACCTTGGCTTAGTCCAGTCTCTTCTATTTATGCATTTAGATAAGATGTCATCGGATAGACTTAATTTAACGTTGTTTTTACGTTCTTTTTGACAAGCTTTGTAGCACTTGATTTTCTTATCAATATCAGAATACTCGCTTAGATATTGATAGTCTGTGGTCTCTGTATCAATGTTGCTAGTATCAATCAAAGGTGTGGTAACAGAAGCGTCTTGTCTGTAGTTAAAATATTTCCTTTCAACCATTTTCTTTTTGCGACAACCACAACTTTTAGTGACAAAATATAACATTGAGCAAATTAGAACACACTGTACAAAGATAACCAAACCTAATATACTAAATGTGTATTTATTACAGCTAAAATAAGCCTTGACTTTCTTTAAAAATGACATATTTTTTATTTCTATACCTTCTTTAAAGTTATTTGTATCAATCTTTGTATTAATTAACTGTGTATCGTTAACACTGGCAGCAAGCTTTTTAGCATTTCTTATTATTAGTATATCTTTTGCTTTCCTTTGATTTTTGGTTAGAGATTTAACAAATTGTATATCACCTGTATTAATACTATTATCTACACATTTATTGATATGGGGATTAAGAATCTTATTAGTGTTGGTTAAACAATCAACAGCTCTTACACATCTTTTAGTTTTATTATCAAATAATGGTTTATATCCGTTATAATGCAAATCGCAATCTACAGGTTTGCAGTCATTTAATGGATCTTGATCTATAGTGCTGCAAATATTAACAGGTTTTTTGGAATCAAATTCTTTAAGTTTTATATCAAAGTTGAGTTTTATAGGATTTCTCATTTTTCTTTTATCTACTCCCCAAGTGTCTATATGAGCTATGCAGTATCCTTTACGTTGTACTGGTCCTAATATAGGTGCCACGAGATTGATAGTTTTTGATGTACCTGTAATAATTTCAACTTTAGTATAGCGGTGATATTTGAGTCAACCTTAAGGCTCGACCATTTCACAAAGTTGAAGATAGATTTGGCGTCTTATACCTAACTTAATAGTTAAGTTCAGCAGTTGCTTTGTGTCGCAGTTTCTGGTACTTTCAAACACAAACTGAGGTAAAATATTTGTTTGATACGTAAGTAATACATTCCTGGGCTGAATGTACTTAATGATAATCCTGCGATGGAGGATCATTATCCTTTTCAGTAGTTTAAGCTGTACTTTTGAGTTTAGTAAGACAGAACCTTTATAAAATTATTAAGTCTCTTGGTGCTGCTGTACGTCTGTCTACATATACCACATTCATTTTTGCTGCAACCTACTGAGTCATTTTTTTTTTTTTTTTTTATTGCAGGAGATCAGCATACAGGCAGACGGCCCACTTGATGGAAAGCGGTTACTATCGCCTATGGACATTTGCAACACCAAAGTTGCTACAAATGCGCTGCTGCTCTCTTAAGGGAAACTGGAACCTGGTCACTAATACCGGAACACAACTCAAGGTTGTTATGGCGACATACTTTAGACTAGGGGTGGTAGCCATCCAGTCGGGCAATTGCCCTACCACCTGGCAAAATCTAATTTCAAAGTCAAAATCAAAGTCTATATGGATAAGAAATAGGATAACGACATAGTGAAATTACGAAAACATAAAAAGTAGGGGAGGTAACAGTACATGTACTTAAGGGCTAAAATCAATGCAGGTTAATTTGTAAATTTGAATTATAATAACTAATAACTTCTTTGCTTCAGTCAAGTGGCGCGATATTCGCTTCCGAAGTAGTAAATAATGCCCTTCCCTCACATAATTATTGTTGTTGTGGAAAATTATGAGAAATACAAATATCTTGATGCTTTCGTTAGAAATCTGTAGTTAAAGACCAAACCTTTTACGTGAACTAACATACGATTGGGCGATTTTGAAACCAATAATTTAATGTACATATTTTTTTAAGACAAGTACAACTTGCTTACCTCCCGGTATAGTGTCCGTACAACCGATCAATTCAAGCGTTTCACAGTCAATATTATCACCATTCTTCAAGCAACATTGACCGTTTTTGATCTCCAAATTGATATCATTACTTGAGGTATTGTTCAAATCTACAAAGAACATTAACCCCACACTGAACGAATCTACCTTCTCCAAACCTTTCTTATTGATAACCAAATTTTTATTTCTACCACCGTTTATTAAATCGATTAGCATATTTAAAATTATTATTAAAAATATATCCAATTTTACAAACATTTGTATATTAAAATATAAAATGACATATCGACATTTTCAAATATCAACTGACTTTTATATCATGTGTATAGATAATTAATACTTGATTTATAAAGGGATTATTATGGCTACGTTCCATTAGGGACTCACAACGACCACGTTCACAACCGCGATTTTACCCCTTGCTTGCTTCCACTTGCTTGCCGGTAAACCCAAGTGGAACGGTTATTCGACCCACCTCTTGACGGGTTGTTGTGAGCGTTGTGTGAAATATGCGTATATTTTAATATTTTGCGAATTTACAGTAAATTTTCTTGCGCGTACAATTTTTCGTCTCGTTCCGTTCTTGATATTTTCGAATATTGGCGGTTGGCCGTAGACAAATGAACTTTTGTCATAGGCAATTTTGATATTGCGTGTACACACCGGCGCGAGCGTATTGATTTCGTACTCGGCTGGACCGGTGTGTACCTTCCTGTTGTAAATCGTGCCGCGACAGACTGTCATAAAGTTCAAAAGGTAGATTACATAAACTAAACCATATATGATTTATTTCGCTTTACACTTGTAAAGCGAATATTGAAATAATCGATCGCATTGAATCAGTTTCGTTGATGGGCGCAAAACTAACAGGATATGCTGTTCGAGACGGAAAATGTTGTAGCCCAGCGGGATCGCTAAGATTATCCATTAAGATTAGCAGCTAATTGCATACGTTAATCAGGGATTCCCAAAGTGGTCGATATCGACCCCCTGGGGTCGAAAATGGTTTCCCAAGGTTTAAAAAATAGACCCCTATTAATGAACACAAGTTCCTATTTGATACTTTCAAGATACTGTATAAGTTGTGTTACGTATACCAATTTAATATAAGAATGACTGATATTTTAGTAGAAATACATTGTTGTACTTTAAAAAAATTTCAACAAGTCGATAAGCGTGCACAAGTTCGAACAAGATGAAAAACTCGACAAGTCAATAAGCGTGGACAAGTTCGTATAAGATAATAATAAGTTAGAGCGTACAAGTCGTCGTATTTTGTATTAATATTTTATTTTTTATTGCAGGAGATCAGCAGACAGACACACGGGCCACTTGATGGAAAGCGGTTACCATCGCCTATGGACATTTACAACAGCAAAGTTGCTACAAATGCGCTGCTGCTCTCTTAAGGGAAACTGGAACATGGTCACTAATGCCGGAACACACTCACAACCCAGGGGTGGTAGCCATCCAGTCGGGCAAATACCACCTGGAAAAAAATATTAATTACACTTGATATTTACTGAAATTTATGTCTATTTATTTAATTAAGTTGTAATGAGAGAATGAAGCCAAGTTTACTTACTTAACCAACCGCGCAAAGTTTTTAAATTGGCAAATATTTTATATAGATAGGAAAAAAAGTAGAGATTGGATTGTTAGAGTAATTTGGGTATGAGGTTTGAGGTATCAATTCATTTTGGAAAAGGGGTCACTTGCCCAAAATAGTTTGGGAACCGCTGCGTTATATTATTTCATTTTTATTTACACATATTTAGATATTAAAACTGCACAGTACAACGTCACCTTTCAGTTCCTGTCAAAAGCTCCCAGGATCGACAGTTCTGGTTGTCACTTGTTTTAAAGCTTGTTTACACTGTGCTCATTTCAAGAGCATTGGCGATGGAAGTGGGCAGTTCGAGTATGTAAACGCAACTTAGT
Organism: Dendrolimus kikuchii; assembly: GCA_019925095.2. Classification (NCBI taxonomy): domain Eukaryota; kingdom Metazoa; phylum Arthropoda; class Insecta; order Lepidoptera; family Lasiocampidae; genus Dendrolimus; species Dendrolimus kikuchii. The sequence continues at coordinate 1,040,280 of CM034388.1, read as the reverse complement.
TCCTTCGTCACTTCCCTGCTTGCTGCCGTAAAATTGGGCAAAAGTACATACATAACTTCCCGCCAGTTCCTTGTGGGGTAGGCACGAACAACAGAGCGCCATTTAGGCTTATTCTTACACACCTCACTTGCTTCTTTGACATTCATAACTCATGTCACGCACGCTCGTCTGTTCTTAAGGGTCCTGACATCACCTTCTGCTAGTATACGATCAATTTGATCATGGAAGGTGTGTCGTGGCCTTCCACAACTTCTGCATCCATCCACTTTTGCATTGTATATCTGTTTAGTCATTCTTTCCACATGCCCGAACCACCGGAGCATTCCTTTCCTTACCTTCACCCCGACACTCTCTTTCAGACCAACTCTCTTTCTTACTTCGGTATTACGAACGCGGTCCGCGAGCGTCACTCCGCAGATTTTGCGCAGTGTCGCATCTCGACCGCGTTTACTCTACTTTCATGCCCTCTCTTCCATACCCACCTCTCGCTTCCATACGTGAGCGAGGTACCAGCACCGCGTTGTGTATGGCAAGCTGGGCCTTCTGGATGAGGTTCTTAGCGCCTAGTTTACCTCACGCTCCATTCACAAAAGTAACCAAGGGTAATTATTGTCCTCCGGTTTTTGTAGAAGAAACGACGGATTGAAATCAAAATTCTTAAGTAAATTTTCTGAAAATATATTTATATCATTGTATTTTACATTTATCATACAAAACACGATACTTATACTTATACTACCTAACTGAGCAACTTTGTTTATAGTCAAAAATGGTACTTATTAATTAATATAAAATACAAATTATTTACAAAAAAAAAATACATTTACCAATGTTTAAAAACCGCTTAAAATTACCGAGCCTATTACATTGTAGCTAAAGACTATATTATAATTTTTTTTTCATAAATTCGAGCATAATTAGCATAACAATGTTTTATTTACAACTCAAATTTCATCTACGAAACTGGCCAATTTTGCAATTTCGGTCATAATTACATGTGTTGAATTATAATTGTCGGCAACCACGACTTAGATTAGATAGTCGTGGTAGCGTAATGGCTAGCGCACGCGTCCCGAACTCAAAGGGCGCGGGTTCGATCCTGGCCGGAACGCATACACCAATTAGGCAGTTTTCGGACCTAATGTGTATATTGTTACAATTACCATGTGCTAAGAACGGTGAAGGAAAACATCGTGATGCAACCTGCACATCGAGGTAACCGATGTGTCAAACCTGCCAAGTCGCCTTGGACAAGCGTGGCGGGTATACTGTCTATTCCCCTATAATCGGAGGCCCTAGCCCAGCAGTGGGACATTTATGGGCTGTTATTATATATTATTTTATACGACTTAGATAGATAACACTTTATTGCTCATGAAATATACAATTTAAAAAATACACAATTACAATATTGTCATGGTAGACACAATAGGCGGCCTTAAGGTATCGATAGGTAATTTCTATAGAAATTGTGTTGTCACAAATTACAAGAGTACAATGTTTTATCATACAACTATTGTAGTGCGTTGATGTAGAAAATTATATTGGTCTACATTTTCTCTACGTAAACTATTTCAGGTGGGTCCTACGTTCAGTGAAGGCTAGACGAGGAGAATGGCAGACGAAAAAAGGGTTATTTATTATATGACACGTTTTTTGACATTATGACAAAATTTGTAATGTATTTTTTTACATACGACTGAGTTCTGGATTTAATCCTTAGCATCTACATTGAAATTCGTTATGAAACCTTCAGACAGACTCAAAAACAAGAAAATCGAAAAGCAGTTATTTATGCTTAGGTAGCTGAATGACGTTCCTTCACAGAAATTGATCCCTACAAGCTACACTGCAGGTTAGTGTAATACATAATACAAGTGTGTTATTTTTTTTCAAAATCAGCCGTATCGATCCCTGACTAGAGTAATTGCTTTAGTTGTCAGCAACGCTTACAGCAATCTCTTCCAGGCAACCTCTGGCGATGTAGTTGGTGCAGTTTATTAGGTATATCATAAATAAACATACTTAAACTATGTACATCTGTATATATAAAAATCAATGCCACTTTTCGTTGTAATTTTATAACTTGAGAACGACTTTACCGATTTTGATGAAATTTTGTGTGTGTTTGAGTGGCTCCCGGGATGGTTTAGATCCACAATTGGAACCGGTAGGTGGCGCTGTGATCGGGTTCTACAATTCTCCTGATCACCGGGAGTGATTTTGTTTTTGTGTGTTTGAGTGGGTTCCCGGATGGTTTAGATTCACAATTAGAACCGGTAGGTGGCGCTGAGATCGGGTTCTAGAATCCTCCTAATCACCGGGAGCGATTTTGGTGATTTTGTTTTTGTGTGTTTGAGTGGGTTCCCGGATGGTTTAGATTCACAATTAGAACCGGTAGGTGATAGATTTTTTATGTTTTCAGAGCAGGACAACGTCTGCCGGGGCCGCTAGTATTTTATAAATTAAATACACATAGAAAGAAAAAAAAAGAAAGAAAGAAAATATTTATTTCTATTAATGCAACACTTGAACAGATTGTATATATTTTAAACTACGCGCACAGGATACCGACCCATTATTAGAAACGCGAAATTATCTCCAGAAGGTTGTCTGGAACAAATCGCTGCTAGCGATAAGACCGCCGATTGTACTATTGTAAACTCATGTGTTTTATTTTCTTTTTCTTTTTTTCTTTTTTTTATTGCAGTAGTTCAGCAGACAGGCAGACGGCCCACTTAGTGGAAAGCGGTTACCATCGCCTATGGACATTTGCAACTCCAAGGGTGCTACAAATGCGCTGCTGCTCTCTTAAAGGAGACTGGAACCTGGTCACTAATGCCGGAACACAACACAAGGTTGTTATGGCGGCATACTCTAGACCAGGGGTGGTCGCCATCTAGTCGAGCAAATACTCTACCACCTGGCTGTGGGTTGTTTAGTCGCCTCTTACGATCTTTCTCCGTTCCTGCACGGATAAAATTGTGCAATAAAGAATATTCTATTATATGTATACCGCAACAATACTAATTCAGCAGACAGGCAGACGGCCCACCTAATGGTAAGCGGTTACCATCGCCTATGTATTTACAACACCAAACGCGTTACAAATGCGCTGCTGCTCTCTTGAGGTAGTCTGGAACTTGTCCACTAACGCCGGAACACAACTCAAGGTTGTTATGGCGGCATACTCTAGACCAGGGATGGTAGACAGTCCGGCATATATCCTACCACCTAGTACATGTATGTGATATCTGTTCGAAAATGTATCTAGATTAACTTCTGAAATGGCTGAACGGATTTTAATGAAAGCAGGGTGTTTGGGCCATTTCGTAATGTTCCCCGATTCAAAGAAAGGTGGACAGACGTGCTTAGGTATTGTTCTCACCCCCGCCCCTCGCCGCACCTCACCGCGATCGCCTACACGCGCTCCCTTCGCGAGTAATATCCTGCATCCAGTGCCGTACTTGTCCTTTTACACGCTTTTTTTTTTTTTTAAGGCGGGGGAAATGCTATTTACGCACAATACTGGGTCTTTTGCAAGGGATTAGACCATAGTTGATCATGAAGGCTTTACCTTTTATGCGCCTTATGCTTAGCTTCTATAACTGCGTTCTTGTTTTTTTTTTGATATTATAGGTACCCTAGCTAGAGCAATGCTACGTACTGTGCGATCCAAATAAGAATAGGAATGTCAATAACCCCTATCTGTCAAATGTCACTTGAAAAGTATGGTTTGCAACAAAACTTATTTGCATATCAATAATAATAGTCTTACATCAAATTTAAATACAAAGGTTAAATTAGTAGTAACTTTGACAGCCTCTGTGGTTGAGCGGGCTAAGCCTTTGCCGGCCTACCTCCCTGCAACGCATAGACCCGGGTTCGATTCCTGGTATAGTAAATTTCGGAAACGTATTTTCTCCGTTATTTACTATGGTCTGGGTGTCTGGGATCGGCCCCAGAGTAGTCCGTTGTATAATACCCATAACACACAAGCGTAACTTGCTTAATTTGGGGATTCCCTATATTTGAGCCAAATATACCTTGCTCACTCTATGACGGAAAGAAAGGAGGTAGACCATTGTGCTCTGTGCGTAAAATCAAAATTAAGTGAAATTAATATTAGAAAATACTTTTAAATAAAATTGTGTAGTGCTGCAAATGTTTTAAATATTTAATCAGACAATAATAGTGGCCAGAAAATATAATAATATAAAAGAACTGTGCCGTCCAACCCCTTGATGGAGATCCGGTGAGTCCCTTTCTGTCCTTCCAGTTATCATACACTGATTGTGCTCAAACCTTAGTTTTTTAAAATTGAACCAAAGCGTAATCAGTTACCCTCTTTTTTTTTTTTTTAATTGCAGGAGTTCAGCAGACAGGCAGACGGCCCACTCGATGGAAAGCGGTTACCATCGCCTATGGACATTTGCAACACCAAAGTTGCTACAAATGCGCTGCTGCTCTCTTAAGGGAGACTGGAACCTGGTTACTACTGCCGGAACACAACTCAAGGTTGTTATGGCGACATACTTTAGACCCTAGGGCAAATGCCCTACCACCTGGCTGTGGGTTGTTAAGTCGCCTCTTACGACAGGCCGCCCCAACGCAGGAAATTGTATTCTTTCTCCGTTCCTGCACGGATAAACACTCTTTCATCGCCATTCCGCATTTTTATTCAGGGCCTTTGGCCTCTACGCCCCCACACAGGGAAAACATTTTTTTGTTTCATTTTGATATCTTACATGATCCAGAAGATAGTAGAAGTCCCTCAGAAATTAACTCTGGGATCGAGCGGCACCAGAGTGGTCCGTTGTATATCACCATACAACAGCTTGGAGATATTATTACGTCTATTCTTCTAAAATAATTATATTAATTACTACAAATATCAACGACTGTAATTTATAAAAAAAAACATTTTACAAAGTGATTCTAAAAAAATTGACTACCAAACACCACAAACAAAAACCCATAACAACCTCAAAACTGCTAAGCTCAATATGATACAGGATATATAATGTACGTATTTTAGTTTGTGATACTTCCTAATAGCAGCTGGGACTGTCTCGACTGGGTCTTTCAACAAGTAGACTCTGACGCCTCTGATGTAATTATAGAAATAAGTAGACCAATCCAGATTTGACATATCAAAGTCAAAAATATGTTTGTCGGCAACACATAACTCGTTGTAAAGACTTTGAGTGTTCTCATTTGAAAATTTCCATTCTCTTGTTGCAAAGTATGATATAACTTCGGAAAATTTACTTATTTTCTGGTAGGCTTTTCTTAACCTAGAACAAAAAAGAAAAAAATATTTAATATTTTCTTAAGTTTTCGCGACTTGTATACATAATAAAACTTGTATACATAAAAAAAAAATATTTATTAATCATAACAATTAATAAATAATAGTTTAAAAAAACTAAAAAATACGCGTTTTAGAAAATCATACAAAAAAAATAGAAAATAAATTTTAATAAATTTGTGCATGGTATCAATAGTTTGAAAAGCACCCCACGCTTTTTTTACAATAAAATCATTTTTTCTTACACTATTTTTAATTGAAATTTATTTTCTATTTTTTAGTTGGATTTTCTGAAAAGAGTATTTTTTAGTTTTTTTTAGTGATTTAATTCCCTTCTCCGTGGAACTTTGAAATAAAAATTAAATACACTCTTATGATAAAATGGAACGTTATGTGAAAATGAGCTTTTTTAAAAAGGTTTTTAAATACAAGCTTTTGAGATCCTGCATATCATGTAGCAGCAGAGTGCTAGCCAAGACAAGTGAAACGAGCCCAAACACGACGGGTCTATCTCGTTTAGTACAGGAGTTCCTATGGCCACCTTCCGACTCCATCATCAGATCAGCTCCATGGTATCATATTATTGCATTGTCACGCGATATACACATACGTGCACAATTTCAGCTCAATCGGAAACCGGGAAGTCGATCAAATTTAACTTGAAAGATTCCGTTACATACTAACATACATACATACTAACATACGTATGAAGCTAATAAAAGCGTATTAAAAATAAACTAAGTTCGAAATAAATTAATATAAACCAAAATTAAACTGTACTATAAAAGTAAAAAATCCCGCGGGAATTTTCTCAGCAGCGGTTTGCAGTGGTTCAGGTGCATACAAATTAGCTTATTTCAACACAGTTTTCACTAAAACGCTTGCATTTTTTTTAATGCGGTACTTTGTGTCCCGGAATCCCGCGGGAATTTCAAGTCGAGCATAGACGAAGTCGCGGGCATAGCCTATCATACAATATAGATACTTTATGCTGATTAGTTCAAAGATCATAGAGCGAGAGAAGCAAGACCTGTGGCGCCATCTAGTCATAGTAGATTTAGAAGCTTATCAATTTTCCATACTTTTGCCAGTCGGGCAAATGCCCTACCAGGGCATTTGCCCGACTGGATGGCTACCACCCCTGGTCTAGAGCATGTCGCCATAATAGCCTTGAGTTGTGTTCCGGCATTAGTGACCAGGTTCCAGTTGCCCTTAAGAGAGCAGCAGCGCATTTGTAGCACCTTTGGTGTTGCAAATGTCCATAGGCGATGGTAATCGCTTAATATCAAGTGAGCCGTCTGCCTGTCTGCCTGAACTCCTTCAATAAAAAATAAAAAAAACATTTTGAATATTACAATAAAAGTTTTACTTACATAGGTTTTTTTCCAATTAGTATAGCTATCCCGTCGATTATATACGCCGGTATCCAATGCAGGAAAAAGCAATATAACATATATATAAATCTAGACGGTGTCAGGTGAAACAAGTAGTAGTACACCGCTTGCATCGTCGGCACTTCAATCCCGTATTCTTCGTTGTATTTCATAAATTTCTCTGAAAAAAAAGAAATTAACATTGAAAGAATAACAAGAAAAGTTCTTATTTTAATGCTTTAAAAACAAAAAAAAAATTAACTTGAAGCACATCGAATCCACCATTTTGTTAAACTACACAATTTGATCGATATAATAATAATAATAATAATAAATAAAAAGCTGCTGTCACCTAATCGTCTGTCCTGTATATTTTGTAATAAATTTAAATAAATCAGTGATTCTAAGTGATACAATAGTCCTTCAAATTCACAAAAACAGTTTACCGGTATTTATAGATTATTTATAAGAAATCTACTTCATCAATATTTAATAGAGAGAAATTTATTACTATGAAATGTGTAATGTCAATCATCCGGACGAAAATGAAAAAATCTACAGAAATAATTTAGACAAGCACAAAATTATGGCTAACACAAAACAATAAGGAGACAAACGAGATTGCAGCACGACAAATATGCGCACACCCACTATCAGCTGTGTCCGCCTCGCGGGGTTCTACGTCTCAGTCATCAGCGTCGTATGAAAAAATCGTGACGTCAACGACCACCGGGACATCGAGCGAAGACGAGGAGGAGCCAGCGCCGCCCGCCCCGCCGCTAAGACCTGTGCGGGGCCGTGGGCGGCCACCGTCGGCACGCTGGGGCCTGCGGGACGAATCCCGCGCCCGGCCCTCGCTACCGGTGGTGTAGTGCGCTGCATGAGATGGACTCAGGAGTTGAATGAGTGCGTCATGCGCGCGTACTATGAGGCGACAGAGGGAGAAACTAACCTCACTTCGTATCGTGGCCGTTTGCTGTCTTTGTTTCAGACCCTTCAACCAGCATCCACCGTGACGGCGCAACGACTATCGGATCAAGTGCGCGCTATCCAGCGGTTACACCTGCTGGACGAGTCGACACTTGATCGTCTACGCAATGCTGTACGTATCAACCGCGAAGCTACTGACACGCCGCAGCCTACGTCACCGGCACCGCCTGCGGACTCGCAGAGGCCGGTGAACTTTACCATGGACGACGTGTCAGATGGCCTAGCGGTAGGTGATGTAAGTATCCAGATTAATGAGCAGTTGAGAAGGACTTTGGAACATTCGATTCAAGAATTCCGAGATCAGCCTATCTTAAATAGGCCACGCGTTCCAAAATTGCCCATGCATAGAAATAATTTGTTGCTTATGGGAACTTTGGATTGCCTGCTAGCGCCTTATTTTAGGTCTAGCACGGACCTTGCCGATACCCACTCGATCCTATATTGCGGGGCCGTAGCTGTATGTCGGGTGGCTGGTGTAAAGTTTTCAAATACACAGCCTACCCGACCTGCAAGCGGCAAACCTGCCTGGCAAATACGGATCGAGCGGTGTATCGACCGGGCGAGAGTTCTCATAGCCAAATTAATCTGCTTCCGGGCTGGCAATTGCCGGTCCCGAGTTATGCGCTTCGTGGCTCAGGCATTCGCTGGTACTAACATCAGTCCCAGTGAACATATGGCCAGAGCCACGGAACGTATAGACTTCTGGAAGCAAAAAGTCTATGCATGGGTAAATAGAATCCGCCGATACAAAGAGCGAGCGGATAGATACTTCTTGAATCGGACCTTCCAAAGTGAAGAGAAAAGGGTTTATAGAGGTTGGGAGAAATCTAGCGATAGTGTCGCTGACAGGCAAATACCAAATACTGATGCCATGGCTTCTTTTTGGCGCAGTATCTGGTCAGTGCCCGTCAGTCACACGGAAGGTGACTGGATTGAGGTGATCAAGCAATCATGCGAACAGGTGCCAGATATGGAACCTATTACCATTGAACCACTTGATGTTGGTAATGCAATTCGTTCGGCACATAACTGGAAAAGTCCAGGGCCGGACGGATTGCATAACTTTTGGATCAAGTGGTTCAAAAGCTCGCATGGTTGCTTGGCTAATCAATTCCAAGAAGCTGGTGATCGTGGTTCGCTTCCAACCTTCATGACGACAGGCGTCACCCATTTACTCTTCAAATCTGGCTGTACCACTGAACCCAAAAATTATAGACCAATCACATGCTTGCCCACCATCTACAAGCTCCTTACATCCATTTTGGAAAAAAAAATATCAAATTATTTTTATAATAATAACATTTTGGCAATCACCCAAAATGGATGTAAGGCTGGGTCACGTGGTACGAAAGAATTGCTTCTCATTGACACAACTGTTAGCCAACAAGCCCGACGGAATAGAAGAAATCTCTCCGTCGCCTGGATCGACTACAAAAAGGCATATGACTCAGTGCCGCATACATGGTTGATGGGAGTCTTAGACTTGTATAAAGTCGATGCAACTCTGAGAACCTTTCTTCAGGCATGTATGAGGCAATGGGTCACATACCTTAGGGTTCCAGGGGGAGGAGGGGTTCCTTTGCCGGACGCCGAGATAAATATTGAGCGTGGAATATTCCAGGGCGACAGCTTGAGTCCCTTTACAATTTAACTCTGTAGGTGCGCTGCAATATTGATGTACGACTGTGAAGCTTGGACCTTAAAACTAAAAGAGGAGAATAAGCAGTTAATGGCCGAAAGAACGGTCCTAAGAAAGATTCTGGGGAACTCGATCCACGGGGAATCGATGGCAACTGGCGGATCCGAATGCCGAAATAAAAGAACTGGCGAACGAGCCCAATATATCAAGCGAAGTCGTGGAAGGCTACAACACACCTTCTGTTGCGGAATAAATACTTTTTGTTATAATACTGGCAGCTCGATTTTTGACGTGTTTATATTAAAAGAAATCGAGTTGGTTGCGATTCGAACGTAGAGAAAAAATGGTGTTTCATTTTATTAAGTCCCATTTTTATTTATATATACGTATGATTTTGTCTCGTTCGGGTCCATCACACCTTCCATGATCAAATTGATCGTGTAATAGCAGAAAGTGATGTCAGGAGCCTTAAGAACAGACGAGCGTGCATGACAAGAGCTATGAACGTCAAAGAAGCAAGTGAGGTGTGTAAGAATAAGCCTGAATGGCGCTTTGTTGTTCGTGCCTACCCCGCAAGGGAACTGGCGTGAAGTTATGTATGTATATATGTATGTATGTATATATGAGATTAAGGCACATCGCTTGCACTGGCTTGGCCACCTACATAGAATGGGGGAGGATCGTGCGGTGAAAAGAGCCTATCTTAGCCGACTAGTTGGTCGCCCTAGATATCGCTGAAGTAACGTAGTGGTGATCTGCGCAAGCTTCAAGCCTATGACTGGGAGAAGACAGCACTGATCAGAAAGTAGTGGAGTATTCTCATTTCGGAGGCCAGGACTCATTTTGGGTTCTTCAGCCGCAGCAGTTAGTTAGGTGCGCTACAATCGAATTCTTGATTTTTATATTCTTCCAGGACAAAACAACGTTTGCCGGACCTCTATTGTATTGTATAAAAGTTTGTCGTAAGAACTGTTTTACATAAGAAAATCTCCTTTAGGAGGACAAATTACTTTTGTGGCCAGGTTCGAGGCAAGCAGTACATTGGTAGCACCTTGATGTTGCAAACGTGTATAAGGCGACTGTAAACACATTCATTCTAGTGGGACGTCAGTCTGTCTGCTGTAATCCAGGAATAAAAAAAATACTTCTAAAATGCCTTACCCCAAGTCAAAGGTTTCTGCTCTGAAGACACGTAGTTATACACCGGAGGTGGGAGGTCCTGAGGAGGAGCATCCTCATGGTTCCCGGGGTACTCCTTCGCAGTCTTCCAGGCCGTGGCGATGCATGCATTCACCACGTAGTCTCCTGGCACCAGGTCTGCTATGGCTTTGGGGTTGCAGTTTAGTACGTGAAGGAGCCCGACTGCTGCACCAGCCACAACCTGAAAGTTATGTATAAAATTAGTGTTGAAGGCATCATCTTTTTGTGTTTGCGTGTACACAAACTGACACCCTCCACCTGATGGGAAGTAATTACGGCTGCCAGGACGTCAGCAATACTTGGGATAGCAATTTTCAAGCTCAATTTGAAGATTGACGGAGTGACGCTCGCGGACCGCGTTCGTAATACCGAAGTAAGAAAGAGAGTTGGTCTGAAAGAGAGTGTCGGGGTCAAGGTAAGGAAAGGAATGCTCCGGTGGTTCGGGTATGTGGAAAAAATGACTAAACAGATATACAATGCAAAAGTGGATGGATGCAGAAGTCGTGGAAGGCCACCACACACCTTCCATGATCAAATTGATCGTGTACTAGCAGAGGGTGATGTCAGGAGCCTTAAGAACAGACGAGCTTGCATGACAAGAGTTATGAATGTCAAAGAAGCAAGTGAGGTGTGTAAGAATGGGGCCTAAATGGCGCTCTGTTGTTCGTGCTTACCCACCCCGCAAGGGAACTGGCGTGAAGTTATGTATGTATGTATGTAATTTGAAGATTGTGCAAAGTGAAGAAGGAAAAGTGAGACAGCTGATCAGGATCAAATGATAGGATGATGACGTAATTCCTTACCCCAGTAGGTCCATAGACGTTGTCGATCCAACCTGCTATGGGATCTTTTGCTGTTCCAATCACTGAAAACAATTCGAAGAAATTTAATAAATTTACTGGACAATCCACATGCACAGCCTGAAGACGAAATGTTTCAACGGCGAGCTTTCGTTCGTCTAGATTTTTTTAGTTGGTGCAGACTACACATATATCAGAAATTAAAAGTCCAATGACAGTATTCTGTTACATATCGAAATGTTATGAGGTCTTCTAACACTTACTGAGTTTGAAAATAGGTTCAATTTGGACGGATTTTCATGATAACGAGTTGGCTTGAAATCTCAGTAGAGGACATGATCTAAATAATCGGGTATTTTTGTCTTTATAAGCATATTATTAAAGGTTTTACATATTGACAAAACTGCACACCTATCACCTTGGACAAGCAGGTATACCAAATGTTCTCTCAGAAAGAGAAGTTTTATATGATTGCTTGCTATTAGGTAGATGGGAAACCATACAATTGATAGTCAGTGGTCATCGATAGCCAAAGTGATCTGCAATATCAAAGGAACTGATACATTGCCTACCCCGTTAGGTCTTCATATCTATCTGACATTCTTTTGAATATATGTTCTGTATTACTTCTGTCTTAGTTATATTGCATAACCCAAATGTTTCACAAACTTTCTAATTCATCCTAAGTTGTCTGAAGAAATTGCCATTAGCGATAAGACCGCCTAATGTTTTCTGTACTTATACTTCTTGAACTATATCTTGTTTTCTATTCTATTCTCTTTGGGTGAATTGCAGAAGTTGATTATTAAGATTTTACCTATCGACGGTCTGAAGAGAGCGACTGGTAGACCCTTGGAATATTTTTGGACGATGTCTTCACCAGCTGCCTTCGTATACGCGTAGGTGTTTGGAGAATCCCCAAGCAAACTGGAATGGATTGTAGAGTCAATTCAGATATTTCATAATCATATACAATACAATGAAAGCTTCTGTAAAAACTATATCTTTGTGTAATTAATTTTTTTGTCCTGTACTGCTTACATTTTGAAAAATAAATTGTATAATGACAGACTTTGTTATGGATTCATGTTTGTTACTCTTTTACGCAAAAACTACTTAACAGATTTTGATGGAATTTTACAGTAAACTTTATACATCAGAATTATAAATAGGCTACTCTGAGCCTAGATCACCGTCTTCTATGGGTAAGGGGCCCAGAAGGCTGGCTACCATACTGATCCATTGTCCGAGGTAGGTCCAGCCCTCTGATCACCTGAAGAATCAATGAGTAGTTTTGATACATTTTTGTCGAGGCTCATGACCTCGTTGCTTGAATTGTCTATACTATAACGAAAAGTGTCAAATAGGAACACCTCCGCTATAATGCATGGCTTGTCTCTGCCGAAGCTAAGCGAATAACACGCGTCATCGCTGTTTGCGCGACCCGAAGCGGGCAGACTTATAAGGACAGACATCGTTGCGTTGATAATGGAAATTTTCAAGATAACGTAGACAAATTTGTGGGGGGCCACCAGGCTCTAATAAAGAATCCACTTACCCAGGAGTAATGTTGTTGATAACTTTCTCATTCATAGTTTCCACCAGATCAATTAACTTATCACCAGGTAGGGAACTTTCGTAGAACTTCTCATCAATCTTTTGGATTGTACAATTACTAGAAGAAAATCAAGTTTTATGTATAACGTCGTAAGTTGGCACAAAAGTTAAGTAAGTCAAAAATCGCATTGTTTATAGTTTAATCAGGAATTTAAATTACTTCTATCCTCATATTTTAAAAGTAAAATGATAAGATGTTTTTACATACATACATAACTTCACGCCAGTTCCCTTGCGGGGTAGGCACGAACAACAGAGCGTCATTTAGGCTTATTCTTATACATCTCACTTGCTTCTTTGACATTCATAACTCTTGTCATGCACGCTCGTCTGTTCTTAAGGCTCCTGACATCACCTTCTGCTAGTACACGATCAATTTGATCATGGAAGGTGTGTCGTGGCCTTCCACGACTTCTGCATCCATCCACTTTTGCATTGTATATCTGTTTAGTCATTCTTTCATCATGCATTCTTTCCACATGCCCGAAGCACCGGAGTATTCCTTTCCTTACCTTCACCCCGACACTGTCTTTCAGACCAACTCTCTTTCTTACTTCGGTATTACGAACGCGGTCCGCGAGCGTCACTCCGCAGATTTTGCGCAGTGCTCGCATCTCGACCGCGTTTACTCTACTTTCATGCTCTCTCTTCCATACCCAACTCTCGCTTCCATACGTGAGCGTAGGTACCAGCACCGCGTTGTGAGGCTGAGGTTCTTAGCGCCTAGAAGTTTACCTAACGCTCCATTCACACTATTCCCCAAATTCACTCTTCTTTCTATATCAGCGGTGTACCTTCCATCCCTGCTAAAAGCACATCCAAGATATACAAACTGATGTTTTTAACCTCTATATATCGTAAAACTACCGCTGTATAACATAAACTATATTAAATTACATATAATCAAATACAATGCAAGAAAACTTAACTTATTTGTATTGTATTCTACTCATAGTCTCTCAAAACTATAAGTAGAATACTGAGCCTAATCACCGTCTTCTATGGGTAAGGTGCCCAGGACCTCTGTTCTTTTACATGTAAATAATGTTAGAATTTCTTCTAACATACATACATACATAACTTCACGCCAGTTCCCTTGCGGGGTAGGCATGAACAACAGAGCGCCATTCAGGCTTATTCTTACACACCTCACTTGCTTCTTTGACATTCATAACTCTTGTCATGCACGCTCGTCTGTTCTTAAGGCTCCTGACATCACCTTCTGCTAGTACACGATCATTTCTTGTAACATGTGTCCAAATCCCTATTAGGCTGTTTAAAATATAGCACGCAGCATGCCTGTCATTATAATCCATCCTTACCTGTAAGCAGTAGATATATGGACCAAGGCTTTCAACTTTCCGCAGGCTCTGGCAAGCTGGCACATCTCTCTGGTTCCTCTCACATTGATTTCCACAGCTGTCTTCAGAGGCTCATCGAACCGCACTGTCGCCGCTCCGTGGAAGATTATTTCTACCTAAAAACAGTGAATTGAAATCATAATTTGACTTGGTAGCGCCCTGATGGATAGTTCTGGCTTTACTTATAGAGCAGGGTGTACGGCACACATGGGTGCAGCGTCTTAGGGGAGGCCGAACGTTGCTAACGGGACTTCCAAAAAGCACAAGACGCTTGGGGTGTTAGCGCTTTCAAAAACATTTGCCCCACTGGATGGCTACCACCCCTGGTCCATAGGCGATGGTAACCGCTTTCCATCAAGTGTAAATAAAAAAAACTAAGGTTTTTCCCGCTGTAAGGCTTCGCCCGCAGAAACTTTCAACCAGATCCCGAGGAAATGATCCCATTTTTCAAGAAATATAGAGTCATAGATCCAGAAAAAGCAGGGTTAAAACTAAAGTTTAGTCATAATATAATCGTTAGTCCCTTGCTAAATATTTTGAAAATAAACAAAGACAGTTTACCGAAAATTTTGAAAACAAACAAAGCTCCTAAATCCACACAAGCACTTATCCGCGTGGATTTAGGGGTATCAGGTGAGTATCGGGAGCCGTAAGAACGGCGCCCTGGTTCTTGAGACACCAGGGCGCCCGCCATAAGAAATGTTTTTAAATCTCATTTACCTCATTGATGACTTTGATCCTGTCCTGTTCATTCATTCCAAGGTTGAGTTGTCCAACATCCCCTTCGACAATACTGATCTTCTTAATGAAGTCTGGCCTCTCCTTTCTTAGTTTCTCATATAGCTGAAAAACAGAAATATCGCTCGTAAGAAACTGTTCCTGAACAGTATGTATGTATATATATTATTTAGAGAGCATCCTGGAAAATGACTAGGGTTTTATGTTTAAGGCTTGATAACTAGGCGTTTAAGCCAGGCGCCGTTGTATTGTAGGCTACAATCGACGTCAATCAACGGAGTTCTTGTAAAAACTCGAAAGGCCACATTTGGCTATATAGTTCACGTTTCTTGCAAAAACACATAATTACTACTCAAAAATTATATCCTACAACTATTGTTCATTTTAGAGTAATTTTAAACATGTTTAGAAAATAAAACTGCACGGCACAACGTCTCCTTTCAGTTCCCGCCAAAAACTCAAAAATCAATGACTAGGGAATGACATATTCTGCCATAGATAATAACACTATATATAAAATAGATAAGACTCTGGAACATAAAATACCAAAACGTCGAATCCCTCACACAATAGATGGCATTGTAAGTAAAGATGTCATGAAACCCTACCAGTCCACCAAACCACCAAACTCCTATCCTATCCTCCCTTCCATCACCTACATACCCAAACCATCCATGTCAAACATATTCCCAAAAAAAGTGAAAAAAATATTTACCCATGTTAATCAAACAGTAGTGGTAGTTAAAATAA
The DNA here is from genome assembly GCA_019925095.2 of Dendrolimus kikuchii. Classification (NCBI taxonomy): domain Eukaryota; kingdom Metazoa; phylum Arthropoda; class Insecta; order Lepidoptera; family Lasiocampidae; genus Dendrolimus; species Dendrolimus kikuchii. The sequence goes on along the minus strand of CM034388.1, from coordinate 1,024,501 downwards.
AAACCTTTGTCTAGTCTAAAGCAATAAAATAAACAGTAATTGACTTGGGCAACCCTGTTCGCCGGGGCTAAAAAATAATAGATGGCATTGCAATCGGTATTATATTCTAATAAATATCACTAGATGGCGTTTCAATCGATAATTCTATAATTTCGTAGTCATTACTAGGTACTATATAGATGGTACTTTTAACTTATTTTAAATTGGAATAAAGGCAAAATACAATTATAGTTTAAAAACTAAAATAAAACTTGATAATTTATACCTACAGTAAAAACGTGTGAACCGTGAGTGATGCACCAAATATGACCGTCACTTGTGGTTTACGTTTTGCTCTTGAGATCTCTTTAGCGAGTTGTAATTATGCATCGATATTGTACAGCGCCATCTTAAGTGCACTAAATGGAAACTACTTATAATATTTGACCGCCTCTTTCCCTTGATGGCGCTAGTTTCCATATATTTGTTTTATTTTCCGATTATGTAGAGGAGATCCACTGGGATGCATTCTGCAGTCATAGTTGACGACATCAATTTATTCTTTTTTTCATAAAAAAATAGCTGTTAAACGTGGCTTCTCTCGCGTAAATTAAAAATGGTCATTGAATGAGTAGTGAAATAAAGTTAAAAGGTAGTTCCTTCTTTATCACCTTGGGTATTTCCAAAAATGCAGATATACGATTGCATTCATTTCAATCGGAAGCTGGAAATAAAATTTATCCGTGCAGGAACGGAGAAAGAATACAGTTCCCTGCGGCCGTGTTCCGGCTTCAGTGGCCAGGTTCCAGTACGCTTTTGTGATCGGCAGTACTATAACGACAACCTCATCCCAGTGAATCTCCCCTAGATAATCGAAAAATAAAAAAATATACGGAAACTAGCGCCATCAAGTGGTCCAGGAACATCAAAAATTATAATTAGTTTCCAATTAGTCCACTTAACTTCATTTAAGATGGCGCTGTGCAATATTGTTGAACAACTCCATCGCGCTGACAAGATCTTAAGAGAAAAAATGAAACCACAAGTTATGGTCATATTTGGCGAATCTCGCACACTTGGACATGAAGTTTTATGTGACCCATTTTTTAATTATAGCATAAATTATAATGTTATATATATCTTTTTAAAACTAATTTTATTCTGTCTTTACCTTCATTCCAATTTACAACAAGTTATAACTACTATACACTAGATGATACTAATAAGTTAAACTTATTAGTACCATCTAGTAGAATTTATAGAATTATCCATAGTAGCGCCATCTAGTAGTATATATAGGGATATAATACCGATTGTAGCGCCATCTATCAGACAGGGTAAATGATATTTTGATATTTAATTTCAGAGAGGCTCATCTATTTTATATATAGTGTATTATCTATGACTAACCTCCTTAGTCGTTATGATATTTATTTAAATTTAATCGAAGAATACCTCCCAAAAACAAGAGAATACAGTATTGTATCGGGCCGCGAGCAGAACACATCTCACGGAAAAGTGTCTTCATTGCAAACATAAATTTATGTTCTAAACCAGTCTTTTATTCGAAGCTAGAGGTCCCGGTCAGCTCATAAACCGCTGGCCGTTACAGTACATTAATTTTGCAAATGTCCATAGGCGATGATGACCACTTTCCAACATGGCCGTCAGTCGTCCATTGTACTCCAGAAAACATGACTTACCACATCATCAAATTGTTCCTGTAGTCTTTTCGCTATATCCTTATTTTTCTTTGGCCTTGCTAATAAATACAGCTTCTTCAACTCTGGACAGCATCTGTGAATTTAAATTAGTCCATTTGTTAGACATCCTTTCTAGGAAAATTGTGACCTAGACTCGGTATTCTTAGTCCTAAGGGATCATAGGTATAATACATACATACATACATACATAACTTCACGCCAGTTCCCTTGCGGGGTAGGCACGAACAACAGAGCGCCATTTAGGCCCATTCTTACACACCTCACTTGCTTCTTTGACATTCATAACTCTTGTCATGCACGCTCGTCTCTTCTTAAGGCTCCTGAAATCACCCTCCGCTAGTACACGATCAATTTGATCATGGAAGGTGTGTCGTGGCCTTCCACGACTTCTGCATCCATCCACTTTTGCATTGTATTTCTGTTTAGTCATTCTTTTTATCATGCATTCTTTCCACATGCCCGAACCACCGGAGCATTCGTTTCCTTACCTTCACCCCGACACTCTCTTTCAGACCAACTCTCTTTCTTACTTCGGTATTACGAACGCGGTCCGCGAGCGTCACTCCGCAGATTTTGCGCAGTGCTCGCATCTCAACTGCGTTTACTCTACTTTCATGCTCTCTCTTCCATACCCAACTCTCGCTTCGATACGTGAGCGTAGGTACCAGCACCGCGTTGTGTATGGCGAGCTGGGCCTTCTGGCTGAGGTTCTTAGCGCCTAGAAGTTTACCTAACGCTCCATTCAAACTATTCCCCAAATTCACATTATCATACATATATATATTATATATATATATATATATTATATATATATATATATTATATATATATATATATATATATACATATATATATATATATATATATATATATATATATATATATATATATATATATATATATCTTCACGCCAGTTCCCCTGCGGGGTAGGCACGGACAACAGGGCGCCACTTAAGCTTATTCTTACACACCTCACTTCCTTCTTTGACATTCATAACTCTTGTCATGCACGCTCGTCTGTTTTTAAGGCTCCTGACATCACCTTTTGCTAGTACACGATCAATATATATATATATATATATATATATATATATATATATATATGTATATCTCCGTGCAGGAACGGAGAAAGAATACAATTTCCTGCGCATGGGCGGCCTGTCGTAAGAGGCGAAAAAACAACCCATAGCCAGGTGGTAGGGTAGGGTATTTTTCCGACTGGATGGCAACCACCCCTGGTCTAGAGTATGCCGCCATAACAACCTGGTGTTGTGTTCCGGCATTGGTGACCAGGTTCCAGTCTCCCTTAAGACCGCAGCAGCGCATTTGTAGCACATTTGGTGTAACAAATGTCCATAGGCGATGGTAACCGCTTCCCATAAAGTGGGCCGTCTGCCTGTCTGCTGAACTCCTGCAATAAAGAAAAAATTATATATATACTTTATTATACACTAAGATTTTTTAAATATGGTAAGTGATTTAGCTTTTCTGACATCTACGGGTAAACAGTTCCGAAGGCAAACAGCCTGCACAGCGAAGGATGTGCAGTAAAATGTTGAAGAATGTGCAGGTGCCTTTAACAGGAGGTACTTAGTAGTTAGTTAGTTAGTACTGTAAGTACTTCTAGGTTTGACTAAAAATACTTAGTTAAAGACCGAAATTGGAATTTGTTTCGGGTTTTGTCGATTTTTTTATTGGGCTTGACTTTATGTTGTTGGTCCGAAGACCTTGCAACTTTACCGGAGTTTCTGGGGCGAGTGCCTTGCTCGAGGGAGCTCCCTAAGGAGTTTTACCTCGGCTGGACTGTTGCCATGAGAGGGGGGATGAATTTAATGATGCCCACCATAGGGCGACCCAAAGCACTAATTGAGAACGGGCGACGGGTAATATAAAGCCCGTGGGGAAGGATCCCGGCAGGCCGGGATCGGTGGTTCGCGGCGGCCTACGCTATCTTACTGCCGTTTCGCAACGTGTTATGGCTGGGAGAGAAGAAACGGCGAAAGAAACTTTCCAGCAACACGCCTGGTCTATTCTGTAGGAGGGCTATGTCTCCTAGCGTCCCTCGCGGGGACGTAGAGAGATCTTGATTGGCGGCGCCTGAGACGCCGCCGTGGGTTTTGTCGAAAGGCCTTGCTCAGACCTATTATATGCGCGCGAGTTCATGTCCATCGGGGCCAGAGGCGAGGCGCGCGGGGTGGGGGGCAGCTCGCCGCATTTGCCTGACGTCGAGTGTTGTCTTTGACGGTTCTGACGCACGGTTAACGCTAACACTATTGTGTTACTATAATTGAAGTCAGCGACGGCGAAGATATTGATTCCGACTCTGATCTGTCGGTTGTCTTTTCATCTGATAGTGATTGAATTGGAATTTAAAAAATATTTTTCTCTATTACAAATAAACAAGTAATTACTTATCACATTATTACATTATTTTATTTCATAATTTTCAAAATTACCTTATGTTACAATAAACCAAATTGACAGCTGTTGACTAAACCGGTAGTTATTATTTGCGCTGGATCGGCTGGGCGTAACTATGTTCTAATTCTCAGCCTTTCCAACACAAACAAAAGCGCAGGGTCGACAGGGAGGAGGGGGTTTTTAGTGGGTATTGGGGTTGCTCGCTCGTGCAGCAACGCTCGGAGTCTTCCACGCTACTCTGTGATGTCGATCGCGGAAGGAGCACTGCTAAGAGCATACTATTGTTGCAGTGTTATCGCCCCCGACCGACGCGTGTCGTTCCCCTATCAACGGCCCAGTTTGTGCGTAAAACGGTTAAGCATTTTCCCTCGCCTCAAAAAAAAAACCGGTAGTTATTATCGACATTACCATAATTAATTAGGTCACGGCACTACCGCATTCGTCAGGATGTACATGAATTCGCGCGCCTACTGTAGTATAAACCAGTCACTCCGGGAAGAGACTGCATATCGACCTTTGACTATAGCATATATCTTAATATATATAAATTACGTGTCACGTTGTTTGTCCGCGATGGACTCTTAAACTACTTGACCGATTTTAATCAAATTTTCACACCGTGTGCAGTTTGATCCAAGTAGAAAGATAGGATAGCCTACATTTGGACCCGGTAGGTGGCGCTGCAATCGGGCTCTAAATTTTATTTCTTCAGGGTAGAACAACGTCTGCCAGGACAGCTAGTATGTATGTAATAATAATAAAAATTTATCCGTGCAGGAACGGAGAAATAATACAATTTCCTGCGGCCCGGCGGCCTGTCGTAAGAGGCGACTAAACAACCCACAGCCAGGTGGTAGAGTATTTGCTCGACTGGATGGTGACCACCCCTGGTCTAGAGTATGCCGCCATAACAACCTTGTGTTGTGTTCCGGCATTAGTGACCAGGTTCTAGTCTCCTTTAAGAGAGCAGCAGCGCATTTGTAGCACCTTTGGTGTTGCAAATGTCCATAGGCGATGGTAACCGCTTTCCATCAAGTGGGCCGTCTGCCTGTATGCTGAACTCCTGCAATAAAAAAAATAAAATATAATAATAATATAATATATAATAATAATCGGCAGACAAACACACACATTGTATATCCCCAAATTAAGCAAGTTACGCTTGTGTTATGGATAATATACAACGGACTACTCTGGGGCCGATCCCAGACACCCAGACCATAGTAAATAACGGAGAAAATACGTTTCCGAAATTTACTATACCAGGAATCGAACCCGGTGCCTCTGCGTTGCAGTGAGGTAGGCCGGCAAAGGCTTAGCCCGCTCAACCACAGAGGCCGCCAATATAAGTGTTATCTATGCCAGCGCTGTGCAGACGTCGTGTCTTTATTGAATTATTGAATTCGTGAATTTTCAAGTTAAACGTAAGACGAAGTCGCAGATGGCTCCTAGTTTCATACATATTTTACCACAGTCATTTAAATTTCAAATTCATGAGTTAACATAGAAATAGCTTCAAGCAAAACTGGTTTTGATAAAAATCAAGTTTCACCAACGGTTAGCGCCATTATGACCTATCCAGGTTAGCAAGAACAGGTTAAGCGACAAACAGATAATTATTTATTGTCCGTGCAGGAAGTGCGGAAGAATACAATTTCCTGCGGCTGGCCGGTCTGTCGTAAGACGCGACAAAACAACCCACAGTCAGATAGCGTATTTACCAGTCTCAATGAAGAAAGAAAGAAAACAGCTTTATTTTGAGGACATATACAAGTGAAACACATTTGAAGTAATAAATAAAGCACTATAAAAAAGTGATGTCAGGAGCCTTAAGAACAGACGAGCTTGCATGACAAGAGTTATGAATGTCAAAGAGGCAAGTGAGGTGTGTAAGAATAAGCCTAAATGGCACTCTGTTGTTCGTGCCTACCCCGCAAGGGAACTGGCGTAAAGTTATGTATGTATGTATGTATGTACTATAAAAAAGGGAAAACAACCACAAAGTATCAGAATACATTTTTTTTATTTTTCTTTATAATGGACTGGTAAATACACTGTCTTTGGAAAAGTTTATAGCCAACCTATAATTAATAATTCTAGATTTGCAGATTTTTATTTTTTATTTTTATAGATAATAATTATCCTTAATATGTGAATCATGACTGTTTTAGAAAAAGACTAATGTTTTATGTGTAAACTAATTACAAAAAAATATAATAAAACTCAATGGTTGATTTTAATTTTAATTTTTAATTTTTGATCGTGTACTAGCAGAAGGTGATGTCAGGAGCCTTAAGAACAGACGAGCTTGCATGACAAGATTTATGAATGTCAAAGAGGCAAGTGAGGTGTGTAAGAATAAGCCTGAATGGCGCTCTGTTGTTCGTGCCTACCCCGCAAGGGAACTGGCGTGAAGTTATGTATGTATGTATGTAATTTTACAACCTATCTTTAAACATCTACATTAGTAAATATTTCGGACGAGACAATAACCACCATAATTAATTGTCAAACGTACTTACCTGTACGTGAAGTTCGACTGTAATTATGGGAAGTTATTGTCTCGTCCGAAGTTGAGTCCCACCCAACCCATATAGGGCATTATGTTTACCTACAATAATTCAGAACCGCTTGTTATAAAATTAAATACTTCTCTACTTCAAACTTGAATGAGAAGCGCGGGAATACAGATGGCGTGCAGGTTTGTTTTTTTTACTTTTTAAAATCGTGTGTGGCGTCATAAGATACGAAAATGGGGACTACATTAGTAAATATTTCGGCGAGACAATAACTTCCCATAATTACAGTCGAACTTCATATACAGGTAAGTTCGTGTTTGACAATTAATCATAGAAATAACTTGAAAACGACTACCGATTTTGATGACATTTTGTGTGAGTGTTTGAGTGGGTCTCGGGATAGTTTATATTCACAATTGGAACCGGTAGGTGGCGCTGAGATCGGGTTCTAGAATCCTCCTAATCACCTGGACCCATTTTGGTGATTTCGTTTTGTGTCATGAAACAAAGTCTTTTAGGAATTCAGACAATATGGCGGTATGAAGTTCGCGCGGGTCAGCTAGTATATAATAATAATGTCTTTGTTTCAGGCAATACACCCATATAAATTCAATATATATACATACATACATACATACATAACTTCACGCCAGTTCCCTTGCGGGGTAGGCACGAACAACAGAGTGCCATTTAGGCTTATTCTTACACACCTCACTTGCCTCTTTGACATTCATAACTCTTGTCATGCAAGCTCGTCTGTTCTTAAGGCTCCTGACATCACCTTCTGCTAGTACACGATCAATTTGATCATGGAAGGTGTGCCGTGGCCTTCCACGACTTCTGCATCCATCCACTTTTGCATTGTATATCTGTTTAGTCATTCTTTGATCATGCATTCTTTCCACATGCCCGAACCACCGGAGCATTCCTTTCCTTACCTTCACCCCGACACTCTCTTTCAGACCAACTCTCTTTCTTACTTCGGTATTACGAACGCGGTCCGCGAGCGTCACTCCATATATATATACATATAAATATATATATACTGCCGACCAGCAGTTTTCATTGCACAGAAAAGTACAGACCGGTTTCCTACAAGCGGAAATGGCAGTGCATTGTTTGCTTTGCATACTTAGTTCTGTTCCGCTTACACAATCCATACATTGTTGGCGCTACTAAAATTGCTCTATTGCGCATAAGAATGTTCATCGATTATTAAGTGTGTAAAACTTTAGTATTTTAAATACGGTAGATGTTGTGTATAGAGAGTTAAAACCCTGTATCGGATAGAAGAAGAACAGAAGAGAACAAAAATGTATAAAATATTGTATACTAGAATTCTTCCCGCGGCTATGCCGTGTGAAAAAAACTACCCTACGTGGCAGCTCTGTGACGTATATACATTTTTTTTAGTTTGGTTCGCAAACTGTCCAACTCAGTTTACATACTTTTATACAAAACTACACCACAGAGAATATAGTTGCTGAATGGCCTTCTTGGTGCGAACACAGCATAGATTATATATAAACATCGAGTATATAAGAATTTAGAAAAAAAATTTATGAAGTTCAATAAATAATTAACAAAGAGTGTGAAACTTCCTGATGTGCTTAAGCGATGCATTGAAAAATTTATGTGTTTTACCTAAAATTGTATTATTTCTTGTAACTAAGTTCACTACAGTAACAAAGGACCGAAGTTTATATAGTCTACACTGCTGCGCAGCGAAATAGAGAGGCGAGTCGCAGCCAACCTGATTTGAAGTAATACAATGAATGAGTTTGTTAGTGAATTGAAAAAAGGGATTGAAGCGCCATCTATTTTGATAATCCGTTTATTCCATGGAAACGACATTATTTAGCGGGATACATGGCATATTTATGGGATTATGGGGGACAGGGCCGCCCAGTTATATTCTTTGTCCATTCCTGCACGGAACGATTTGTATGACATAAGTGACAAGTATCAACATAACGTGGAACTTTATACTTATGGAAGCTGCATACGTCTAGTCATCGCAGCGGACAACGAACTAGCGGTGTGTAACTCCCGAGTGATTAACTCAAAAGATATATATCCGACGTGAAGAGTGATTAGATCTGTATATCACTTGCGTTCAAAATGTGTCTTTATATCTTTAGCTCTTTAGTTCATTCTTGTTCCACGCGATGACTATAGATCCGAATGAGAAGAAACTAGACTAGAAAGAAAAGAGAAAGAATGATTAGCTGATTAGCGTAGCTAGAACGAGGAAACCGAATATAATAGCAAGCCAAAATAAATCATAACACTAGTTTTATGGTGTAATTTTGTTTTAATGTAATTAATTTTATTATATTTTTCACTCCATTTGTTTACATTTTTTTCATATCAGTTTATCAGTATTCAGTATATCACTCACAGATAATAACTCGTCTGCAATTGACACTCATACTATTCACTGTAAAGATAAAGAGTTAAAGATATAAAAGAGTGATATATATCTTTGTATCAAAAAGATATATACCACTCTTTTCTTCTTGGTGAGTGATTTTTCCCATGACTACAACGAATTACTGTATAGCGCATTTTTTTTTGAGCTGGGCCCAGCTGAATAGCCGCAGATGGCTGTTTCAGCGATACCGGACTTTGGGGGCTTCCCGACTCCGTGGGAGCGGAGGCGTTCAGGAGGCACCTCCTGTGAGGTTCGACCTCGGCTCGACCGCGGGGGATTGACTCTATATTAAGAATTAGCCGTTAAAGGCTGAAAGAGCTACGCCAACAGGCTGAAGTGATTATTTGGGGACCAATTATCGACTCCGCCGGCGGAGCCGATCCTAGTCTATCATTGCTACTGCTTCGCAACGTGTTATAGCTGGAGGAGAAGAAGCGGCGGAAGAAACTCTCCAGCAACACGCCTATGCTAATCTTGTATGGCTACTTGTGTCTGTAGTGAGTGAGTGTGATTGGTGGGTCTTACCTTTGTGTAAGAGGATCCGAGCCGGGGGCTCTCCGGCGTCTGTTTTGTCTGCGTTTGTTATGCCAGGTTGATGTTCTGAGCCTCGGGGGGTTCATGATCGCGAGGAGACGGGTGATTTCATCAGGCTCGTCAATGAGTACATTGCGAGGTCGACGATTTCTCGTGGGAGCGTTCCGTGTAAGTTTGTAGTTGACCGTTTCCGTCACCAGAGGGTTCGGATGATGGGGGGGCACGGTCAAAGAATCTGCTCGATAGGGTGGTTATATATTCTTTGATGGAGGGAAGCTCCAGATCGCGATGCAGGTCGGCGAGCCGCATATAGCGCGGGGCGTCGACTGCAGCACGCAGAAAGTGGTTCTGGATTCTTTGCAGTTTCCAGATGTTAGCATCGCTGGCGTGGCCGAAGACCACACTCGCATAGGTCATGATGGGGCGGATGCAAGTTTTGTATAGAGTCACCTTATTTCTAAGGCTCATCTTACTCTTCTTGCATATCAACGGATAGAGTCGGCCTAGGATCCAGTATGCTCTGTTCCCGACCGCTCTGGTGTGCTTGTGGAAGTACAAGCCTCTATCAAGGGTTACACCAAGATATTTGACTTCGTTAACCCATGGGATAAATCCGTCGAATAGCTTGATGGGCATAAGTTGGTTGGTGGGGCGAGTATTGGGTGAGAGAGTGCCACTAGTGAACCTGACCGCAACGCGGGAGCGCACATATTAATAGGTGCTCTATCTCGCTCGCACCTCATCCGTCCCGCTCACACACGGTGCTATATATTATACTAACAGTACGACTTGTTAACATTTGTACTTAAGGGTACCATTTCCAAAATAAATTAGTTCACATCAGCACTCGACAGTGACTACTACTCTCTGCCGTCTGAAGTATCATTTAACCTCTACCTTTCGCTGCTACATACTATATCTTACAACAACCAGCATAACCAGACGCGTGTTAATTGCCAAACCATTTGTTAGGCTAATAATACAAGGGGCTGGACCTAGTTTAATTAGACATTTCATTTGCGTCCGTCCTCTGTCACACGTATACCTTAAACCTTGAATGATGTCGACATCTTACGCAACGTTAATACGAGTTACATTCGCAAAATGGTTCGCTTCGGTGTGATTTAGGCGTGAGGCATATTTATGATAACAGTTACTAATAACAGATATTTACACACAACAGATAACAATTGTTATTTCTTGAACACAATACCTGTTCTCCCGATAACAGGCACGTAACAAATCAAACAAAAACATTAGGTAATTAACCGACCGAGGATGCTCTCGCTCGCGGCCTGGTCTTCTGCCAGGTCGAAATCGAGGCGATCAGGAAGCGGGAAACCGCCTCCATACTCGCCATCTGGTCTCAAGAGTTGGAAAACCCTGCGGCCGGCGGCTACACGGTGGAGGCAATCAGGCCGCAGCTGATGGAATAGGTCACCCGCGAAAGCGGAACCCTGACCTTCAGGATGACACAGATACTTACCGGACACGGGTGTTTCGATAAGTATCTGTGTCGCATTGTAGGCTGCTTGCCTTCCCCGGAATGCCGCCAGTGCGGCGCACCCGACACGGCGTTTCACACGCCAGTCGAGTGCTCGGCATGGGCGCCGCAGCGTTTCGAACTCGAGACACAAGTAGGAGCGATCGACTCGCTCTGCAGTCTAGTGAAAGCCATGCTACATAGCAGCGATACCTGGGGGGCTGCGGTTACTTTTTGTGAGACGGTAATGTCGCTCAAAGAGGCCGCCGAACGAGATAGGGAGAGGAGTATTATTGCGCGTACTAATGCGACTCCACGCGGACGCCGGCGGTTGGCTGGCATCCGGAGACGCAGGTATGCGCCTGACTTCCCACCCTGAATAATACCGCTTCGGGGGGCCTTTAGCTATCAAGGGAGCAAAGGATTCATCACCCCCGCTGACGAATTGGATGTGTTCTGATTCCCGGGGCACATTCAGGCACTTTTTGCGCTGGATCGGACTGGGCGTAACTACGTTCTAAGTCTCAGCCTTTCCTACATAAAAAGCGCGGGGCACATGGGAGGAGGGTGGTTTTAGTGGGTAGTGGTTGTTGCCCGTGCAACTTTTCTGAGTCTCCACAGAAGCTGGCTTGATTATTGTTCGGATTGCCCCTTATCAAAGGGGAAAGCCTTCATGATCAACTATGGTCTAATCCCTTGCAAAGGACCCAGTATTGTGCGTAAATACCATTTCGCCCGCCTTAAAAAAAAAAAAACGTATATACACTACAGCGTTATTTTTAACGCTATAAATAAGACGCATTTGGCCACAGTCAATAATTTAACATTATACCAGATGCAGCCCGAGTATTATGCTCGTTCTTTTATATGTTAAGTAAAGTTTTCCCCGTGGCTGCGCCTCCGGTTAAATCCTCGTGTGTAGCTTTATTTTACTACTAGCTTCTGCTCGGAACTTCGTCCGCGTGGAACAGTTGAAAAAAACCCGATTTTGAAACATTCTTCATTGGTGCTCCGCTCCTATTAGTCTTAGCGTGATAATATATAGCCTATAGCCTTCCTCGATAAATGGGCTATCTAATACTGAAAGAATTTTTCAAATCAGACCAGTCGTTTCTGAGATTAGCGCGTTCAAACAAACAAACTCTTCAGCTTTATATATTAGTATAAGATTTTTTTTACTTCAGCCAATCTCTGTCCACTGCTGGACGTAGGCCTCCTCGCGTACGCGCCACATACCCCGATCTCCCGTCTTCCTCATCCAGCCCCTGCCGGCGATCTTGCGCAGGTCGTCAGTCCACCGGGCTGACGGGCGTCCTACGCTACGATTGCCGAGACGTGGTCTCCACTCCAGGACTCGTTGGCTCCATCGGCCGTCGGTCCTGCGACAGACGTAGCCGTCCCACTTCAACTTGCTAATTTTGCGAGCTATGTCGGTTACCTTCGTTCTCTTACGGATGTCGTCATATCTGATTTTATCCATAAGAGAAACACCTAACATACCTCGCGCCATAGCCGACTTTGAATTTCTGGGCCAGTCCCACTCTCAGTGTCCATGTCTCGGCACCCTGTCATGATGGGTAGGACGCACTGCTCGAAGACTTTCGTCTGATTATGTTACTCATATGAATTCTTATTTAGGTTTTTTATATAGGTATCACAAGCGAAGCCGCGGGTGAAAGCTAGTGTATAGATAAACCCAGTGCCGGCTTTACCTATAGTGCAGGTAATGCAGCAAACAAGGGCACCGAGTCTTAGGGGGAGCTGCTGATACCTTCAAATTGCATGCGTTACTTACGGAGCCGACTCTTTCTAAGACCCTGTCTTATGGTTGGAGCCGGGCACGGTAGCAATGCAAGGCGTATCACAAGTGCCTCCTATACTGTTGCAAGCTGATACTAATCACAAGAGATTGTGAGTGTGGATTATCATACATTAAGCAAACAAAGAGGAGCATAAAAACACGGGTAAAAGAACACATTGCTGACATGAAACACACAAGGTCTACGAAGGCTGCGATCAGTGAACAAACATCAGATTCGATAACCCACAAATCCTCGCGAAAGAGAATCGTTTCATACCTAGAATGATGCGTGAGGCTTTTGAAATCAATAGGCACCCAAATTTCAATAGAGAAGATGGTTGGCAAGTGCCACCTGTTTGGGATCCGATCATCAAACTATTAATACCCAAACCCAGCAAAAAACAACTGCCAGACCTCAAGACACTGTGAGCTCTTTCTGCGTGCAACGGAACACAAACCAACTTGACTGATAATTTCTTTTATTTTCCTTGCACCCATTTTAATATTATATACAATTATTAGAGCTAGGCATGTTTGCTGAAGAGTTTCTTGCGCCACTTCTCTTCAAGCCACAACATGTTGCGAAGCGGTGGTAAATTAGATTAGGTTCCCATAGAGTAAATAATAACCATAAACAAAATTAAAACTAAATAATTAAAATGAACAAGTTGGCGGTAGGCTAAATAAAACTTTAACAATACTCGTTGACACTTGACATCTTCGTCTTCCGTGATCACGGCCACTGCAAAAGTGGCCGAAACGTCGGAATAATAAAAATCAAATAAACTATTGCGTTTAAAATCGTTATATTATATACTAGCTGTGCCCGCGACGTCGTCCGCGTGGAATTTGCTTTCAAAACCCTCCGATTTTGAAACATTCTTCATTGGTGCTCCGCTCCTATTGGTCTTAGCGCGATGATATATAGCCTATAGCCTTCCTCGATAAATGGGCTATCCAACACTGAAAGAACTTTTCAAATCGGACCAGGTTCCTGAGATTAGCGCGTTCAATCAAACAATATATTAGTATATTTGGCTACAACACTAATACTTACATTTTAAATATCGCGATATCTTTTGAATGAAACGTCCGAATTGAATAATTCAAAAAGTTCTAGAAAGGTATTGAATTCGTCTTGAATATGGAGTTATTTATTTTGATAAGGATTAATACCAAGGTACAAAATAAAGAGTTTTTGAAGCGACGGCATATTAATTATTTAAAAAAATAAAAGAAACCACTTATTGTGAGATAACTACAATAGTTAGACATATGGTTATGCAATATTTTTTGTAGACAATTATATGTTCTGCAAAGTGGTAGTACATTGTTTTGTTCTATAATCAATAGTTTTCGCAGCGCACGCCGTATAAGGATTTTTTCAGTTCATTTTTTTACACCTTGGGTTACATTATTGGATTTTAGTAAGGATCCCTAATTTTTTTGAAAATATAATATAGCCTATAGCCTTCCTCGATAAATTTACTATTCAACACTGAAAGAATTTTTCAAATCGGACCAGCGGTTCCTGAGATTAGCGCGTTTAAACAAACAAACAAACAAACTCTTCAGCTTTATAATATTAGTATAGATACAAGTCGCGAAAACTTAATAAAGTGTTATACTTTTCGAATAATTAATGGAGTTTGATATGATTTGGTACGATAATACAGGTGTATTAATTTTTTCAAAATAAGACGATTCGATTCCTGACAAGGATAATCGATTTGTCAAAAATCTAAAGATACCATTTTAGTTCTCGTCAAAGTCGGCCTCAAAACTCCTTTGAGTACTTTTCACTATAATAATAATAATAATCGGCAGACAAACACACACATTGTATATCCCCAAATTAAGCAAGTTACGCATGTGTTATGAATAATATATACAACGGACTACTCTGGGGCCGATCCCAGACACCCAGACCATAGTAAATAACGGAGAAAATACGTTTCCGAAATTTACTATACCAGGAATCGAACCCGGAACCTCTGCGTTGCAGTGAGGTACGCCGGCAAAGCCTTAGCCCGCTCAACCACAGAGGCCGTCAAACTATCTACTATAGTTTACGATTTGGCCACGAAAAAATCACCTGTATCACACGGTAGGTAGGTAATCACGTTTACATAGCTCCGTAAGGTGCTTTGATAAATAAACTTATTGTACTTTACGCTCCTGGGAGTTTTTGACGGGAACTGAAAGGAGATGTTGTGCTGTGCAGTTTTATTTTCTAAAAATGTGTAAAATTACTCTAAAATGAACAATAGTTGTGGGATATTGATAGTTTTTGAGTAGTACATACATACATAAATACATAACTTCACGCCAGTTCCCTTGCGGGGTAGGCACGAACAACAGAGTGCCATTTAGGCTTATTCTTACACACCTCACTTGCCTCTTTGACATTCACAACTCTTGTCATGCAAGCTCGTCTGTTCTTAAGGCTCCTGACATCACCTTCTGCTAGTACACGATAAATTTGATCATGGAAGGTGTGTCGTGGCCTTCCACGACTTCTGCATCCATCCACTTTTGCATTGTATATCTGTTTAGTCATTCTTTCATCATGCATTCTTTCCACATGTCCGAACCACCGGAGCATTCCTTTCCTTACCTTCACCCCGACACCCTTTTTGAGTAGTAATTATGTGTTTTGTGAAAAATGTGAACTGTATAGTCAAATGTGGCCTTTTGAGTTGTCACAAGAACTCCGTTGAATGGCACTAGCTGATTACCTACAGTTCAGCTGTGCTACACATAGGCTTAAGAAAATGAAGAAACTATATTGTAAACTAAGATCTGGCTTAAAGGCCTAGCTGCCAAGCCATAAACTTAAATGAAATAACTTTACGCTCCTGTTTTGCTTTCCTCGAGCGTTGCGCACGCGTTGCGAATGTAATTACAATCCGCAGTGTTATATTCTTTTCCTTGTATTTCGTTCTAAAGTATATCGACCTTTATTTTTTAGAAACATTATTTTAAGAATCCGGAGTAAAATTGCAAGAGCTCTTATAATTTTGCCATTGTACGTCTGTTTGTATGTATAATAGTAATTAACAGTATTGAAACAAAAGTGTTTTGATTATTTATATATTGATACGTGAAGCAAAAAGACAGCAAAAACTTTGTACCCCTTTTTAGGAAAATTGCGCGGACGGCGGAGTATGAAATTTCGCACACGTTTAATTTTTTTTTTTATTGCAGGAGATCAGATGACAGGCAGACGGCCCACTTCATGGAAAGCGGTTACCATCGCCTATGGACATTCGCAACACCAAAGGTGCTACAAATGCGCTGCTGCTCTCTTAAGGGAAACTGGAACCTGGTCACTAATGCCGGAACACAACTCAAGCTTGTTATGGCGACATACTTTAGACCAGGGGTGGTAGACGTCCAGTCGGGCAAATGCCCTACCACCTGGGAACGTATAGAGACGGAGTGCAGAATGCTAATATTAAAAAAAAAATATGCATAAAAAATTAGATTAAATCAATAAAAAAAAAACATTACACACACTACTATGTATTTGACACACACACGCATATATACTCTTTTGTTTATTGTTCAAGTCAAATTAACAGTGTAGCCTTGGCGAAATCTGTGATTATAGAAGTCTTTGACAACATAACCTTAATAATGTTAAAACTTATAATTTAAATTAATTATGGTCGAATTTCGACCACTGAGCGACCACTAGTAGTTATTTCATTTTTGTTTATATTAACCTATTTAACACGCACAAATGTCAAAAATGTCAAAAGTATAATAAATTGACGATTTTAATCCGTGCAGGAACGGAGAAAGAATACAATTTCCTGCGTTGGGGCGGCCTGTCGTAAGAGGCGAGTAAACAACCCACAGCCAGGTGGTAGGGCATTTGCCCGACTGGATGGCTACCACCCCTGGTCTAAAGCATGTCGCCATAACAACTAAGAGTTGTGTTCCGGCATTAGTGACCAGGTTCAAGTCTCCCTTTGCTGTTGCAAATGTCCATAGGCGATGGTAACCGCTTTCCATCAAGTGGCCTGCCTGTCTGCTGAACTCCTGCAATAAAAAAAAATTGGTAGACATAGTATAGTGGTTAAAGATTGCCATGTTTGGAGTATTAATGTTCCGTTAGTATAGTCCTATCATCTGTCGAAACCGCTAAGCCGATACGTGATCTAATAAGCTATGCTTGTAGCGTGGTGTCTCCCGCAATAGTATACGTGATCTGTCTACCATACAACGACCTTTGGTCAAAAGCGAAATGTCGCTTATTCATATTAAAATATTCCATATTTGTTACCGACGCGAATATCTGGCGCCGGCTTTGGATTCCCGCGAGAGTGCAAATGTTCCTTTATGTAATGTCATTCAAAAAAAAAAGTAAAAAATATAAAATCTCTCTTCCGTTTTACTTAATGGCGTCGTTTCATTCTTTTAAACAAAATCACCTTTCGCTTCCTAGTGATCATTACATAAATACATACGTATATTCTAAAGTACGAACCAGCTACAATATTAAAAAATGAAACAAGGAAGTTTGTGAGACGGGACGAATGCTTGCGACTCATTCACACAGGAACTATTAAACGGATTTTGATGAAACTTTACAATAAATCTACTAATAGCTCTATCTTACTCACGCAAAAACTTAAATAGGTTACTATGTATATAAACCGTCCTTGAATATAATAATGTAACTGATGATGAAAACCGATTAAAAACCCGTTGCGTGATTTAAAAGCAGTTAGCGGATATACAGACCGACAAACGGACAGACGGGAAGCAACGTTGTGTATACTATGTAAACAATGTATATATTAGTATATATATAATATTAATATGTGTTTATTCTCTATTTTTTATTTATTGTAGGTATATGTATTGTGTAATATTTATATATCCTATATATATGTATTTAACTTATAAGTAGCTTAAGTAGCAGATTGGGGTGAAAAAAATAATTTATTTTTCAACACACTTGCTCATAAAGTGGCTCTATGGTCACCGCAATTAGGCACAGAATGACACCCATTATCAAACTGTGAGTAAAAAACATTATAACTCACTAGTGAGTTATAGATTTTTTTTTTTAATTTTATTGGTTGAGTCGCTTTGTTCTTAAAAAAGTTTTTATTCAAAAAAAAAAGATCGTGTTCTATAGAACAAATAAATTAATGTTCCTATTGCTTGCTCATTTCATGCAACTTCTTATTTAAATAGATAATTTTAACTCGTACGTGTTTAATAAATAAAACTTTCACTCATATATAACTTTTTTTTATCTACTAAATAAAATGAGTTTTTGTTGTTATTTTATTCACAAGTGTGTTGAAAAACGTCGTATGATACACGTGTGTATTGATGATTACCGTCCTCGGCTCTCTTAAGACCCTCGCCTACGGCTCGAGTCTCAATGGCGCCTCGGCGGTAATCACCAATGTTACACACTAGTACCATAATGTACTATTTTAACACTACAAAATGCTCTCTCATTTCCTTTAGCAGAAACAAGCGGCCTCTCCATTACAACTATTTCTTGGTTAACGCAGCAATTAAAAGAGTTGAAACGGTGCGGGACCTTGGAGTATGTCTTAATACACAGCTAACTTTTCGCGATCATATAATTAACATTTGTAAGAAAGCTTATCAAAATTTTGGATTTTGTATTACGTCGAATAGAAGGTATTAATAGTATTTATGCCGTTAAACCATTATTTAACGCTTTAGTAAGAACCCACTTAGAAAACAACGCAATCATCTGGGCTCCACATGAAACTAAATATAGTCTCCTGTTGGAGCGCATACAAAAAACAACTTGAGAGGTGTCAAGGGACACCCGGATGGAACGAAGTTCCTTTCGATTAATTAGTGAAGGAATTGTAATTGGAATTGAGAGAGAGAGACAGACAGACAGACAGAGAAACATGCGACGCCGCACAGCTTACAATAGCTTACTATAGCAAAAAGTGTCGTGACAACTTTTCGTAAGAATTTTTTCCGTCTAGCCCCCTTTCACAAAATAAAATAAAATAAGTTTACTAGATTTTTATACCTAAGACTTTATGGTGTTTACCCATTTTATCCTTTAATGTACCCCACCTTGTTTGTCTTAGGCATGGTTGGGTACAGCAATTTGGCATCCAGACGAAAGTTTGCATTGGTCTGCTATTTATTTAAATTGTTAAGAGGTAAATTATTGAACCCAGGAGTATTAGCTGAAATCAAACTAAACGTTCTAGCGAGTTTTGTGTTGAGACGTAGGCAGCCACCAATGTTCGTAGTACCATATGGCAGGACCAACTTGCTTAATAAGGCGCCGATGACACAGGCCTTGCGAATATTGAACAAGATATATGAACAAATTGACATTTTTATCTGTACTGTGACTGAATTCACAAGAACTTCGTATTATATTATATGTTATAACGACTGAATTTGTATATATATATATATCTATAGTGTATTATGTGTACCACGCTATCGTATTGGTGGCAACTGTAATGATAGCGATGTTTGTAGGCTAATAAATAAATAAATAAACTTGCACACCACCGTCATACAGTTGCGAATCTCCCGTTGATAAAATCCATAGCCCGGGTTGTCTGGAAGAGATCGCTCTAAAGCGATAAGGCCGCCCTTTGTTCCTACTTTAATGCTTAAATGTGACTGCTGTAAATTGTTTATTGGAACGAAGTTTTGGAACGAAGTTCCTTATCGCGCGGGACACGGCTGTTTCGATAAGTATCTGTGTCGCATTGTGGGCTGCTTGCCTTCCCCGGACTGCCGCCAGTGCGGCGCGCTCGACAGGGCGTTACACACGCTAGTCGAGTGCGCCGCATGGGCGCCGCAGCGTTTCGAACTTGAGACGCACGTAGGTCCAGTCGACTCGCTCTGCGACTTGGTCAAGGCCATGCTGCAGAGCAGCGACAATTGGGGGGCTGCGGTTACTTTTTGCGAGACAGTAATGTCACTCAAGGAGGCCGCAGAACGAGACAGGGAGAGAAGTCCTGCAGCGCGTGCCAATGCGTTCCGTTTACCGCGGGGGGCCTTTAGCTTGCTAGGAAGAGCAAAGGACCTTCTACCCCCGCACAACGAAGTGGGGTGTGTTCTCCCAGGGCACACTCCAGGCACTTTATTACGCTGGATCGGCTGGGCGTAACTATGTTCTAAATCTCAGCCTTTCCAACACATTCAAAGCGCAGGGTCGTCAGGGAGGAGGGGGTTTTTAGTGGGTATTGGGGTTGCTCGCCCGTGCAGCAACGCTCGGAGTCTTCCACACTATTCTGTGACGTCGATCGCGGACGGAGCGCTGCCAAGAGCATACTATTGCTGCAGTGTTATCGCCCCCGACCGACGCGTGTCGTTCCCCTAGCAACGACCCAGTTTGTGCGTAAATCGGTTAAGCATTTTCCCTCGCCTCAAAACCAAAAAAAAAAAAAAAAAAAAAAGGGGGCTAGACGGAAAAAATTCCTACGAAAAGTTGTCACGACACTTTTTATTTTTTACCATATGCAGCTTCGACTGGTGGTCGTACTATTTTCACCTTACGTAGCTTCTAGTGAAGATCACAGTAGTAATGGAGTAGAATTAGTTTTTTTTTAGAAGGAACTTCGTTCCATCCGGGTGTCCCTTGACACCTCTCAAGTTTTTTATGTGTATGCGGTGAACAATAAAGAGTTTTCTATCTATCTTCTATCTAAACAATATAAAGAAGAATATACAGTCGACTCTCGTTAATTCGAAACTCGTGGGACTCTTAAAATATTACGACATATCGAGAGTTTGAAATATCAAACGGTTCACAATTTTCGAGAGAAAAGAAATAAAACTGAATTACTGAGTGTTGACAATCAATTATGTATTACATAAATACATAACTTCACGCCAGTTCCCTTGCGGGGTAGGCACGAACAACAGAGCGTCATTTAGGCTTATTCTTACACACCTCACTTGCTTCTTTGACATTCATAACTCTTGTCATGCACGCTCGTCTGTTCTTAAGGCTCCTGACATTACCTTCTGCTAGTACACGATCAATTTGATCGTGGAAGGTGTGTCGTGGCCTTCCACGACTTCTGCATACTATGTAAACAATATAAAGAAGAATACAGTCGACTCTAGTTAATTCGAAACTCGAGGGACTCTTAAAATATTACGATATATCGAGAGTTTGAAATATCAAATGGTTCACAATTTTCGAGAGAAAAAAAAAATAAAACTGACTTACTGAGTAATACTTTCTTAAGTTTTCGCAACTTGTATACATAATAAAACTACGTTTTAAAATTTAAAATTACCGCGCTTAAAACCGTTAAAACGTAGTTTCATTATGAATTACTGAGTGTTGACAATCATTTATGTATTACATACATATTTATTAACTTCTATTTTTTAACAATGACAACAAATGACAAAAGTTAAGAGGTACATAGTGTACATATTCATTTTTTTTTTTTTTTTATAGCAGGAGTTCAGCAGACAGGCCCACTTAATGGAAAGCGGTTACCATTGCCTATGGACATTTGCAACACCAAAGGTGCTATAAATGCGCTGCTGCTCTCTTAAGGGTCACTGGAACCTGGTCACTAATGGCGGAACACAACTCAAGGTTGTTATGGCGACATGCTTTAGATCAGGGGTGGTAGCCATCCAGTCGGGCAAATGCCCTACCACCTACTCATAATGTGAATTAATTAATAATAACTACATAATCTTTACAGAAACACAAGTTCGTACACGATGATACTCGTATAAGTTTGAACTTGTCAGCAACGGGCACACATACTCAACTCGATGGATTACTCCGGCTTGTTTATGAGAGGATCTGACACTTTACGAATTGTCGAGTGTTAGACGCCGATAAGTTCGTATTAACGCGTCGTTTTGTTACGTACCTATGATTTTTTTTTTCGAATTACCAAGTACATAAAAATATATTGATTTAGTTCGAAATATAAAGAGATTTTCTGGGGAACTCATGATAACTTTTAATTATAGAGAGGTTCGAATTATCGCAGGTTTGAATTAATGCGAGTCGACTGTATATTAGAATTATGTTTCTAGCCTCTAATGTAAACACTGTTTCACGTAAACACTGATGTACTAACTTTGTAATAGTATCAAATTAATTTATGTCAACATAATTTTCCCATCAATAATTTACTCCTGAACTGTCCCCGTTTCAGCGCACGTAATAAATCCCTATTCTCAGTACCACTTATAAAAACTAACTATACAAACAACACGTTTTTAAAATACCGCACTTGTCAGCAAGACCATGCACTATTTGCTAATGTAGATCCTTTCATAGGTAACTTCTATCAATAATTTAAAACCCGAATTAAGAAATGTTGTTATTTAGAATGATTCAATGACTTACATTTTTTAGAATAATGACTTTTGTTTTATACTTTCCTTTTTTTTTATTGCAGGAGTTCAGCAGACAGGCAGACGGCCTATGGACATTTGCAACACCTAAGGTGGTACAAATAAACACAATTCAAGGTTGTTATGGCGAAATACTTTAGACCAGGGGTTGTAGCCATCCAGTCGGGCAAATGCCCTACCACCTGGCTGTGGGTTGTTTTGTCGCCTCTTACGACAGGCCGCCCGGCCGCAGGAAATTGTATTCTTTCTCCGTTCCTGCACGGATAGGATTATCAACAGTCTTTTAGATTTGATAAATTGATGGACTTATGACTGAGGTTTACAATGCGATGTAAAGACTACTTAAAGGTTAACACGGCTTACAATGTAATTCCTTCACTGTTATTTAATTAATCACTAGTAATGAAGGTATAATTATCGACAATTCACGCAACTACTAATATCAGTTTGATAGATGCCAAAAGCGGCTTAATAGCGCCGCTCAACTATGTAGTTTATAAAGACATATTTATAAACTAGCTGACCCGGAAAACTTCGTACGGCCTCAGAATCAATGAATAAAAAACGTTGATTTCTGAACGACGGGGCGAACATCAAATGTTTGACAGATAGGAACAGTTTGTAAGGGAAAGCGAAATTGTTATTTTTACTATATTCCAAGTATTTTTTTTTCATATTTACTCACTTTTTAAACCTTCCTTGGGCTTCCACAAATAATATAAAAACAAAATTAGCCAAATCAGTCCGGCCGTTCTTGAGTTTTAGCGAGACTAACGAACAGCAACTGATTTTTATATATATAGACATAGATTAATTACATAGTTTCTATCCAGTAAACATCCTAACTAATATTATGAATGCTATTGTAAATTTGTAAAGTTTTGACATCTTAGCTACGCAACAAAACCTCATGAAATTATCACACGCACACAACGTCAGGGATATAGAAAAGAACATAAGGTACCTGTCATCCAGAAAAAAAGTATTAGGTATTCCTGAGGGATAGATGAATATAGCTAAAAAGTCTACACTATATTTTCATAAGATTGTAGTGGAACACTAACAAGCTAATAGATGGCGCTGTGCAATAAATGAGGTCGCAAACTTTTCCGAAACGTACAAAGAATATATACAAAGTTTCAATAATAACAAGCGGACAACAGAGTACTTTTATATATCGAAGCTGGCCACTGATGCCTGAACACAACTCAAGGTTGAAACGGACTTTTGCTGCAGTGTTATCACCCCCGACCGACGCGTGTCGTTCCCCTAGTAACGGCCCAGATTGTGCGTAAATCGGTTAAGCATTTTCCCTCGCCTCAAAAAAAAAAAAGGTTGAAACGGACTTAGGTCTGCGAGGAACAGCAATAGCCTCGCTGTCGCTGAAAGATTTTCCATTTAGACGGAGGAGTATTCCGCCTCGCTCCTCCACCTAGTCGGGTCACTTCTTCAAGATTTCTGTTTTAGTTAACAGACCTACAGAACTTTGAAAATAATGTAAGATGCACGATGGACATATATGACTATCAATTACAGGGGCGTAGCTACCGCCGTATCAGCCGTATCAATGATACGGGGCACCCAGGGGACAGGGGCCCGAAAGTGTATAACCAAAATTCATAAAATGTTATTCACAATCTTTTATAGATTAATAAAGTATTTTTATAGATTAATATATTATTTGCCGTGTGGTGCCGGCAGAGTAGAATAGCACTACCCCATATCTTCCCGTGGGCATCGTAAAAGGCGATTAAGGGAGTGTGAGAAGGTACTGGCCCCTTGTAACTTTCTCACCATGATGCTGATCCATCCATCCAAGTCTTTCTCCGGTCGTAACGGCCTCCGTTCCACTGGGTCTTGAAGGACAGGGATGAACATGTGCACCTGGGTCTCGCGCGTACCCCTGTGCACGTTAATATATCCTGCGCATCTGACCGCTTCCGCTGCTAAGACTCCGATTTACGCAAAAGTCCTGTGGCGATGGGTAAAGGTAGAGAGGTATAGCCCGATGCAAGCTAGGCTTTGTCTGATACCTGCACACAGGCGGTCCCGGGGGCGTGAGTACACGCCGTGGTCGTTTCCGCGCTGCAAATTTGGGGCGACAGCGCGGGCTCGGCAGCACTCGGGATGATAAAGCAGCCCTATTTAGGGAGGCACTGCTTTCCCCGCTCAGCCGGGGAGGGGGCTAGAAAAGGTGCCCTAAAAAAATGCTCGTCCCGACTCAACAGGTGGTAGTAACCGCGGCTATCATCGCATCATCCAAATCGTGGTCGACGTCGCAAAGGATATAAAAGTACATCTGTTATGACATTCGGCGCGTGGAACGTTCGAACGCTTCTTGATCGAGATGGTAACGCTTGCCCTGAACGTAAGACTGCCATAGTAGCTCGGGAACTTCATCGCTACAACGTGGATGTGGCTGCTCTCAGCGAAACACATCTCCCTGATGAAGGAGAGCTTTTTTCTGGAAAGGTACCGCTGCCTCCGAAACTCGACGATCAGGTGTGGGATTTGCCATCAAGAATCACTTAGCAAAGCGTTTAGAGGAGTACCCTGTACATATCTCAGATCGCGTTACCACACTGCGCCTTCACCAGGGCAAAGACAAGTACCTTAATGTCATCAGTGTTTATGCTCCTACACTAGACAAGTCTGATGACATCAAGGACAAGTTCTATGAGGAATTGACTTATTGCCTCGATAGCATAAACGCCAGAGAGCAGGTTCTATTGATGGGCGATTTCAATGCCAGGGTTGGTCGGGACTATGAGGCTTGGCCTGGAGTTCTGGGTAAACATGGAGTTGGCAACATGAACAACAATGGTCAGTTGCTGCTCAGTCTTTGTGCTCAACACGGTCTGGCAATTACGAACACTATGTTTAGACTTGCTGCCAAGTACAAAACAACATGGATGCACCCTAGATCCAAGCATTGGCATTTGATCGACTATGCAATCGTGAGGCAAAAAGATTTCGGCCAAGTGCAGGTCACCCGCGTTATGCGTGGTGCACACTGTTGGTCTGACCACCGACTCATTGTCACTAAACTGCGAATCTGCCCCCGTCGCCCGCGTAGATCTCTTATAAAAAAGCCTGCTTCTTTGAACGTGGATAAGCTAAAAGATCTCGCGGTCAGGGAGAAATACGCTGAAGCCCTGTCTGAAAAGCTGTTGCCAGTTAATGAGGTGGTAGGTGATGTTGATGCTGCCTGGGGAACATTGTCATCTCATATCATGGATACCGCTTCAACTGCACTGGGAAACAAATTCCGTCGCAACGAAGACTGGTTTGACGAGAATGATGAAATCTTGCGGGCAGTATTCGACAAACACCGAGATCTCCTGCGACAGCACAAAAGGCAAAGAGGAAGCGTTGCGGTTGTTAAAGCTAGTGACCTCGAATTGCGCAACCTGACTCGACATATGAAAGACAAGTGGTGGCAGGACAAAGCTAGTCACATGCAATGGCTCACTGATACAAACCAGCTGGGAGAATGCTACAGTGAGGTACGTAAGCTGATTGGTACATCCTACCAAGCAAGGGTGCCTTTAAGGTCTCTAGACGGTAGTCACCTGTTGACGAGCAAGGAGGATGTACTAAAGCGCTGGGCGGAGCACTTCAACACACTGCTAAATGTGGATCGATCAGCTGATCTGCAAAGTATTGGCTTAATGCCTCAGCTCCCTCTTGCCTTTGAGCTGGACGAGCCTCTATTACGTGGCGAGGTTATTACTGCCATCAGACAGCAACAAAACAAACGGACTGCTGGTATTGACCTCATACCGGGAGAGCTGATAAAATACGGCGGAGATGAGCTGCACACGTTGATGTGGGAACTGTTTGTTCGTATGTGGGAGCAGGAACGCGTCCCGGATACATTTAAATTATCGCGCATAACTGCTCTCTACAAGAAAAAGGGTGACCGATCTGACTGCAGCTCGTACCGTGGTATTTCGCTCCTTTCAGCTCCCGGAAAGGTCTTTGCTAGAGTGCTCTTAAACCGCTTAAAGAACTTGTCTGAAAAGATTCTGCCTGAAACCCAGCTTGGCTTCCGACCGGACCGAGGAACATGCGAAGCTATATTCTCTGTGCGTCAACTGCAGGAAAAGAGCAGAGAACAGGGTTGTCAGCTATACCTTTGCTTTGTTGACCTAGAGAAGGCTTTTGACAGCGTGCCTCGGGAAGCCCTATGGTTGGTGCTAGGTAAGCTCGGGTGCACGGAAAGGTTTGTGAGACTTCTTAGACTCCTGCATGACGACATGCAATGCTGCGTTGCCGTAGACGGTGAACAGACAGACTTCTTCCCTGTTACCTGTGGAGTGAAGCAAGGATGCGTTTTAGCGCCTACTCTGTTCGCCTTATACTTTGCGGTGGTAGTTAGAGAGGTCTTACAAACTGTTTTTCACGGAGTCCGCATTCGCTTCCGCACAGATGGCAGCCTTTTCAACTTGGCCAGACTTAAGGCTCGTACTAAAGTCTCATACGCACTGATCACTGAGATCATGTATGCTGATGACTTGTGCTTCCTGGCAGAATCCCTAGACGGCCTGCAACAGCTGATGTCCGCATTCCACCAAGCCTGCCGTAAGTTTGGCCTGAAGATCAGTGTCAATAAGACTGAGGTGATGTCCCTGGACATACACGGTCACGAGACACTGACCATAAAAGTTGGTGAGGATGTGCTGAAGCAGGTCGATAAATTTCGCTATCTGGGGAATACTGTAACATCCAAGTGTGACCTTGATGCTGAGATCAATAGCAGGGTAGGTGCCGCAGCTGCGGCATTCGGCAAGTTATCTTCCAAGGTCTTCTGCTCGCATGACCTTAAGTTGGCCACTAAGATATCAGTGTATATGACAGTCGTGCTGCCAAACCTCTTATACTCCTCTGAGACATGGTGTGCATACCGCCGCCACATCCGCACTCTGGACCGCTTCCACCTTAAATGCCTTCGTACCATCATGAAGATCAGATGGTCCGATAGAGTGCGAAATACCGAAGTTCTTCGGCGAGCCAATGTTGGTGGTATTGAAGCCTACTTAATGCGTCGACAGCTTCGGTGGTGCGGTCACGTATCTCGTATGGCGGAGGAAAGAGTGGCCAAGCGCATCTTCTTTTCTGAACTGGAGGAGGGAAAGCGGAATCATGGCGGTCCCCTTCTCCGGTTCAAGGATGTCCTAAAGCGACACATGAAAAGATGCAATATAGAGCCCTCTCGATGGGAAAGCTTGGCAGCACAGCGGCCAGAATGGCGCAGGATGGTGAACAGCCAAGTACGCGAGTTCGAGGTTCAGCGTATAGGTGACCTTGATACTAAACGCGACCAGTTAAAGGCTCGCCCACCTGCTGCCATTATATACAACTATGACAACGGCGTACTCACGTGCCCTTGGTGTGCACGGAGTTTCGCCGCCAAGATAGGCTACATAAGCCATCTTCGCACGCACCAGCCTCAATTATCTGATTGGGCCAGGGGTCAAAGTGGTCGCCATGGCCGAAAACGGGCAACACCAAAGTTGCTACAAATGCGCTGCTGCTCTCTTAAGGGAGACTGGAACCTGGTCACTAATGCCGGAACACAACTAAGGTTGTTATGGCGACATACTTTAGACCAGGGGTGGTAGCCATCCAGTCGGGCAAATGCCCTACCACCTGGCTGTGGGTTGTTAAGTCGCCTCTTACGACAGGCCGCCCGGCCGCATGAAATTGTATTCTTTCTACGTTTCTGCACAGATAGAAATTAATATACATTAATTATTTTCATTCAATTCCAGCATTTTTGTTTCATTTATAAGAAACTTTACCCTTCCTTTGGGCCCCCCAACACGTTTTGATACAGGGCCCGTCTAAGGCGAGCTACGCCACTGATCAATTGCCAAAACTGTATGAAGACAAGGCAAATTAAAAACCTCAAAAAACGCTACCAAAGCCTTTGTGTTTTAATAAAGCTATATTTATTCCACAGATGATGATAATTGCTTTTATGTGGTAACCTGATTGAATAATAACCTTTTAGCGACCACACGCATCTGAGGAACTATTGCCAAATAACAAATGCTATTTGGACCAAGAAATAATTATATAGATATACTAGGATTATGTGACTTCGTCTACGCTTGACTGGAATTTGTCGCGGGATTTACGGGACACAAAATACCGCAGCATTTGAAATAGAGGGCGCTTGCCACCGCTAACGTGCCGGCTTTATTGGAGCCGAACGGTGTTGCACGTGACGATGGTAGCCGTCTTGACGGAATGACTCTAACTCCTTGGCAGCGTGGCAAGCCTTTGGTTTGCGATGTGACTTGTGTGGAGATGTTGGCCGCATCCAGTTTACCAAGCACGTCTAGATTTTTATCCGTGCAGGAACGGAGAAAGAATACAATTTCCTGCGTTGGGGTGGCCTGTCGTAAGAGGCGACTTAACAACCCACAGCCAGGTGGTAGGGCATTTGCCCGACTGGATGGCTACCACCCTGGTCTAAAGTATGTCGCCATAACAACCTTGAGTTGTGTTCCGGCATTAGTGACCAGGTTCCAATCTCCCTTAAGAGAGCAGCAGCGCATTTGTAGCAACTGTTGCAAATGTCCATAGGCGATGGTAACCGCTTTCCATCGAGTGGGCCGTCTGCCTGTCTGCTAATCTCCTGGGAGAATCCAGAAAGGATCGAATCACTCAAACGGCGTAAATATGCAACCCTCAACAAGAGTTACTTGAATCGTGTGGTCCTAAGGCGGTGACCCTTTATAAACAGCTCTCAAAACACCTAAGCGACTCTTTAGTGACCTAGCGAGGTCACGTAACCAGTCCTCCTGGAAAGTTAACCCAAACAAGGTGTTGGCGCCACTTATTTCCCAATTACCAATTGTGTCTTGGGTTTATAGCGTCTTGCAACCCCCGTATGTTGCCGCCGCTCGCTCGGCGCGTGAGCTCAGTACGTTGTAAAACGCCACGCTACCGCGACGCACACAAAGTCGTGTCGCACCCGCATAAATACAATTATTAGCTATCGAAGATTTCCGCGTCCAGTAGCTAATTACTAGGACATTCACCTCAACCAATAATAAATTTAAGTGATCAGTGTATCTGCGTCCCTTGCGCCCCGGGGCTCGTGTAGAAGGACTTTGCCACCTTTATCGCCACGTGAGAAGCACCGGCAGAACCCTGAACCAGCACTGTCGTGGGCTGGTGGCTGACTGCGAGGTAAGTGCAAGGTTCTATATTCTCCGGGCACCAGTTCTTAATTGGGGAATAAGGGATGGCCATACATTGAGCACATAACCCCCTACCCGCGGAGATTGCCTGATTGCGTCTCCATAATACCACATACCTTAGTAGTTTCTCAACGATGAGTTTCCCGAGGAAACCAGTTCCTCCTGTCAGCAATACGGTGGTGCCAGCGAAGAATGTCTGGATCTGGGACTCTCCTAAGGAGTCCTTCTCATCTACCATATCCAGGTAGGTGATGTCTCCTCCTTCGTTCTTCTCTTTCATCGGCTTTTGGATATCAGTTGCCATTTCTGAAACAAAAATGCATTTCAATACTTTATTTCTAAAAGTCATGAAAGAAGTAATAGACGTGGATATGGACAGTGGGATTTATCTGAAAATTTAGAGTTGCTGAAAGACTATGGAGCGAGCTATATCTCTTATGGATAGAATCAACAAAGATGATATATGTAAAGAAACCAACGCGCACTACCACCGCATTGCATTACACGCGCACTCCACAAACAAACCAAGACACACAAAGAGCCTAAAAATTAATAACCCAGGCACAGAAAAGAAAAAAACAACACACATGGCACTAGATAAGACAATATATATTAGTATAGATATAAGGTCAACACTGCACATGCACTTCCTCACAACTCCAGCATGTAACAGATACACTCTACATTAGTATAAGTTTAGTATTAAAACTAGAATACATACATACATACATAACTTCACGCCAGTTCCCTTGCGGGGTAGGCACGAACAACAGAGCGCCATTTAGGCCCATTCTTACACACCTCACTTGCTTCTTTGACATTCATAACTCTTGTCATGCAAGCTCGTCTGTTCTTAAGGCTCCTGACATCACCCTCCGCTAGTACACGATCAATTTGATCATGGAAGGTGTGTCGTGGCCTTCCACGACTTCTGCATCCATCCACTTTTGCATTGTATATCTGTTTAGTCATTCTTTCCACATGCCCGATCCACCGGAGCATTCCTTTCCTTACCTTCACCCCGACAGTCTCTAAAACTAGACTAAATTAATATAATAAGTTATTCGTAAGATATATACACCTCAACACAAAAATCAATAAATTAATGTCACACACAAGAACCAAAATAACTAATAAGCGTGTTAAATCCAAAAAATTAAATCTAGTAATTAAGTTGTAAAAAGGGCACGGAACTCGAGTCCGAAGTCTATAATATAAAAAAAAAGAACCAAGGTCATTGATACAGGTAGCACAGTTAATAAATCGAAGTGATAATGAGTCGGCCTATAAAGAAAACGTATCTAGGAGTGGAGACCGCGTCTCGATAACTGGCGTAGGACGCCCTCCAGCCCAGCAAACTGAAAACCTGCCTAAGATCACTCGGGGACAAGACGTGGAAAGCAGAGTAATGGAATATATGGAACAGACTTTGGGAGGACTACATCTAGCAGTTATAAACAGTGACTAAACAGATATACAATGCAAATGTGGATGGATACAGAAGTCGTGGAAGGTCACGACATACCTTCCATGATCAAATTGATCGCGTACTAGCAGAAGGTGACGTCAGGAGCCTTAAGAACAAACGAGCGTGTATGACAAGAATTATGAATGTCAAAGAAGCAAGTGAGGTGTGTAAGAATAAGCCTGAATGGCGGTCTGTTGTTCGTGCCTACCCCGCAAGGGAACTGGCGTGAAGTTATGTATGTATGTATGTATGTACATCTAGCAGTACGACTATGAAGTAAAAGGGTTATTAACCGATTTCAAAAAGGAAGAGGTTCTGAATTCGACAGTATATTTTTTGTATGTTTGTTACGCGATTTCTCCGTCAATTGTCGACCGATTTTCAAATATTTTTGTATTCGAAAGAGCATACTCCTGAGGTGGTCCCATTCTTACCAAGTTAGGATCTGATGAGTGGATTCCAGGGAAAATCGAGAGCAAGCCTTACTGAAGGACGTCGGGCGCCTAAACTCTTCGAAAGGCAAACTTGTACACGCGTGCCAGTAGTACAATTTCTACAGGCGCTTAAAATATTTTTTCTAAAGCTATTCAAGTATTTAGGAAATATCATCAAACATCTTGAAGTCGGTACGAGCTAAAACATAAAAATTAGTATATTTTTGGTTTGAAGCCGATTTTGATTTTTGCTACTTTTCAGTTACACGTATTTGGTAGCTTTAGAAAGAAATATATGAAACACGATGTACCTGCCTATACTGAACAGATCCCAACTTGGTGACAATGGGATCAACTCAAGAGTGCACTTTTGAATTTAAAAAAAAAATTGAAAATCGGTTCACAATTGACGGAGAAATGGCATAACATACATATAAAAAAAAATACAGCCAATTTAAGAACCTCCCCTTTTTGAGTCGGTTAAAAACTCAACCAAGACATTGCTACATTTTCTAACCTTTGAATCACGTCAATATGTCTTGTGATTATTAACGAGGAAAATTAGGCAATAATTACTTGACACAGGTATTTCGTAAGTAGGTGATACATCGTACGATGTGAAGTTGTAAAAGTATATTTCAATGACAAACATTCTAACATACATAAAAAAGTTTTTATACGATATCATAAGTGTTACAAGTTGTTAAATCATAAATTTACAAACTAGGATAAAATATATCATAGCACGCCAACCAATGATTGTTACCCAATAAATTTATTCTAGACTAGCTGAGCAGTGCCTACTTCGTTGGGCGTCATTAAAAAATAAAAATAAAATTTAATAATAAATTAATCACTCAGAAATAATGTAGATGTCTACAAATGAAAGAATTTTCAAAATCGGTTAAGTGGTTAAAGAGATTATTACCTGCAAACAAACGCACAAACTTTACCTATAAAGAGGTATATAACATATTAATGGGCCCGGCAGACGTGGTCCTACACCGAAAAATTATTAGTATTACTGACCAGGTTCCAGTCTCCCTTAAGAGAGCAGCAGCACCTTTGGTGTTGCAAATGTCCATAGGCGATGGTAACTGCTTTCCGTCAAGTGGGCCGTCTGCCTGTCTGCTGAACTCCGGCAATAAAAAAATACTGCCATAAATGTATACCGTGTAATACAGAAACATTTTTTTTAATATACTAGCAACAAAAAAAAAAGCCCAAAAAGCTGGATGTACTCGTAAAGGTGTGACAGTACTTCACGTCGGAACAACTCCTGAACTTATACCAAGCACAAGTTCGGTCCTGCATGGAGAACTGTTCTCATCTTTGAGAAGAGTCAGCCAAATACGATTGGAGGTCGGCAATGATCGTCTTTTT
This sequence comes from Dendrolimus kikuchii, assembly GCA_019925095.2. Taxonomy (NCBI): domain Eukaryota; kingdom Metazoa; phylum Arthropoda; class Insecta; order Lepidoptera; family Lasiocampidae; genus Dendrolimus; species Dendrolimus kikuchii. Next base: position 991,729 of record CM034388.1, on the reverse strand, counting down.
TATTCTCGACTTCAGAGTCTAGAGCATAGACGCAAGGCCGCAGGGCTAATTGTCTTCATAATTTCTCCATCCCCATTTTACCATCGGACAACCAGACGCACCGGTTTGCGTCTGTCAGAACCAAGCGTTTCATCTTCTCTGGTGCGCACTGCCGAAGAGTGGAATAATTTGCCGGAGTCTGTTTTTCCTGACAAATACAATCTTGAAGTCTTCGAGTCACGAGTGAAGGTATCTTCTAGGCAAGCGAGCTTCATCCTAGACTGCGTCATCACTCAACATCAGGTGAGACAGTGGTCAAACTGAAACCACACTTCCATAAAAAAAAAACATTCCTACCTAGTGCGTGATTCTACTTTGTTATCTATCTATGTAGGTACAGAATGTTTGGCGCATGGACCGACAATTCTTTTTGGGGGATTGGGTAGATCAAGAGCAATCTTTAACCCATAGATCCCTATGTCCTAAGTGTCACTGTAATCGAGATACGATTTTTGTTTGTTTTTGAAAATTACCTGGTCCATCGTTTTTAAAACGAGATATTTTTCTAGTTTGTTGTTGTAATTGAACCAAATAACTTTTATTGCAGTCTTTAATGTATGATTATTCTAAATTAAACATTAATTGTTAGCATTAGATAACAAAAAATACTTGACTAAGCTTTTAAACTCTTAAAAATGAATTCATCTATGAAAAACGTCAAATTCAAAATTAATTATAAAAAAAACTGAAAGGTATTAAGAATTTAATTTGATTGAAACAAAATTTGTACTTAATATCCTTTCCAACCATATACCACCTGGCCTTGAAATTATTCATGTCATCACAAAACAAGGTATTACTCAACCAGTGTCAGAATAAAGAAAACACCTTGTTTGTATTTTAAGACGTTCGATCGTATCTCGATTACAGTGAGACTTAGGACATAGGGATCTATGGGTTAAAGATAGCTCTTGATCTACCCAATCCCCCAAAATATTTTGTCGGTCCATGCGGCAAACACCCGGTATACAAAAGAAAGTCGTGTTAGTTACACTATTTATAATTCAAGAACGAACGGCTGTACCGATTTGGCTGAAAATTGGTTAGAGCTTAGAACCAGGAGACGGATATATAATGCTCTTTATCCCGTTGGAACCGGTAGGTGGCGCTGAGATCGGATTCTAGAATCCTCCTGTAGCCTATCTATTATTTATTTATAGTTCTCTATCTATAGTTCATATTAATAGCCAATGTGTACAGCAATTAATTAAATATAATATTGTACTAGTTGTGCATTGGGAACGCATAGCTCATTCGCTGCAGCAACCAGTTTTTGTAAATACTTGTATCGGATGTCGATCGCCCAACGCGTGGCTTACACCGGCAGTCGGAATTCATACGACACGCGCAAGGCCCGCGTTGGGGGATCGACATCCGATACAAGTATTTACAAAAACTGGTTGCTGCAGCGAATGAGCTGTAGATGAGAGCGCGAGTGTTCCGCGCGCGCTCATCTCTCTTCCCGTGGGGCGCGTTACAGACCGCCCCACGCATGGACTAGATTTAGCAGTAGCCGAGGGATACGTCCTCCGGCATAGGAAGAGGCCTAGTGAGGGGGGCCCACGCCTGCCAGGGCACGGGGAGTTGGGAATCCCGCATTCACGTAGCCCTGAACACCCAGGGGTTTTAGTGGGTATCCCTAACTGGGGCGTGGCAATAGCTTGGCACCGGTTCTGACCGGGCACGCTAGTGCCGCCCCCGATCTGGCGAATCCCACACTCACACGGGTCGCGAACATCCCCCCAGGCTTCTGTGCCTGTCGCGGCTTAGTCCTCAAACGGATTTCTCCGGGCCAAAAAAAAAAAAGCGAATGAGCTGTGCGTTCCCAATGCACAACTAGTACAATATTATATTTAATTAATTGCTGTACACATTGGCTATCAATATGAACTATAGATAGAGAACTATAAATAAATAATAGATAGGCTACACTCCTAACCACCTGGAGCGATTTTGGTGATTTTGTTTTTGTGTGTTTGAGTGGGTTCGCGGATGGTTTAGATTCGCAATTGGAACTGGTAGGTGGCACTGAGATCGGGTTCTAGAATCCTCCTAATCACCGGCAGCGATTTTGGTGATTTTGTTTTTGTGTGTTTGAGTGGGTTCCCGGATGGTTTAGATTCGCAATTGGAACCGGTAGGTGGCGCTGAGATCGGGTTCTAGATTTTTATTTTTTCAGAGCAGGACAACGTCTGCCGGGGCCGCTAGTTACTTGATAAAAAAATCGCTATTTTGGATCTCTCGTATAAGATATATGTGAAAATTTTGTATAATTATCATTGACCTTCCATGATCAAATTGATCGTGTACTAGCAGAAGGTGATGTCAGGAGCCTTAAGAACAGACGAGCGTGCATGACAAGAGCTATGAATGTCATAGAAGCAAGTGAGGTGTGTAAGAATAAGCCTAAATTGCGCTCTGTTGTTCGTGCCTACCCCGCAAGGGAACTGGCGTGAAGTTATGTATGTATGTATGTAATTATGTTTGGTTTTTTAGTATTTGTTTGTATCGGTGCCACATTTGCGATTATGTTATCAATATGGGATCGATTGACATAAATATACGACATGGACATTTTATCCGTGCAGGAACGGAGAAAGAATACAATTTCCTGCGGCCCGGCGGCCTGTCGTAAGAGGCGACTAAACAACCCACAGCCAGGTGGTAGAGTATTTGCTCGAATGGATAGCGACCACCCCTGGTCTAGAGTATGCCGCCATAACAACCTTGTGTTGTGTTCCGGCATTAGTGACCAGGTTCCAGTCTCCTTTCAGAGAGCAGCAGCGCATTTGTAGCACCATTGGTGTTGCAAATGTCCACAGGCGATAGTAACCGCTTTCCATCAAGTGGGCCGTCTGCCTGTCTGCTGAACTCCTGCAATAAAAAAAATAAAATAAAAAAAACATGGTTTGAATAAATTTAGGTAATAATTTCTTTTACTTTGAATTTTGGTCGAATTACATTCTATGATGATTCATATTGATTATGATTTTCTGTCATTATAGGAGGCAGCTCAGCGTGTATTTTGAGATATCACTAGAAACGTTTGGAAAAATTTCTTGCCAACTTATTCTGTTTGAGTGATTAGTTGTAAATTGTGAGCATAACAATAGCAGTTCTTCTGAATCCGAGTCCGACAACGATGTTGCGGCCAGCTATAATCAAGACATGGATGTAGAAGCAGTTGGCGAGATAGAATATCTAGACGAAGATTTCATGAAATAAACTATAATCAAATAATACCTACTACCACTATTTATTTCCGGGAATTTTGAATTGAATATTTAAATGAACAAACGCTTTAACGTCTAGTAACATTAAAATAAAGGTTTTGGATAGTATATCTGTAAATTTTGTGTATAACCTTTGTTGCGGACAGAGAGGCCCCTGACCCACCCGCCGGAGCACACCTACTCTCCGCTCCCCGCATACCGCCGACGCCCATAGCTCGCACAATTAGCAGCTAGGCGTCGGACGGTATGCGGGATATATGAGCGGCCTTGGAGGCAAAATTATCACAATTCTCACTGACACTGACGACTTATCACTCTCTCGACTCTCTCGCACAATTTGTCATTACGCACTTCTTTATGTATATTTCCATTCATGTAAATAGTTTAATAATAATAATCATATAGTCCATTATATCGAGTTTAATTTCCAAAAAAGAAGCAACTCTCATTAATAACCTTATATCACGTCGAGCGGAAGGCAAAAAATGTTGCACTATTTTTTTGCCGTCTAGCAATATTGTATCCTGTCTGTAGTCAAGCTCCGTGAATTATAACAAAGAGAAATTATCTATATTATTTTATTTTTAACGCTGATCCAAGTCTAAAATGCATTAAAAGTAATACGGATATAACAATGCTACAAGACTCAAGCTCCAGGGGTGGAAGTGATAAATGGCATCACGTCAGAAGTAGCTTCGGTGAACCTGCAGCCCACCTCTCGACACCCCTTAGCCACTCACACCCATGTTGCCCGTCTTCTATGGCATTTTTTAGGGGCCGTCACCGTCTGCCCATTTTTCCATGTTCTCCGAACACTGCGACGGACAGACGCCATAGTCCCCATATTCCCAGACCCCTAGTACCACTAGCAGTTCACCCTAATAGCCCTGTACTTTTTGTCCTCATTTCCCACAATAGTCCTACACTGGCCGGGGCTTGTCCTTGGGTGCATTATAATATGGTGTAGACAGCAATAATCGCCGGTTAGTTTCACGCCACATTTACATTAAATTTGTCAAGGGGCCTCTACGTGTTGGCCTTCCCATGGCTCCATGCAAGCCCTCCAAAAGTCCAAATTTATGGCCCGTGGTCTTGAAAGACATACAAGATAATAATAATGTCTTTATTTCAGACAATACACCCATATAAAATCACAGCACAAAATTTTACAATTAAAAGTCATTAAATTAAATTAAAGTAGCTTAGCAAGTAGCTTTATAGTTTAGCAAGGATATCTCATGGAATTTAAAGCAAAAATCTTTTCATTATATTTTGACAATAATTAATTACCAAAGACCAGCTGATATGGCGAGTTCGTGTAGCTTCTTTTAATAAAATAATTGTTCTGTTAATTATCGCAAGGTATTTTTTTTTATTGCAGGAGTTCAACAGACAGGCAGACGGCCCACTTGATGGTTAGCGGTTACCATCGCCTATGGACATTTGCAACACCAAAGGTGCTACAAATGCGCTGCTGCTCTCTTAAGGGAGACTGGAACCTGGTCACTAATGCCAGAACACAATTCAAGGTTGTTATGGCGACATACATTAGACCAGGGGTGGTAGCCATCCAGTCGGGCAAATGCCGCCTCGTATGAGGGACCGCCCGGCCGCAGGTAATCTTTCTCCGTTCCTGCACGAATAGTATTAAAGGTCTTGCTTATATGCTATATAAGTATAGATATAAGGCCAACACTGCACATGCACTTCCTCACAACACCAGCATGTAACAGATACACTCTACATTAGTATAAGTTTAGTATTAAAAATAGGATAAATTAATATAATAAGTTAATCTTAAGGTACACCATTACATATAAATCACTAAATTAATGTCACACACTAACAAAAATAAACAATAAGCGTGTATGGACTCTAAAATCTTTCATAGAAATTAAGTAGTAAAAAAAGGTACGGAACTCGAGTCCGTAGATATGTTAATAATAAAGAAAAAAAAAAAAGAAGGTCTTGCTTACAAAATTATGATCATAATTATCAAAATAAACACCATAGGTTATGTTGAAAAAATACATTTATGTCGTAAATGAATCAACCTGATGCTTGCACGATGTTTGACGTGCTGTCCACACTCTTGGCAGGCGATCCGCCCTGGCCTCTCCAGGCGGACGTACTTGCCAAAGTTTCGCCCTCCCGACAGGATGCCCTCGCACGTGGCCTGGTTTACTGCCAGGCCGAGCTTCAGGCGATCAGAACGCGGGAAACCGCGACCATGATCCAATTTTGGTCAGTAGATTTGGAAAACCCTGTGCCTGGCATTGATACCTGTTGCGATGGCTCTCACGGAAACGCGGGATCCTGACCTTCAGGATGACGCAGATTCTTAGGGCATGGGTGTTTCGATAAGTATCTGAATCATACCTTGGGCTGCCTGCTGTCACCCCAATGTCGCCAGTGTGGCGCACAAGACACGGCGTTTCATACGCTAGTCGAGTGCGCAGCATGGGCACCACAGAGGTTTGAACTCGAGATAATAGCAGGTCCGATCGATTCGCTCGGCAGTCTGGTGCAAGCTATGCTGCAGAGCGATGATCATTGGGTGGGTGCGTCCAATTTCTGCGAGGCTGTAATGTCTCAAAAGGAGGCCGCAGAAGCAGAACGAAATAGGGAGAGAGACTTCCCTCCTTGAAAATACCGCTACAGGGGCCCTCTAGCATCTAGGGAGCAGAGGAGTCTTCACCCCTGTTGACGAAGGAGTTTGCCTCTCCCGGGGCATTCTCAAGCACTGATGCGCTAGGATCAGCGCGGGCGTAACTACGTTCTAAGTCTCACGCTCTTCCTGCCATAAGCGCGGGGCACATGGGAGGAGGGTGGTTTTAGTGGAGTATTGAATTGGTTGGAAGGTTGGTCGAGTCTCCACACAACCCGGCCGATTAGTGTTTGGATTGCCCCCTTGGGAATGCCTCCATAATCGACTATGGTCTAATCCCTAGCAAAGGACCCGGTGCTGTGCGAAATGCATTTCCCACGACTTAAAAAAAAACCTCTGGGATAATGTTACAGATACAGGCCGTTTCACGCAGATGTAGCGATGGGTGTAATGCGTTATTTGTGATCTAATTGGGCCACAACCTTTGACATTATTGCAGGTGTGGCTCCTAGCATAAAAATTGGAGTTGCTAGAGTTTAGACAAGTATGCGAATTTGCCCCTATTATTTACAAGGTTTTATTTAACTTGCAATGGATGTATGTTTGTAAGTTCGGGGGGAATCTTGCAAGTTAAATTTGACCGACTTTCCGGTTTCCGATTGAGCTGAAATTTTGCACGCATATGTATATCGCGTGACGATGCAATAATATGATGGAGCTGATATGATGATGGAGTCGGAAGGTGATCATAGGAACTCCTGTGCTAAACAAGATAGACCCGTCGTGTTTGGGCTCGTTTTACTTGTCTTGGCTAGCACTCTGCTGCTACATGATATCCAGGATCTCAAAAGCTCGTATATAAAAACCTTTTTAAAAAAGCTTATTTCTAAAATAATTTGCCACGGTATACAAAAATTTCATAAGTAAAAATAAGGATATAAAAATAATTCATAGTACATATTACAGAAGAAAGATGCATGTAAGATTGTTTATAATGACAAGAGAGAGAGAGATGTAACAAATTTAGATAATAAAAAAAAAGTGATGAAGGCAATGATTTTAGCATGGCTCTGCCACGTAACTTGGATACTTTCTTAATATCTACACAGTTAGTTAGTCTAGAATACTTTATTATTAAGCTGTGTACATACAACTCTATATTTCGTATAACGTTATTACCTTGCCAAGCTTGTAAGGAATTTATGGAGATATGTTGCAGTATAAAATTTTAGCCAAAAGGCCCAGCTTGCCATACACAACGCGGTGCTGGTACCTACGCTTACGTATGGAAGCGAGAGTTGGGTATGGAAGAGAGAGCATGAAAGTAGAGTAAACGCGGTCGAGATGCGAGCACTGCGCAAAATCTGCGGAGCGACGCTCGCGGACCGCGTTCGTAATACCGAAGTAAGAAAGAGAGTTGCTCTGAAAGAGAGTGTCGGGGTGAAGGTAAGGAAAGGAATGCTTCGGTGGTTCGGGCATGTGGACACAATGCATGATGAAAGAATGACTAAACAGATATACAAAGCAAAAGTGGATGGATGCAGAAGTCGTGGAAGGCCACGACACACCTTCCATGATCAAATTGATCGTGTACTAGCAGAAGGTGATGTCAGGAGCCTTAAGAACAGACGAGCGTGCATGACAAGAGTTATGAATGTCAAAGAAGCAAGTGAGGTGTGTAAGAATAAGCCTAAATGGCGCTCTGTTGTTCGTGCCTACCCCGCAAGGGAACTGGCGTGAAGTTATGTATGTATACAATTTTAGTACGTCATGTCATGATTATAACTATAATAATATTTTTGTTTACTTTTGTTGCGTCTCTTACTGAGTATGCACTGTTTGCTACAAGTCTACAACTTATAGCGGCCACTTGCAATAACAAAGACTCGTTAGTACTGTATACTTGTTATAATTAATAAATTGTCATTACATCGTTTTCTTTCACTAACTTAAACTATAAAATGGCTATTAAAGATACGCATGGCGCGCAGGTCAGCGCGTGAGCTCTACCTACATGAGGATGCTTGTCAAGGTCTGGAAATCAACTAACTAGCTTGGCGGGCGGCCTCAGTGGTAACACGAAGTCTTCGCCGATTATACATCCTACTTCCTGCGCACGTATACTCTTGCTGCGCTAGTCTCCATTAATTCTTCGAAACCTAATCCTGTAACATACTTCTGTATAAAACTTATAAAAAAAAAGTTGAGATTCAAACGTCTGGTGGATGTCTCACGTGACCAAAAGACTGGTTTAAACCTCGGACAACGCATCAGCATTGCCATTCAGAGAGGCAACGTGGCCAGTCTTTTGGGCACGTTTCCGCCTGACAGCGGTCTAGAACTAGATTTTATAATAGTACTCTAATTTTCTACTAATCTTAAGTTATTTTTGTAAACATTTCCTTGTGTCTGGGAATATGTCTGCAATAAACAGAACTCATTTCATTACTTCATAATATTATTATAAATCACACATGTCACTCGCCTTACATACGTTTATCATAAATATTACTCATAAATAATATATATATAAATTATAAACATAAAAAGCTGTAAAAGACAAAATATACAAGTGAAATCGACACAGCCTTTTAAATTTACTATATTAACAAAACATTTGGCCCTAATCGACCCGGATTAAACCAGCAACTACAGATTTATATATTTACGACAAATAAATACGTTATAATGTCAATCTCACAACTTAAAACAAAACGAACAACAATAAAAGGAAAACTTACTCGACTCAATCACTACATTTTACAAGAAAACTACGACATATCACAAATTCAAAACAGATACAACGATTTGGAAAAAATATTCGATCATTATGACAAAATTCAATCATCAATAGAAGAATTAGAGGACGACGAACAAGCACATCAGCAAGACCGGCAAGCAGTCGAAGAGACATACTACGCCAGCAGGGCAGCTTATAGCAAAATCCTTGACTCCCAGGCGGCTACGCAACCGTGTATAGCCCACTACAACAGAGATAGCGTACACCACATCAAATTACCACAACTGGAACTACCATCATTTAACGGCAAGCTGAAGGAATGGCCTAGCTTCAAGAATATATTTATGCTTATCATCGACGATGCTAACATCCCGACAATACAGAAACTAGTATATCTTAAATCATCATTGAAAGATGAAGCAGCTGCACTGGTAAGCTACTTATCACCGAGGATAACTATACCAAAGCTTGGGACATATTGACAACCAGGTACGAGAATAGTCATAATACGATTTTATACTATACATAACTTTACGCCAGTTCCCTTGCGGGGTAGGCACGAACAACAGAGCGCCATTTAGGCCCATTCTTACACACCTCACTTGCTTCCTTGACATTCATAACTCTTGTCATGCACGCTCGTCTGTTCTTAAGGCTCCTGACATCACCCTCCGCTAGTACACGATCAATTTGATCATGGAAGGTGTGTCGTGGCCTTCCACGACTTTAATTAGATATCTTGCGGCCTACTTTAATTTTAGTTTGTATATATGATTTATTTTTAGTTTAATTTATTGTATAGTTTAATTTATTTATAATTTAGTTTATTTATAATCAGTTACCTTATTTATATTGTTACATCAATAAAAGATTTTATTATATAGTTGAGATTTAAATGGAATAAGAAATATAAAGAAAAACAATTTTTAGCTAGACGTGCTGCTGGGGAGTTTCTTGCCGCTTCTTCTCCTTAACAGCAATAGCACGCTGCGAAGCGGTGCACATAGACTAGGAAGCATAATTAAATTTTAATTTATGTGTATAACCTTCAAATAGTGTTCTCCAGTGGAACTTATTTTGTATAAAACACTTAAATTTGCATTTGATTATAAAAAGAATTAAGAAACAACAGTTGACCTAATGAGAGCGTATGATAACATTTGTAACATAATTAGGTATAATTAACAATAATGTCAATAATAAAACTTATAGGTACACATACTTAAACCTACGCGCACTACCACCGCATTGCATTACACGCACACTCCACAAACAAACCAAGACACACAAAGAGCCTAAAAATTAATAACCCAGGCACAGAAAACAAAAAAAACAACACACATGGCACTAGATAGGACAATATATATAAGTATAAATATAAGGCCAACACTGCACATGCACTTCCTCACAACACCAGCATGTAACAGATACACTCTACATTAGTATAAGTTTAGTATTAAAATAAGTTATTCTTAAGGTACACCACAACATAAAAATGACTAAATTAATGTCACATACAGTAACAAAAATAAACAATAAGCGTGTATGGAGTCTCAAATTTTTCATAGAAATTAAGTAGTAAAAAAGGGTACGGAACTCGAGTCCGTAGAGATATTAATAATAAAAACATTAAAAAAACAAAACAATTATGTCATAGATTGATTAATCACTATAGTTTTCATTAATTTTTATATCAGCATATTATTTTTTATACATGTTAATTTTTTATATATAATTAACTTAGTAATAAATAAATAATCGAGGTAGCTTAGTGGTTAGCTCACTCGCATCCAGAACTCAAAGAGGTGCCGGGTCGAATCCTGACCGGAAAGCATGCACTAGTCAGGAAGTTTTCTGATCTTATTTGCATACTAGCTTCTGTCCGCGACTTCGTCCACGTGGAATAATAAAAAAAGTAAGTTAAAAACACCCCCCATTTTGAAACATTTTTCATTGGTGATGATATATAGCCTATAGCCTTCCTCGATAAATGGGCTATCTAACACTGAAAGAATTTTTCAAATCAGACCAGTAGTTCCTGAGATTAGCGCGTTCAGGCAAACAAACAAACCCTTCAGCTTTATATATTAGTATAAGATAAGATTGTTACAGCAATTACCACATGCTGGCGGTGCAATAAAATATCGTGATATGAAATGCATATCCATATGACCGATGTGTGAAACCCGCCAATCCGCCTCATAGCCGGTTCCTATATCTTACCTAGCGATCATTCATTTGCACGACTATCGATTATTTGATATAATCTCCAAACAATTCATGTCCAAATTCAACCGGTGGTAGGGCAAGTGAATGAATTAGTAAGATAAAGAATCCAGCCATTAGATAAGCGTGGCGGGTATACTGTCCATTCCCATACAAAAGGGAGGCCCGAGCCCAGTAGTGGGACGCTAACGAACTTTGTTGCGGACAGAGAGCACTCCACATACTCTCCGCGCCCTACATACCGCCGACGTCCATAGCTCGCACAATTAGCAGCTAGGCGTAGGCGGACGGTAAGCGGGATATAGGGCCTTGGAGGCAACATTATTATTTTTGTTTATATTTTATTCCAGAAGCACTTTCTGCGTGTTGCAGTCGACGCCCCGTGCTATATGCGGCTCGCCAACCTGCATCACGATCTGGAGCTTCCCTCCATCAAAGACTATATAACCTATCGCGCAGATTCTTTGACCATGCCCCCCATCACCCGAACCCTCTGGTGACGGAAACGGTCAACTACAAACCCACACCGAACGCTCCCACGAGAAACCATCGACCTCGCAATGTACTTATTGACGAGCCCGATGAAATCACACGTCTCCTCGCGATCATGAACCCCCCGAGGCTCAGAACATCAGCCTGGCAGAACATACGCAGAAAAAACGAGAGCCCCCGGCTCGGATCCTCTTACACAAAGGTAAGAGCCACCAATCACACTCACTCACTACAGACACAAGTAGCCATACAAGATTAGCTTAGCCGTGTTGCTGGCGAGTTTCTTCCGCCGCTTCTTCTCCTCCAGCTATAACACGTTGCGAAGCGGTAGTAATGAGAGACTAGGATCGGCTCCGACGACGGAGTCGATAATTAGTCCCCAAATAATCACTTCAGCCTGTTGGCTTAGCTCATTCAGCCTTTTACGGCTAAATCTCAATATAGAGTCAATCCCCCGCAGCGGTCGAGCCGAGGTCGAACCTCACAGGAGGTGCCTCCTCGAGCGCGCTGCTTCCGGGCTGAACGCCTCCGCTCCCAAGGAGTGGGGAAGCCCCCAAAGTCCGGTATCGCTGAAACAGCCATCTGCGGCTATTCAGCTGGGTCCAGCTCCAAAAAAGAGTTACCGAGTTACCACTCTCTCTCTCTCTCGACTCTCTCGCATAATTTGTCATTTTCAATACGTACTTCTTTATGTATATACCAAGTTATATGAATAATTTAATAATAATTAATTAATTAAAAAAAATATTTAAAAAATAATTAAAAATTTATTAAAATAAATTAATAACAGAACTTTTAGAAAGATGACTGTCAGGGATGGAAGGTACACCGAACGAATGATATAGAAAGAAGAGTGAATTTGGGGAATAGTTTGAATGGAGCTTTAGGTAAACTTCTAGGCGCTAAGAACCTCAGCCGGAAGGCTCAGCTCGCCGTACACAACGCGGTGCTGGTACCTACGCTCACGTATGGAAGCGAGAGTTGGGTATGGAAGAGAGAGCATGAAAGTAGAGTAAACGCGGTCGAGATGCGAGCACTGCGCAAAATCTGCGAAGTGACGCTCGCGGACCGCGTTCGTAATACCGAAGTAAGAAAGAGAGTTGGTCTGAAAGAGAGTGTCGGGGTGAAGGTAAGGAAAGGAATGCTCCGGTGGTTCGGACATGTGGAAAGAATACAAGATGAAAGAATAATTAAACAGATATACAATGCAAAAGTGGATGGATGCAGAATGCGTGGAAGGCCACGACACACCTTCCATGATCAAATTGATCGTGTACTAGCGGAAGGTGATGTCAGGAGCCTTAAGAACAGACGAGCGTGCATGACAAGAGTTATGAATGTCAAAGAAGCAAGTGAGGTGTGTAAGAATAAGCCTAAATGGCGCTCTGTTGTTCGTGCCTACCCCGCAAGGGAACTGGCGTGAAGTTATGTATGTATGTATGTATGTATTTAATAATAATCATACAGTCCAATTTATATCGAGTTTCATTTTCAAAATAGAAGCAACTGCCACTAATAAAATTAGTATAATAAATTATAGCAATTTGCATATTAATTCAATTATAATGCATCTAATGTGCTTTGAATAATGTATGTTGTTTGTCCATATATAAATTGACTTTCCAAGTTCCGGTTTATTGTATTTATATTATCATAATAGGTGTAGTAGGAAATCTTTAATACTATACAATTCTAAACATGCCTCGTTTGTATATTGAGGCTATAAAAAAAAAACAACTGGAATAGACTATATAAACGATGCAATTTTTTTTTTATTTCTTGTCTGTTTGATCGGGATTCACGTAAAAATTATTAGGCCGATTTCGATGCGGTTTTCGCTGATCGACAGCAAATTCTGAGACTTAAAATCTGCGCATTTATCCTGGGAATCCCGAGGGTATTTTTCTGGGAATTATTGAAAATGGCCAGATTGAAATGACAAGGAGGGAAGGGTCGTAAATTTCGTAAGGTCACATTTCAGTCCATTATTTAAGCTTCAAAACACGATTTTATTTATTTATTTTTATTGCAGGAGATCAGCAGACAGGCAGACGGCCCGCTTGATGGAAAGCGGTTACCATCGCCCATGGACATTTGCAACAGCAAAGTGGCTACAAATGCGCTGCTGCTCTCTTAAGGGAGACTGGAACCTGGTCACTAATGCCGGAACACAACTCAAGGTTGTTATGGCGACATACTCTAGACCAGGGGTGGTAGCCATCCAGTCGGGCAAATGCCCTACCACCTGGCAAAGATTCTAGCACGATTCCAAAATATTACACAGTAATCAAATAAAGATCTATATGTGAACATTAACAACGAGTAACACTGAACGCTTCAATAATCTTATTTGCTTAGTTTTGCGCATGCGTGTATTAAGTATTGTTTGATTTGAAACTTGTTTATTCATAGTTCACACCGGCCGTGATGTCACACGTATGCTAATGTCAAAGCGAAGAGTAGGGTTGGCCAATATTTGCCATGGCCGTGAGGAGAATTGGAATTTCAAGAAGGCCTAAAGAGGTCGACTTTTGAGAGTCGCTATAGTGCGGCTTCATCTGGGTTAATCTATATATATATATACAACTAAAAAAGACGCTTTTTAGAAAATCCAACTAAACAATAGAAAATAAATTTGAATTAAAAATAGTGTAAGAAAAAATGATTTTATTGTAAAAAAAAGCGTGGGGTGCATAGTATCAATAATAATAATAATAATAACCGCTCCCGCAGGGGGGCTTTGTGGCGAAGCCTTAGGTGAGTAGCGACACCTCGTACCTGACTCCGGGGGCCAAGGCAAGGCCCCCGCCTCCGTGCTTGCCTTAACCAGCCGGCACGGAGTGGAGATCGCTAGAGCTAAGACTCGAGCTTCAGGGGCGGAAGTGATAAATGGTCTAACGTCGGAAGTAGCTTCGGTGAACCTGCAGCCCACCTCTCTACACCCCTTAGCCACTCACACCCATGTTGCCCCTGTCTTTATGGCATTTTTTGGGGCCCATGCAGGGAGTGGCGAGTCACCGTCTGCCCATTTTTCCATGTTCCCTGAACATCGCGACGGGCAGACGCCATAGTCCCCATATTCTCAGACCCCTAGTACCATTAGCAGTTCACCACAATAGCCCGGTACTTGAGTTTTTTATATTTTTTTTATAAATTAATTTGTATATTTTATAAGAAAAATGTAAAAAATTTGGAATAAAAATATATATGTGAATAATAATAATATCCAGTCTCCCTTAAGAGAACAGCAGCGCATTTGTAGGACCTTTGCTGTTGCAAATGTCCATAGGTAATGGTAATCGCTTTCCATCAGGTGGACCGTCTGCCTCTCTGCTGAACTCAAGCTTTTAAAAAAATTAGTTAAGGTATATATGATGTATCAACCCTATAACGCAAAACCTCTTTAAGTAATCAACTTGAACTTAGCATAAAACAACATGATTTTACACTTATTTACGTCCTAGAAACTCAACACTACATCATACTCGCGTTAAATCCCAGTTGCATACTGACTATGTATTACAGAAATGTTTTTTTCATGTAGTGATTGGCTTCAACCAAATTATTTTTAAAAAAATCTAAATTCCTATTTTAACGTCAGCTTTGTTTAACTGGCTTCAGTCTGAGAGCTTGGGACTCGGTCTACATATTTTTGATTTGTATCTAAGTCTCCTGCAAGACGGAACCACCACAAATTTGTTGCCCGAACTGTCACACACGGCTCATTGGGAAGTACCACTGTGGTCAAATACAGATAATTGAAACGAATGATGAAACTGATACTTCTCCCTCTAACTGCATAGAATTTGTATTAGAAAAAAAGAGACGATATAATTCTCTTGGTTTTTATATGTAATAAACGTTACGCTTGAAAACCGAACAAGCCCGATATTGACATGGAAAATTTCGTCTCCCTGCGGTGGTTTGAAATGAATTCATTTTTAATGTTTACATTAAATTTCTGTAATAAAATTACTTATTTAGTATTGGTAACCACTTTTTCATAACTATAAAGAGCATAATATATTATTTCAAACTTGTTTGGACATTTTATTACGATGTTCTAAGACATTCTAAGTGAACATGTGTGAGTTTTTCCTGGTGTGTTGTTGGAATTGGTAATGATACTTTACGTTTACGAAGCCAAAACTAGATGGCGCTGTACCGTTTTGGAACGCACTATGGTTTTAAATTATTGTGTGTTCTTTTATTTGTATGTATAAGAAGGTTACTTTATAGTCTGTCGCCCTATGGTGGGCACCATTAATTCATCCCACTCTCACGGCTACAGTCCAGCCGAGGTAAAACTCCTTAGGGAGCTCACTCGAGCAAGTTGCACCCTCGGGTTCGAGCGCTTTCGCTTCGCGAAGGCACTCGCCCCAAAAACCCCGGTAAAGTTGTAAGGTCTTCGGACCAACAACATAAAGTCAAGTCCAATAAAAAAAAGGTTACTCTATATAAAACTTGCATCCGTCCCATTATGTTCTATGCGAGTGTTGTCTTCGGCCACGCCAGCGATGCTAACATCTGGAAACTGCAAAGAATCCAGAACCACTTTCTGCGTGCTGCAGTCGACGCCCCGCGCTAAATGCGGCTCGCCAACCTGCATCGCGATCTGGAGCTTCGCTCCATCAAAGATTATATAACCACCCTATTACGCAGATTCTTTGACCGTGCCCCCCATCACCCGAACCCTCTGGTGAAGGAAACGGTCAACTACAAACCCACACCGAACGCTCCCACGAGAAATCGTCGCCCTCGCAATGTACTGATTGACGAGCCCGACGAAATCACCCGTCTCCTCGCGATCATGAACCCCCCGAGGTTCAGAACATCAGCCTGGCAGAACAGACGCAGACAAAACGAGAGCCCCCGGCTCGGATCCTCTTACACAAAGGTAAGACCCACCAATCACACTCACTCACTACAGACACAAGTAGCCATACAAGATTAGCTTAGGCGTGTTTCTGGAGAGTTTCTTCCGCCGCTTCTTCTCCTCCAACCATAACATGTTGCGAAGCGGTAGTAATGATAGACTAGGATCGGCTCCGCCGGCGGAGTCGATAATTGGTCCCCAAATAATCACTTCAGCCTGTTGGCTTAGCTCATTCAGCCTTTTACGGCTAAATCTCAATATAGAGTCAATCCCCCGCAGCGGTCGAGCCGAGGTCGAACCTCACAGGAGGTGCCTCCTCGAGCGCGCTGCTTCCGGGCTGAACGCCTCCGCTCCCACGGAGCCGGGAAGCCCCCAAAGTCCGGTATCGCTGAAACAGCCATCTGGGGCTATTCAGCTGGGTCCAGCTCCAATAAATAATAATAATTGGTTAGATTTCGATTCCAGAAGCGAATATATATTTTTGAGTATATAACACATTGTTTGATATGGCTTCACTAGAAGTTTTTGGGGACTGTTGTACATGTGTTTTTCTTATAATAAATAATAATTTGAAACACAGATACGTTATAGTCTTATTACTAATTGGATTTTTTTTTATGTTTAAGGCTTGGCTACTAGGCCTTTAAGCCAGGCGCCGTTGTATTGTAGGCTAAAATCGACGTCATTCAACGGAGTTCTTGTGAAAACTCGAAAGGCCACATTTGGCTATACAGTTCACATTTCTCGCAAAAACACATAATTACTACTCAAAAACTATCAATATCCTACAACTATTGTTCATTTTAGAGTAAATTTACACATTTTTAGACAATAAAACTGCACAGCACAACGTCTTCTTTCAGTTCCCGCCAAAAACTCCACTAATTGGATTTGTATCCAATAAAGCATAGATTATCAGAGGATCGATTACTTGTCAATTGAAGTACATTCGTTGGATAGTTTTTGAATTATCACCATTTTTGTTGAACTAGGCAAAAGTTTGACAGCGCGGCAATCTTGATTGCGGTTTGTGGGAAAAAAAATTATCATTTTTCCATCAAAGGAGTTAAATCATATAATTATTTCCTTTCAAGAAGCCTCCATTCTTTTTGTTTATGGAAATGTGTGCATATATGATCGTAAGCGTAATTGTCAAACAGCTCCGCTTCCGCCCCGCTTCCGATCGACGCGTCGCTGTGGTCGTAAACACAGCCTTATAGATCTAAACGTAATTTTATAAGGATAATAGTCAATTAGGCAATATTGACAATCAAATAGTACTTTAGATGTAAGTAAAACAGAAGGCTAAAAGTCAATGATACAACCTTCAAACAAAACAACCGTCATTTAATCTAATATATAAAATTCTCGTGTCACAGTGTTAGTTACCATACTCCTCCGAAACGGCTTGAACGATTCTCATGAAATTTTGTGTGCATATTGGGTAGGTCTGAGAATCGGACAACATCTATTTTTCATCCCCCTAAATGTTAAGGGTAGTCCAGCCCTAATTTTTTTTTTTAATTTTTAGATAATTTTTATTTTTTTAGGATACAGCATTAAAAATACATACAACCCTAAATTTTCACCCGTCTACGATCAACCCCTATTTTTTATTTGTTAATTATAAACTTTAATTATTTGGTAAGATTTTTAATCTTATTTTGTGACATGACTTAGAATAAAAAAAAGTATATTACTCTTTTAGATTCACAATTAGAACCGGTAGGTGGCGCTGAGATCGGATTCTGGAATCCTCCTAATCACCTGGAGCGATTTTGGTGATTTTGTTTTTGTGTGTTTGAGTGGGTACCCGGATGGTTTAGATTCGCAATTAGAACCGGTAGGTGGCTCTGGGATCGGGTTCTAGAATTTTATTTTTTTAAAGGCAGGACAACGTCTGCTGGGGCCGCTAGTATATATATAAATAAATCGGCAGACAAACATACAATATAGAGAAACGTCAAATTTAGCAGAAAAGTGTATGAGTGGCTATGCAATAGACTTTTTTTTTTTTTTTTATTGCAGGAGATCAGCAGACAGGTAAATGGCCCACTTCATGGAAAGCGGTTACCATCGCCTATTGACATTTGCAACACCAAAGGTGCTACAAATGCGCTGCTGCTCTCTTAAGGGAAACTGAAACCTGGTCACTAATGCCGGAACACAACTCGAAGGTTGTTATGGCGACATACTTTAAATAAATTAAATGAATATTTTGACTTCCAATAATTATGTATATGCCCGCGACTTCGTCCACGCTTGACTTTAAATTCCCGTGGGATTTCCGGGACACAAACAACTTAATAAACTTGAGCGCCTCCAAAATTTTTGCATAAGGTTCATATTTCATGCCTACGCAAATATGACCATGTCTCTGAATTCGGAAAAAACTCAAGTGGTTGCCCAATTCGATTTCGCCTGATGCTTTTTTTTGCAGGAGTTCAGCAGACAGGCAGACGGCCCACTTGATGGAAAGCGGTTACCACTGCCTATGGACGTTTGCAATGCGCTGCTGCTCTCTTAAGGGAGACTGGAACCTGGTCACTAATGCGTGCACCACTCCCGCCAGGTTTTATACTATAATATCGAAAAGACAAGTTTATGAAGGTAGTTAAACAAAAATGTCGCTCAAATCAGTACCTATTTTAGTAAACAGTTCTCATAATTGGATTTTATCAACGGAAGTGACAAGGAAACTGGCTGACTGGACACGTCTGTAGTTCATTATTTAAATCATTTACACTATTTATAAAAATCACACAATCATCATTGTTAATTACATTTTAAGAACAGGAAATTATTGATGAAATTACTAAATGTTTAGTTGACATTTAACAATAGCTTTTTTTTATTGCAGGAGTTCAGCTGACACGCAGACGGCCCACTTGATGGAAAGCGGTTACCATCGCCTATGGACATTTGCAACACCAAAGGTGCTACAAATGCGCTGCTGCTCTCTTAAGGGAGACTGGAACCTGGTCACTAATGCCAGAACACAACTCAAGGTTGTTACGGCGACATGCTTTAGACCAGGGGTGGTAGCCATCCAGTCGGGCAAATGCCCTACCACCTGACTGTGGGTTGTTTAGTCGCCTCTTACGACAGGCCGCCCGGCCGCAGGAAATTGTATCCTTTCTCCGTTCCTGCACGGATAATAAAAATGTGCATAGACATAAGGTATTTAAACTGATAAATCCAAGTTCGAATAGAACTTGACCAACTTTGCGCTAAACAATGCTACACTTTTAATAAATAAGTCTAAGTCTATATCTTCCAACGTACTTAACTTATTAAATTCATTTGCTCTTCTAATACAGAACGAACACACACAGAAAGTGAAAAAAGGAAATTGCAATGTTGACAATGACAGACGCTGAGGTTAATAATTAGAAACAAAGAGGATATAATCAATACGCTTAACATAAATATTAAAACCAGCTAAAAGATTTTACATGTCTAAAAAATCTTCTTAGACAAGATAGAAAATCAAAACTTAGATGTAAGTAATTTTAAACTTTATTGTCAAATAGCTAAACATAATTGTCTGTGAAACAGTCTGTTCTGTGACTTAGTTTGAAAAGGTAGTATATGCTTGCGGAACGTTAAATGAATTAATTTGAAAACTGGCGAACATTTTCATACCACGACTGTAAAATTGTCTGCCTTTTTAAGTTTCTGTAGTCAAAATATGAAGAAAAACACAATAGATCCGTAGAAAATACTTTAGATACTCATTCTACTTGGCCTACACGTGCTTAGGCTATTTCTCATCATTACATATCAAAATGAATGTGGAAAGAATGCATGATGAAAGAATGACTAAACAGATATACAATGCAAAAGTGGATGGATGCAGAAGTCGTGGAAGACCACGACACACCTTCCATGATCAAATTGATCGTGTACTAGCAGAAGGTGATGTCGGGAGCCTTAAGAACAGACGAGCGTGCATGACAAGAGCTATGAATGTTAAAGAAGCTATCCGTGCAGGAACGGAGAGAGAATACAATTTCCTGCGTTGAGGCGGCCTGTCGTAAGAGGCGACTAAACAACCCACAGCCAGGTGGTAGGCCATTTGCCCGACTGGATGGTTGCCACCCCTGGTCTAAAGTATGTCGCCAGAACAACCTTGAGTTGTGTTCCGGCATTAGTGACCAGGTTCCAGTCTCCTTTAAGAGAGCAGCAGCGCATTTGTAGCACCTTTGCTGTTGCAAATGTCCATAGGCGATGGTAACCGTTTTCCATCAAGTGGGCCGTCTGCCTGTCTGCTGAACTCATGCAATAAAAAAAAGAAGCAAGTGAGGTGTGTAAGAATAAGCCTAAATGGCGCTCTGTCGCT
This sequence comes from Dendrolimus kikuchii, assembly GCA_019925095.2. Taxonomy (NCBI): domain Eukaryota; kingdom Metazoa; phylum Arthropoda; class Insecta; order Lepidoptera; family Lasiocampidae; genus Dendrolimus; species Dendrolimus kikuchii. The sequence continues at coordinate 971,173 of CM034388.1, read as the reverse complement.
CGTGCCTACCCCGCAAGGGAACTGGCGTGAAGTTATGTACATATCAAAACCCTATAAACTGTGTGGAGTATTAAAAAAACTTGATTTAAGAACTCGTTTCTAAAAATAATTATTGATTTGAAAGCTTTTCCGATCTGTTCTGTGAATAGTGGAAATTTTTTGCTTATAATAATTTCCGTTTGCTGAATAACCAATAGCGGCCTTGGACTTTAGACTTGTTAGGCTTCTTTAGAATAGAATAGGATTATTGTACAAAAACGCTGTATAAAATTGTTACGAGTTGCAGGCTCGAATTCAAATGCCGTTGCAATTATTATACGAGTTTATTAGAACTATACAAACACGTATAACACAGGTACAAATATATCATGTAGGCATGTGGAAAGAATACATGATGAAAGAATGACTACACAGATATACAATGCAAAAGTGGATGGATGCAGAAGTCGTGGAAGGTCACGACACACCTTCCATGATCAAATCGATCGTGTAGTAGCAGAAGGTGATGTCAGGACCCTTAAGAACAGACAAGAGCTATGAATGTCAAAGAAGCAAGTGAGGTGTGTAAGAATAAGCCTGAATGGCGCTCTGTTGTTCGTGCCTACCCCGCAAGGGAACTGGCGTGAAGTTATGTATGTATGTAGGGACTAATATAACCGGACGCAATAAGTCCAAACGTAATGCACACGTCTTGCTTCGCTTGCGGTTATCGCTTGACTGCCTCATCTCTCAATTGGGGCCTTGCTTTATACTGTACAAATGCGATATGTCTGCTCGGCCGCGTAGACCAAATTTCCTAGAACCACACCTGGCTAATGATTACCATAAAAGATTACAATACACAATGGGCTGTTTGTTTCTAATCACAAATTTTAAATACAAAGTAAAGAAAAGAAGTCCAAATGCCGAAAGGTAATAATGCAGGTGCGAATTTGTCTTTGTCGGTCGTAACAATATCGAGAACATTAATATTCCACTACTTAAATTCCGCCAGTCTTATTGGCCATGGTAATTTCTTCCAAAGAACCTTTGGATGGAGTACAAGAAGATTAAAAGAAGTCGGTAGTTACCCAGAACTAGTAGGACAGTTTAGTATACCTAAATTAATATTATGAAAAGGCAAAGTTTGTGAATTAGTTCGGGGTAGTTTCCGGTACTACTGATCCGATTTTGAAAATTCTTTCACTTATAGAAAGCTAGATAATTTCCAAGTGACATAGGTTGTTTTTGATTGTGATTAACAAATCGAAAAAGTAAAAATGTTTTACGTCCAGCGAAGTAGGCATGGGAACGCCTGTCAAATATGTCACAGCAATAACGTTCCACGCAAGAATTGCGCATATCCTCGTACGAGGCACTACGAGTGCTTTATTCGTTTATGAACTAAAGGTTATAAAACTTGTGCGTGATTGCATGAGAATTTTTAATGACGCCCAGCGAAGTGGACTCGTTCAGTACATACATACATAACTTCACGCCAGTTCCCTTGCGGGGTAGGCACGAACAACAGAGTGCCATTTAGGCTTATTCTTACACACCTCACTTGCCTCTTTGACATTCATAACTCTTGTCATGCAAGCTCGTCTGTTCTTAAGGCCCCTGACATCACCTTCTGCTAGTACACGATCAATTTGATCATGGAAGGTGTGTCGTGGCCTTCCACGACTTCTGCATCCATCCACTTTTGCATTGTATATCTGTTTAGTCATTCTTTCATCATGCATTCTTTCCACATGCCCCAACCACCGGAGCATTCCTTTCCTTACCTTCACCCCGACACTCTCTTTCAGACCAACTCTCTTTCTTACTTCGGTATTAGGAACGCGGTCCGCGAGCGTCACTCCGCAGATTTTGCGCAGTGCTCGCATCTCGACCGCGTTTGCGTCATGCTCTCTCTTCCATACCCAACTCTCGCATCCATACGTGAGCGTAGGTACCAGCACCGAGTTGTGTATGGCGAGCTGGGCCTTCTGGCTGAGGTTCTTAGCGCCTAGAAGTTTACCTAACGCTCCATTCACACTATTCCCCAAATTCACTCTTCTTTCTATATCAGCGGTGTACCTTCCATCCCTGCTAAAAGCACATCCAAGATATACAAACTCATTCACTTGCTCTAGCATAACATCATCGACCATTATCCTTGCATTCGTTCTGGTTTCTTCTCTTTCAAACACCATAACCTTTGTTTTCTTCGCATTCAATAGACTCGTTCAGTAAATAGTAATATATAAAGTAATTTAATAAATACTGTTACGTGCGAGCGGGGGTACGCACTTAGGATTGGAAGGAAACACCAGGTGTTTTAACCGACTTCAAAAAAAGGAGGAGGTTCTTAATTCGTCGGGTACTTTTTTTATGTATGTTCACCGATTACTCCGAGATTTATGATCCGATTTACGTGATTCTTTTTTTGTTCGACGCGGAATATCTGCCATTTGGTCCCCTTTAAATTTGACATAGTTTGATCCAGTAGTTTCCATTTTATGAACATTTTTTATGAAAAAATTTCCATTCCGTTCAATATGTACATCGATTACGCTGATATTTATGATCCGATTTACGTGATTCTTATTTAGTTTGATGCGGAATAGTTGCCATTTGGTCCTCTAAAAATTTAACATAGTTTGGCCCAGTAGTTTTCATTTTACGAACATTTTTGTGTTCCCGTTTCTTGGGACCTATATTTTTAAGGTGCGCGGCACCTTTCGTAGGTCTACCCATACATAGCTAGACATTAAAAAGTAACAAAAAAATATAATCGTTTAAAAAAAAATCGTTTAAAAAAACCGACTTGAAGTCGATGCAAAGTAAAACATAGAAATTACTAGATTTTGAAAATTACCAAGCACCGACTTTAAGATGTTTTAGATAATATACATTAATAATAATAGCTTTAGAAATAAGTTATTTTATACTTTTTAGTTCTTGAAGTCGGTTTTTTAAACGAAGTTTTAACTATACACTTTTATTAACTTACACGGCCGTACGTGATTCTTCTCCGCAGGGTTGTTCCTACACGCACAACTAACGACGCATTGGCCCGACGATACGACGTCTCACTCACAATACCGTCGCCGACATTGCGTAGACCACCTCCTGCTACTGCAGTACTCACCTCCGATATTACCGCGTGTAGCGCGCTTGTAATCTCCTCTTAAACTAAGCTACACTCCTCCTTCACTAAACTGCTCACTAAACTTTTCACTAAATTCACCTCTATCTTCTGTCCTTGTACATACATACATAACTTCACGCCAGTTCCCTTGCGGGGTAGGCACGAACAACAGAGCGCCATTCAGGCTTATTCTTACACACCTCACTTGCTTCTTTGACATTCAAAGCTCTTGTCATGCACGCTCGTCTGTTCTTAAGAGAAAGAATACAATTTCCTGCGTTGGGGCGGCCTGTCGTAAGAGGCGACAAAACAACCCACAGCCAGGTCGTAGGGCATTTGCCCGACTGGATGGCTACCACCCCTGGTTTAAAGTATGTCGCCATAACAACCTCGAGTTGTGTTCCGGCATTAGTGACCAGGTTCCAGTCTCCCTTAAGAGAGCAGCAGCGCATATGTAGCACCTTTGGTGTTGCAAATGTCCATAGGCGATGGTAACCGCTTTCTATCAAGTGGGCCGTCTGCCTGTCTGTTGAACTCCTGCAATAAAAAAAAAAATCTGACTTACGTGCTTTCTGCGGTTTTGTTTACAAAGAAAAACACGTTTCCTGGTTGTATATTTCTATTATGAACTCCATGTAGATAATACACTAGTAATTTTATTTGCAAATAGCCTGACATATTACGCATTACAAGGTGAAGGCTGAGTCGTACGTATATTCTTTAGAATTCCGCAATAATTCTAGCAAAAACACAACCTTTATGCTTTTGTATGAGAAGTCGTAGTAGTCTAGTGATTACCGCGCTCGCGTCCCAATCTCAGATAACGTGGGTTCAAATCTCGGCCGGAAAAACACCACTAAGGGAACGTACTCAAACCACGTGACCCGTTCAGGGCGAGTCTCCAAAATACCACGCTTGATCAGAGAGAGGAGGAGGGGCTTAGATTACCGTCATGTAACCAATATATACAATACTAGCTTCTGCCTGCGACTTCGTCCGCGTGGAATAGTTAAAAAAAAACCCCACTTTGAAACATTCTTCATTGGTGCTCCGCTCCTATTGGTCTTAGCGTGATGATATATAATAATAATAATAAACCCGCAGGGGGGCTTTGTGGCGAAGCCTTAGGTGAGTAGCGACACCTCGTACCTGACTCCGGGGGCCAAGACAAGGCACCCACCTCCGTGCTTGTCTTAGCCAGCCGGCACGGAGTGGAGATCGCTAGAGCTAAGACTTAAGCTCCAGGAGTGGAAGTGATAAATGGCATCACGTCAGAAGTACCTTCGGTGAACCTGCAGCCCACCTCTCGACACCCCTTAGCCATTCACACCCATGTTGCCCCTGTCTTCCATGGCATTTTTTGGGGCCCATGCAGGGAGTGGCGAATCACCGTCTGCCCATTTTTCCATGTTCCCTGAACATTGCGACGGGCAGACGCCATAGTCCCCATATTCCCAGACCCCTAGTACCATTAGCAGTTCACCACAATAGCCCGGTACTTTTTGTCCTCATTTCCCACAATAGTCTTACACTGGCCGGGGCCTGTCCTTGGGTACATCATGGTGTAGACAGGGATAATCGCCGGTCAGTGTCACGCCACATTTACATTAAATTTGTCAAGGGGCCTCTACGTGTTGGCGTTCCCATGGCCCCATGCAAGCCCTCCAAAAGTCCGGGTCATTTTTATGGCCCGTGGTCTTGAAAGACATTCAATAATAATAATAATCGGCAGACAAACACACACATTGTATATCCCCAAATTAAGCAAGTTACGCTTGTGTTATGGGTAATATACAACGGACTACTCTAGGGCCGATCCCAGACACACAGACCATAGTAAATAACGGAGACAATACGTTTCCGAAATTTACTATACCAGGAATCGAACCCGGAGCCTCTGCGTTGAAGTGAGGTAGGCCGGCAAAGGCTTAGCCCGCTCAACCACAGAGGCCGTCATATATAGCCTATAGCCTTCCTCGATAAATGGGCTATCTAACACTGAAAGAATTTTTCAAATCAGACCAGTAGTTCCTGAGATTAGCGCATTCAAGCAAACAAACAAACAAACCCTCAGCTTTATATATTAATTATAGTATAATATATATACGTGTAAATTGAAATTACATGAATATTATTTTAATTTAATTTGATTGCTTTTAATTTTAAAACTGCGTTGTAATTTTTTATGACTATTTTATTGCCTGAAATAAAGATATTATTATTATTTACTAGCTGATGCCCGCGACTTCGTCTGCGTAGTTCGATTTTATCGTTATCCCACGGGAACTCTTTAATTCAATTAAACTCTTTTGACGGCCTCTGTGGTTGAGCGGGCTAAGCCTTTGCCGGCCTACCTCACTGCAACGCAGAGGCTCCGGGTTCGATTCCTGGTATAGTAAATTTCGGAAACGTATTTTCTCCGTTATTTACTATGGTCTGGGTGTCTGGGATCGGCCCCAGAGTAGTCCGTTGTATATTACCCATAACACAAGCGTGACTTGCTTAATTTGGGGATATACAATATGTGTGTTTGTCTGCCGATTATTATTATTATATTATAATTTTTCGAAGTCAAAAGTACCCTATACGTTGACCAGGGATATAAGCTACCACCATACAAAATTTCATTTAAATCGCTCCAGTCGTTTCGGAGATTAGCCGGTACAAACAGACAGACAAACAGAGAAACAAACAATTAAAAAAAAATCTAAATTAGTTCTATTTCACTTCTTACATCCCCCTGACTCGGTTTTTAGCATTTTCTTTTTTCATTGTACAGAAATTAGATCTCTACAGATTTATTATCTCTTATATTATATATAAAATTCTCGTGTCACAATGTTTTTTCCCATACTCCTCCGAAACGGCTTGACCGATTCTTATGAAATTGTTTATGCATATTCAGTAAGTCTGAGAATCGGCTACTATCTATTTTTCAAACCCTTAAGTGAAAAGGGGTGTCTACCCCAAAAAAATATTTTTTATTTTTTGGATACATTTTTATTTTTTTAGGGTACAGCATTAAAAAATACATACAACCCAAAATTTTCATCCCTCTACGATCAACCCCTATTTTTTATTTGTTAATTATAAACTTTAATTTTTTGGTAAGATTTTTTCATGACTTAGAATTAAAAAAAATAGATTCACAATTAGAACCGGTAGGTGGCGCTGAGATCGGGTTCTGGAATCCTCCTAATCACCTGGAGCGATTTTGGTGATTTCTTTTGTGTGTTTGAGTGGGTCCCCAAATGATTTAGATTCGCAATTAGAACCGGTAGGTGGCTCTGGGATCGGGTTCTAGAATTTTATTTTTTAAAGGCAGGACAACGTCAACAAAATAGACACGTATTAAGAAAATATAAAAAGATGACGTCTGTCGGCAGCGGGGCCTAGGGTCCCAGGGCTCCAGAGACAGGAAATTCCTCACAATACGTGCCGTTATTATTCTTTAAGGAAATCTCGCGCTTTTTTCGGCTATATTCAAATACGGCGCGCACCGTTTCTTCTTCTTCTTCTTCTTCAGCCACTCTCAGTCCACTGCTGGACGTAGGCCTCCCCAAGTACGCGCTACATATCCCGGTCTCCCGTCTTCCTCATCCAGCCCCTGCCAGCGATCTTGCGCAGGTCGTCAGACCACCGGGCTGGAGGGCGTCCTACGCTACGTTTGCCGAGACGTGGTCTCCACGAGTAAGCCGGTACTGCGGTCACCAACCCGCATGCCAAGCGTGGTGACTATGGCATTTCCCCCAAATATGAAACGCACCGTTTAGCGCTTTTTAAATGTCTAATGAGCCAAAAAAATAGCATTCTGTTTGTAATAAATGATTTAAAACCATGTTTATGAATGAAACAACGTAAAACTGGAGTGAGAGGTGTCTTGGCGTTCGAGGGTACGAGAGGGTAAACTAAAAAAAAAATTGGTGACATAGTAGTATGTTTGTCGTTAGACAGTTTAGTAGTTAGTTACAAGTCGTTTGCAGAAGGTTTGCCGATGACAACCCCTTCCTCCTCCCACAACCGCGAGCAGTGGTCGTCTAGTTCTTAGTACTTAGACAAGCTCCGGACCCAGTCGTAGGAAGCGTCCACGACGACCTCCAGCCGCCGTAGGCTCTCACCTCGCGGTGAGTTCGAGGAGCCAGAGAGACCCACATCTCTGGCTAATAAATGGTGAGGCCAGACCACAAAGGGGCCGGCTGGTGGTGAATTCGAGGATCTGACAGGGTGGCTACGAGGTTATTACAATACCTAGTGTTGATGTACACAATTTCAACACCACCCTGAACAATACCGCTTCGGGGGGCCTTTAGCTATCAAAGGAGCAAAGGATTCACCACCCCCGCTGACGAAGTGGATGTGTTCTGATTCCCGGGGCACATTCAGGCACTTTTTGCGCTGGATTGGACTGGGCGTAACTACGTTCTAAGTCTCAGCCTTTCCTACATAAAAAGCGCGGGGCACATGGGAGGAGGGTGGTTTTAGTCGGTAGTGGCTGTTGCCCGTGCAACTTCTCTAAGTCTCCACACAAGCTGGCTTGATTATTGTTCGGATTGCCCCTTATCAAAGGGGAAAGCCTTCATGATCAACTATGGTCTAATCCCTTGCAAAGAAAAAACACAATTTCAACACCAGGCATTGTAATAGACTGATATTGCCATCTTTCAGATTACAAAAAGTACTGTCCTCTTTCTTGGGGGTTGGTATACGCTTCTTCAATAAGATTCCGAGTGAAATGTTACATCTGCCTTTCACTAAATTTAAAACTAAATTAAAAAGCATCTTGCTAAAAAAGGGATACTACACTATTGAAGAATACTTAAATGACAAAAATTCATTTACATAGCAGCTCGCTCCAACCTTTTATACTAAATTTTGTATAACGTTTTTATCTTGCCAAGCTTGTAAGGTATTTATGGGAGACATATTGCAGCATAACATTTTAGCACGTCATGTCATTATTATAAATATAACATTATTTTTCTTTCCTTTTATTGTCTTGGTCTTATTCAGTATGCATTGTTTGCTACAACTCCATTAATTCTTCAAAAAAAGAATTTGAGATATAAATAGAATATGAAATATAAAGAGGCACAATATTTAGCTAGACGTGTGGCTGGGGAGTTTCTTGCCGCTTCTTCTCCGTTACAGCATCAACACGTTGCGAAGCGTTGTACATAGGATAGGAAGTTAACTTACATGTATGACCTTCAAAAAGTGTTCTCCAGTGGAACTTATTTTGAATAAAAACTTTTGAATTTTAATTTGAATATGTCTGTGCAAGTATTCGCAGTTAGAAAGATGTGAACAGCTGGAAACAATATGTAGCAAGCCCAACAGATATCTAAGGTGCCATCCTTCAGAACATATTTCCAGTAGTTATTCGTCTTAATAACTTCAAGTTAATAATAATGGATAGTAACGGCACCCGGTAATGTAAATAAGAAATATTTTTCAAGTTCTTGAAAGTACAATTACCGGACGAAAGACGGAACCTTGAGACGTACATTAAAGTAATTACCTTTAAAACACTTTCAGTACAATATTTAATAGCTACACGTGATGATACAATGTGTAACAAAAAGCTCGTACCTCTTAGTCTACTAGAGCATACCAAGTTGTGGGCATTATAGCTTATAATTAGTGTAAAACTGAAAGAGTTTATACCTATGTTTGTTTATACGAGGGCTACACTGATAGTTTTTAGAACGGGCCACTTTTAAAGAATATAATAAAAAAATAAGTTTAAATTTTGAAAATAGAACTCTTTGCTAATATTATTGAGTACTAATTTCATTCATTTGTCATTTGTTTTACGATTTGGTGGCAAATTGAAATTTGTCTGTGTCACGCCAGTATGAATTTAACGCGAGAAAATTTTCGTACTATGATTTTTTATGACTTTCGATGTCATTTAAGTCAATAAGAATGTTATGACAGACTTCGATTGGCCTTTCACGATGAAGCCCCTTCTCGGGCCACTGTTTATAACTAGTTTAATGAGTTTAAACGGGGTCGCACCAAGCTCAATGATGCTCTGCGTGAGGGACGGCCTTCTACGGCGACGACTGAAGATAACATAAGTGTTGTGCGGTGTATGATAGAGACTGATCCAAGAGTAACCTATCAGCAGATTCGGACAAGTTTAGGCATCGGTATGACTCAAGTGCACAAAATCCTCCACAAACATTTAGCCGTTTGGAAGCTTTGTGCCCGGTGGATACCTCATTATTTGACTGAGGCCCAAAAACTCCGTCGTGTTGATTGGTGCCGTGAAATGATACAAAGATTTAACGGAGGTGACTCAAAAGCTGTGTTCGACATACTTACGGGTGACGAAAGCTGGATTTATTGCTATGATCCGGAAACCAAAAGACAATCTGCTCAGTGGGTGTTTCCTTCCGAGGAGTTGGCAACTAAATTAAAGAGAGGTCGAAGTGTAGGAAAAAATATGGTCGCCTCATTCTTCGGAAGGACCGCTCATTATGCGACAATTGTTTTAGAAGATCAAAAGTCAGTTACTGCAGAGTAGTATACTAACAAATGTTTGCCACTTGTCTTGGAAAAAGTTCGAGAGAAACGACCTCGCAGTAGGATCCTCCTTCACCACGACAACGCCTCCTCGCACACCGCCGGGCGAACGATCGACTATTTGGCGTCGTCAGACGTGGAATTGCTGGGTCACCCGCCCGACCTCGCACCTTGCGATTTTTATTTATTCCCGAAAATAAAAGAAAAGCTTCGAGGAAAACATTTTATGGACGCCAAGAAAGCAATGGCTGCGTTCCAGAAGGCCATCGAAGAGACCCCTAAGGATGAGTGGGCAAAGTGCTTTTCTCGGTGGTTCTATCTAATGCAGCAATGTATTGATGTGAACGGAAACTATTTTGAAAAGATATAATAAAAATAATAACTTGCTAGTTTGCTCAGTTTTTGATTTTCTAAGAACTTTCAGTGTCACCCTCGTAGTAATTAAATTTAAAAAAGAACAATAGTAGATTTCTTATTCTTAGATTTGTTTAGTGTATTTACAACAAATATTGCAATAATATTATTACAAGTTGGGCCACCTGCATTCCTGTATTTATTACCTACCGCGGCGTTTGAGCTTTTGTTATCTTTGTGTTTAAAATTTGTAATTAGACAATAGCCTATTGTGTATTGTACTGGCTTATGGCCGTTCGCAGGCGTAATTATGCAGGTGTGCAGATTATGTTTTCTGGGAATTGCGCCGACGCTTGCCAGGCAGACATATGGCAATGGTGCAAGGGCCCAATGCAGAGAGGGGCAGTCAAGCGACGATTACGATACAAGCAGGACGTGTGTAAATTCGCTAAGCTGTATAGTGACGGACTTTATGCGTGTTATTGAATCATGCAGTTTGTACTGGTTGTGTCCAGTTATATTTGTACCTGTGTTATACGTGTTTGTATAACACTAATAAATTCTACAGTAATTTAATTCGAGTCCCGCGCTCGTAAAAATATAATAGTGTTACACATTTTCGAGTAACGACATTAAAATTCCATTGGAATTATGATAAAGTTTATTACAAATACACACACAACCAAAAACAATACTTGCAAACCATAAGGCAGAAAATCATAACAACATAAAACACGCAAAGTTTCGATTATGAAGATTCCCGTTCCGAATTTACTCGTAATGCCTTGATCGACCGGACCTACATGCGTCTCAAGTTTGAAACGCTGCGGCGCACTCGACTAGCGTGTGTAACGCCGTGTCGGGTGCGCCGCACTGGCGGCAGTCCGGGAAGGCAAGCAGCCCACAATGCGATACAGATATCGTCAGGGTGCCGCTGGTGCGGTTGACCCATTCCGTCAGCTGTGGCCTGATTGTATCCACCGTGTAGCCGCCATAGGCCGCAGGGTTATCGAGCTCTTGAGAGCAGACATGGCCCAATCGCCATGCGGGAGCTAGGCTCAACTGCTGGAGGGGATTACACAATAAGACGAGTGTTGAACTCTACGTGTTTTTGTTGCTTAATAAATTTAACATTAAATTTTAGACTATATATACAGAAATCTTAACTGCTACGTGAAAATAAGTAAAACCCTAAATATGTTCGTAGACGCATCTCCGAAGGTTTTCTGTATTGACAGATTTTGGCACAAAGAGTACTCAGTTTTAACCTTGCTAATTATGTCACAATAAATTATTTCATGTGCGTGACGTAACACATCACTCCTTCCATGTATGTATGGTATATATTTACGCAATAAATTAAATTGCCATATAATAATAATAATACAAACCAGGTGGTATGGTATTTGCCCACCATTTTTTTCTAAAGCAATTGCAATAAACAGAATGTTTTAATCTATACTAATATTATAAATAGGTGAAGTTTGTGAGTTTGTGACATTGTAGGGGGTAATCTCCGAAACTACTAAACCGATTTAAAAAATTCTTTTACTCTTGGAAAGCAACGTTAACAGGGCGTATCATAAGCTATATAACATGACGCTATATACGGCTATCTATCCGTGCAGGAACGGAGAAACAATACAATTTCCTGCGGCCGGGCGGCCTGTCGTAAGAGGCGACTTAACAACCCACAGCCAGGTGGTAGGGCATTTGCCCGACTGGATGGCTACCACCCCTGATCTAGCGTATGCCGCCATAACAGCCTTGACTGTGTTCCAGCATTAGTGGCCAGGTTCCAGTCCTCTTTAGAGAGCGGAAACACATTGGCAGCACTTTTAGTGTTACAACATCCATAGGTGATGATAAACGCATTCCATCAGGTGCGCCGTCTGTCTGCTGAACTCATGCATTAAAAAATATAAATCAAACACAACGAACAGGTTTTTTGTTGCTTACTGTAAATTTTAACTTCGTTATATATTCTCAACGATACTTATCTACAGTTTATCGAAACGACCTCAATAAGTTCATTGATATTTCTTTTTGAAATGTTTTTAAAAATGTCAACAGGCATTATGTGAATGACCCGAATACCTGATGGCTAAAATTAATATTCTATATGTTAAGGACGTAAAGCGTAAGCTTTTTATTCATTCAAATTCAAAAGTTTTCATTCAAAATAAGTTCCACTAGAGAACACTCTTTGAAGGTCATACATGTAAGTTAAAATTTAATTTTACATACATACATAGCTTCACGCCAGTTCCCTTGCGGGGTAGGCACGAACAACAGAGCGCCATTTAGGCTTATTCTTACACACCTCACTTGCTTCTTTCACATTCATAACTCTTGTCATGCACGCCCGTCTGTTATTAAGACTCCTGACATCACCTTCTGCTAGTACACGATCGATTTGATCATGGAAGGTGTACTTCTGCATCCATCCACTTTTGCATTGTATATCTGTTTAGTCATTCTTTCATCATGCCCGAACCACCGGAGCATTCCTTCCCTTACCTTCACCCCGACACTCTCTTTCAGACCAACTCTCTTTCTTACTTCGGTATTACGAACGCGGTCCGCGAGCGTCACTCCGCAGATTTAATTTTACTTCCTATTAGTACGCCGCTTCGCAACGTGTTATTGCTGTTAAGGAGAAGAAGCGGCAAGAAACTCCCCAGCAACACGTCTGCTTTTCTTTATATTTCTTATTCTATTTATGTGTGTTACAGAATTATATTTCTCCCCTAAATAATAATTTTAATTGGAATATTTATTCAATTTTATCATTAACAGTGATATACCTCAAACTTTGGTTTCAATTAAGAGTTAAAAATATAATTATTTTAAATAAGGAGTAAAATAAACTCTTTCTTTTAATATTTTCTTAAGTTTTCGCGACTTGTATACATAATAAAACTACGTTTTAACGGTTTTAAGCGCGGTAATTTTATTTGATTTTGGTTTTTCCGACGTTTTGGCCCAGTGGTTGCTTCTTATTTATTTTTATTATTAATTAATAAGATAAATTGATTTTCAATATTTTTTGATTGCAAATCAAATATTTTGTGACTGAAGATGTCCAACATGTTCTGATGGAATGTGCTCGGAACGAAGCCTCTATCCGTGCAGGAACGGAGAAAGAATACAATTTCCTGCGTTGGGGCGGTCTGTCGTAAGAGGCGACTTAACAAGCCACAGCCAGGTGATAGGGCATTTGCCCGACTGGATGGCTACCACCCATACTCTAAAGTATGTCGCCATAACAACCTTGAGTTGTGTTCCGGCATTAGTGATCAGGTTCCAGTCTCCTTTAAGAGAGCAGCAGCGCATTTGTAGCACCTTTGGTGTTGCAAATGTCTATAGGCCTGTTTGCTGATCTCCTGCAATAAATAAGTAAAATTATAGATGTATCAACCACACCATCTGTTTGAGTAAGATTTTAACAAATAGCCATACGTTTTTCCCCGTACGGGCGAAGTTAATTAAAGACAAACATTAGTGTAGATGTTAATAGGAATTTATGTTTGATATTTAAACTTGCAATATACGTATTTATCACGTGTATGTGACAGAAAAACATCATGACATTAGGTTTTCTTAGTAAATATACATTTATGCTTTGAATTTGCGTCAATTGTTTAATACAGTCATATTTGCCCATAAATTTCCTATCGCTAAGCATTACCAAGCTGATGAACGATGAAACATCAGTTTACTGACCTGGGGACAGGAATTAATGAAATTTGTAAATAGTTTTATATCCATGATTTGAAAGTTCAAGTTATACTTGAGATATAGTTGTTTACAGTTTCCGGGGTGAAGGTAAGGAAAGGAATTACTAGAGATGTGGCTAACAGACAACACATTCCTTCAAACAAGTTTGGATATCTCGTTAAGAAAGTTAACTGCTGTATAACATGCAATGTGACTGAAGATGTCCAACATGTTCCGATGGAATGTGTTCGGAACGAAGCCTCTATCCGTGCAGGAACGGAGAAAGAATACAATTTCCTGCGTTGGGGCGGTCTGTCGTAAGAGGCGACTTAACAAGCCACAGCCAGGTGATTAGGCATTTGCCCGACTGGATGGCTACCACCCATACTCTAAAGTATGTCGCCATAACAACCTTGAGTTGTGTTCCGGCATTAGTGATCAGGTTCCAGTCTCCTTTAAGAGAGCAGCAGCGCATTTGTAGCACCTTTGGTGTTGCAAATGTCTATAGGCCTGTTTGCTGATCTCCTGCAATAAATAAGTAAAATTATAGATGTATCAACCACACCATCTGTTTGAGTAAGATTTTAAGAAATTGTACTATGTATTATGTATACCACCAACATCATTATAATCTCAATTCATTCCTAGGGTTGTCTGGAAGAGATCGCTTTTTAGCGATAAGACCGCCCTTTGTGCATAATGATGTTAATAGGAATTTATGTTTGATATTTAAACTTGCAATATACGTATTTATCACGTGTATGTGACAGAAAAAACATCATGACATTAGGTTTTCTTAGTAAATATACATTTATGCTTTGAATTTGCGTCAATTGTTTAATACAGTCATATTTGCCCAAAAATTTCCTATCGCTAAGCATTACCAAGCTGATGAACGATGAAACATCAGTTTACTGACACTGGGGACAGCGGACTTCCCCCCCTGCTGTACGAAGTGGGTCACTCTGCTCCCCGGGGTGGCCCAGTTACAGGGCGTAGGGGCGTCATGGTGCAGTTACTCTGTACAAGATCCCATGACGCCCCGTAAAAGCGCTATAAATGGGGCGCAGGTTTAGGTTTAGTGGGTAGTTTGGCGGCCGTTTCTCGCGACAACTTCGTTTTAGAAGCCAGCGTGGAGGACCGGTCGCTGAGAGTCCCACACACCCTCGATGCAGGCCTTATGCCTGCATTTTGGCCCTTCCCCCGAAGGACCCGAGGATGGTGTCCAAAGACATTCCCCCTGCAATATCAAAAAAAAAAAACAGAAAAAAAATAAAAAAAAAAATGTAGAGAGGATGGATGAAAATAGAATCATAAAACAAGTGTATGACAGTATTGTGAATGGTAGAGTTGGCATCGGTAGACCACGACGTACATACACACCATGATCAAATAACAGAAGTGTTAAAACGAGGTCAGATAAAAAGCATATCAAATAAACGTGCATGTATGAAGAGGTTAATAAAAGTAGATGAAGCGAAAGTTGTTTTTTTTTCTTCTTTTTTTTGAATGCAGGAGTCAAGCACACGAGACGGCCCATTTGTCGGAAAGGTGTGCTACAGAATGCGCTGTAAAGAAACTGGAACCAGGTCACTAATGCCGGAACACAATTCAAGGTTGTTATGGCGACATACTTTAGACCAGGGCTGGTAGCCATCCAGTCGGGCAAGTGCCCTACCACCTGGCTGTGGGTTGTTAAGTCGCCTCTTACGACAGGCCGCCCGGCCGCAGGAAATTGTATTCTTTCTCCGTTCCCGCACGGATAATATTTTCGCTGCCTACCCTCATGGGAAAAACGCGTGATAATATGTATGTATCATTCATATTTGATAAGTTTTTTATTTATAAATAACATATTTGGTTAAAGGAGGTTGTATTCTGTAATATTTTAGTCCTAAAACTTTACTGTTTATTCTTAAATTCTCTTCAATAACGATGAAGCTAACTCCATATAGTGTACACAACTGCCAAGCAAAATATAACAGGCGAGTCGAAGCCAACCACCTGATTTGAAGTAATACAATTAATGACATGTTGTGTAGTTTTATTTATCATTTTATTGGAATTCACTTGCTAGGTTTCAAAACCAAGCAAGTGCCTTTGAACATTTCACATAATAATCCAATAATTCAACCTAGCAAGTGAATTACAATACTTCAAGTAATAATCAGACAACGGTAAAGAGTTACACCCTTCAGCGGTACGTATGCTAAAAGTGCAAGCAGAGCGTGTCGTCTGCTTTGTTGGTATTTCCATCATATATCGGTGGCGTCAGTGCGTATGTCTGCTTGTCCGGTGGTAAAATGGTGAGGAAGGATCCAATTGATGTAATTCCGTGGCACACGCCCCGAAGACGGCCTCTGTGGTTGAGCGGGCTAAACCTTTGCCGGCTTACCTCACTGCAACGCAGAGGCTCCGGGTTCGATTCCTGTAAATTTCGGAAACGAATTTTCTCCATTATTTACTATGGTCTGGGTGTCTGGGATCGGCCCCAGCGTGGTTCGTTGTATATTACCCATAACACAAGCGTAACTTGCTTAATTTGGGGATATACAGTGTGTGTGTGTTTGTCTGCCGATTTATTTAAAAAAAAAGTGTATCCTATAGAATACCGACAAACTAGCAACTTTACGTCGATGAATTAGGCTCAGAAGCCTCTCGTCGAATAGTCGGTTATTGCCTATCAGGTTCCTAGCTCTTTTCTCTATTGACTCGAGTGTCTAGTATATTGTTATAGTTTTGAAGCTTTATTATGTTCTTATATAAAAACTAGCTGACGCCCGCGACTTCGTCCTCATGGGGCGGTTTTTTAAGTATCCCACGGGAACTCTTTAATTTTTCGGGATCAAAAGTATCCTATATACCAGGGCTATAAGCTACCACCACACAAAATTTCATTTAAATCGCTAGATGGCAAACAGTTACGGTCAATATTAGTGTTATACAAAATTATAACATATCCACTTTTTGATAGATACATAAATCCATTTAAGTTTTATTATATGTTTAAGATTTGAGGGTAAAAGCTAGTATCAAGATATTTTACAGTAAGTAAGTGAGATTAGTAATTTACTTTTTACGTGTTACTAAAGGCCCTATTAAAAAGCGCTAATTGATTCAACTCCATTGTTTCAATTACATTTAGATTATACCCCTTTTTTTTTAATTGGATGTAGTTATGCAAGGCGGAACAAATTAATATAATATATTTGGCAAAAATGAAGGTCTTTGCCGTTGGACCCGTCTTCGTATTTAAAGACATGTGTAAGAGTGTATGTGTAAGTAAGTGGTCTAAAGTATGTCGCCATAACAACCATGAGTTGTGTTCCGGCATTTGTGATCAGGTTCCTAGGTGTTACAAATGCGCTGCTGCTCTTTTAAGGGAGACTGGAACCTGGTCACTAATGCTGGAACACAACTCAGGGTTGTTATGGCGACATGCTTTAGACGCGACCAGAAGGCTGGCGTCTGTTGTGCTCAAAAATTACAACGTTGCCATACAACGTCAGGCCGCCTGGCCGCAAGAAATTGTATTCTATAGCATAGGTTTGCGTTTGACCACTGTCTCACGTGATGTTGAGTGATGACGCAGTCTAGGATGGAGCACGCTTGCCTAGACGATACCTTCACTCGTGACTTGAAGACTTCAAGATTGTATTTGTCAGGAAAAACAGACTCCGGCAAATTATTCCACTCTTCGGCAGTGCACACCAGAAAAGATGAAGCGTAACGCTTGGTTCTGACTGGTCGTATTTCCACCATGTAACAGTGCCGCAAGCCGGAGTGTCTGATTGTCCGATCTGAACACGAAAATCTCTCCAACCAAAAAACATCACCAGCCAAAAACATGGTCAACTAAAAACGTCATCAGTCAAGAACATCACCAGCTGAAAGCATTACCAGCCAAAAACTCCTATGAATATCTTAATTATATTAATTAATGTTTTAGTTCTATCTTGCATAACTACGTTCAAATACTACTTGTATTAATTAACAATTTTAACAAAATTTTGGCATTGAATGAAAAAATATCACATTTGGACATTCGTGTTGGTTGTATTGTGCAAGATTTACTTCACTTCTTTACTAGCTTTTGCTCGCGGCTTCGCTCGCTTTAATGTGAATTTTGTTTGTGAATTCAGCTTTATTCTGTCTTTCGGGAAAAGCATTTTTTTCCTGATTTTTTTTATTTTTTTATTGCAGGAGTTCATCAGACAGGCAGACGGCCCACTTGATAGAAAGCAGTTACCATCGCCTATGGACATTTGCAACACCAAAGGTACTGCAAACGCGCCGCTGCTCTCTTAAGGGAGGCTGGAACCTGGTCACTAATGCCGGAACACAACTCAAGGTTGTTATGCCGACATACTTTCGACCAGGGGTCGTAGCCATCCAGTCGGGCAAATGCCCTACCACCTGGCTGTGGGTTGTTTTGTCGCCTCTTACGACAGACCGCCTGGCCGCAGGAAATTGTATTCTTTCTCCGTTCCTGCACGGATAAAAACAGTTAAAATATTTCAAGCAACAAGTGCCTGCACTCGTCATGTTGTCAAGGCTTACAAAGTGGTTACGAGTGTTGCACATATGTCGTTCGATCGGTGCAGTGAAAGTAGTATTTTGGCCATATATTACGACATACATATGAAAGTGTTTAAAGTTATTTTGAATTTATTTAATTATTAATTCAACTACTAGTTCAAGAGCGAGCTTATATTGCATTATTTCGAGCCTTTACCGCCATTTTTTCGTAAGCGATTTTTTATCTGTGCAGGAACGAAGAAAGAATACAATTTCCTGCGGCCGGGCGGCCTGTCGTAAGAGGCGACAAAACAACCCATAGCCAGGTGGCAGGGCATTTGCCCTTTCTACAGTATGTCGCCATAACAACCCTGAGTTGTGTTCCGGCATTAGTGACCAGGTTCCAGTCTCCGTTAAGAGAGCAGCAGCTCATTTGTAGCACCTTTGGTGTTGCAAATGTCCATAGGCGATGTTTACCGCTTTCCATCAAGTGGGCCGTTTGCCTGTCTGCTGATCTCCTGCAATTAAAAAAAAAAGCGAAAATTGGATCTAAATACATTTTTTGTCGGAAAAGTTACTTTGAACTATTATTTTGATTTAAGACTCAGCTTTTGATTCAGTAGGGTCTAGTAAAACTAAAACTGGAAGTCTTAAATCAAAATAACAGTATAAATTACCTTTTGCAACCAAAAATGTACCTAGGTCCAAGTGTCGCTTACGATAAAAGGGCGATAAAGGCTCGATATTATTATCTATACGTTATTCGAACTTAGAAATTTTACTTCATTTTAGGAATAAAATGAAGTAAAATTACCAACAGGAATGCAAGAACATTTGTATCCGTGCAGGAACATTTGTATCCGTGCTGGAACATTTTTATCCGTGCAGGAACGAAGAAAGAATACAATTTCCTGCGGTGGGGTGGGCTGTCGTAAGAGGTGACAAAACAACCCACAGCCAGGTGGTAAGGTGTTTACCCGTCTGGATGGCTACCACCCCTGGTCTAGAGTATGCCGCCGAACAACCTTGAGCTGGTTTCAGTCTCCCTTAAGAGAGCAGCAGCGCATTTGTAGCACCTTTGGTGTTGCAAGTGTCCATAGGCGATGGTAACCGCTTTCCATCAAGCGGGCCGTCTGCCTGTCTGCTGAACTAATACAATAAAAAAATTAAAAAAAACACCAAATAAATTCTGAGCATGACATGTCTGTACATTAAAGCTATTAAAAAAAAAACAAAGCCGTGGTAGCTTAATGGCTAACGCACATGTCCCTGTCTCAAAGGGCGTGGGTTCGATCCTGGCCAGAACGCATGCACCACTTAGGCAGTTTTCTGACCTAATCTGCATATTGGTACAATTACCACGTGCTAACAATGCTGAAGGAAAACATCTTGATTCGACCAGCACAACGAGATAACCGATGTGTCAAACCTGCCAAGCCGCTTTGGACAAGCGTGGCGGGTACTGTCCGTGGCCCTATAATAGGAGGCCCAAGCCCAACAGTGAGACATTTACACGCTCGTCTAAGGCGGCTCGGCGGGTTTGACACATCGGATATCTCGATACAGGTTTCATCACGATGTATTTTTTTAGCATTGGCACGTGGTGATTGTAACAATATGCATATTAGGTCAGAAAATTGCCTAAATAGCGCATGCTTTCCGGTCGGATGCGAACCTGCGCCTTTTGAGTTTGGGACACGAGTGCCCTGACCACTAAGCTACCACGGCTTGTGTTTGTCTGTCTAGACATTATTATTATTCTTTTTTTATATTATGAACAACTCTACAGACTCGAGTTCCGTACCCTTTTGTACAACTTATTTTTTTTAATTTAACACGCTTATTAGTTATTTTGGGTCTTGTGTGTGACATTAATTGATTGATTTTTGTGTTGAGGTGTATGTATCTTACGAATAACTTATTATATTAATTTATTCTAGTTTTAATACTAAACTTATACTAATGTAGAGTGTATCTGTTACATGCTGGTGTTGTGAGGAAGTGCATGTGCAGTGTGGGCCTTATATCTATACATACATACATACATAACTTCACGCCAGTTCCCTTGCGGGGTAGGCACGAACAACAGAGTGCCATATAGGCTTATTCTTACACACCTCACTTGCCTCTTTGACATTCATAACTCTTGTCATGCACGCTCGTCTGTTCTTAAGGCTTCTGACATCACCTTCTGCTAGTACACGATCAATTTGATCATGGAAGGTGTGTCGTGGCCTTCCACGACTTCTGCATCCATCCACTTTTGCATTGTATATCTGTTTAGTCATTCTTTCCACATGCCCGAACCACCGGAGCATTCCTTTCCTTACCTTCACCCTGACACTCTCTTTCAGATCAACTCTCTTTCTTACTTCGGTATTACGAACGCGGTCCGCAAGCGTCACTCCGCAGATTTTGCGCAGTGCTCGCATCTCGACCGCGTTTACTCTACTTTCATGCTCTCTCTTCCATACCCAACTCTCGCATCCATACGTGAGCGTAGGTACCAGCATCTTATATCTATACTTATATATATTGTCCTATCTAGTGCCATGTGTGTTCTTTTTTTCTTTTCTGTGCCTGGGTTATTAATTTTTAGGCTCTTTGTGTGTCTTGGTTTGTTTGTGGAGTGTGCGTGTAATGCAATGCGGTGGTAGTGCGCGTTGGTTTCAGTATGTGTGTAAGTTTTGTTGTTAGTTATGTGTTTGTGACTTTGTGAGGTGTTATATCTAGTCTAGTCTAGACATTATTGTTATTATCGCCTTTAAGAAACGATTTTTAAATTTATTCTCAATTACCCTACACTCGGCATTCAATATACTCCGAGACCTTTTTAAGTCTGTAACACAACCTGTTACATTTGCATATTTTTCCACATACTGTCTTTCTACCTAACTAGGAAACTCGGGCAATGCAAAGAACTGATTTCAAATTATTAATGTCAATTGAAATAAGTTAAACTGCGTAAATATTTTATCTGTGCAGGAACGTAGAAAGAGTACAATTTCCTGCGGCAGGGCGGCCTGTCGTAAGAGGCGATTTAACAACCCACAGCCAGGTAGGGCATTTGCCCTAGGGTCTAAAGTATGTCGCCATAACAACCTTGAGTTGTATTCCGGCATTAGTGGCCAGGTTCCAGTCTCCCTTAAGAGAGCAGCAGCGCATTTGTAGCGACCTTGGTGTTGCAAATGTCCATAGGCGATGGTAACCGCTTTCCATCAAGTGGGCCGTCTACCTATCTGCTGATCTCCTGCAATAAACAAAAATATGACACCTTAGGAAGGGGTTATTTGTGCCGTTTGGAGTTGAAACATTAGGTCCGTGGGGTCCATCGGCAAAGAGTTTCTTCAAAGAGATTTGCAGGAAACTCTTTGATGCCACCCATGATCAGAAGGCTAGCTGATATTTCGCCCAACAAATTAGCATCGTCATACAGCGCGGCAATGCAGCCAGCCTTCTGGGCACGCTCCCATCTGGCAGCGATTTGTTACACAGCCTATAATAGCTTGTACTATTTATAATTTGAATTATTTTTAGTTTTTAATTAAATTTATTATAATAGCTTAGTTTTATTTAGATTAATTTATAATTTCAATCATAAAATCTATACAAATATTATAAAGCTGAAGAGTTTGTTTGATTGTTTAAACGCGCTAATCTCAGGAACCGCTGGTCCGATTTGAAAAATTCTTTCAGTGTTGAATAGTACATTTATCGAGGAAGGCTATAGGCTACATTATATTTTCAAAAAAATTAGGGATCCTTACTAAGAGTCCAATAATGTAACCCGAGGTGTAAAAATATGACCCGAAAAAATCCTTACACGGCGTGTACTGCGAAAACTATTGATTATAGAACAAAACAATGTACTACCACTTTGCAGAACATATAATTGTCTACAAAAAATATCGCGTAGCCATATGTCTAACTATTGTAGTTCTCACAATAAGTGTTTTCTTTTATTTTTTTAAATAATTAAAATGCCGTCGCTCCAAAAATTCTTTATTTTGTACCTTGGTATTAATCCTTATAAAAAAAAATTACTCCATATTTAAGACGAATTCAATACCTTTCTAGAACTTTTTGAATTATTCATTTCGGATGTATCATTCAAAAGATATCGCGATATTTAAAATATAAGTATTAGTGTTGTAGCCAAATATACTAATATTGTTTGATTGAACGCGCTAATCTCAGGACCTACTGGTCTGATTTGAAAAATTCTTTCAGTGTTGGATAGCCCATTTATCGAGGAAGGCTATAGGCTATATATCATCACGCTAAGACCAATAGGAGCGGAGCAGCAATGAAGAATGTTTCAAAATCGGAGGGTTTTGAAAGCAAATTCCACGCGGACGACATCGCGGGCACAGCTAGTAAATTATATAATTATTTATGCATTTCTTTTTTGCTTTACCTTATTAATTTTGACAACATTAATCATTCATTAACTATTAACTATATTTGTACTCGACATATATATAATATTAACATATATTAATTAAATTACTAGAAGTTGACATTTGAATTATAAATGCCGTGCAATCCTTTAATGGATCCACACATCAGAACTTTTATAATAAACGATTTGTAATGTAACATGATAATGTGTGCTGTTGGTGTGCTTAAATAAATAAATAAATGTAACTATCTAAAAAAATTAGTAGTAATAATTATGCATTTTTCATTGCTGCTCCGCTCCTATTGGTCTTAGCGTGATAATATATAGCCTATAGCCTTCCGCGATAAATGGGCTATGGCTTAAGGGTAAATTCTCGATTCGTCGCTGGATTTTTAATCCAAGTTGACCGCAAAGCATATGGTTGGATCGTTTTATACCAAATGCCTTTTTCCTGAGATCTTTCGTCAAAATACACCTTCCACATGTTATAGCAAACACTCTTAATTGTTTGAATGTAATTAGTGTAATTCGTCATACCCAACACGTTTAGGAGTCTTGGCGGATGTAATACGTCGGTTATCTCGCTGTGCAGATTTCATAATGATAATCCGCTCCACCGTCATCACGTTGTGATTGTAATATGTCTGTATTAGATCGAAAAAACTGTCTAGCTTGTACATGTTACTCGGTCAGGATTTGATTTTGAGTAGCATGGCCTATATTTTTTGCATTATTTGGTTGAATACAAAAATATGTACTTAAATTACAATTTATTTGGGAAACATACATACATACATACATAACTTCACGCCAGTTCCCTTGCGGGGTAGGCACGAACAACAGAGTGCCATTTAGGCTTATTCTTACACACCTCACTTGCCTCTTTGACATTCATAACTCTTGTCATGCAAGCTCGTCTGTTCTTAAGGCTCCTGACATCACCTTCTGCTAGTACACGATCAATTTGATCATGGAAGGTGTGTCGTGGCCTTCCACGACTTCTGCATCCATCCACTTTTACATTGTATATCTGTTTAGTCATTCTTTCATCATGCATACAATAATTATAATTCTTACAATATAAAACACAATATATCAACTAAGTTTCCACTAATAAAATAATTCTTGTTACGCATTTGGCTCGTACAACTATAAGAAAATTATAATAAATTTGATGCAATATTGGAAAATTAGATATAAAATTTAAAAAAAAAGGAATTAAGTAATACAATACAACATAAAACAAAAACTACAATTTGTCTATTTATCTATATCATTCTTAAGTCATAATTATCCTGTCATAAAAACAAAATCGTGATACATGTTAAAAATAAAAGTCATAATACTAAAAAAAAAACAAAATACAATAAAACTACGTTTTAACGCTTTTAAGCGCGGTAATTTTATTTGATTTTGGTTTTTCCGACGTTTCGGCCACTGAAAAGTGGCCGTGATCACGGAAGACAAAGATGTCAAGTGTCATCGAGTATTGTTAAAGTTTTATTTAGCCTACCGCCAACTGGTTCATTTTAATTTTGTTTATGGTTATTATTTACTCTATGGGAGCCTAATCTAATTTACTACCGCTTCGCAACATGTTATGGCTTGAAGAGAAGAAGCGGCGCAAGAAACTCTTCAGCAAACATGCCCAGCTCTAATAATTTTATATAGTATTAAAATGGGTGGAAGGAAAAATAAAAGTAATTATCAGTCAAGTTGCTTTGTGTTCCGTTGTACGCAGAAAGAGCTCACAGTGTCTTGAGGTCTGGCAGCTGGTTTTTGCTGGGTTTGGTTAAAACGTAGTTTTATTATGTATACAAGTCGCGAAAACTTATGAAAATATTATGAAAAACATAATAATAATATTAATGAAATCAAAGTCAAAATAATAAAAATAAAGTATACGAGTATATATGAAATTAGTAGAACGTCATTAATTTTATTTTTTTCTTTTTAATTTCAGTTCTATACTGAAATAAATTGCCTATAAAAGGATCGACATCATTGAATAAAACAATCGACACTTTATTCGCTAGATGGCGCTAGTGTTGAATGATTATAGTATTACCTATACAACGTTAATAACAAGGCTTTATCTTCTTTTTTTTTAACGAGGTTAAATTCGAATGGGGACAAACCACCGCGGGGAATATGCGGTGAGGTCGTGTGGGGTTCGCCACGTTGGGGTAGCGGGTGGGACGCCTTTCTCCAAGGGGAAACGCCCGCTTACGGCAGCTGGAGATTTAAGGACGCCCACAACGCGGCCTCCTTTGGCGGAAGCGGAGCAAGGAAGTACGATCACGCTCCCGCCTCATCTGTTGCCTACGGTTGTCTATTCTTTGCCCGAAAAATATAAGCAACTAGCTTCTGCCCGCGACTACGTCCGCATGGAATAGTTAAAAAAAAAGTAAGTTAACCCCCCCCCCCCCCCCGATTTTGAAACATTCTTCATTGATGCTGCGCACCTATTGGTTTAAGCGTGATGATATATAGCCTATAGCCTTCCTCGATAAATGGGCTATCTAACACTGAAAGAATTTTTCAAATCAGACCAGTAGTTCCTGAGATTAGCGCGTTCAAACAAACAAACTCTTCAGCTGCATATATTAGTATAAGATAATACTCATATGCCATAATGTTACTTGCCCGATTTTCATTTCCCCATATTGTTTGTTTACCATAAAAGTTATGTGACATTCTCTTGTTTGCCCGTACATTAGATTCCATAATGACACGAGTGCCATACGTATTATTAACCATTTTATTAATTGCAATAATATTATTTAACAGAATATTTCAGCACCATACTAAATTAGTTTCACTTTTTCCTAAAAAGCGATTGGCTTTCTAGCACTTCGCCGGCCGCTGCAGCGGCACGCTCGCTTCGCTCGCTCGGCTCGTGCGTTGTTTTTCATGTTCTAACCTAACCAAACCTAAACGTATTGGTCGTTTAGTTTAAACCGATTTTATAATTTTTCTAGAAGCAATTTCGATAGCAAATGATATTATTGAAATTGACTTTATGGGAAACAAAAGTTTCTAGCACGTGTCTAATATAATTAACAATGAGTATGACATATAAAATTATGAGAAACAATATTATGTTTGTTGACCAGGATAGCAGATGAAATTATGGTAAATGGAATTCTGGCAAGTGGGTGTATCCGGTTGCCTACGGGAACCGAGCCCCTGCTGTCTTCGTTCTCTCTTTGCGTAGGGTGGTATATGAAGCGTCCCACGGGAAGAGAGGTGTGCGTGCGGAATACTAGTACGTCCCCATCTCGACGGAATTTATGGCGGGGGGAGAACCCTTCCCCGGGGACCTACCCGGCACGCCCACTAACGGCAGCCAAAGGTCTAGTAATTTATCTCCTCCTTCTTTAATATTTAAACTATGAAATAGAAAATTCTAGAAAATTGAAGTGATACAAAAATATTTTCAAAGAGTTCCGATCTGTTGAGATATGGGATATTTTTGTTATAAAATATTGTTTTAGGGTTACGTGGTCAAATTACAAAAACTGCGGAACTTGTCTTCGTGCGTAGACTGACATGCGTTTAATTTCTTATATGTAGAGGGTTCGCGTTTATGAAATGCGTTTAAAAATAAAATAAAAATCAGGGGGGCTATTTTGGATAGACAGATTCCAACTATACAATTTTTAGAATTTTTGTCTGTCCGTCTGTCTGTTAGAGCATCACGTAAAAACTACTGAACAGATTTAAATGAAACTCGACATAGAGCTGTTTTGTATCCCAGGTCAATACTTAGGATACTTTCTATCCTGGTGAATATCGTTTATATCCGTTTGGCGAAAGCCAAAAAATGAGCGCTGCGCTCGTGTTTTCATTTTTGGCGGTACCGTTGCAATTTACTAACAAACGTTATAACGGCAACGCCAACGAAGTTGCGCCGGTACATTCTAGTGTAAAATATTTTTGTATATATCATATATGTATTTAAAAAAGAACTTACCAATAAAATACTCGTAATTATAATACAAACACTTTTAACTTTTTTTTTCAAAATGGCACTAAAACACTACGCAAATGAAAAATAAGTTCACGTTGATAAAAACAGTTTTTTTTTTGAAATAGCAATTTTCGTAGTCCTTTTATACGGAGTGGGAAAGACACGTCCTTTCCCTTCGACCGATCAGAACGCACTGCCCAACTGGCTTTAAAGGATGTCATAATAGTACGTGTAAAAGTGTACTAAAGCCACAATACAAGCTAAGGAAGGACGCATTGCGCATACGCCGATGGAGTTGTGTAGTCTTTGTCGATGTACGAGCACGAATACCAGCCCATAAATGTCCCACTGCTGGGCTTGAGGCTCGCAATCTTTGAAAGAATCGACAGCATACCCGCCACGCTTGTCCAAAGCGGCTTGTCAGGTTTGCAACATGAAAACATGTCAAAAAAACAGGTTATTTTTAGACCCAACATATACAGCTAAACCAAGCATGTTTAAAGGTGGGTCTTCATATGAGATAATGTTCAAGATCTAGGCCGTTTTTCGTCGCTGTGACTATAGGTTGAAAGCGTTACTCTATTGATAGTAGAATAGAATAGAATAGAAAACATAATAAAACTACGTTTTAACGGTTTTAAGCGCGGTAATTTTATTTGATTTTGGTTTTTCCGACGTTTCGGCCACTTTTCAGTGGCCGTGATCACGGAAGACAAAGATGTCAAGTGTCAACGAGTATTGTTAAAGTTTTATTTAGCCTACCGCCAACTTATTAATTTTAATTATTTAATTTTTAATTTTGTTTATGGTTATTATTTAATCTATGGGAGCCTAATCTAATTTACTACCGCTTCGCAACATGTTATGGCTTGAAGAGAAGAAGCGGCGCAAGAAACTCTTTAGCAAACATGCCTAGCTCTAATAATTTTATATAATATTAAAATGGGTGGAAGGAAAAATAAAAGTAATTATCAGTCAAGTTGGTTTGTGTTCCGTTGTACGCAGAAAGAGCTCACAGTGTCTTGAGGTCTGGCAGCTGGTTTTTGCTGGGTTTGGGTCTTAATAGTTTTGATAATTGGATCCCAAACAGGTGGTACTTGCCAACCATCTTCTCTATTGAAATTTGGGTGTTTTTTGATTTCAATAGCCTCACGCATCATTCTAGGTATGAAACGATTCTCTTTCGCGAGGATTTGTGGGTTATCGAATCTGATGTAGTGGTTGGGTTTATCCAGCGTGTGTTCACTGATCGCAGACTTCGTAGACCTTGTGTGTTTCATGTCACCAAATAAACAATTACAGAATGAATAATTATATATACTGTTACGAGTTGCAGGACACGAAATAAAATGCCGTTGGAATTATTATAGAGTTTATTAGAACTATGTAAACACGTATAACACAGGTACAAATATTTATTATATATTATTTTATCCGTGCAGGAACGGAGAAAGAATACAATTTCCTGCGTTGGGGCGGCCTGTCGTAAGAGGCGACTTAACAACCCACAGCTAGGTAGGGCATTTGCCCGACTGGATGGCTACCACCCCTGGTCTAAAGTATGTCGCCATAACAACCTTGTGTTGTGTTCCGGCATTAGTGACCAGGTTCCAGACTCCTTTAAGAGAGCAGCAGCGCATTTGTAGCACCTTTCGTGTTGCAAATGTCCATAGGCGATAGTAACCGCTTTCTATCAAGTGGGCCGTCTGCCTGTCTGCTGAACTCCTGCAATAAAAAAATAAATAAAAAAACACGGACTCTGGTAGTGCATTCCACAACGGTGGAATGATGTAGGGGGAATCAGGTCGAACAGTTCCACCGCACACTCTCCGAAATGAATCCTATAAAAAACCGACTGACTAGCAACCCGGCGTCGATGCTTTAGGCTTTGAAGCCTTGTATTGACAAGCTGGTCGCTACCAATCAACCTCTTGGCTCTTCTCTCAATTGACTTCAAGCTGATATTTGGCTGAGCCGTCCCAAGGATGAGAACAGTACTCCTGGAGCATAGTAAAGATTAAGCAGTTGCTCTGCAGCTTGTCACCTTTATTTATTTATTTAATTTGTTTGGGAAACATACAACAATTAATATTCTTAAATATAAAACACAAAATTAATACATATATCAATCAAGTTTCCACTAAAAATAATTCTTTCAACACACTTGCTCATAAAGTGGCTCTATGGTCACCGCAATTAGGCACAGAATGACACCCATTATCAAACTGTGACTAAAAAACATTATAACTCACTAGTGAGTTATAGTTTTTTTTTATTTTATTGGTTGAGTTGCTTTGTTCTTAAAAAAGTTTTTATTCGAAAAAAAAAGATCGTGTTCTATAGAACAAATAAATTAATGTTCCTATTGCTTGCTCATTTCACTTCTTATTTAAATAGATAATTTGAACTCGTACGTGTTTAACAAATAAAACTTTCACTTATATATAACTTTTTTTATCTACTAAATAAAATGAGTTTTTGTTGTTATTTTATTCACAAGTGTGTTGAAAAACGTCGTATGATACACGTGTGTATTGATGATTACCGTCCTCTGCTCTCTTAAGACCCTCGCCTACGGCTCGAGTCTCAATGGCGCCTCGGCGGTAATCACCAATGTTACACACTAGTACCATAATGTACTAATATAATAAAAAAAATATATATATAATCTGTTTTTTTATTATTATTAATATCTCTACGGACTCGAGTTCCGTACCCTTTTTTACTACTTAATTTCTATGAAAAATTTTAGACACCATACACGCTTATTGTTTATTTTTGTTACTGTATGTGACATTATATGTAGTAATTTTTATGTTTTGGTGTACCTTAAGAATAGCTTATTATATTAATTTATTCTAGTTTTAATACTAAACTTATACTAATGTAGAGTGTATCTGTTACATGCTGGTGTTGTGAGGAAGTGCATGAGCAGTGTTGGCCTTATATCTATACTTATATATAGTCCTATCTAATCTGTTATTAGGATGTGCAAGTTTCATCGCGTTGTTTTCCATCACCGTCAACTCGTGGTAATTGTAACAACATGCACAGATCAGAAAACGAGTTGCTTACTTTTTTAGCGTCACGGTTGAAACCTACGCCCTTGGAATTTGGAACGCGAGTACTTTAACCACTGAGTTATCGCGGCTTGTCGGTGTAACGTTACATATCCTACATTTTAGATATACGACGACACACCTTCCATGATCAAATTGATCGTGTACTAGCAGAAGGTGATGTCAGGAGCCTTAAGAACAGACGAGCGTGCATGACAAGAGTTATGAATGTCAAAGAAGCGAGTGAGGTGTGTAAGAATAAGCCTAAATGGCACTCTGTTGCTCGTGCCTACCCCGCAAGGGAACTGGAGTGAAGTTATGTATGTATGTACAAATATAACCGGACACAATAAGTCCAAACGTAATGCACAATTCAATAACACGCGCAAAGTCCGTCACTAAATAGATTACCGAATATCCACACGTCTTGCTTCGCTTGTGGTTATCGCTTGACTGTCTCATCTCTCAATTGGAGCCTTGCTTTATACTGTACAAATGCGATATGTCTGCTCGGCCGCGTGGACCAAATTTCCTAGAATCACACCTAGCTAATGACTACCATAAAAGATTACAATACACAATGGGCTGTTTGTTTCTAATCACAAATTTTAAACACAAAGTAAACAGTAGAAGTCCAAATGCCGAAAGGTAATAAAATGCAGGTGCGAATTTGTCTTTGTCGGTCGTAACAATATCAAGAACATTAATATTGCACTACTTAAATTCCCCCAGCCTTATTGGCCATGGCAATTTCTTCCTTCCTTCTTGTATTGTAGATATAGAGAAACAAGAAGAATGATAATATTTTTTTTATTGCAGGAGTTCAGCAGACAGGCAGACGGCCCACTTGATGGAAAGAGGTTACCGTCGCCTATGGACATTTGCAACACCGAAGGTGCTACAAACGCGCTGCTTCTCTCTTAAGGGAGACTGGAACCTGGCCATTAATGCCGGAACACAACTCAATGCTGTTATGGTGACATACTCTAGACCAGGGGTGGTAGCCATCCAGTCGGGCAAATACCCTACCACCTGGCAGAATCTATATAATATATATATAAAAAATCTTATGACACCTGCACCCACTTCTGTATTATGATAATTATTTTACAGTGCAAGCTGTCAAACTTTGGAATATGCTGCCTCTTACTGTCAGAGAGGTCAAATCCTTACCAACATTTAGAAATTTGCTCAGAAAACACTATTTGTCCACAAATAGCTAAGTCTGATTAACACAATATAATTATGCTAAAACATTTATTATAATGACTTATGTATTTTGAGATATATTATTGTACTAGCTGTCCCGGCAGACGTTGTTCTGCCCTGAAGAAATAAAATTTAGAACCCGATTGCAGCGCCACCTACCGGGTCCAAATGTAAGCTATCCTATCTTTCAAGTCGGATCAAACTGCACACGGTGTGCTAATTTGATTAAAGTCGCTCAAGTAGTTTAGGAGTCCATCGCGGACAAACAACGTGACACGTAATTTATATATATTAAGAAGATATGTGTATATACTGTATGTATTTGTATATGTAATTCTTAAATTAGTTTGAGTATTTATGTATCTATTGCCTTTTTGTTGCACCACGTACATCGCCTGATTTTGTTAAATTTAGGTTGCCTCGAAGAGATCTCTTTGAACGATAAGGCCGCCTATTGTATTACCTAGAAAATATTGTAAATATGGTTTGTTTTTGTAATTGTATATATTGGTGTGAAATAAAGTATTCTCTCTCTCTCTCTCTCTTTCTCTCTCTCTTTTTTTCTCTCTCTCTAATAAAAAGCTTCTAGTAAACCCGTACGAATACAAAACGCCCTGAGGTGTTGTGCAGCCCTGCATAAGATATCGGTGTCCAGGCTTCTAAATAGAAAAACTAAAATCAGAATCTATAAAACCGTCATACGGCCCATCCTGATGTATGGGTGCGAAGCTTGGACGTTTACCCTCAAGGAGGAGAACCAGCTTTTAGTAACGGAAAGGAAGGTTCCCCGTAAGCTTCTGGGTCCAACAAAAAGAGAGGATGGCAGCTGGAGGGTCCGAAGTAACCTCGAAATTGAGAATCTCGTGGCCGAGCCTAACATAATAGGAGAAATAAAAGCTCACCGCCTCCGCTGGCTCGGTCACGTAGAACGGATGGGAGAGGATCGCAGCGTGAGGAAAGCATATTTGGGACGGCCGGTAGGTCGGCGTCCGGTCGGCCGTCCTAAATATCGCTGGAAGGACAGAGTAGAGGCGGACCTGTCGGAGCTAGGAGCCAGTAATTGGCAAGAAACCGCACAGGACCGAGAAAAGTGGCATGCTCTCATTTCGAAGGCCAAGACCCACTTTGGATCGCTGAGTCAACGGAGTAAGTAAGTAAGCAAACCTGTACAATGGAGTGTTCCGAGGCATTCTTTGAACTGGTGCCAACGCCTTACTTTTACAAGCGCACCGCTCGCCAGCGACGGGATATTCACCCCCATTTCCATGAGCTCCCACGATCAACTACGCAACGGCTCTCCAGAACATTTGTCCCGTGTACAGCAGTAGTCTGGAGGGAACTTCCTGCTGCGGTTTTCCCTTTACGCTATGAAGTGCAGTGCGTTTTATCCGTGCAGGAACGGTGAAAGAATACAATTTCCTGCGTTGGGGCGGCCTGTCGTAAGAGGCGACAAGGCAACCCACAGCCAGGTGGTAGGGCATTTGCCCGACTGGATGGCTACCACCCCTGGTCTAAAGTATGTCGCCATAACAACCTTGAGTTGTGTTCCGGTATTAGTGACCAGGTTCTAGTCTTCCTTAAGAGAGCAGCAGCTCATTTGTAGCACCTTTGGTGTTGCGTCCATAGGCGATGGTAACCGCTCTCCATCAAGTGGGCCGTCTGCCTGTCTGCTGAACTCATGCAATAAAAAATAAAAATAAAATGACATGGAGTTTTTGTACGACCGTACTATATATACCTTTGACAACTGACAACGTTCATACAAAATTTTGTGACGATTTGCTGTATAGTTAATGCATGCAAGCAGCATACAAACACACATTCGCATTTATAATATTATGCTTAGGTTAAACTGTCTTGTAACATTAGTAAAAAACATTCTGTATATTCAGTAGTATCTATACTAATATTATAAAGGTGAAGAGTTTGTTTGTTTTTTTAAACGCGCTAATCTCAGGAACCGCTGGTCCGATTTGAAAATTTTTTTCAGTGTTGAATAGTACATTTATCGAGGAAGGCTATAGGCTATATTATATTTTCAAAAAATTAGGGATCCTTACTAAAAGTCCAATAATGTAACCCAAGGTGTAAAAAAATGACCCGAAGAAATCCTTACGCGGCGTGCGCTGCGAAAACTATTGATTATAGAACAAAACAATGTACTACCACTTTGCAGAACATATAATTGTCTACAAAAAATATTGCGTAAACATATGTCTAACTATTGTAGTTATCTCACAATAAGTGTTTTCTTTTATTTTTTCAAATAATTAAAATGCCGTCGCTTCAAAAACTCTTTATTTTATACCTTGTTAATAATCCTTATCAGAATAAATTACTCCATATTCAAAACGAATTCAATACCTTTCTAGAACTTTTTGAATTATTCAATTCGGACGTTTCATTCAAAAGATATCGCGATATTTAAAATGTAAGTATTAGTGTTGTAGCCAAATATACTAATATTGTTTGATTGAACGCGCTAATCTCAGGAACTACTGGTCTGATTTGAAAAATTCTTTCAGTGTTGGATAGCCCATTTATCGAGGAAGGCTATAGGCTATATATCATCACGCTAAGACCAATAGAAGCGGAGCACCACTGAAGAATGTTTCAAAATCGGAAGGTTTTGAAAGCAAATTCTACGAGACGACATCGTGAGCACAGTTGGGATAGAATAAATATATTATGCCAAAACCAGATTTTAAAAAACGAAATCAAAAATATTTTGAAAGTTATAAATGGAGAAAATGTACAATCAGAACGATATAAAAAACAATAATAATAATAATGTAAGACTACGCGTATTAATCTTACGCCTGTTTAACTTGACCCATGTTTGTCATGGCTACTGAACATGTTGCGATATTCACTTATTAAATAAGAGTAAGCGTATACTGGGAAATATGCTATGCTATAGCTAAGCTACGACGACGCCACGACACACCTTCCATGATCAAATTGATCGTGTACTAGCAGAAGGTGATGTCAGGAGCCTTAAGAGCAGACGAGCGTACATGACAAGAGCTATGAATATCAAAGAAGCAAGTGAGGTGTGTAAGAATAAGCCTAAATGGCGCTC
The DNA here is from genome assembly GCA_019925095.2 of Dendrolimus kikuchii. Taxonomy (NCBI): domain Eukaryota; kingdom Metazoa; phylum Arthropoda; class Insecta; order Lepidoptera; family Lasiocampidae; genus Dendrolimus; species Dendrolimus kikuchii. Next base: position 937,213 of record CM034388.1, on the reverse strand, counting down.
TGTTGTTCGTGCCTACCCCGCAAGGGAACTGGCGTGAAGTTATGTATGTATAGCTAAGTTACTTATAAAAGACTTATAAAAGAAATACAAATTAGAACTGTTAAATACTGGCCAGTATAGTCGAATAAAGTTGAAAAGCACAGAACTGAAAGAACGTGATGGTATTCCATTAAATGAGCGTTAAGCTTATATTAGACGGGTTATATCTATATTTCAATTTGATTGAAGCAACCAAAGTGATCCATATAAACATAAATAATAATAATATAAATAATATGAGCCCATAAATGTCCCACTGCTGGGCTCGGGCCTCCCATTATAGGGGGAACGGACGTATACCCGCCACGCTTGTCCAAGGCGGCTTGGCAGGTTTGACACATCGGTTATCTCGATGTGCAGGTTGCATCACGATGTTTTCCTTCACCGTTATTAGCACGTGGTAATTGTAAGAATATGCACATTAGATCAGAAAACTGTCTAAGTGGTGCATGCGTTCCGGCCAGGATCGAACCCGCGCCCTCTGAGTTTGGGACGCGTGCACTAGCCATTACGCTACCACGACTCTTAATATAAACATAAACATCAATCATTTACTGTAATGACATTAAATGATACAAGTTTACGTTCACCAAATTGATCCATATAAATATAAACTTGTATCATTTAATGTCATTACAGTAAATGATTGATGTTTACATTTATATGGATCACTTTGGTTGCTACATGCAAATTTAAAGATAGATATGATCGCTTATATTCATATTTTAATCCTGACTGCGTATCATACACCACTTAGATATATATATATTTTTTTATGTTTGCGTATAGGCAAACTGGCAGACGGGTCCACTTGGTGGCAAGTGGCTACCGTCGCCCATGGACATCTGCAACACTAAGGGAGCCGATGCATTGCCTACCTCGTTGAGACTTTAAAAATCTGTTTACGCCCTTTTTGAAGAGCCTCATATTGTAGCGCTCTGGGAAAACCGCGGGAGGGAGCTCATTCCACAGCTTGCTGCCATATGTGGGCATAAAAGAGCGAGCGCCACGTACATTGGATAACTTCCAGGTGTCGAGGAAGTGCGGATGAACTCCCAGTCACCGGCGAGCAGTGCGGTGTTAAAATGGCGATGTAGGTACCAAACCAAACAGCTCCTCAGAACACTCCCCATTGTACAGGCGGTAGAACGCGCTTAGAGCGCCTACGTCTCTTCTGAGACTTAAAGGTTCTAAGCCGTCTGTAAGTTCGGGATTGTCGACAATGCGGACCGCTCGGCGCTGCAAGGAGTCAAGTGGGAGCCGCTGGTACTGAGGTGCCACAACCCAGAGATGGGAGTAGTACTCCACATGGAGACGGACTTGGGCCTTATATAATAAAAGCCTATGTCCCGGTGTGAACTACCGTTTAGCCCTGTTGAGCACCCCAAGCTTTTTAGAAGCGATTTTCGCTTTGCTCTCAAAATGACCCCGAAATTGCACCTCGCTCGAAATGTCGACACCTAAGATCCCGATAGAGCTGGAGATCTTTAGGGGAGTGCCCTGGAACTGTGGCGCTAACAAAAATGGGACTTTTTTAGCGGTGAATGCGCAGACTCGTGTCTTCTTGGGGTTGAAAAGGACGAGATTTCGTCTACCCCATTCCGAGACCTACTCCAGGGAGGTCTCGATTTCAGACACAAGCTGGATTCTACTTTCCTCGACTTCTGCATGGGGAATATTTACGCGGCCAGTGCAGACGGCATCGCCCGTGCTGTCATCTGCATAACAATGAAGGAGGTTGCTGGTCTGCAACATGTCATTGATTTGCAGAATGAACAGCGTAGGCGACAACACAGCCTTGGGGTACGCCAGCATTAATAGGCTTCGTTTCCGAGCATACACCGTCAATTAAGACCTTGATGCTCTGCCCATATAAAAAGCTGGCTACCCATGCGCACAACCCCTCGGGGAGCCCGTAGCTGGGAAGCTTTGAAAGAAGTGCCGTATGCCAGACCCGATCGAAGGCCTTTGCAATATCCAGGCTTACCGCCTATGCTTCCCCCTTACTCTCAATGGCGGCTGTCCATATTCTTTTTACCAAATGTTATCAGTACAGGAATAAAGAAAGAATACAAATTCTTACGGCCGAGCAACCTGGCGTAAGAGGCGACAAAACAATCGACAGGCAAGTAGTAGGGTATTTGCCCGTCTGGATGATTATCACCCCTGGTCTGGAATATGCCGCCATAGCAAGTTTGAGTTGAAAATACATTTTCTGAGTTGCACAGCCAAATAACAAAAACGATTAACATTCGTCATCTGTATGGAACCCTTCATTGCGCTTGGACCAATGTGTTCAATTTTAAAACTTACCACAAGACCATCAATACCATTGAAGAGGGTGACCCGTATAGGGTGGAGGAGCGAGATGGAATGATCCTCCGTCTTAAAGGAAGATCTTCCATCGAGGCTCCATCGAGGCTAATGTTGTTCCTCGCAGGCCTAGGCCCATCTGTTATAGTTGAAATTTTGTATATATTCTTTGTATGTTTCGGGAAACGTTTGTGACATCAATTATTGCACAGCGCCATCTATTGGCTTGTAAGTGTTCCACTACACCATCTTGTATTTTTCACTTCATAATTCAAAAGTCAGGAACACATTTTTTTTTAAACTTTATAAGCAAATATCGTTCTCTCAATTCAGTCAGTTTGCTTGCACTTTTGAAAAAAAGAATACTTAAAAAGTTTTTATAAAAAATAGTATAGTTTAATCAATTAAGTGGTTTACAGTCCTAACTCTCTAGCATTCGGCCTTAATGAAATACCGGAAAGAAGGCGCTTTTACGAAATTTTGTTCCGTGCATAAACTTGATTAAAGAAATAGATTACCTTTATTTCAAAGAGATAGCTTAATCTGTTTAATAGAAAATCAGTAGTCGAAATCAGCCTTAATTATCTACATCCTGGATTGGAGTATTAAATTTTACAGGTCTCAAAAACTGGGTAAATTCTTTTATAATATTGTTACGAGTATGGGACTCGAATTAAAATGCCGTTGGAATTACTATAGAGTTTATAAAACAGGTACAAATAAAACTAGACACTACTTGTTACAATCTGCACGACCAATAACACGCGCAAAGTCCGTCACCATATCGCTCGTCGAATGTACACGTCTTGCTTGTATCGTAATCCTCGCTCGACTGCCTCACCCTTCCGTTAGGGCATTGTTTTATAGTAAACTGTAGAATACACAATGGAAGCTCGTGGGCTGGGTTTTTCCAAGAAAATGTAATTTGCACACTTGCGAACGGCCAACAAAGTTGAAAACAATAACAATATGGATTTAGTTCGACACTAATGACGGCCATAAACAAGTACAATAACAATAGGCTATTGTCTAATTGCAAATTTTAAATACGAATTCGATATGTAACAATATAATGATTTATAATATTGTTGCAACTCAGATCCCGACAAACACAAAACCCATCTGCATATCTGAAACTAAGCACATTTATTACCAGTCGGCATTTGAACTAATAACATTGAAATTCTTTTATGGTCGTCTTTTTTTGTTTACTTATTGGCATACGGCCTATTGTTGTATTGTGATCATTAGCCAGGTGTTACGGATTTAAAGTACAAGCTGAATCTAGGAAATTCGGTCGGTGCAGTATAAAGCATTGGCCCGATTGAGGGCGGAGTTAGTCGATTTTTGAGTAGTAATTATGTGTTTTGTGAGAAATGTGAACTGTATAGTCAAATGTGGCCTTTTGAGTTGTCACAAGAACTCCGTTGAATGGCACTAGCTGATTACCTACAGTTCAGCTGTGCTACACATAGGCTTAAGAAAATGAAGAAACTATATTGTAAACTAAGATCTGGCTTAAAGGCTTAGCTGCCAAGCCATAAACTTAAATAAAATAAAATAAAAACGTAACATATCACTAGGTAATACCAATAAATAAAGTACGACACGTAAATAGAGAAACCTTCTTCTTCTTTAACAGTAACTAAAATTTTGACTTTTGACTCATGACTTTCAATAAGTAATCTGTAAGATTACATTTTGAAATAAATAAATTGGAGTTTTTGGCGGGAACTGAAAGGGGACGTTGTGCTGTGCAGTTTTATTTTCTAAAAATGTGTAAAATTACTCTAAAATGGACAATAGTTGTAGGATGTTAATAGTTTTTGAGTAGTAATTGTGTTTTTGTAAGAAATGTGAACTGTATAGTCAAATGTGATTTTTGGAGTTTTCACAACATCTCCGTTGAATGGCGTCGATTGTAGCCTACAATACAACTGCGCCTGGCTTAAAGGCCTAGTTGCCAAGCCATACACATAAAAAAAATACATTTTCATTTTACTGATTGTACATACATACATACATACATACATAACTTCACGCCAGTTCCCTCGCGGGGTAGGCACGAACAACAGAGTGCCATTTAGGCTTATTCTTACACACCTCACTTGCCTCTTTGACATTCATAACTCTTGTCATGCAAGCTCGTCTGTTCTTAAGGCTCCTGACATCACCTTCTGCTAGTACACGATCAATTTGATCATGGAAGGTGTGTCGTGGCCTTCCACGACTTCTGCATCCATCCACTTTTGCATTGTATATCTGTTTAGTCATTATTTACTGATTTATATGGTCTATAATCGCTTGCCTACTTTACCGATCATTATGAAATCCAAGCAGAATCCAAATTAACATTGTAGAACAAAATGACATACATACAAACTGTTATGATTATATAAAGCAGAGGTTTCAAACTTTCTCCCGTAATAAGTTATTATGAAGAACTAGTTTTACAACCTTACGTTACCTGATTATTATATGCCATAATATACTATATTGTTTTTTTCGCTCGCGGACCGCGTTCGTAATACCGAAGTAAGAGAGAGAGTTGGTCTGAAAGAGAGTGTCGGGGTGAAGGTAAGGAAAGGAATGCTCCGGTGGTTCGGGCATGTGGAAAGAATGCATGATGAAAGAATGACTAAACAGATATACAATGCGAAAGTGGATGGATGCAGAAGTCGTGGAAGGCCACGACACACCTTCCATGATCAAATTGATCGTGTACTAGTAGAAGGTGATGTCAGGAGCCTTAAGAACAGACGAGCGTACATGACAAGAGTTATGAATGTCAAAGAAGCAAGTGAGGTGTGTAAGAATAAGCCTAAATGGCGCTCTGTTGTTCGTGCCTACCCCGCAAGGGAACTGGCGTGAAGTTATGTATGTATGTTTTTTTTCGGCGAAGCTCGTAATCAGACGGGTAGCCCACTTAATGGGTTACTGTTGGCAGGGAACCAACGGCTCTATACTGTCAAGAATTTGTATTCTACTAAATCCACAATATCTTCTAGATATCGTCGCTGCGGTATAACAGTAGAAAAAAATTGGTATAACCATCAGCAGAAATGGCATTATCTGGAATGAATATTGTACTGTTATTACAACATTAGTTGTGTTCAAGATTTTTTTACAAGCTTTTATTTAACTTGCAATGGATGTACCTATGTATGTATGTAAGTTCGGGTGGAATCTTGCAAGTTAAATTTGACCAACTTCCCGGTTTCCGATCGAGCTGAAATTTTGCATACATATGTATATCGCGTGACAATGCAATAATATGGAGCTGATCTGATGATGGATTCGGAAGGTGGCCATAGGAACTCCTGTACTAAACAAGATAGACCCGTCGTGTTTGGGCTCGTATTACTTGTCTTGGCTAGCACTCTGCTGCTACATGATATGCAGGATCTAAAAAGCTTGTATTTAAATACCTTTTTTTAAAAAGCTTATTTAATTTTATATTTCTTTTCTCTATTGCTTTATTTTTGTTTTGTGTTTTCTCCTCAAATTTACAGAATGTCCTTACATTGTTGTTGCAGACTCATTAGTTTAAAACCTATTTTTCTCATACAATATAATTTTGAGTGTGATTTTACTTTTTATTTCAAACTGTTTTTTGTCGAGTGAAAATTATTGAGAGGAATACACGTAGAAATATCCATTGTTGTGTTTATTGACTTTATTTTTTTTTAAATTACAAAAAAGCAGGATATTTCTATTTAAGATAATTATACCTCTCTTCAACGACCACAACAATTGTAATACATTGACATTTGACGGCCTCTGTGGTTGAGCGGGCTAAGCCTTTGCCGGCGTACCTCACTGCAACGCAGAGGTTCCGGGTTCGATTCCTGGTATAGTAAATTTCGGAAACGTATTTTCTCCATTATTTACTATGGTCTGGGTGTCTGGGATCGGCCCCAGAGTAGTCCGTTGTATATTACCCATAACACAAGCGTAACTTGCTTAATTTGGGGATATACAATGTGTGTGTTTGTCTGCCGATTACTACTAAAAAAAAAAATACATTCTTCTGAGCTAGTTATACAATAGGGTGGCTCAAAAAAACCGATTATTTTTTATTTGAGTCCCGAGTGCAAATATGGTTAGTTTTTGATGTTTAAAGAAGAGAACAGCTCAAAAAAAAATTTAAGAGGTCGCTTCAAATTTTTTAACATTTAAAAAATTGCCAAAAACCGTTTTTATTTTATTCAAATTACTTTTCTCGTCACGGAAGTTTCTGAAAGTTTCAGTTCAAACGTTGAAGTTTACAAGATCACTCATAATTTTTATTAGCCAAAGAGCCAAATATGAACATTACAACAATTTAAAAAAAAATTGGGAGCCAAATCTGCTTGTTTTTTTTTTCATTGCAGGAGTTCAGCAGACAGGCAGACGGCCCGCATAATGGAAAGCGGTTACCATCGCCTATACACATTTGCAACACCAAAGGTGCTACAAATGCGCTGCTGCTCTCTTAAGAATCACTGGAACCCGGTCACTAATGCCGGAACACAACTCAAGGTTGTTATGGCGACATGCTTTTGACCAGGGGTGGTAGCCATTGTTTAGTAAACTTTTATTGCACTAAATAAATAGTACACTAAATAAAACTAACTAAACTAAGAATGACTAAACAGATATACAATGCAAAAGTGGATGGATGCAGAAGTCGTGGAAGGCCACGACACACCTTCCATGATCAAATTGATCGTGTACTAGCAGAAGGTGATGTTAGGAGCCTTAAGAACAGACGAGTGTGCATGACAAGAGCTATGAATGTCAAAGAAGCAAGTGAGGTGTGTAAGAATAAGCCTAAATGGCACTCTGTTGTTCGTGCCTACCCCACAAGGGAACTGGCGTGAAGTTATGTATGTATGTATGTACTAAATAAAACTAAATTCATACTTAATAACAATGTGCTTGCATCACCTTAGAAAATTTGAGTAAGTCAGGTTTGTATGTTGTTGTTTTTAATTTTAGGCATGATTCCAAGTTCTCATCAATAACATTTGTTATTGCGCCTTCCGTGAATATCGCCAGAGCTGCACTTAAGAACCCAAAGAGCCGCACTTTGCCGACCACTGTTGTAGTCCATTACCCGCTCGAAAATCTAATCTAATCTAAAGCAATGCACTAGAACATTACAAAAATATGAAAGACCTTTTAAACTTCAAATTTTGAACTGAAATTTTCAACTTCTATATATACATATATATCACTAACTGTGCCCGCGTGGCCGTCCGCGTGGAATTTGTTTTCAACCTCCCGATTTTGAAACATTTTTCATTGCTGCTCCGCTCCTATTGGTCTTAGCGTAATGACATATGGCCTATAGCCTTCCTCGATAAATGGGCTATCCAACACTGAAAGAATTTTTCAAATAAGACCAGTAGTTCCTGAGATTAGCGCGTTCAAACAAACAACAACTCTTCAGCTTTATATATTAGTATAAGATTTATGTAGTTATTATTAAAAAGTAAGTAGTTCGTACTATATGTTACATATACCACCATCGCCATTATAATCTCAATTCATTCCTGGGCTTGTCTGGAAGATATCGCTTTTTAGCAATAAGACCGCCCTTTGTGCATATATAAATATAACAGCTCGTAACTGTCCCACTACTAGGCTCGGGCCTCCCAGTTCAGACCACGCTTGTCCAAGGCGGCTTGGCAGGTTTGACACATCGGTTATCTCGATGTGCAGGTTGCATCACGATGTTTTCCTTCACAGTTGTTAGCACGTGGTAATTGTACCAATATGCACATTAGGTCAGAAAACTGCCTAAGCGGTGCATGCGTTCCGGCCAGGATCGAACCCGCGCCCTTTGAGTTTGGGACGGGTGCGCTAGCCGTTACGCTACCACGACTTACCTTTGTGCATAACTAGACATAATTTTTGTATATGGTATATAATAAAGTGTTATCCATCTAGTTAAATCTTATATCTTATACTAATATATAAAGCTGAAGAGTTTGTTTGTTTAAACGCGCTAATCTCAGCAACTACTGGTCTGATTTGAAAAATTCTTTCAGTGTTGGATAGCCCATTTATCGAGGAAGGCTATAGGCTATATATCATCAACAAAGACTTATTACTCCTATTCATAATACAACCTTCTTCAATAATTCTTTCACGGTTTAGGCTGTCCAACTTTGGAATTCATTGCCTGTTGCTGTCAGACAAGCAAAATCTCTAATAACATTTAAGAACTTAGTCAGGAAATTCTATTTGCAATATAATGATATGTAATTTTATATAATTAGTAGATATTATATTGCATATAGTTATATGTTTATTATGTTTAAATAGTTGCATATTATCACCATATCTTGTATATGTGTATATTTGTATATATAGTATAGTTATATATTTATTATTAAAATGTAAGTAATCGTACAATAATTATGTATACCACCGTCGCCACTCCTAATCAGCAATATTCTTGCCACGGGTTGTCTGGAAGAGATCTCTTTTTAGCGATAAGACCGCCCTTTGTACCCAACTAGACTAATACTAGTTCGTAAGTTTTTCTGTAATAGTGTACAATAAAGTGTTATCTATCTATCTATCATCACGCTAGGACCAATAGGAGCGGAGCAGCAATGAAAAATGATTCAAAATCGGGGGGGCTTTGAATACAAATTGTCAGGAATTATATGTGCTACTAAACAATAGTATAGTGAAACGGTCAAAAATCTAAAAATAGAGGTGACCTTCATACATGTATAATAACCAAAGATTTTTATTACCTTATAGCCTTAGTTTTATAAAAACAATAAAAAAATCAACAGACTTGCCATTATTTATATCTTTGCAAGTGGGTATTTCCCCATCTAAAAGTTCGACGCACTTGATGTTCTTGAACGTATCACAGTCGGGTGATAAGTTCTGTTACAAACGTTGAATAGATTGTACGGCGAATTAAGGCGTGTTGCTGGCGAGTTTCTTACCGCTTCTGAATATGATATACTCTTCTGGTAATATTGGAATGAAAAACTCAAAAATAGCTTATTACGTGTATTTCTGTGTCAGGAGCCTTAAGAACAGACGAGCGTGCATGACAAGAGTTATGAATGTGAAAGAAGCAAGTGAGGTGTGTAAGAATGGGCCTAAATGGCGCTCTGTTGTTCGTGCCTACCCCGCAAGGGAACTGGCGTGAAGTTATGTATGTATGCATGTACATGTATTTCGTACAACACTGAGAGCAGTGTCATAACAGTCAGTACAATTATTTTTTCTTAGAGATATTTTGCGTTTTATTAGTTAGTACTTAATCCAGTAGATGTCACTGTTCTCAAATTAAACACCAAATGAAAGAAAATAATATGTTTGGTTATACGCAGTTGTTTTAATACTTGTTAAGGAATATTTGAAATGTTTTTATGTTCTTGCAAGCCATATCAGCTAAATACTATGTTATGCTATTACTACTATATATATAATAAATCTATTCTTTCTTCTAAATTAAATAAGCATGTGACAGTAGGGATGCAACATCGCTCATAAAAAACATCGATATTAGGATATCGATGTTTTCAAAAGTGAAATATCGATGTTAAAAATATCGACGTTTATGAACGATATATCGATGTTTTTTATCACCATTTACATAAGCTTTTGACGCTTGTTGCTGCGATGCACTTCTCAATGCTCTCATCCTACTAAATACTATGTTTATTCTATTTATATGTCTTTTACCTTACCCACATTCATTACCGTACTTACTATTCAACAGCGTGGGCACAAACTAACACATCCCGATCACCATTTAAAATAAATGTACATCTAAGAAAAATGGTTATTTTTAATAGAAATGAAAGAAATAGGTATAATAATCAACTTTTATATTATAAATTATTACTGGCAATAGGAAAAAAATATTAAAAATAGAGCGCAACATGGCGCATTATGTCTACGTACGATGAAACATCGTTCTTGAACAACAATGAATCGTCGATGTTTTGGTTTCAACATCGATGTTAAAACGTCGATTTTTATGAACGATACATCGATGTTTGGAAACATCGATGTTTTGTTTGCATCCCTATGTGACAGGACTTATGACCGGACTAGGTATATACAAGAGGACTTAATAAGAGCATCGAACTTGTATGCAGCTTAAGGTGGCCGAGAATAAATTCCAACCTCTAATTATTGATACAATAAAATCGGCCATGCGAGCGACAGCCCATGAAATATAGAGTCGCGTAAACTCTCCACAGTCCAATCTTCTTTATTTGGCACAAAACTATAAAATGCATACGCTTCAGTTACAAGGAACTGTCGTTACTACCTCCAAGGATATTGAGATCCTTGGTGTCGACGTTGCAAACGAAGTTGGCAAGACTTGCCTCCAAGAAGCTGGAAGTGCTAGTACAGTAGCAGTGGTACTTCACTACGCGGTAACGCCTTGTGCTTTATAAAGCCCAGGTGAGGCCGCATATTGACTACTGCTCACACCTGTGGGCTGTAGCCCTCGCCTACCAGCGTAATCCTCTGAGCTCTATTCAACGTAGCGTTGTCAACGAGCCCATACTTACAGACGTTAGATACGCTTGGCCTTTTTTTTTATTGCAGGAGATCAGCATACAGGCAGACGGCCCACTTGATGGAAAGCGGTTACCATCGCCTATGGACATTTGCAACAGCAAAGTTGCTACAAATGCGCTGCTGCTCTCTTAAGGGAAACTGGAACCTGGTCACTAATGCCGGAACTCAACTCAAAGTTGTTATGGCGACATACTTTAGACCAGGGGTGGTAACCATCCAGTCGGGCAAATGCCCTACCACCTGGATATGGGTTGTTAAGTCGCCTCTTACGACAGGCCGCCCCAACGCAGGAAATTGTATTCTTTCTCCGTTACTGCACGGATAGACTTGCCTTCGGAGAGACCGTCTCTTTGCCTATTCTACCGACTGTATAACGGTGAATCTTCCGAGAATGGTGCCTTCGTCTTCTTTCTACCACATCACCATTCATCCCTGCTTCCTTGAGCCGCTTCGCTCATGTATGCAACGGTTCCCTAAAACGTTTCTCTTTCTCACCCTGGGGATTGGCATTGAGCTGAGGTTTGCCTACAGCGCTACGAAATCGGGTTTTTTTAAAAAAGGGTGTTATAATTATTTTAAGGCTAACAACGCATTGGTAACATCAAGAACCCAATTCTGCTATTTCAATATTATGAATTTTTTTCAACACTATCGCACTGGAATCGTACTTTAATATCATTGCAACGTTGTGATGATATTCAAAAGAATTGTATTCTACTAAATCCGCAGTAGCTCATCGATATCGTCTTTTTCTTTTTTTTTATTGCAGGAGTTCAGCAGACAGGCAGACGACCCACTTGGTGGAAAGCGGTTACCATCGCCTATGGACATTGGCAACACCAAAAGTGCTACAAATGCGCTGCTGCTCTCTTAAAGGAGACTGGAACCTGGTCACTAATGCCGGAACACAACGCAAGGTTGTTATGGCGACATACTTTAGACCAGGGGTGATAGCCATCCAGTTGGGCAAATGCCCTACCACCTGGCTGTGGGTTGTTTTGTCGCCTCTTACGACAGATTGCCCCAATGCAGGAAATTGTATTCTCTCTACGTTCCTGCACGGATAAGATCGTGGCAGCGAAATAATATTATAAATAAATTGGTATTATTACCATTATCAGAAATGTTGTTAGCCGAAATGAATATTGATAAGCTACCTAAACATTTGTTTCGCGAGTTTCCACTTTATATAAGAGTTGCCATGGGAACACCATTGAGATTAACAGAATACCGAAATCAGCCAAACCTACGATTAAGAAGATATTCGGCGATTTTAGAATAGTATATATTTATTGCGTAATGCATGTACAAAGATGTTACGGTTTTTACAGTATCAATGCATTCGGCCCATAATTACATACATACATAACTTCACGCCAGTTCCCTTGCGGGGTAGGCACGAACAACAGAGTGCCATTTAGGCTTATTCTTACAGCCCATAATTAGCTGTGCAAAATTAACTTTACAATGAATCAATACAATTAAAATTAAAAATTAATAATAATAATCAAAGATATACAATATAATAATATTATATAATTATCCCGCAGGGGGGCTTTGTGGCGAAGCCTTAGGTGAGTAGCGACACCTCGTACCTGACTCCGGGGGCCAAGGAAAGGCCCCCGCCTCCGTGCTTGCCTTAATCAGCCGGCACGGAGTGGAGATGGCTAGAGCTGCAGCCCACCTCTCTACACCCCTTAACCACTCACACCCATGTTGCCCCTGTATTTATGGCATTTTTTTGGGGCCCATGCAGGGAGTGGCGAGTCACCGTCTGCCCATTGTTCCATGTTCCCCGAACATTGCGACGGGCAGACGCCATAGTCCCCATATTCCCAGACCCCTAGTACCATTTGCAGTTCGCCACAATAGCCCGGTACTTTTTGTCCTCATTTCCCACAATAGTCCTACACTGGCCGGGGCTTGTCCTTGGGTGCATTACTATATGGTGTAGACAGTGATAATCGCCGATCAGTGTCACGCCACATTTACACTAAATTTGTCAAGGGGCCTCTACGTGTTGGCCTTCCCATGGCCCCACGCAAGCCCCCCAAAAGTCCGGGCCATTTTTATGGCCCGTGGTCTTGAAAGACATACAGTTATATAATTAATCTAAATAATAAAATGTCTACTATTAAAGCATGTCAAACATATTTATGTCAGTTCATAGTGTTTCGTCGTCCATAAACATGTTTATATTATAATAGCATTTAGTGGTCAGTAGCAAATTTAATTTTTTTTCTAAGATATTTCGGAAGCTTATTGTATACGAAGGGCCCCATGCAGTAGACACTTTTGACGTAATAGTAACAGCAGAATTGGGCCCGTGGTGTTGCGAATGTGCATAGACGACGGTAACCGATTACCATCTGGTGGCCCGTCAGATACTCTACTGTACTTCTCTTCTTCGCATCTCTTTCGCAGAATCTCATATGTCAAACATTAATAATAAAATTTTTGAAGCTTTATTTACACTACCTTTATTTACGCTATTTTTTTTTTAATTATTTCACTACGTATTTTTCCAGTGGCATACAGTTTCCCTCGCCCTATTAACTTGAACTTTCTCCTCACCTTGGCTAACAAAACTCATGTATATATATTAAGTAAATTCATATCAACTAACACTAATTATCTTTAGTCTAGATAGTCTAACCTATGTGGTCTGTTTTGTCCACAGGTATACAGAAAACCTTGACTATAATATCATACCGATTAATTTTTCTTTTTACAAATAGCTTAATTTACTTTTTTTTTATTGCAGGAGATCAGCAGACAGGCAGACGGCCCACTTGACGGAAAGCGGTTACCATCGCCTATGGACATATGCAACACCAAGTTGCTACAAATGCGCTGCTGCTCTCTTAAGGGAGACTGAAACCCGGTCACCAATGCCGGAACACAACTCAAAGTTGTTATGGCGACATACTCTAGACCAGGGGTGGTAGCCATCCGTCGGGCAAATACCCTACCACCTGGCTGTGGGTTGTTAAGTCGCCTCTTACGACAGGCCGCCCGGCCGCAAACTGTATTCTTTCTCCGTTCCTGCGCGGATGAAATTTTTTTTAGGATTTTAGGATTTTTTATGTTCACCTGTCATTTTTATATATGTATATACAATTTTTCACTGTGACATTGGCAAAATCAATGCCAAAGGCGTTGGGGCCAACATTAACAAGAATAGAATAGTGGCATACAGACTAAGTACTTTTTTTTTTTTTTTTGGCCAGGGGAAATCCGTTTGAGGACTAAGCCGCGACAGGCACAGAAGCCTGGGGGGATGTTCGCGACCGGTCTGAGTGTGTGGGATTCGCCAGATCGGGGGTGGCACTAGCGTGCCCGGTCAGAACCGGTGCCACGCTATTGCCACGCCCCAGTTAGGGATACCCACTAAAACCCCTGGGACTTAATGCTATCTATATAAACTTTGTAGTTTCTGAGGCAAACGACTATGAGATACAGACTGTTTGTTAATATAGTAAATTTAAAAGGCTGTGTCGATTTCAGAGGTATATTTTGTGTTTTACAGCTTTTTATGTTTATAATTTATATAATAATATATTATTTATGAGTAATATTTATGTTAGACGTATGTAAGGCGAGTGACATGTATGGTTTATAATAACACTATGCAGTAATGAAATGAGGTTGTAATGATTGAAAAAGTTCTGTTTATCGCAGACACAGACAAACGCATCTACGAACAAACATGTCGATTTGTAATGATTTGCCAAAATTATCACGGAATCCAATAAATTTGATAAACGGATCTGAGGCTCCGAAGCGTACGCAGCAGGGTTTTTTACCTACTATACATTCATGCCTTATCATCGGTTAAATTTTAACATTAATTATACATACATAACTTCACGCCAGTTCCCTTGCGGGGTAGGCACGAACAACAGAGCGCCATTTAGGCTTATTCTTACACACCTCACTTGATTCTTTGACATTCATAACTCTTGTCATGCACGCTCGTCTGTTCTTAAGGCTCCTGACATCACCTTCTGCTAATACACGATCAATTTGATCATGGAAGGTGTGTCGTAGCCTTCCACGACTTCTGCATCCATCCACTTTTGCATTGTATATCTGTTTAGTCATTCTTTCATCATGCATTCTTTCCACACATTCATTATATAGCACATATCAAATTCTAACCGATAGCAAGGTAAGTGAGCGGTTAGTGAGATATAGAAACTGGCCATTAATCATGTCATGTAAACAGATTACGTAGACCAATCTATTTACCGCCTTTGATCGATGATGTTGTCTAAAGATCAGAAGCTGCAAGGTTGTTTTATTATATTTGTATTTAAGAGTTCAAGTATATAACTTAAGGCCAAAACTGTAGTCTTAATTGAACTCAGTTATGTTGTTAAACTATACCAACTAAATTAACTCATATTTCAAAAACTACGAGTTATGGGAAGACTGCGATTAAATGCGTTTTTTATGATTACGTAGCCAAATTACGAAAACAAAACAAGTTCCACTGGAGAACACTTTTTGAAGAAGGTCATACATTTTTTAAATTACGTTAAAATTTAACTTTACTTCCTAGTCTATGTACACCGCTTCGCAACGTGTTATTGCTGTTAAGAAGAAGCGGCAAGAAACTCCCCAGCAACACGTCTAGCTACAAATTGTTTTTCTTTATATTTCTTATTCTATTTATATCTGAAGGTTTCTTTTTTTTATAAGTTTTGTACAGAAGTATGTTACAGAATTACTTTTGAAGAATTAATGGAGTTGTAGCAAACAGTGCATACTCAATAAGACCAAGACAATAAAAGGAAAGAAAAATAATGTTATAGTTATAATAATGACATGACGTACTAAAATTTTATGCTGCAATATGTCTCCCATAAATACCTTACAAGCTTGGCAAGATAAAAATGTTATACAAAATATAGTATAAGAGGTTGGAGCGAGCTGCTATGTAAATGAATTTTTGTCATTTAAGTATTCTTCAATAGTGTAGTATCCTCTTTTTAGCAAGATGTTTTTTAATTTGGTTTTAAATTTAGTAAAAGGCAGATCTAACATATCACTCGGAACCATTGTAACATGTATTTACGACGTACGCAAAATTCAAAGCACCTATAATAAAACTAATAATAATTAGGCCCCGGCTCTGCGTCCGGTGAGGTCTCCCTTTCTTCTTCTTTTCTTCTTCTTCTTTTCTTCTTTTTAGATATTGTATACCAAACTTTGTTTTTGTTCCTCTCTTTTGCTTTTACTTACGGTAGCTAGTATAATTTCAATTACTCAATATGTGGCAAATGATACATACATACATACATAACTTCACGCCAGTTCCGTTGCGGGGTAGGCACGAACAACAGAGCGCCATTCAGGCTTATTCTTACACACCTCACTTGCTTCTTTGACATTCATAGCTCTTGTCATGCACAGTCGTCTGTTCTTAAGGCTCCTGACATCACCTTCTGCTAGTACACGATCAATTTGATCATGGAAGGTGTGTCGTGGCCTTCCACGACTTCTGCATCCATCCACTTTTGCATTGTATATCTGTTTAGTCATTCTTTCATCGTGCATTCTTTCCACATGCCCGACACTCTCTTTCAGACCAACTCTCTTTCTTACTTCGGTATTACGAACGCGGTCCGCGAGCGTCACTCCGCAGATTTTGCGCAGTGCTCGCATCTCGACCGCATTTACTCTACTTTCATGCTGTCTCTTCCATACCCAACTCCCGCTTCCATAATACTAAATTCTGTACAATACTGTTTTTTTGTTCAAATAAACAAAATAAAAAAAATTTCACTAACTACAGAGGCTCTCGCTCGGTAAATGGGTAAGGGCGAGATACAGAAAGCAGTTCTCCTAAGCACGGCTCGCATTGTGAGGAAGTGCCTGTCTCTGAAGCCTTAACCACCGGTAGCATGGACCCCAGGGCCCATGTGTTAAAAAATAAAAAAAAATTCGTTTAAAAAAACCGACTTCAAAAACTAAAAAGTATAAAATAACTTATTTCTAAAGCTATTATTAATATATATTATCTAAAACATCTTAAAGTCGGTGCTTAGTAATTTTCAAAAAAATATACTAATTTTTATGTTTTACTTTGTACCGACTTCAAGATGTTTTAGATAATATATATTAATAATAATAATAATAGCTTTAGAAATAAGTTATTTTATACTTTTAAGTCTTTTAGTTTTTGAAGTCGGTTTTTTAAACGAAGTTTTTTTTATTTTATTTGTTACTTGTTAGTGTCTAGCTATGTATGGCTATGGCTCCTTAAAAAATATAGGTCCCAAGAAACGGGAACAAAAAAAAAATTCGTAAAATGAAAACTACTGGGCCAAACTATGTTAAATTTTTAGGGGACCAAATGGCAACTATTCCGCATCAAACTAAATAAGAATCACGTAAATCGAATCATAAATCTTAGCGTAATCGGTGTACATATGGAACGGAATGGAAAAATTTTCATTAAAAGTATTCATAAAATGAAAACTACCGGGCCAAACTATGTCAAATTTTTAGGGGACCAAATGGAAGCTATTCCGCGTCGAACAAAAAAAAAATCGCGTAAATCGGATCATAAATCTCGGAGCAATCGGTGAACGTACATAAAAAAAATGATCCCGACGAATTGAGAACCTGCTCCATTTTTTGAAGTCGGTTAAAATACATAAAAATTAATAACTAAATATACATGTGAAATTACACTAATTATAATCCGCAGGTTATCTCCGTGCTTGCCTTAGCCAGTCGGCACGGAGTGGAGATCGCTAGAGCTAAGACTCGAGCTTCAGGGGTGGAAGTGATAAATGGTATAACGTCGGAAGAGTAGCTTCGGTGAACCTGCAGCCCACCTCCCTTCAAGCAACCGACCAAACCTCCAAATAATCCCACACAATACTTACACACATATCGTTCATTTGGTGGAACAAGGACGTTATTGTCATTTTATTAAAAATGAGTTTAATATGTCAAAACATCCGTAATAAGTGTCTCCATCCATTTGGAGCAACATGACGGTGTTGTATCTATACTATATATATAGTATAATCATAACTCTACCACCAGTTGCTTACAAATTAATTCAAGAACTCCAAAAAAAAACACATTAAATGCTCTTCTGAAAAATTGCAAAAGTGTTAATTACGTCGATGTTCTACCAAATGAGCGATATATTCATACATACATACATAACTTCACGCTAGTTCCCTCGCGGGGTAGGCACGAACAACAGAGTGCCATTTAGGCTTATTCTTACACACCTCACTTGCCTCTGACATTCATAACTCTTGTCATGCAAGCTCGTCTGTTCTTAAGGCTCCTGACATCACCTTCTGCTAGTACACGATCAATTTGATCATGGAAGGTGTGTCGTGGCCTTCCACGACTTCTGCATCCATCCACTTTTGCATTGTATATCTGTTTAGTCATTCTTTCATCATGCATTCTTTCCACATGCCCGAACCACCGGAGCATTCCTTTCCTTACCTTCACCCCGACACTCTCTTTCAGACCAACTCTCTTTCTTACTTCGGTATTACGAACGCGGTCCGCGAGCGTCACTCCGCAGATTTTGCGCAGTGCTCGCATCTCGACCGCGTTTATTCTACTTTCATGCTCTTTCTTCCATACCCAACTCTCGCTTCCATACGTGAGCGTAGGTACCAGCACCGCGTTGTGTACGGCGAGCTGGGCCTTCTGGCTGAGGTTATTGTATTATATTATATATACAATTTTTCAAAATCAACCTCATCGAAATTACGTTGCGGGAAGCCCATCTTCATTGAGCCAAGCCACCACAGGCAATGTACTGACGTCATTAGAAACCTTCGTTATAAACTAATAAATAAATCAAGCTTCTTTCAAATAAACACTTGCAGCAAAAACCTTCGACTATTTTTTACTCACCACTACTGCAGAGCACTAATACGCATCGGAATATTCCCAAATTTAAAGATTGTTGTCCAGTATCTCTATCAGGGTGTTCCATTAGTAGCTCATAACGCCCAAAATGCTCAATTAGCCGTTCCACAAGGCGACCGCGATCGTTGTGATCGTGGCGAAAACGTCACTAATGACGTCACCATTTTCGATCACACAACGCTCACAACGACCCATGTCAAGAGGTTCGTCGAATAGCTGCTCCACTTGGGTTTACGATTGTAACGCTGGCAAGCAAGTGGAACGAGTCAAATAGCGGTCGTGAACGTGGTCGTTGTGAGTCCCTAATGGAACGTAGCCTTAGTAGATAAAAATTAAATGCTGTCAGTTGGTAAAAGCATATCTCTTCTTCCGGACGGACGGCCTTTTTATGTTTTGAAGTTTTTGTATATTTTTATTTTCTTATTGTTTCTCTTCTTTTTACTTTTTCTTCTATATTTTGAAAAACACTTAATTCTATTGCAAATAATCCTTAATGGTAAGCTCATTACTTGAGAACGACTTGACTGAGTTGAACTGTTTCTAAATTGGACGTAGTTTAGCAGAAACACATTGTGGTCAAAAATGAGTTGTATATACCAATTTACCAGCAATTTTTGTCTAAACTTAAAACCTCAATGACAGAATGACAGATGAACAGAATTCGTGGAAGGCCACGACACACCTTCCATGATCAAATCGATCGTGTACAAGCAGAAGGTGATGTCAGGAGCCTTAAGAACAGACGAGCGTGCATGACAAGAGCTATGAATGTCAAAGAAGCAAGTGAGGTGTATAAGATTAAGCCTGAATGGCGCTCTGTTGTTCGTGCCTCCCACGCAAGGGAACTGGCGTGAAGTTATGTATGTATGTAATAATTACTGAAATATATTGATGAATTACTGGGAGATCGTTCATATATACCATCCCAGTGGTTTTTTATGCAGCTTCAAATGACATATAAAGACAGAAAAACAACCAAACGAACAGAGTGATATCATAGTGGTTTGTTAGTGTACGTTGCATATTAGTTGTAGGCTTTTGTTGTGAGAGGTTTCATGACACACACTTGCTTTTTGATATTAAATTTGATTTATTAGGCATAAGGGCAGGAGATCAGCAGACAGGCAGACAGCCCACTTGTTGGAAAGCGGTTACCATCGCCTATGGACATTTGCAACACCAAAGTTGCTACAAATGCGCTGCTGCTCTCTTAAGGGAAACTGGAACCTGGTCACTAATGCCGGAACACAACACAAGGTTGTTATGGCGACATACTTTATAATAGGGGTGGTAGCCATCCAGTCGGGCAAATGCCCTACCACCTGGCACCTAAGTCGATAGGTGGCGCCGCTGTTGCGTCGCTCCAGTGTTGCAATAGTAAACATTAGTGGTACGTATTTTGTTAGCATAAATATAGTATAGCTTCAAGTGTATTGTCAGGCTAAATCAAGTTTGCTTACGTCAGAGCAGCATACGTGTTTACCCGTTATTAAATATCTCAAGCTATATATACTATTAAATTGATGCAATCACCGGTGTTTTTCCTCTAGACGGCCGATGAACCGTTTTTCATGAAACCGGAAATACCTGTTACAAAGTGTAAATTTTTTGCCTGTTTACTAATTTGCCAGGGTAGCCAGCAGAAAAATGGCGAAAAAGAAAAAATTTTTTTTTTATAATTTATTATATTTAAAAACAAAACACGTAACACGCGAAACGCTGTTACTAATACAAAAAATATTTTACATTTTTTTTTTAATCTCGCACATTAAAGTTACTCAATTGCAATTATTCAAACAAATGCATAGAAAGAGACCAACCATAATAAATGTGCCACATTCTTAGATAATATTTATAAATGTTTTGTATAATTATTTATATTAGTCATTAGTCTCTATAGACTAATTTTTAGTCAAAAAATTGCGAATTACTTTCACATGTTTAATTTTGAAAGAAAAAACAACATCAACGTTTTCAAATTCTGACTGATTTCGTGCAAAAAGTATTGCGGCAACCGAGGGTAGAACTTTCGGACAGCGTAAGCCGGTCTGAAAACTTTTAGAAAAAGGTAAGAATGTTCTGGAAGAAGAAGGCAAGGGCTGATATATTTTATAAAAGGATAGATGACGAACAAAAATTCTTGAATAGAAGGTTCAGGAAGGCAAAGACTGAGATAGATAGATATTCAGAGTGTCGGGGTGAAGGTAAGGAAAGGAATGCTCCGGTGGTTCGGGCAAGTGGATGGATGCAGAAGTCGTGGAAGGCCACGACACACCTGCCATGATCAAATTGATCGTGTACTAGCGGAGGGTGATGTCAGGAGCCTTAAGAACAGACGAGCGTGCATGACAAGAGCTATGAATGTCAAAGAAGCAAGTTAGGTGTATAAGATTAAGCCTGAATGGCGCTCTGTTGTTCGTGCCTCCCACGCCAGGGAACTGGCGTGAAGTTATGTATGTATGTATGTATGTATAGATAGTAAATACAAGAATAACGAAAAGAAGATCGAAATTATGGGTTCCTCTTATTCTTCGCCAAATAGAGATTTCTGTTTTTTTTTATTGCAGGAGATCAGTAGACAAGCAGACGGCCCACTTGATGGAAAGCGGTTACCATCGCCTATGGCCATTTGCAACAACAAAGGTGCTACAAATGCGCTGCTGCTCTCTTAAAGGAGACTGGAACCTGGACACTAATGCCGGAACACAATTCAAGGTTGTTATGGCGGCATACTTTAGACCAGGGGTGGTAGCCATCCAGTCGGGCAAGTGCCCTACCACCTGGCTGTGGGTTGTTGTTGTCAGTTCAAGTCAATAGACAATATATAATAGACAATAGAAGGTTCAGAAAGGAAAAGATAGAGATAGATAGATGTTTAGAAAGGGACAGACAGTACATAAAAGAATTACGAAGAGAGTTTCAGAAGATTCTTCCGGGTGTAGAGCAGCGCCAGGCGCGCCAACCAGAGAGTTCAGTTCAAGACAGCGAAGCGACAAGTGCAATACGGAAGAGTTGGAAGAGAAGTTTAATAGAAGACAGTGTCGAGCTTAGTGGAGGTGAAGTTCAGTGAAGGAGTAGTGTAGCGTAGTTCAAGAGGAGATCTAGAAGCGAGCAACTCGCAGTAAATTCGGAGGTGAGCACTGCATTAGCAGGGGGTGGTCTACGCAACATCATCAGCGACAGTATTGCGAGTGAGACGTCTCATCGTCGGGACAGTGCGTCATTAGTTGTGCGTGTAGAGGCAACCCTGCAGAGAAGAATCACGGCGAAGTTAATAGAAGCGTTTAGTTAAAAGAAGTGGTGTTTCAAGTGCGTACTCCGCTCGCACGTAACAGTATATTAACATAAATGCTAACGTCAAAAGCGAGATAAGAACGTGGCGCCATCTATCCGTATGGGCTTTAGGAAGATTGGTGATCCATGCACTCTTCTTGAACCGACTTAAAGCGTTTTAATACAAATCACAAACCAGTCTACGTAATGTATAACCCTAACGTGCAAGATTTTCTTAATACATTTTATTAAAAAAATAACTTCCAAAACTCTTTTAAAGTGTCAAAAATTCGTTTCCTCAAAGTGAAATTCACTGTTCATTACCACCAAATAAAGTAAATTTTATAACATTACAAAACAGACGTTGGAAACCTAGGCTCTTATTATTATATCCTTATAGAATTTCATTGATTAATATTGATTTTAACACCAGAGTGCAAATAGTTTAGGCTCTATACCCTTTCCAAGCATTTATTTTTTGACAGCTCGATGACGGATCAATTAGTAATGTCATAACTTTATTTATATATAAGTTTTAATCAATTTAAGTTATCTATATATTTTGATTAAAAATACTATATCACGTAATAACTATAATAACATTTCAATTAACATATTTTACACCATTTTTGTAATAAACTAATAAACTCTAATGATTAATTTCGATTTATTTACGTATAGTGTTGATAGTCTGTGTGTTACACGACTCATAGAACATCACTGGAGTTTTTGGCGGGAACTGAAAGGAGATGTGGCGCTGTGCAGTTTTATTTTCTAAAAATGTGTAAAATCACTCTAAAATGAACAATAGTTGTAGGATATTGATAGTAAGAATAAGCCTAAATGGCACTCTGTTGTTCGTGCCTACCCCGCGAGGGAACTGGCGTGAAGTTATGTATGTATGTATGTATGTATATTGATAGTTTTTGAGTAGTAATTATGCTTTTTTGTGAGAAATGTGAACTGTATAGTCAAATGTGGCCGTTCGAGTTTTCACAAGAACTCCGTTGAATGGTGTGGATTGTAGCCTACAATACAACTGCGCCTGGCTTAAAGGCCTAGTTGCCAAGCCATAAACTTTAAAATAAAATAGAACATCACTATTACGTCACCCACGGCAATAAAGTACAAGAGTTTTTGGCGGGAACTGAAAGGAGATGTTGTGCTGTGCAGTTTTATTTTCTAAAAACGTGTAAAATTACTCTAAAATGAACAGTAGTTGTAGGATATTGATAGTTTTTGAGTAGTAATTATGTGTTTTTGCGAGAAATGTGAACTGTATAGTCAAATGTGGCCTTTCGAGTTGTCACAGGAACTCCGTTGAATGGCGTCGGTTGATAACCTACAGTTCAGCTGAGCTATATATATAGGCTTAAGAAAATGAAGAAACTATATTGTAATCTATGATCTGGCTTAAAGGCCTAGCTGCCAAGCCACAAACCTAAATAATAATAATAAATAAAGTACGACTAAGGCCACGACACACCTTCCATGATCAAATCGATCGTGTACTAGCAGAAGGCGATGTCAGGAGCCTCAGAACAGACGAGGCGTGCCTGACAAGAGTTATGAATGTCAAAGAAGCGAGTGAAGTGTGTAAGAATAAGCCTAAGTGACGCTCTGTTGTTCGTGCCTACCCCGCAAGGGAACTGGCGTGAAGTTATGTATGTAAATAAAGTACGACAATTATGTCATTCGATTCATGTGGGCTTTACTGTCAAGAAATATGTAACTTGATAGACGTGCAAACGTCACAAGTAAAATAAATGCTTGTAAACAGTATAGAGCTTTAAACAAAATGGATTACCATTTTGTTATTTGCTTTGTTCATCGTTCATGCTTGTTCAATCTCCGTAGACTCGTGACGTCCATTCCGTATATCGCGAATGCAGCCGGCTCCTCAAAGTGTACCTGTTATTCAAATTAAAACATGTCAGGACACACGGCCAAGTGCCATTCACGCGACGTCGAGTGTCGTAAGCGCCTCGATTCGACGCGACACGCGACGTCGCGTGTTGATTCGTTGCTGAACGTTCCACAGCTTAATTAAAACAGCGTTTCAATACGTGACGCGTTGCCAAGTGCCCGCAATGAGTCGAAATCTCAATCGGCACGCGACATCGCGTGATAATCTTGTATTTTAATACAATATTCGCAATTACAAGAAAACGAATATTCTCTTGCTTACCTTAATAACCGATTTACGTATGTTTTTATTTGCTTTTTACATTGCTAAGCCGATGTTTTGAGTACTTTGTTGTTGTACAAACAGGTATAAATGTATTTTTGTTGTTACATATTACAAACGTACCTCCTTTTCGTCTTTACTCGTTCCAGCTTTGTCGAAATCATCTTTCGTTTTGTCAGCTATTATTTCAACCTGAAAAAAAAACAGATAAATACACTCATGGCCAAATAAAATTGGTATCAACGAAAATATTATTAATTCTATAGTATCGTGTTATCCGTGCAGGAACGGAGAATACAATTTCCTGCATTGGGGCGGCATGTCGTAAGAGGCGACAAAACAACTCACAGCCAGGTAGGGCATTTGCCCGACTGGATCGCTACCAACCCTGGTCTAGAGTATGCCGCCATAACAACCTTGAGTTGTGTTCCGGCATTAGTGACCAGGTTCCAGTCTCCCTTAAGAGAGCAGCAGCGCATTTCTAGCACCTTTTGTGTTGCAAATGTCCATAGGCGATAATATAATAATAATAAAAAAATGTTATTATCATTTAATTTATTGCATGTTCACCAAATAAATAAATAAAACATATGTTTAAATTATTTTTTAAATAAAAAAAACACCAAAGTCCTCTGGCATTTAGATACTGAATTTAGATTGATTTTTTACTAGAGTACTTTTTACTGTTGTTCGTACCGACCCCGCAAGGGAACTGGCGTGAAGTTATGTATGTATGTATGTACTTTTTACTAGTAGAGTAGTTTGTAGTAGAGATTGTCATTTGATTTTCTTCTTCCGTGATTATGGATATATACATAATCAACAATTCTAGTACACCCAGACTAGAGTAAATAAGGGAAAGTGCGTTTATAAAATTTACCCTTCCAAGAACCAAATGACCATTACACCACAGAGGCTATACGTATTAGTGTCCAAGTATACATGTTTCAGTTCAAAATAATGTTTAAAAAAAAAAGACTTTTTTCCGAAAGCTTCTAACACAACACAGCAGCATACAAACCTTAATTGCCAAAAATGCGGCATACATACAAACTCACAAATATGATATTCTTTCATACAATTTAAATCATTACAGTCGTTACATGGAATACACACGCGTGTATGTTAATAGGTTTAAATAATTATATGATTATTTACTTATTCGAATTTAAAAGTAACAATATTTTATTATTGGATTTTATTTACATACTCAAATATATTTATTTGATTAACTATTAAAATATTTCATAAGTAAAATTACTTTAACAAAATTGAGTCGTTTTGGTCTCGCATCAAAAAGAAGGTTTACACTAAAACTCAGCGTTGTGTCGGATATAATTCCGGCACAGCAATATGCCGAGCGAAAACCTCGTCTGCTGGAAATGCAGCTTACAAATTCTCAAAACGTGCTCTATATAATATAATAATACTAGCTGTCCCGGCAGACGTTGTTCTGCCCTGAAGAAATAAAATTTAGAACCCGATTCCAGCGCCACCTACGGGTCCAAATTTAAGCTATCCTATCTTTCAAGTCGGATCAAACTGTACACGGTGCGCAAATATTGATTAAAATCGGTCAAGTAGTTTAGGGGTCCATCGCGGACAAACAACGTGACACGTAATTTATATATATTAAGATAGCTGTCCCGGCAGACGTTGTTCTGCTCTGAAGAAATAAAATTTAGAACCCGATTCCAGTGCCACCTACCGGGTCCAAATGTAAGCTATCCTATCTTTCAAGTCGGATCAAACTGCACACGGTGTGCAAATTTGATTAAAATCGGTCAAGTAGTTTACGAGTCCATCGCGGACAAACAACGTGACACGTAATTTATATATATTAAGATAGCTGTCCCGGCAAACGTTGTTCTGCCCTGAAGAAATAAAATTTAGAACCCGATTCCAGCGCCACCTACCGGGTCCAAATTTAAGCTATCCTATCTTTCAAGTCGGATCAAACTGCGCACGGTGTGCAAATTTGATTAAAATCGGTCCAGTAGTTTGGGAGTCCATCGCGGACAAACAACGTGACACGCAATTTATATATATTAAGATGTAAGTAATTTTCTTCAAATTAAAGTTTGTCTTTCTAAAATTCTCGTCAATAAATACCTCTTTGCCGTCGGGCTCGTCGGTTTCTCTGACCACGGGCGGAATGTTGGGGCCCAATTTCTCTGCTAGCGTTTGTACCTATATAATAATGTAATATTTTGACAGTTTGACACTAGCATTCCGTTAATATTTATCTGTAATATGTTATATATGTAGGAATGTTAAGGATGTTTGATGCGTAACGGAACGCAAGTGTAGATCGAATGAGATGAACGAATGAAAGGTTTGATTGATTTTTGGAATGAACAGAGCGGGGTCGTGAGTCGGAAGCGAAAGAGGGTGGTAGGGTGCGTGTAAGACGAAGTTGTTGTTCTAAAGGTGTATTTAATTAAAAGAAGATTAAAAAGTGTTTCATTTCAAAGAAGGTGTTTTATTGAAGACGAGCCAATTTTTATCAACGCACCACCACCCCCACACATATATATATATATTTATTTCCGTATTTTTTTTTTATATTCGCGCAGGAACGGAGAAAGAATACAATTCCCTGCGTTGGGGCGGCCTGTCGTAAGAGGCGACAAAAAAACCCACAGCCAGCTGGTAGGGCATTCGCCCGACTGGATGGCTACCACCGCTGCTCTAAAGTATGTCGCCATAGCAACCTTGAGTTGTGTTCCGGCATCAGTGGCCAGGTTCCAGTTTCTCCTTCAAGACCGGCAGCACATTGGCAGCATCTCTGGTATTGCGCTAATGTCCATGGAGTCAACGGTAACCACTTTCCATCACAGTTTAGTCATGAGCTGGTCTGCTGTGTTTCAGAAATAAAAATAAATATGAGATTATTCTTTCTTGTTGTCTTCTTTATTATTCTTTTCAAAAATCTTACAAAGGTCCTTATATATTATTACATTTTTCTTTTACTTCTCTTAATACACTTGCTTCTGTCCTATTTCCTTACTTGACTGCTGACGGCCCAACTGTAATGGAAAATGGTTACCGTCGCCTATGAACATTTGCAACACTAAAGGTGCTACCAATGTGTTGCTGGACTCATAGATGGGACTCAAGGTTGTTCTGGCCGCATGCTCTAGACCAGGGGCGGTAGCCATCCAGTCGGGAAACTGCCCCACCACCTGCCAAAATTATTACGCAACGAAAGCAAAACCGTCCGAAGCTAATCGAAAGGGACAAAAGATGTATATATTCAACTCACATTGGGGTATTGGCTGAAGCAAGCCCTCGCCCTCCCTCTGCAAGGGGGCGCCACCGCCCTGCCATAGCGGTCCCTGTCGGCCGGATCGAACATGTAGTATCCTGCCATACAACCATACAAGCGTCATTTGCCATGGGTTATTTGCGAGGAGCTTAATGTCGTCCTTCCGGTCCCGTAAGGGGGCGTCCGTTGGGTTCAAGGGGGTGTGTGTTTGTACCTGATCTTACTTTGGAGAGAGGAAGGGGTCTAGTCTAGTAAATTGCGAGGGAATTGAGTTAAATAAAATATTTGTCAAAGTCAAAGACAATAGTACATTATGGTACTAGTGTGTAACATTGGTGATTACCGCCGAGGCGCCATTGAGACTCGAGCCGTAGGCGAAGGCCTTAAGAGAGCCGAGGACGGTAATCATCAATACACACGTGTATCATACGACGTTTTTCAACACACTTGTGAATAAAATAACAACAAAAACTCATTTTATTTAGTAGATAAAAAAAAGTTATATATGAGTGAAAATTTTATTTATTAAACACGTACGAGTTAAAATTATCTATTTAAATAAGAAGTTGCATGAAATGAGCAAGCAATGGGAACATTAATTTATTTGTTCTATAGAACACGATCTTTTTTTTTGAATAAAACCTTTTTTAAGAACAAAGCAACT
Source organism: Dendrolimus kikuchii (assembly GCA_019925095.2). Lineage (NCBI taxonomy): Eukaryota > Metazoa > Arthropoda > Insecta > Lepidoptera > Lasiocampidae > Dendrolimus > Dendrolimus kikuchii. The sequence continues at coordinate 908,998 of CM034388.1, read as the reverse complement.
CAACCAATAAAATTTTACAAAAAATCTATAACTCACTAGTGAGTTATAATGTTTTTTACTCACAGTTTGATAATGGGTGTCATTCTGTGCCTAATGGGGATTGTTCAAAAAAAATTACCCTCTGATTTTATATTTTTATTATGTAAAATAGGGTATTTTAAGATACTAATTTGAATATTTTTGTGTTTTAAGAGTTAGTTTTTTTTAAATTCGATTTTTAAACAAATTATCCGATGACGTCATTGGGGACAACTTTACATTAATTCCTTTGCCTATAAAAAGAAAATAATCATATTAATCTGTGCTACTATTTAAATGTTACTGTCATTATTCATTATGACACATCGTAATCATTTTAGTGTGGCCAGCTTAGCAATTTTATCGGTAGATTTATTTTATATATTTTGGTGTTCAACATTTATTATTTTCTAAAGTTACCGTTAAGTTATTTAAAGTGACCTTTAGTGAAAAATCAATATAATATAACTTAAACTGAATAATGTACAGTTAGACTGAATACCATTAATTGATAATCAGGCATAAATTACCTATTAGACACCATTGCGATGTCATTACTTTTCTTAATTTGTAATAAAGTATTCTTTCGGCGATTACAACAGATAAAGCTCATTCGACCACTAAAATACTTTGATTTGGTATCACATTTGTGTTATCATTTTTAATGTCTGATACATAGACATAGTCTCATTATCCAATGATGTTGTCAATCCAGTTAAAATAAAAAGGTTGTATTGTCAGTTTCAATTGAGGGGGGGCGGGGGGAGTATTATTAGTCAGACCTTTAAAAAAAATCAGCCGTTAGGACTGCACTTCAGAGATAAAAACTTGGTATTTGAGCGTGACGGTCGTGCGAATTCGGTGCATTTCCCCATCCTAGAAGTATCTACCGAAGTTTTCAATTTAAAAATCATGGCGATGTTCGATAAGGTCTTTTTTAAGTCAATATGTTGGGAGTTACTTTCCTACACACACGTGTGTACCTACAAGAATTACAAATTTTAGTAATTTCACTATTAGCAACCTGGCAACATTGGGTATTTAGGCTTTAGATCGGCAGTTAATGCAGCATTTCTAAATTCTAATATTATTCATTACAATTAATTTCGTCCTTAGAAAAATCTTCTAAAGTCATCCGACAAAAAAGTGAACTGTTTTATTAATGAAAATGTATTAAATATTTTCTCTTTCTAAACATGGCCGGATCTTCAAATAGGAGTGTTAATTTTGTAAAGGCTGATACGCTAAACCTACCTAACATGTAATGTTATTAGAGTACATAGCTATACTCGTAGTACATATTGGAGAAATAAGAGGAGCTAAAATCCTGATGTAAGTAGTTTTGTGAAGGTTTCTAAATTCAACATGTTCGTCCATAGATCTTCCTTCCTTCTTTCCTTTTAGAACCTGTGTAGTATATTACTATTCCTGTCTGTAAATTTCATCCATATAAGAAATCAGTAATGTTAATTATTAGTTAATATATGATTGATGTAAGTATACTTTGTGTTGAAGTCAAAATTCATCTAAAATGTGCACCTATTTATAGAAAAATAGCTACATGTCTCACTCATTCATTAGAAACTGTTTAAAATAATATTAATTACTTATTTGATAATTTGGTACAATCAATAAATCAGCAACCTATATTACTTTCTTAATAATCTATAATACAAGTAAAGTATCTCATATAAATACATACAAATAAAGGAACAGACATTGTCCCACTGCCCTGGCGGTTAGATAGTGTGTTTGATTGCTAATGTATGTTATGGATCTGATCTTATACAACCAATTACCAGAAAATATGAAACTCTCCAGTAGTTTTAAATATATTCACTTGCCAGCTTAAAAGTGATTAATTAAGCACATCTATGGCTTGAAGAATTTCATGGAATATGAAGATTTGTGACAAATAACTTAATGATTGTAAATCTCTTAATAATATGATTTTGATGTGTAACATAGTTACTAATATGAAAAATTATGAGTTAAATAAGGACTATGCGAGTAATTAAATAGACACTATATTTTTTTTTTCAGGTTCAGAAAAAATTAGCAACAACTTTTCTGCATAAGCAAGGGTTATGCTTGATCATAGAATTTTATGACTTATCCACTGCAGTTTACATGAAAACTTTATGTATAGAAAAAACCAAATGCTAGCCTGCAGAAAAAAGAAAAAGATAAAACTGAACATTTCTGAAAAGATTATATAATATGTCCTAAATTATTATTAATAAGTGTTTAAGTAAATAAACAAGTTTAACTGCTAAAAGTTATTTATTATTTCATCTTGCAAAACAATAAGTCAAAAGATATATTTTATTAATCAATTCATATAAATATAGGGCACATACAAATTTATAACTCACAATAGTTTGCTTTCAGTATAGAAACCATCTTATTCTTATAACTCGTAATGTGAACTCTTAAGACATCAGTCAAAGTAAAGCTAAAATATTTTTGGAGGAATGTTAAATATTCATATATCGTTTACATGAATTATAACTAATAACATCTAGATTTATGTATATATAAAAATAAGTTATTTAAAATAGCCATCCTTGTTTTCAATTAATTAAGCTTTAAAGATATAGGCCATTCTTCTATGGTGGTACTAATCTTTTCAATCAGTTTCCATTTATTGATTTGGGCTCGCTTGAGATAAATTCAGGTTCTGGTGAATTTTTGTATGCCATTAGCTTCAATGCAGTTCATAAAGAATACTCCAAAGAATTCAAGTCAGAACACAAATTGGCTTGCAACCAAAGTTGGATTGAATTAGCTTCATGGGAGGGTACAGAGTCCTGTTGGAAAATCCACTGCTATCCAGCGAATAAAGTAACACTTAATGCTTAAATCATTGTTTCCAATATGTGATTTTGGACGTCCTTATAACTTCTGGCGCAAGGTGTATTGTTTTGCCAGTTAAATTTTCTTCCACCGTGATGATCTTCTCATCAGTAAACCGGTTATTTTTTGGATCGTATCTCTTGAAAAGATTTCGACATCGTTCCAATCGCCATTTACGAAGACGCTCGTTTATATAATGCACTTTTCTTTGACTTTTAGTTAGAGATCATATGTAAGTATTCTCTTTACAGATATTTAAGAAATATTGGTCTGAAGAGATAATATATACATAATTTTATTCTGGAGTACGTCGAATAAAATGTTTGTTTATGTTGATGTTGTATGACATAACAATGACATAAAAAGGAAAATGTCGGTCCTTTTGTATTTTGAAACTGAATGGCTACGGTATTCATATGCATTTCACCAGACGTAAATGACGTCATAGGATTTAGTAAGGTCAAATAAAGGTCAAACGCATTTCTTTCAAAATACAAGGGGATTGTACGTTTTTTGGAATTTTAACTAGACAGAAATGATTAGGAACACTATTCCTCGAAATGGTTTTTCATAAAGCTAAATTGAAAAAAAGTGAACAATCCCCATTGCGGTGACCATAGAGCCACTTTATGAGCAAGTGTGTTGAAAATTAATTTATTTGTTTGAAACACGGACATTTTTGCAGATGTTATACTAAGCGTCAAGTTACATGTTTCGCCAGGACGGGCATACAAATTTTTATTGTGGCTTTGGTTACAAGCCGTTTGTAGTCCTTATGACATATAGATATTATGATTACATTATTGATTATGTCACTGATTATGATGCTATTAGAATTACAACAAATATTTAATATACAATTTATAATGTCTCTTTCAGTTATATATTATTCATAAAACAATTGAATTTAAAATAATGTCATTAACAATTTTATATAATTTAATCAATTTATTACATTACGTTCTTATTATCCGTATGTCGTAATTTGTGTTGTGGGTTTGTGAATGTCGCAAAGTAGGTCAGCAGTCCTTCAATGCTTTAGGCGCCGCCGCCAGGTACTCTCCGATCGCATTGCTCTATGATTTTTTTATACAATGTTCATACCTCTAGGTGTCCTGAAGAGAGCCACAGCAAAGTCGCCTTTCCCAGCGACAAACACACCAGACCTCTCCTCGCGGAAGAACTCTGATACCTGATGAAATATTGTATATAATTAGGCTGGCATATTACAATTAGGCTGGTGTATATTACAATTAGGCTGATATATTATAATCAGGCTGATATATTATAATTAAACTGCTATATTACAAATAGGCTGATATATTAGGTTGGGGAAAAAGTTTCTTCGCATTTTATATAAAACTTCAAAAGGTTTTTTTATAAAGTTTATTTACATTTGACTAAAGTATGTAGATACCATTTTGTTGGATAACTTTTTACCATCTTCTAGGTAGGGACATGATCCCATTGCTATAAAAATTTTGGGGCTTCTGATCAAAAAACTGCGACAAGTGATTTTAGCGGTCCTCTCGTGATGTTAACCTGACACTGCCTGAGGAATTGTGCAGAGACCGAAAGAGGTGAAAATCTGAAGGTGCAAGGTCAGGACTATACGGGGGATGCATTAACACCTCCCAGCCAAACTCTCGTAATTCTTGCTGAGTGGCTAAAGATGTGTGAGGTCTATCGTTATCATGGTGAAAAACCACACTCCTTCTGTTAATTAATTCCGGCCGCTTTCTCTCAACTTTTTGCTTTAATCTCATCAGTTGTTCGTAGTACAGTTCAGAATCGATGGTCCTACCTGGCGGTAACAGCTCATAATGAATAATGCCCTTCCAATCTCACCATACACACAGCATCATCTTGTTGCGAGTTAACCCGGGTTTCGCCACAGTCTGTGAAGCCTGACCGGCCTTTGACTACGATCTTTTTCGCACGTTGTTGTCGTACGTGATCCACTTTTCATCACCAGTTATCAGCTTCTTCAAAAATGGTTCGGTTTCATTATGTCGTAATAAAGAATCACAAATGAGTACACGGTTCATTAGGTTTCTTTCAGTGAGCTCATGAGGCACCCAAATATCGAGCTTTTTTGTGTACCCAGCTTTTACCAAATGCGCCAAAACCGTTTTGTGGTCAATTCCCAATTCTCCAGCTACATCGTAACTACTAATATGCCGAACTCGCTCCACTTTTTCAAAAAATGGCATCAATTTTGTTCGTAACAGGGCGACCACAGCGACGTGCATCTTTGAAATCAAAATTTCCGGATTGAAAACGCTTAAACCAAATTTGCGCTACTCTCACAGATACTGCATTAGGTCCATAAACATCACAATTTTTTTTTTCGCGGCTTGTGTTACATTTTTACCTTTTTTGTAGTAAAATTTTAAAATGTATCGAATTTCCTCATTAGATTCACTCATTTTAACAATAAGAAAAACAAATGAAAACACAAATTTTCCCAATTTGAATTTGGAATTGTCTTCTTTAAAATTAAAACTTTTTAATGATACCAAAACCAGCCAGATACAAATGGTATAGCCAAAGAGATCTTATTACAAGTTCATACATACTATATGCGAAAAGACTTTTTCCCCAACCTATATTATTATAATCAGGCTGATATATTATAATTACTATGATAGATTATAATTAGGCTCATATATTATAATTAGACTGGTATATTATAATTAGGCTGATATATTATAATTAACCATCGCATAAAAAAAACGGTTTTCACCAAGTATAATAAATTCTGGTAATTCTGGCAAAATCACAGACACACAATTCAGTTTTATTTCTTAATAAAATTAATTTTGCTACCTGTTGCACTAAATCGGTGTCTACGGATCCCTTCTGGCGGGCCTTGTAGACGACAACGCGACACACACAGTTGCCCGGCGTGTAGAACTTGCGCAAGATCTAGAGAGAAAAATATAATAATAATCGTACGTACGTTTGTGGATGCAGAACTCGAAACTAGTCGATTAGTTAATTGACTTGAAATCTAAGATATTAAAATCAACATTGAATAAATTATGGCAATGACATTCAAACAGACGAGAGTATGAACACGTTTCTAATGAAAATATTAGATAAGTAGGGTGGCGCGGAGAATTAGTGTCAAATTTTTAAGACAAGTTTATTGCTCGACAGTTGGTACCGCCATGGAAACCTCCTTTCGACCTATTCATACTTTTCTTCGACATATTTAAATTCTTCCTTTAAATCTGACGGCGCGTCCCCTTTCGCACGTCACGTCAATCATTCATCTCATGTCATCATAAAATAAAATAAATTACATCGCTCCGCAAATACAAATATATTGTAAATAAATAAAATACCATAAAATATATCGCCCCCGCAACTCATTAATATGTGTATTATATAAATAACCCGCTCCGCATCAAATTGTAAAATATAATATAAATTATAACAAATAAAGTGAAGTGAAGTGGACTTAGGGCAGAGGAGCAGCCGCATTTCATTCCCATTAACCAGGTAAATGCGTGCTTATCTTCCGATTCCCATCAAAATTGTCCCACACTTCTTTTCCCGCAAATTTGACACAGTTCGCTTCCCGCTAAACCCAGCGCCGCCGCACCAACAGTTCTTAGAAGACCAACTGAACTGTAATTTTTTATCCGTGCAGGAACGGAGAAAGAATACAATTTCCTGCGTTGGGGCGGCCTGTCCTAAGAGGCGACTTAACAACCCACAGCCAGGTGGGTAGGGCATTTGCCCGACTGGATGGCTACCACCCCTGGTCTAAAGTATGTCGCCATAACAACCTTCGAGTTGTGTTACGGCATTAGTGATCAGGTTTCAGTTTTCCTTAAGAGAGCAGCAGCGCATTTGTAGCACCTTTGGTATTGCAAATGTCTATAGGCGATGGTAACCGCTTTCCATCAAGTGGGCCATCTGCCTTTCTGCTGATCTCCTGCAATAAAAAAAAAATTGTTATGAACTACTTGAACTTTATATCTAATTATTAGCCTAAACGATGACCAAGCTCTGCGTGGTCAGCACTTTTGTAGGCAAACGCATTAACATAAACATTTAACATAACTTCATTAGTAGTTTTTATATTTTCTAAACTAAGCACCGTTAATAATAATAATAATAATGGTGCCGGCACGGAGTGGAGGTCGCTAGAGCTAAGACTCAAGCTCCAGGGGTGGAAGTGATAAATGGTCTAACGTCGGAAGTAGCTTCGGTGAACCTGCAGCCCACCTCTCGACACCCCTTAGCCACTCACACCCATGTTGCCCCTGTCTTTATGGCATTTTTTGGGGCCTGAACATTGCGACGGGCAGACGCCATAGTCCCCATATTCCCAGACCCCTAGTACCATTAGCAATTCACCACAATAGCCCGGTACTTTTTGTCCTCATTTCCCACAATAGTCCTGCACTGGCCGGGGCTTGTCCTTGGGTGCATTACTATATGGTGTGGACAGGGATAATCGCCGGTCAGTGTCACGCCACATTTACATTAAATTTGTCAAGGGGCCTCTACGTGTTGGACTTCCCATGGCCCCACGCAAGCCCCCCAAAAGTCCGGGCCATTTTTATGGCCCGTGGTCTTGAAAGACATACAGTATAATAATAATCGGCAAACAAACACACATATTGTATATCCCCAAATTAAGCAAGTTACGCTTGTGTTATGGGTAATATACAACGGACTACTCTGGGGCCGATCCCAGACACCCATTCTTTTTTAAACGGATTAAGTTCTTTTGATCTACAAAAAGAGTCAAAAAAACATCTTCAAGAGTGTTGACGGCGAAGAAAAACATCATGACGAAACCTGCACATCAAGATAGCCGATGTGTCAATACCGCCAATCCACCTTGGACATGCGTGGCGGGCGTACTATCCATTTTCTCAACGAATGGAGAACCTCTAGCCCAACAGTTGGGATGCCGATGGGCTACTATTTATAAGTCATCAAAATCACCTGTTCGATCATCAATATCTTGGTGTCAGGTCTAAAGTGCAAGTAGCTGTCTTGATAAAGCTGGTCCCCGCTTTCCAGTATCTCGTCCAGGGTCGACGAGCACCACCGGCACACGTCCTCGACCCTCGACATAGCCACGGCCATCACGGAACACGCTAGGGCCTGGTGGACCACAACATCGGAGGTGTGAACATTATCCGTTGAATAGTTTTCGAGATATACAGCATTTGTCCAAAAGATGTTAGATCAGTGAGCGCTCGTAAGAACAGAGAAGTGACCGCAAATTATGAATGAAGTTGGTAAGTGTTAGCGGTGGATACTTGTACATAGCGGACCGGCGGTCGCAGGCGCCGCTACGCGCATCTTTTCCTCCCATAATTACCGTCACAGGGGCCGCTGTCACGGGGGCGACAGCGGACTTCCCCCCCCCCCCCCACCGCTGTACGAAGTGGGTCACTCTGCTCTCCGGGCTGACCCAGTTACAGGGTGTAGGGGCGTCATGGTGCAGTTAGTCTGTACAAGATCCCATGACGCCCCGTAAAAGCGCCATAAATGGGGCGCAGGTTTAGGTGGATACTTGTACATACATACATACATACATACATACATACATAACTTCATGCCAATTCCCTTGCGGGGTAGGCACGAACCACAGAGCGCCATTTAGGTTTATTCTTACACACCTCATTTGCTTCTTTGACATTCATAGCTCTTGTCATGCACGCTCGTGTGTTCTTAAGGCTCCTGACATCACCTTCTGCTAGTACACGATCAATTTGATCATGGAAGGTGTGTCGTGGCCTTCCACGACTTGTGCATCCATCCACTTTTGCATGGATACTTGTAAAGTTACGAATTAATGTTAGTTAACTTGCGAAACTGGTGAGATATTTTGAAAAGATTGAATTGGTTGGTTAATAGCAACCAAGTCGTAATCACGGACGATTAGAATCTCCACCATGACAATGCCGGAACATGCGGCACTTGTAACTAGCATCCTGGCCGAATCAAAAATAATAACGGCTCCCCAGCAGCCCAGAGTCCTTAACTGGCTTCTTCGGACTGAAGAGAGTAGAGTTGCGTCGAACACGTACGATCCGGTACATTTGTCCCGTACAAAATCCATTTGTACGGAAGCGAGAGTTGGATATGGAAGAGAGAGCATGAAAGTAGAGTAAACGCGGTTGAGATGCAAGCACTGCGCAAAATCTGCGGAGTGACGCTCGCGGACCGCGTTCGTAATACCGAAGTAAAAAAGAGTGTTGGTCTGAAAGAAAGTGTCGGGGTGAAGGTAAGGAAAGGAATGCTCTGGTGGTTCGGGCATGCGGAAAGAATGCATGATGAAAGAATGACTAAACAGATATACAATGCAAAAGTGGATGGATGCAGAAGTCGTGGAAGGCCACGACACACCTTCCATGATCAAATTGATCGTGTACTAGCGGAGGGTGATGTCAGGAGCCTTAAGAACAGACGAGCGTGCATGACAAGAGTTATGAATGTCAAAGAAGCAAGTGAGGTATGTAAGAATGGGCCTAAATAGCGCTCTGTTGTTCGTGCCTACCCCGCAAGGGAACTGGCGTGAAGTTATGTATGTATGTATGTATGTAAAATCCATTTGTACTGATACGGTACAAAATCTAAAAAAGTAATGCTTCAAATATTCTGTCGCGCTACTATTCAGTGTACCACTCGCGCTTCAAATGTAAGGGGACAGACGGAGCGAGGTTTATGCTACAATTGTACAATAACGCCTCTACGGATATTCACATGACAAAGAGGGGCAACATGACATGTACGACTGCTAGTAAAATGAGGTCACCGAGGCCGATCACATCCGATTCTTAACGAACATTTCCGAACTAGAAGTTTTGTACGGGATAAATGAGGGAATGACGGTCACCGCCACACTGGCCTCATCATCAGTTCAGTACAAAATGTCATGTTACTTTTACAAGATCATTTTAAAATCATGTCCTACCCAACTGTAGAAGAGAGTGCCCCGTATAGGATGGAAGAGCGAGATGGAATGCTCCTCAGTCTCAAAGGGAGATCTTCCAGCGAGGTTATTGTTGTTCCTCGCAGGCCTATGCTCATCTATTACTGTCGGAAATTTGTATATATTCTTTGTACGTCTCGGCAATCGTTTGCGATCTCAATTATTGTATAACCCTATCCATTGTCTTGTAAGTGTTCCACTACATTCTTCATCCAGTTCTTTCTATTTCTGCCCCTACTGGGAAATTCCCATGAAAGAGCATAATTTTGGAGCAGCCGATAAAATCCGGAGGAAACTTACTCATAGCGCCTTCGTTCCTTAAAATTCTTGCTAGAATCAATGCATCGATATGGGAGGAGCTTACTTTGAAAAATTATTAATGTTTTGTATTGATAGGATTTATTTTTTTAAACGGACTCCTGATATTACTTGTTGGACAAACCTAGTAGGATATTTTCGATTAGGTAGTGAACGTTTGTCACATCTACAGAGCCCTTCATAATTCGTGGACAGCCTGGCACTCATCCGAAATTTGCTTTTAGATATTGGAACTCTAAAGAACAATGTTGGGCGTGCGGGCGCAGGGGTCGCCCTAAATGAAACAAACCTTAGCAAGTTAACTGTATTTATTTATAGGCGCCACAACAGCAACAGGTGCGATCAGCACAACTGTATCAAACGGCACGTTCGAGTTTAACCGACACAACTTAGCACTAGCTCCGGACGTTACACTGAACGTAGATAGCACTAATTATATCGATTACACCGATCAATACGAGTGGCACTAATCACAATCACTGGTGGTTCACAAGATCCACGTAGTCACGCTGAGAGTCCGTTAGCTGTAGAGTCTTCCGAATGCTCCTTGATCTTCTTAGTCTTCCTTGTGTGTATATACTTTTACTTGTGTGCATATATTCGACCGAGGCAGATTAGGTTGCCGCAGGCTCGCCCCGTGCTTACTAAGGTACTACAAAAATACAGACGCTTAGCAGCTAACGGAGCGGACTACGTATCTGAAGTAAGCGGGGCGTGGGGGTACGGGATTTACGAGGGAGAGGTCAGGGGGGTGATTCTGTCCGCAACAAATAATTTCACAAGTACCACACTGAGATAACCCGTCGTCAAGGCCTCTAAATTGAACTGATTCATGTTGATGTTCTTGGGATAGTCATTTGTGAGACACTCAGACACAGTAGTGAGATAAAATTCTTCCTTTTTACCTTTAGATATAGAAAGCTTAAATAATAAATTCGCAAGCAACAGCACTGGACTATCAGCTAAGAGATTTAATTTTACCTGATTCGCTTTCAAAAGAATTTATTTATAGCAGTCGTCGAGACAGAAACTAGAAAGGTCCCTTTTTACATTAAGGAATCGGCCTCCAAACTCACCTGATTCCCTCTCGAAGCGAAGGGGAACTTCCTGCAGGCCATCGAATGTTGTGCCGACAAGAACTGAGTGCCGTCGTTCAACACCAACCAGCCGCTTGTATTCCTTTGACCTTCAAATCAAATTAAATAAGTGCTAGTTGCGTCCGTTTTTGGGTTTTCATAGCCATTCGGGTAAACACCGAACCCCTTATAAAATCATCAAGTCCCTCTGTGATAGATTTATAGGGATACCCAAACGGGATGCAGTAATATCTTCTGGCCTAATTGAGCATATTGTTTCAATTGCCAAACGCTGAAAATATCCTGTGGACCTATATCTTCATGCACGTTGATCTTGGACAAATGTGGCAGGCATAAGGTTTCCTCGAGATGCGGATGGTAGCCCACGGGGACACCAAACCGCCGAGAAGGGGATATATTGGTCTTTTGGATACTGCCAAAGAGGGGAGCCTGGGTTGTGGCTCCGGCTTATGGCAACAGGAGAAACACCTGAGAAATTTTAGTGGGTATTCCAGCGACCGTAAGACCAGCGAATCCCAAACTACCACTGCTGCCAGCCCCGACTAGCGGGGTGTCCGAAAACTGATTTCTCCTCATAGCAAAAAAGGTATAACGTCTACTACTCAAAAATGTAACTGTCAGTACATACCTTTAAGTTTCTTCTCTTCTTTGTCCTTCTTGTCGGCTGCGCGCTGCGCGTCCAAGCACGTGGCGCTACCTGGCGGATGCTTGCGATCCTTTTCGTCCGCGCGACGCTTGCTGCCATCGATTGCAACCTATATATAACACATTAGGATAATATTCACCCATCAAGGTCCGGTCAAGAATTCTTACTGCAACCAACGATAAAGAAGATGATCATAGAAATAAGAAGGATTTTTATGTAGGTTAAAGTGTGCAGCGTTGAGCAGAAATAAATGGTTCAAGAACCCACCAAAATATCGTTAATGCACGCAAACATCGTCCATAATTTTGCAGTTATAGACAGAGATATCGTGGGCTTCATAACAAATGGGCAAACAGACAAGAGTGCAGTGTTACACAAGGGACAAAAATGTGAATAAAACAAAACTAGTTGATTGATCAAATTGATCGTGTACTAGCAGAAGGTGATGTCAGGAGCCTTAAGAACAGACGAGCGTGCATGGCAAGAGTTATGAATGTCAAAGAAGCGAGTGAGGTGTGTAAGAATAAGCCTGAATGGCGCTCTGTTGTTCGTGCCTACCCCGCAAGGGAACTGGCGTGAAGTTATGTATGTAGTTGATTGTATAAGGCTGAAATTTGGAATACCCTTCTATTTAGGTACACTTGCATATTGGTAAGACTTTCTAAATTACATACATACATACATACATAACTTCACGCCAGTTCCCTTGCGGGGTAGGCACGAACAACAGAGCGCCATTCAGACTTATTCTTACACACCTCACTCGCTTCTTTGACATTCATAGCTCTTATCATGCACGCCCGTCCGTTCTTAAGGCTCCTGACATCACCTTCTGCTAGTATACGATTAGTAGTATTCTGAAAACGATCATTTATAATGAGGCGTGACATCACAAGTAGCAGACTTGGTGTAGACGACAACTTTACCTTACTGGTGGCCGGGACCAGCTTCGCCCCCGGGGGCGCCCTCACCAGCGGGGGCTCGACGCCCCCCAGCTTCTTGATCGGTTGCACGGTCACCGCCATCGCGTACAGTTGGAACTCGTGCTTAATACGCTCCGCGACCGGCACGTTCTGGAGGTACCTGTTGTTTAACGGCTGTTATACGTATACAAAGAAACTCGATCACAAATCGGTTATGTCCCTTATGGACTCAATCATAAACGAAGAAACCCGTAAGAGTATCAGGGTTACCGAAATAGCTCGCAAAATTCCTAAGCTTAACTTTGCAGCGAGTTGGTCACTTTTGTCGCAGAACTGATAGCCGATGGAACATACGAGTCCTGAAGTGAGAGACATCCCGGCAAACATTTTTATTTTTTCTTATTGCAGGAGTTCAGCAGACAGGCAGATGAAAAGCGGTTACCATCGCCTATGGTCGACTAAACAACCCACAGCCAGGTGGTAGGGCATTTGCCCGACTGGATGGCTACCACCCCTGGTGTAGAGTATGCCGCCATAACAACCTTGAGTTGTGTTTGCAAATGTTTATAACTTTGGTTTTGCAAATGTCCATTTTATTTTTATAGCAGGAGTTCAGCAGACAGGCCCACTGGATGGAAAGCGGTTACCATCGCCTATGGATATTTGCAACACCAAAGGCGCTACAAATGCGCTGCTGCTCTCTTAAGGGAAACTGGAACCTGGTCACTCATGCCGGAACACAACTCAAGGTTGTTATGGCGACATACTCTAGACCAGGGGTGATAGCCATCCAAACGGACTAATACTGTACCACCTGGTTGTGGGTTGTTTTGTCGCCTCTTATGACAGATTGCCCCAATGCAGGAAATTGTATTCTTTCTCCGTTCCTGCACAGATAAAACATAAAGAAGCTGGATGAGCAAAGGACAGGACCGGTATACGTGGCGTAAACTAGGGGAGTCTTACATCTAGCTGAAGAATATCTAATAACGACATTGCAAAAGACCTAATTATAACAACTACTTGGGTAATTTATGAATAATATGAAAATGAAAACTTACGAAAAGGCCATCAATTTTGCTGATGAGAATGTCATCACACAAGGTGCGCCGTCATCCTGCAATTGTCATAGGTAGATTTGGATTATTTGTGGGGTGTGGTTGGGGAGGGATGTGGAGTAAAGCGGAGAGAGGTGAGAAAAAGGGGAGGAGAAGAAAGAGAAAGGTCGGAAGGGAATGGTATGAATGAATGAAAACACTTTATTGTTCACCAAAATTTAAACTTAAAAACTAGATACAATAAATGTTGAACAAAGGGCGGCCTTATCGCTTAAAGCGATCTCTTCCAGGCAACCCCCCAAACTAAGGGAAATATTACAACATGACAGTGGCGGTGTAGACAATAAATAATATAAAATGATCAAAATATATAAAATAAATAAAAATCTTTATTATATACTATATAAACACAGTAAGAAGGCCACGACACACCTTCCACGATCAAATTGTTCGTGTACTAGCAGAAGGTGATGTCAGGAGCCTTAAGAACAGACGAGCGTGCATGACAAGAGTTATGAATGTCAAAGAAGCAAGTGAGGTGTCTAAGAATAAGCCTAAATGGCGCTCTGTTGTTCGTGCCTACCCCGCAAGGGAACTGGCGTGAAGTTATGTATGTATGTATGTATAAACACAGTACATATCGTAATACATACAGCACTATTATACCTGAGAGGACCAAAAATAATTAAAAACCATGATTTTAAAAGAGGATACCGACTTAGCTTGTCTGATGTTGAGTGGCAGCGAGTTCCATAAACGGACAGCCAGTACTGTGAAAGAGTTGTCAACGAAGGAAGAAGTGTGTACAGGTGTCATTAAGGAGAGATTATGACTAGAGCGCAAATAACGGGAATGAGAAAGACGTAGGAAGTCAAAGCGTTCCTTTAAATAAGGAGGAGTACGAGGATCCAAAAGGAGGTTGTACAAAAGAGAGAGCAAGTGAACGTTCCGGCGAAGGCGAATAGGTAACCATTTAAGCTTCTCACGATATTCGGCAACGTGGTCATATTAGCGCAAACCAAATATAAATGGTAAAGAGGAGAATAAAAATAAAATCTCTTTTTGGCAACCTCACAGCTTTCGACTCTGTGAAAATGGAAAAGGAGTACCCGTTCCGATGACCGACGAACTTCAGCTTCTTGGCGTTCCCTTGACGTCGACTATCAACTTTGGCTCATGTATCGAGCGTATCGCACAAACTGCGGCAAAAAAACTAGGCATACTCTCGAAGGTGAGACGGTACTTCACACCTGAACAACTGCTAGTATTGTACAAAACACAAGTACGAGCATGTATGGAGTACTGCTCTCAGCTTTGGGATGGCTCAGCCAAATACCAACTCGAAGCACTTGAGTTGATTGAGCGGAGAGCCAGGAGGCCGGTTGGCAACGACCAGCTTTTCGATGACAAAATGCAAAGTCTCGAACATCGGCGCAGCGTTGCCAGCTTGTCGGTTTTCTATCGGATTCACTATGGAGAGTGTGCAGCTGAGCGCTTCAATCTGATCCCGCCATCTCCCTTCCATCATCGGACAACCAGACGAACCGGCATGCGGCATCGATATATGGTGGATATTCCACCTATTAGAACGAAGCGCTTTGCATCTCGCTTCATCATACGCGCCGCAAAGGAGTGGAACTCATTGCCGGAGTCTGTCTTTCCGGATACATATAACCTGGGTGTCTTCAAGTCACGTGTGAATAGGTACCTTCTAGGCAAGCGTGCTCCATCCTAGACCATATCTTCGCCCCACATAAGGCAAGATTGTGGTCAAACGCGAACCTATACTACGATAAAAAAAAAAAAAAAATGGCTACTTAACTTAACATAAATAAGTGTACCCAACCTGAGCATCGATCCTCAGCCCGGTGGGTCCGCAGGCGTGCGGCTTCATCATATAAAAGGCGGGCGCGCCCGCCACGCGCCACACGGCCACTGCGTGCGGCACCGACCACAGTATCCCGTGGGTGTGCGCCTCGAAGAAACGCTCCAACGCACATCTGGATGGACATCGGTCAAGTTATCTTCTATCCGTGCAGGAACGGAGAAAGAATACAATTTCCTGCGTTGGGGCGGCCTGTCGTAAGAGGCGACAAAACAACCCACAGCCAGGTGGTAGGGCATTTGTCCGACTGGATGGCTACCACCGCTGGTCTAAAGTATGTCGCCATAACAACCTTGAGGTATGTTCCGGCATTAGTGACCAGGTTCCAGTCTCATTTGTAGCAACTTTGCTGTTGCAAATGTCTAACCGCTTTCCATCAAGTGGGCCGTCTGCCTGTCTGCTGATCTCCTACAATAAAAAATAAAAAAATTCTCGTCAAGTCTAAAGACGTTGCCATAGCCAGAGCAAAATTCGAAAGAACTAAGGTTCAACCTCCAAGTGCCAGTGTTTTTTTTTTATTGCAGGAGTTCAGCAGACAGGCAGACGGCCCACTCGATGGAAAGCGGTTACCATCGCCTATGGACATTTGCAACACCAAAGGTGCTACAAATGCGCTGCTGCTCTCTTAAAGGAGACTGGAACCTGGTCACTAATGCCGGAACACAACTCAAGGTTGTTATGGCGGCATACTCTACACCAGGGGTGGTCGCCATCCAGTCGAGCAAATGCCCTACCACCTGGCTACGTGTTGAGTGTTAAGGTATTTTGCACGGCCTCTTGTAGGTCTTGTCATCTGATAATTAGCTACCACAGAAAAGTAGCAACGACATCTTTTGCATGTTTTTTGTTTGTCTCAGCTTTCGAGAATTGACAGATTATGAAATTTTTGTTAATGCTTTTCATGTAAGAGATGAAGATATTCAAGATTAATGCAATCGAAGCAGTTTAGGCTACGTTGAAAATTACATACATACATAACTTCACGCCAGTTCCCTTGCGGGGTAGGCACGACCAACAGAGCGCTATTCAGGCTTATTCTTACACACCTCACTTGCCTCTTTGACATTCATAACTCTTGTCATGCACGCTCGTCTGTTCTGCTCGTCTGTGCTCGTCGCCTTCTGCCTTTGCAGGTGGTGCCTTTCTCTCCTTCAATACAGAGGTGAGTTCGTTTGTCACCTTCACAGGGTACAGTTTGTACGGAGCGAGGCATTGCTTCTTGTCTAGAGGACCTTGGAGAGCTATAAGAGACAAACGAGTTAATCTTATAGCTCTTATATCTTTTGTATTCAGGAAAGATTTTGCTTTCTAAGTTTACCTACAAGATTTCTTCGCTGAACACAAGGCGATATTACACCAAAAAAAAATGTCCTTAACTACATACTTACGCCAGTTTCCTTGCGGGGTAGGCACGAACAACAGAGCGCCATTCAGGCTTATTCTTACACACCTCACTTGCCTCTTTGACATTCATAACTCTTGTCATGCAAGCTCGTCTGTTCTCAAGGCTCCTGACGTCACCTTCTGCTAGTACACGATCAATTTGATCATGGAAGGTGTGTCGTGGCCTTCGACGTTGAAAATTGTCATGAAATAACATTAAATGGACCTGACAGTCATTCCGGTGGGGTCCTTCTGTTCCAGCCTCCCAGAGAAGACAGATTCAAGATCATAGCGGACATAGTTGACGCCAAGGACGAACCTCTTCAACACCTGATTATTAGTATAAATACATAGAATATAGAACGCGAAAAACAAATTGTACATTAGTTTTCAGTTTGTAGTGAATCATGTTCTATATAGTTCTTAAACCTTGAAAATAGATTATAGACTGGGAGGTTGATGAATACAAGTAAAAATTAAAGCTAGTAATAGTTAAGTAAAAGGTGGACCAAAAAGAGATAAATGAATTCAAATGTGAAGGATGAGTGACGTGATGATGATGTGGTATATCCACATCACTAGTTAGTAAGTTTATATTGTCTATGTTTTTGTTCTTCTCTTTGTCTGTGTCATATGTCGATTACTCGTATTATACGCGTATTGTATCTCTTTTTAAAATTAAAATAAACACTCTGAAGTCAGTCAGTATATTAATTAATATCTTCTATATATATAAAATGAAAGTCGAGTTAGTTAAACTATTTATAACTCAAGAACGGCAGTACCGATTCGGCTGAATATTGGTGGGGAGGTAGCTTAGAACCAGGAGACGGACGTAGAATACTTTTTATCCCGTTGGAACCGGTAGGCGCTGAGATCGGGTTCTAGAATCCTCCTAATCACCTGGACCGATTTTGGTGATTTTGTTTTTGTGTGTTTGAGTGGGTCCCCGGATGGTTTAAATCCACAATTGGAACCGGTAGGTGGCGCTGGGTTCGGCTTCTAGATTTGTTTTTCAGAGCAGGACAACATTTGCCGGGGCCGCTACTTTATAATATATCTCTCCCCACAACAACTAATAAAATTCAAATATACCACAGATGGTTTATGACATGTGCCAAAATGGCGGAGTAATACAGGAGAGAGAGAAAGAGAAGTCTTATTTGTGCCAACCCGAAAAGAAGACATTTTATGATTAGGGAAAGAGAAAGAGAGGTAAATATTTGATATAAACTAAACGGATCGTGATGAAATATAGCAATTGATTGCATCCTGGAGAAGGATATAATTATGCTACCATTCGGCTTTCAAAACAATCATGACGTCGTTTATTGTTTATGTGGCAAACCATAACTTCTCAATTTAGGGCTATGTAAGTTACATCTTTAAACTATTGTGAGAAATAAAGAAGTACATTTTTCATCCATCGTCGCTGTCCTACTTCGACTTCGTTCAGAAAGCAAATAACATCTCAATTTATGGATATGTAAGTTACATGTTTAAACTATTGTGAGAAATAAAGAAGTACATTTTTCATCCATCGTCGCTGTCCTACTTCGACTTCGTTCAGAAAGCAAATAACTTCTCAATTTATGGATATGTAAGTTACATGTTTAAACTACTGTGAGAAATAAAGAAGTACATTTTTCATCCATCGTCACTGTCCTACTTCGACTTCGTTCAGAAAGCAAACAACTTCTCAATTTATGGATATGTAAGTTACATGTTTAAACTATTGTGAGAAATAAAGAAGTACATTTTTCATCCATCGTCGCTGTCCTACTTCGACTTCGTTCAGAAAGCAAACAACTTCTCAATTTATGGATACGTAAGTTACATGTTTAAACTATTGTGAGAAATAAAGAAGTACATTTTTCATCCATCGTCGCTGTCCTACTTCGACTT
Organism: Dendrolimus kikuchii; assembly: GCA_019925095.2. Lineage (NCBI taxonomy): Eukaryota > Metazoa > Arthropoda > Insecta > Lepidoptera > Lasiocampidae > Dendrolimus > Dendrolimus kikuchii. Next base: position 889,942 of record CM034388.1, on the reverse strand, counting down.
CGTTCAGAAAGCAAATAACTTCTCCATTTATAGATAAGTTACATGTTTAAACTATTGTGAGAAATAAAGAAGTACATTTTTCATCCATCGTCGCTGTCCTACTTCGACTTCGTTCAGAAAGCAAATAACTTCTCAATTTATGGATATGTAAGTTACATGTTTAAACTATTCTGAGAAATAAAGAAGTACATTTTTCATCCATCGTCGCTGTCCTACTTCGACTTCGTTCAGAAAGCAAATAACTTCTCAATTTATGGATATGTAAGTTACATGTTTAAACTATTGTGAGAAATAAAGAAGTACATTTTTCATCCATCGTCGCTGTCCTACTTCGACTTCGTTCAGAAAGCAAATAACTTCTCAATTTATGGATATGTAAGTTACATGTTTAAACTATTGTGAGAAATAAAGAAGTACATTTTTCATCCATCGTCGCTGTCCTACTTCGACTTCGTTCAGAAAGCAAGAAAGCAAAGCATAGCAGCAGGTAACAACTAGAATTATACATTTTATTCATATATCTCACCTGAAGTGGCAAAAGGACGTCTTCTCCAGGCCTAAACTCGTATCCCAAAGAGCCCAAAGACGCCGCGAACAACTGGCACGCCACTGACATCACCTCATCCACGGTTTTTCTGGAATAGCGTATTCCAAAACTCTTTTTACTCGCCATATTGAACTATTCATGAACAGAATACATACTTGTCTTTTGTCCGAGTCCCAAGACTTTAATATTTATATGTATATTTTAATTGTGATGTGATGTCAGGAGCCTTAAGAACAGACGAGCTTGCATGACAAGAGTTATGAATGTCAAAGAGGCAAGTGAGGTGTGTAAGAATAAGCCTAAATGGCACTCTGTCGTTCGTGCCTACCCCGCAAGGGAACTGGCGTGAAGTTATGTATGTATGTATGTATGTATATTTTAATTCCGTAAATGGATAGATAGATAACAATTTATTAGTCATCAAAATAAACAATTATAAAAATCTGCAAATTATTATGCTTTGTTGACAAATCAATAGGCACATATTATGCGTAGACAATTTTGATGTGCATAACTCTGCTGTTGTGTATTGTAACTACTTGGGGAATAGTGTGAATGGAGCGTTAGGTAAACTTCTAGGCCAAAATTGATCGTGTACTAGCAGAAGGTGTCGGGGTGAAGGTAAGGAAAGGAATGCTCAGGTGGTTAGGTCATGTGGAAAGAATGACTAAACAGATATACAATGCAAAAGTGGATGGATGCAGAAGTCGTGGAAGGCCACGACACACCTTCCATGATCAAATTGATCGTGTACTAGCCGAAGGTGATGTCAGGAGCCTTAATAACAGACGAGCGTGCATGACAAGAGTTATGAATGTCAAAGAAGCAAGTGAGGTGTGTAAGAATAAGCCTAAATGGCACTCTGTTGTTCGTGCCTACCCCGCAAGGGAACTGGCGTGAAGTTATGTATGTATAACTCTGCTGTCATTTGGCTAAGAAATCCTAAAACATTTAATCCAAAATAGCTCTTATATTAAACCATCGAATTGATTTTGTTTAAACTAATTTTCTTTCTCGATAATCTTAAGCTCTTTGCCAAAATTTTTCACCTCGTACTTCAAGTCAGACAAAGTTAGCTTTTTGAGTATAGGTCGCATCCAGTGATTCGAAACAAACTGAAATCGTAGTAACAAAGTAAAATTTAATATTGTTACGGTTTGCAAGACTCGAATTAAAATGCCGTTGGAATTATTATAGAGTTTATAAGAACTATACAAACACTTATAACACAGGTACAAATATAACCGAACACAACAAATTCAAACGTAATGCAAAAGGTCGTAATTGAATAAAACGCGCATAGTCCGTCACTTATTAGATTCCCGATTGTAGTACACACGTCTCGCTTCGCTGGTAGTTCTCGCTCGACTAACTCCTCCCTCAATCGGGCCTTTTTTATATTAAATAGGTTTGCGTTTGACCACGATCACATCCAATGCCGGACGATCACGCTTACCTAGATAGTTGCTTTATACTGCACAAATGCAATATGTTCGCCAGGCAGCGTGGACCGAATTTCCTAGAATCAGCTTGTACTTTAAATCCATAACACCAGTCTAATGATTACAACACAACAATAGGCCGTATGCCAATAAGTAAACAAAAGAAGACGACCATAAAAGAATTTCAATGTGATTAGTTCAAATGCCGACGGGTAATAAATGTGCTTTGTTTCAGATATGCAGGTGGATTTTGTGTTTGTCGGGACCTGAGTTGTAACAATGTGGATGCCGTTTTTAGCAGGCGAATATTAATTAGCAATTTTCCAAATTTCAAATTGCTTACCTGGTCCACAGCTGTGGTCTTCGCACGTGCGACATGCAAGCACCTACTATAGCGCCACAGGACGACTGCAACAGAGCGTCTCGAGTGAACCTGAACAAACGTATCTAAATTAGTAATGACTGTTCCGCTCCCGTGGTATATAGCGTCATGTTATATAGCCTATAAGGATAATGGTCGATGATGTTATGCTAGAGCAAGTGAATGAGTTTGTATATCTTGGATGTGCTTTTAGCAGGGATGGAAGGTACACCGCTGATATAGAAAGAAGAGTGAATTTGGGGAATAGTGTGAATGGAGCGTTAGGTAAACTTTTAGGCGCCAAGAACCTCGGCCAGAAGGCCCAGCCCGCCATACACAACGCGGTGCTGGTACCTACGCTTACGTATGGATGCGAACCGCGTTCGTAATACCGAAGTAAGAAAGAGAGTTGGTCTGAAAGAGAGTCTCGGGGTGAAGGTAAGGAAAGGAATGCCCCGGTGGTTCGGGCATGTGGAAAGAATGCATAATGAAAGAATGACTAAACAGATATACAATGCAAAAATGGATGGATGCAGAAGTCGTGGAAGGCCACGACACACCTTCCATGATCAAATTGATCGTGTACTAGCAGAAGGTGATGTCAGGAGCCTTAAGAACAGACGAGCTTGCATGACAAGAGTTATGAATGTCAAAGAGGCAAGTGAGGTGTGTAAGAATAAGCCTAAATGACACTCTGTTGTTCGTGCCTACCCCGCAAGGGAACTGGCGTGAAGTTATGTATGTATATTATATAGCCTATGACACTCCCTATTAACGTAGCCTTCCAAGAGTAAAAGATTTTTTTATATTTTTTTATTGCAGGAGTTAAGCAGACAGGCAGACGGCCCACTTAATGGAAAGCGGTTACCATCGCCTATGGACATTTGCAACACCAAAGTTGCTACAGATGCGCTGCTGCTCTCTTAAGGGAGACTGGAACCTGGTCACTAATGCCGGAACACAACTCAAGGTTGTTATGGCGACATGCTTTAGACCAGGGGTGGTAGCCATCCAGTCGGGCAAATGCCCTACCACCTGGCTGTGGGTTATTTAGTCGCCTCTTTATAATATTAGTATAGATAGTGTGGGGTTATTGTGGGGCAAGTGTATGTGCCGCCAAATGTGGCTTCCGGTATACAAGGCAAACACGGTGTACTCTTGATATAATTTATTAGTTATCGTGTACACCAATGGGCCAGCGGAGTGCCGGCGCGGACTGACTCTATACAATTACTGGACGGGAAATGGGAAAGATGCACGCCCACTCGATACAGTTACGTAAGTGTTTTACTTACATAACCGTATGGGTATGTGTGTCCCTACAGATAGTATAGACTATTGGAGTTTTAGTAAGGACGCCTAATTTTTTTGAAAATATAGCCATGTCAACCCGGGATAGTGTAGCTTGCCAACAGTCGGCTGGGCGTAACTATGTTCTAAATCTCAGCCTTTCCAACACAAACAAAAGCGCAGGGTCGTCAGGGAGGAGGGGTTTTTTAGTGGGTATTGGGGTTGCTCGCTCGTGCAGCAACGCTCGGAGACTTCCACACTATTGTGACGTCGATCGCGGGCGGAGCGCTGCCAAGAGCATACTATTGCTGCAGTGTTATCGCCCCCGACCGACGCGTGTCGTTCCCCTAGCAACGACCCAGTTTGTGCGTAAATCGGTTAAGCATTTTCCCTCGCCTCAAAATAAAAAAATTAAAAAAAACTTGCCTACAGTGAAAGATTTTTTAAATCGGTTCAGTAGTTTCGGAGATTACAACGTCACAAACTCACAAACTTCACCTCTTTATAATATTAGTATAGATTAAAACATTCTGTTTATTGCAATTGCTTTAGAAAAAAATGTACCTGAGGTGAGGTACACGTTTGACCGCTGTCTTACTAGATATTCGAGTGACGACGTGATCTAGGATGGAGCACGACTGCCTAGAAAACACCTATTCACTAGTGACTTGAAGACTCCTAGATTGTATTCGTCAGGAAAAAAATTCATTTAGACCCCTAAATATTACATAAAACTCACTCGACCAGATCCAGATCACAAGAAACAAAAATACTCAATCTTACATACATACATTACTTCACGCCAGTTCCCTTGCGGGGTAGGCACGAACAACAGAGCGCCATTTAGGCTTATTCTTACACACCTCACTTGCTTCTTTGACATTCATAACGCTTGTCATGCACGCTCGTCTGTTCTTAAGGCTCCTGACATCACCTTCTGCTTCTCACTCAATCTTATACCAATATATAAAGCTGAAGAGTTTATTTATTTGTTTGTTTGAACGCGCTAATCTCAGTAACTATTGGTCTGATTTGAAAAATTCTTCCAGTGTTAGATAGCCCATTTATTGGGGAAGGCTATAGGTTATATATCATCACGATAAGACCAATAGGAGCGGAGAACCAATTAAGAATGTTTCAAAATCGGGGGGTTTTGAAAACAAATTCCACGCGAACGACGCCGCGGACACAGCTAGTGAATAATAACTCTGTTTTTTAATATAACGAATCAATTAATTTTATAATTTTGGAATTGTTGTGATTTTTTGTTTATGTATTGACGTGCACTTAATTATTTGTATGACAGCACTGACTTTGTTACCATCCTATTCATAACTATTACCTGTATTTCTATAAATAAAGATTGACCGCGTTCGTAATACCGAAGTAAGAAAGAGAGTTGGTCTGAAAGAGAGTGTCGGGGTGAAGGTAAGGAAAGGAATGCTCCAGTGGTTCGGGCATGTGGAAAGAATGCATGATGAAAGAATGACTAAACAGATATACAATGCAAAAGTGGATGGATGCAGAAGTCGTGGAAGGCCACGACACACCTTCCATGATCAAATTGATCGTGTACTAGCAGAAGGTGATGTCAGGAGCCTTAAGAACAGACGAGCTTGCATGACAAGAGTTATGAATGTCAAAGAGGCAAGTGAGGTGTGTAAGAATAAGCCTAAATGGCACTCTGTTGTTCGTGCCTACCCCGCAAGGGAACTGGCGTGAAGTTATGTATGTATGTATGTATGTAAAGAGTGATTCATTCATAAATTCAAGTGCCCTAAATCCGATTAAGACGAGAGTGCAGATCGCGTTTGTGCACGTGATCGTCAATGGGGATTGTTCAAAAAAAATTACCCTCTGATTTTATATTTTTATTATGTAAAATAGGGTATTTTAAGATACTAATTTGAATATTTTTGTGTTTTAAGAGTTAGTTTTTTTTTAATTCGATTTTTAAACAAATTATCCGATGACGTCATTGGGGACAACTTTACATTAATTCCTTTGCCTATAAAAAGAAAATAATCATATTAATCTGTGCTACTATTTAAATGTTACTGTCATTATTCATTATGACACATCGTAATTATTTTAGTGTGGCCAGCTTAGCAATTTTATCGGTAGATTTATTTTATATATTTTGGTGTTCAACATTTATTATTTTCTAAAGTTACCGTTAAGTTATTTAAAGTGAGTGACCTTTAGTGAAAAATCAATATAATATAACTTAAACTGAATAATGTACAGTTAGACTGAATACCATTAATTGATATTCAGGCATAAATTACCTATTAGACACCATTGCGATGTCATTACTTTTCTTAATTTGTAATAAAGTATTCTTTCGGCGATTGCAACAGATAAAGCTCATTCGACCACTAAAATACTTTGATTTGGTATCACATTTGGGTTATCATTTTTAATGTCTGATACCTAGACATAGTCTCATTATCCAATGATGTTGTCAATCCAGTTAAAATAAAAAGGTTGTATTGTCAGTTTCAATTGAGGGGGAGGGGGGGGGGGGAGTATTATTAGTCAGACCTTTAAAAAAAATATCAGTCGTTAGGACTGCACTTCAGAGATAAAAACTTGGTATCTGAGCGTGACGGTCGTGCGAATTCAGTGCATTTTCCCCATCCTAGAAGTATCTACCGAAGTTTTCAATTTAAAAATCATGGCGATGTTCGATAAGGTCTTTTTTTAAGTCAATATGTTGGGAGTTACTTTCCTACACACACGTGTGTACCTACAAGAATTACAAATTTTAGTAATTTCACTATTATCAACCTGGCAACATTGGGTATTTAGGCTTTAGATCGGCGGTTAATGCAGCATTTCTAAATTCTAATATTATTCATTACAATTAATTTCGTCCTTAGAAAAATCTTCTAAAGTCATCCGACAAAAAAGTGAACTGTTTTATTAATGAAAATGTATTAAATATTTTCTCTTTCTAAACATGCCGGATCTTCAAATAGGAGTGTTAATTTTGTAAAGGCTGATACGCTAAACCTACCTAACATGTAATGTTATTAGAGTACATAGCTATACTCGTATGTACATATTGGAGAAATAAGAGGAGCTAAAATCCTGATGTAAGTAGTTTTGTGAAGGTTTCTAAATTAAACATGTTCGTCCATAGATCTTCCTTCCTTCTTTCCTTTTATAACCTGTGTAGTATATTACTATTCCTGTCTGTAAATTTCATCCATATAAGAAATCAGTAATGTTAATTATTAGTTAATATATGATTGATGTAAGTATACTTTGTGTTGAAGTCAAAATTCATCTAAAATGTGCACCTATTTATAGAAAAATAGCTACATGTCTTACTCATTAATTAGAAACTGATTAAAATAATATTAATTACTTATTTGATAATTTGGTACAATCAATAAATCAGCAACCTATATTACTTTCTTAATAATCTATAATACAAGTAAAGTATCTCATATAAATACATACAAATAAAGGAACAGACATTGCACCACTGCCCTGGCGGTTAGATTGCTAATGTATGTTATGGATCTGATCTTATACAACAAATTACCGGAAAATATGAAACTCTCCAGTAGTTTTAAATATATTCACTTGCCGGCTTAAAAGTGATTAATTAAGCACATCTATGGCTTGAAGGATTTCATGGAATATGAAGATTTGTGACAAATACCTTAATGATTGTAAATCTCTTAATAATATGATTTTGATGTGTAACATAGTTACTAATATGAAAAATTATGAGTTAACTAAGGACTATGCGAGTAATTAAATAGACACTTTATATCTTTTTTTTTCAGGTTCAGAAAAAATTAGCAACAACTTTTCTGCATAAGCAAGGGTTATGCTTGATCATAGAATTTTATGACTTATCCACTGCAGTTTACATGAAAACTTTATGTATAGAAAAAACCAAATGCTAGCCTGCAGAAAAAAGAAAAAGATAAAACTGAACATTTCTGAAAAGATTATATAATATGTCCTAAATTATTATTAATAAGTGTTTAAGTAAATAAACAAGTTTAACTGCTAAAAGTTATTTATTATTTCATCTTGCAAAATAATAAGTCAAAAGATATATTTTATTAATCAATTCATATAAATATATGGCACATACAAATTTATAACTCACAATAGTTTGCTTTCAGTATAGAAACCATCTTATTCTTATAACTCGTAATGTGAACTCTTAAGACATCAGTCAAAGTAAAGCTAAAATATTTTTAGAGGAATGTTAAATATTCATATATTGTTTACATGAATTATAACTAATAACATCTAGATTTATGTATATATAAAAATAAGTTATTTAAAATAGCCATCCTTGTTTTCAATTAATTAAGCTTTAAAGATATAGGCCATTCTTCTATGGTGGTACTAATCTTTTCAATCAGTTTCCATTTAATGATTTGGGCTCGCTTGAAATAAATTCAGGTTCTGGTGAACTTTTTGTATGCCATTAGCTCCAATGCAGTTCATAAAGAATACTCCAAAGAATTCAAGTTAGAACTCGACGAAGGCCAACCTATCCTCTGAACAAAGTCTGACAAATTGGCTTGCAACTAATGTTGGATTGAATTAGCTTCATGGGAGGGTACAGGGCCTTGTTGGAAAATCCACTGCTATCCAGCGAATAAAGTATCACTTAATGCTTAAATCATTGTTTCCAATATGTGATTTTGGACGTCCTTCTAACTTCTGGCGCAAGGTGTATTGTTTTGCCAGTTAAATTTTCTTCCACCGTGATGATGTTCTCATCACTAAACAGGTTATTTTTTGGATCGTATCTCTTGAAAAGATTTCGATATCGCTCCAATCACCATTTACGAAGACGCTCGTTTATATAATAAATACACTTTTCTTTGACTTTTAGTTAGAGACCATATGTAAGTATTCTTTTTACAGATATTTAAGAAATATTGGTCTGAAGAGATAATATATACATAATTTAATTCTGGAGTACGTCGAATAAAATGTTTGTTTATGTTGATGTTGTATGACATAACAATGACATAAAAAGGAAAATGTCGGTCCTTTTGTATTTTGAAACTGAATGGCTACGGTATTCATATGCATTTCACCAGACGTAAATGACGTCATAGGATTTAGTAAGGTCAAATAAAGGTCAAACGCATTTCTTTTAAAATACAAGGGGATTGTACGTTTTTTGGAATTTTAACTAGACAGAAATGATTAGGAACACTATTCCTCGAAATGGTTTTTCAAAAAGCTAAATTGAAAAAAAGTGAACAATCCCCATTGTGTTGTTGTCTCGCTCTGTTTATATAGGAGTTGTATGATTTGTATGAAATGGGTATATTTTCTTGGTATATATTACGAGATGGTGCTAGTGTTAGTCTTGCGGCTTTTTGGTGTATCGATAATTGTCTTAAGGGTTAACAGTATTGAGAAACACTCACTTGACCAGATCAGGTGGTCGGGAGCCCCTCAATATGGTCCGCCCCCTCGCAGTCTCCACGTACGCCGTAAGCACTTTCCACTCGTAACCTTCGTCGGGAACCGCCCCCTGCGGCGACACAGCATTGGCGATCTTCGAAAACTCCCAAAACACCTTCACCGATGCCATTGAAAATCTGAATACATCCACTGATTTTACAAAATACTAAATTTTCAAAAAATTTTTTTTTTCTTTTTGCATGAGACAGGCAGACGGCCCGTGTGATGCAAAATGATTACCGTCGCCTACGAATATTTGCAACATCAAAAGTGCTACAAATGCGCTGCTGCTCTCTTAAGGGAAACTGGAACCTGGTCACTGATGCCGGCCGGAACACAACTCAAGGTTGTTATGGCGGCATACTCTAGATCAGGGGTGGTAGCAGTCTAGATGAGCAAATACCTTACCATCTGGCTGTGGGTTGTTTTGTCACCTCTTACGACAGGCCTCCCCAACGCAGGAAATTGTATTCTTTCTCCGTTTCTGCACGGATAAATGGGATCAGGTATACAAATTTCTTTACTCGCCTATTAGTACCTCCTCTTGCCAGTCCTTCTACATTACTTCTGAAGACATCGGCCACTTCTTCTATAGTAGAATAGAGCACACAAGCAGCACTTCCCACTGGGGAACTCTTCCCACCAGGTCCTACCGAATGTGGCTCCCATAGCACAAACGACTTATCATCAGCTGCCTTCCAAACAGCCACACAATAGTTCTTAGAGCAGAGGACGCCGTACTTGTTCTAAAGGGGATTATACAAGTAAATTAGTTCAGAGTCTCTTTGAATGGAACTGGCTGCATCTTGGTAAACAGAGTGTAAGATTCACTCCCGCCGGATAGATTGATGTCCTGCTTAAGGTCACCGAGGGGCGCTAAATGAGGAAAATGTCGGACAGGAATACATGAGGAGGGCTAAGTGCAGCAGTGGACTGCACTATGCTGACGGCAATCTTTGAATGTTACACCACCAGAAATAATTTTTACATCCAATCATGCAAAAGTTCAGTGGTATTTTTTTTCTCTCTGAACCCTAAAAGCAGCCTTATAACATCAGCTCTCTGCCAGTGATAGTCCCGTCAAAATCGGTTGTATTTACTAAATCTCCTGTTAGGGATTATCCTCCCCGATTTTTTTATTTTGATATTACAAACAGACACTTCAATAATTTTATTTACCTATATAGATGGAGTATTTTGGGGGCTTATAAGGGTTTAAAGATTCAAATTGGCCAACGTCAATCGTTGTGTAGACACCAAAACTCGAAAGTCTCCAACAGCTCCAAGACCACATCACTGAAGAGCCGTTACTCTCTAAGGCCGGGGGGAAAGACTATCAACTCGACACCACAACCAACTCCACTCATGGCAGCTGAAGTCTACTGGTAATATCGACTAAAGAGATTGAACTATAAAGCAAATCACTCACAGATTCAAAGAACTGGAGCAATCCCCTCCTCACATTGAGAACTCCCCCAGTCTCTCCAGCTTTTATGTCCCCGTCTACTGTGTCTCCTACGATTTCCAAACGAACCTGAAATTTATTCTTACATACATACATAACTTCACGCCAGTTCCCTTGCGGGGTAGGCACGAACAACAGAGCGCCATTCAGGCTTATTCTTATACACCTCACTTGCTTCTTTGACATTCATAGCTCTTGTCATGCACGCTCGTCAGTTCTTAAGGCCCCTGACATCACCTTCTGCTAGTACACGATCAATTTGATCATAGACGGTGTGTCGAGGCCTTCCACGACTTCTGCATCCATCCACTTTTGCATTGTATATATGTTTAGTGATTATTTCATCATGCATTCTTTCCACATGCCCGAACCACCGGAGCATTCCCTTCCTTACCTTCACCCCGACACTCTCTTTCAGACCAACTCTCTTTCTTACTTCGGTACTACGAACGCGGTTCGCGAGCGTCATTCCGTAGATCTTGCGCAGTACTCGCATCTCAACCGCGTTTAGTCTACTTTCATGCTCTCTCTTCCATACCCAACTCTCGCTTCCATACGTGAGCGTAGGTACCAAATTTATTCTTGCTTAATTTATGTCATGATAGCAATATAAAAGAAACACTAAGTTAAACCTTCTATTACAGTCTTACCGCATTCCTGGCTGCGCGTTGAAAAGTTACAAGGGAAGTGAGCAGGGTCCTGCTGTTATTAGAATATGTTCAGAATCGTCCACTATAGTGGACGATCACTCTGAAGATATTCCTAGGGCCTTTGTAAGAAAATGGACTCTTAGCCAACATTGGCATACAGTATGAACTTTTTCTTAGGGCCTTTGTAACAAAATAAACGCTTAACCAATGTTGGCATATGGTATGAACTCTTCGGCTGGGCGTAACTATGTTCTAAATCTCAGCCTTTCCAACACATACAAAGCGCAGGGTCGTCAGGGAGGAGGGGGTTTTTAGTGGGTATTGGGGTTGCTCGCTCGTGTAGCAACGCTCGGAGTCTTCCACACTATTCTGTGACGTCGATCGCGGACGGAGCACTGCCAAGAGCATACTATTGCTGCAGTGTTATCGGCCCCGACCGACGCGTGACGTTCCCCTAGCAACGGCCCAGTTTATGAGTAAATTGGTTAAGCATTTTCCCTCGCCTCAAAAAGAAAAAAAAAATGATATGAACTCTTTCCTAGGGCCTTTGTAAGAAAAATTTGTTGGCCCCTGAAGGAGTTTACCTACGGTAGGCACAACTATTTTTAGGGATGACAAGTCTATCTATTGGCCAACCCAAACTGAGACAGAGGCCCATCAATCAGCCTACCCAAAATGCTACTAGGGTAGCGTCATAATGGTTATTTTTGTATGATAAAACAACCCTTTAGCCACCAATGGTCTACCACTAGGAGGATATTACAATAGCAAAATTGGGGCCCAATACGTATATGTTAGACACTAGATACAAGGTACATTGCCTCCGTTCTAGAAGGGGCTCACAACGACCACGTTTTCACAACCGCGATTTTTCCCGTTCCACGTGCTTGCGGACGTTACAATCATAAACTATTTATTTTTTATTGCAGGAGATCAGCAGACAGGCAGACGGCCCACTTGATGGAAAGCGGTTACCATCGCCTATGGACATTTGCAACAGCAAAGTTGCTACAAATGCGCTGCTGCTCTCTTAAGGGAAACTGGAACCTGGTCACTAATGCCGGAACACAACTCAAGGTTGTTATGGCGACATACATTAGACCAGGGGTGATAGCCATCCAGTCGCGCAAATGCCCTACCACCTTGCTGTGGATTGTTAAGTCGCCTCTTACGGCAGGCCGCCCCAACGCAGGAAATTGTATTCTTACTCCGTTCCTGCACGGATAGAACTAAATTTTAACTTAAAATTCTCTAGTTGAACTTAAGTTGAATAAAAACTTTTGAATTTGAACTCTAGCGGAACGGATTATGGGACGTTGATGTCATAAACGACGAAATACATAAATGTCATTGGTTGATTTGAAAATCGCGCCTTTTTCAATGTCAAGAGATAAAAAGAATCAATGCTCTGTGGTCAAAGCCCACCTCGTCCCATCTATTGGAATAGGTCGTTGTGAGCGCTGTGTGATCGAAAACGATGACGTCATTAGTGAAGTTTTCGCCACGACCACAACGACTGCGGTCGCCTTGTGGAACGGCAGACGGAGCATTTTGGGCGCTGTGAGCTACTAAAGAAACGCGTCCATTTTATCATGGAAAATGGGATAATTATTGCGGGATAGATCGAAATTCTTCTGTAGCGAATAGCGCCTTGACAAAAAATGCATGCAATGTAACCTATATGAATTTTAGCTCTCAAAATAAGCTAATGTTTTCTGTATGTCTATAGGAATAAAATTTAGTACCGATATGTAATCTAGCCTCTAGACATATAAAGCTTAGGGGTAGCCCCTATATATGGAACAAAGGGTTGAATTTATTCTATGTACTTGATCGTGTTTGGTATCGTGGTTGGTCTGAAACAGAGTGTCGGGGTGAAGGAAAGGAATGCTCCGGTGGTTCGGGCATGTGGAAAGAATGACTAAACAGATATACAATGCAAAAGTGGATGGATGCAGAGGTCGTGGAAGGCCACGACACACATTCCATGATCAAATCGATCGTGTACTAGCAGAAGGTGATGTCAGGAGCCTTAAGAACAGACGAGCGTGCATGACAAGAGTTATGAATGTCAAAGAAGCAAGTGAGGTGTGTAAAAATAAGCCTAAATGGCGCTGTTGTTCATGCTTGCGTATGTATGTAAACTGTACTGAAAAATCGTAACGACTTTTCACGATAATTATTTAAGCTAATAGGTGGCCAGATATGATCCGGAAATAGGAAGTCGGAAAAATCATGCTCTCCTCTCAGCATAGACCATCCGCTCAGTGTTGAACTATGAATTGGAAAAATACTGAAACATTTTAGGTTGTGACTAGACCTTCAAAATATATTTTAAATGAAAAAAATCGAGTCGCTCGTACATAACAATTAACCTAAATGCGTTGAAGGAGATAAGACTTACATTGAAATTGGTGACGTGAAACTCGGTGGCGATTTCCATCGGAGTGACGACAGGTGGCGCTGCAGCCTTCGGCAACGACATGGTGTACAGTCTGTCGCCGTACTTCAATATCGCGTCTATCAATTGGGGTTTCCAGTAAACGTAGGGCTCGACGTGTTCCACCACTATGCCCATTATCGCGTTGGCAGCGTCCTGTCACACACAGAATGTTAGAACTTCGAAGTACGCGACCAACTAACACCTAGGATACAGGCTTGGCCTAGTCTAGGTGTTAGTGTCTAGTCTTAATTTTAAGGCGAAATTTGTTATATTTTTGGTGACAATAAAAATTCTTTTATTATTTATTTATTATTATTATTTATTTATTATTATTATTTATTTATTATTATTATTTATTTATTATTATTATTTATTTATTATTATTATTTATTTATTATTATTATTAGATATACAATGCAAAAGTGGATGGATGCAGAAGTCGTGGAAGGCCACGACACACCTTCCATGATCAAATTGATCGTGTACTAGCGGAGGGTGATGTCAGGAGCCTTAAGAACAGACGACTGTGCATGACAAGAGTTATGAATGTCAAAGAAGCAAGTGAGGTGTGTAAGAATAGGCCTAAATGGCGCTCTGTTGTTCGTCCCTACCCCGCAAGGGAACTGGCGTGAAGTTATGTATGTATGTATTATTATTAGACAAAGAAATATCGCCCATCTCATGGCATCTCCCTTTCTCTCATCCATACAAGTGATGTCAAAATTCAACCGATGCTAAGGTAAATGAGTGAGTTTCTATCCGTGCAGGAACGGAGAAAGAATACAATTTACCTGCGTTGGTGCGGCCTGTCGTAAGAGGCGACTTAACAACCCACAGCTAGGTGGCAGGGCATTTGCCCGACTGGATGGCTACCACCCCTGGTCTAGAGTATGTCGCCATAACAACCTTGAGTTGTGTTCCGGCATTAGTGACCAGGTTCCAGTCTCGCTTAAGAGAGCAGCAGCGCATTTGTAGCAACTTTGCTGTTGCAAATGTCCATAGGCGATGGTAATCGCTTTCCATCAAGTAGGCCGTCTGCCTGTCTGCTGATCTCCTGCAATAAAAAAAAAACCTATATACATATAAAAGAAAGTCTTGTTAGTTACACTATTTATAACTCAGGAACGGCTATACCGATTTGGCTAAAAATTGGTGGGGAGGTAGCTTAGACCCAGGAGATGGACGTAGGATACTATTTATCCCGTTGGAACCGGTAGATGGCGCTGAGATCGGGTTCTAGAATCCTCCTAATCACCTGGACCAATTTTGGTGATTTTGTTTTTGTGTTTGAGTGGGTCCCCGGATGGTTTAAATCCACAATTGTAACTGGTAGGTGGCGCTGGGATCAGGTCATAGATTTTAATTTTTTCAGAGCAGGACAACGTCTGCCGGGGCCGCTAGATGAATATAAAAGAACAAGCACAAATGTTCAAAAACATTTTGTCAAAGGTCTTGTTATTAGACGAGTGAATTGATAAAATGTAATGCACTGGGATTTTAGGTTACTAAAGGAACACTTGTTTATCTCGGTAGCAATCATTCACACAAGAAACATTGCATTAAATGTTTATCTAGGCGCTATACTGTTATATATTAAGTATACTTTTGATTAGCTCAATTTTTTATCATTACATATCATTTTAAAATTTGTTACATTTATTTATATTTCTGTTTAAAATGTATCCGTGTAGATAAACTTATACTAGTACTAGCTGTCCCGGCAGACGTTGTTCTGTCCTGAAGAAATAAAATTTAGAACCCGATTCCAGCGCCACCTACCCGGTCCAAATGTAAGCTATCCTATCTTTCAAGTCGGATCAAACGGTGTGCAAATTTGATTAAAATCGGTCAAGTAGTTTAGGGAGTCCATCGCGGACAAACAACGTGACACGTAATTTATATATATATTAAGATTACAGATATACAATGCAAAAGTGGATGGATGCAGAAGTCGTGGAAGACCACGACACACTTTCCATGATCAAATTGATCGTGTACTAGCAATAGGTGATGTTAGGAGCCTTAAGAACAGACGAGCGTGCATGACAAGAGTTATGAATGTCAAAGAAGCAAGTGAGGTGTGTAAGAATAAGCCTAAATGGCGCTCTGTTGTTCGTGCCTACCCCGCAAGGGAACTGGCGTGAAGTTATGTATGTATGTATGTATGTATTTATTATGCGAAAGTACAATATCTGGACTATATAGGACATGTTTGTTTGTTGTTAGTATTTAAGTAAAATTGTTTTAAATTTCCTTTATAAGGGCAGTAGGAAGTTATTTGTTTGGGTTAGATGTGATTTGATGGAGGCTGGTACTGAAAATCAGCGCCGTGTCAGTTCTTGACACAGCATTTGCGAAGGAGGAGGCGGAGCGGGAGCGTGAGCGGACGTCCTTGCTCCGCTCCCGCCAACGGAGGACGCGCCGACGCCGGAGGGCGGATTTCGACCTTCGGCCACCGTAAGCGGGCGGCGCGGGTGGGGCCCCTTGGGGTATAGGGGTTCTCACTCACCCGCACATGCCGTCGAGATGAGAGCGCGAGTGTTCCGCGCGCGCTCATCTCTCCTCCCGTGGGGCGCGTTATAGACCGCCCCACGCCTAGAGAGCATGATGATGCCGGGGGATGAGTCCCCCTGCCAGGGCTGCGGAGAGGCTAGGTCATATACCCGTAGCGCTGGCATAAGGCGAAGGACGGAACACCCAGGGGTTTTAGTGGGTATCCCTAACCGGGGGTGGCAACAGCATGGCACCAGTTTTGACTGGGCATGCTGGTGCCACCCTCGATCTGGCGAATCCTACACACGGGTCGCGAATTATCCCCCCAAGGTTCTGCCCTTGTCGCGGCTTATGGTCCTCAAGTGGATTTCCCCAGGCTAAAAAAAAAAAAAAATCTTGACACATCATAATGCCGAGTTACAAGCCTTATTGCCAGCCTTATTACGTACATTTCTTTTTCAAATAGTTGTATATTTCATAAAGTTCTAATGGCTATGTTTTATGAATACCTATATGTAGGAATCGTATTGGTTATTATAAAATAACCATATGACGGAAGTAGTCAATAACCGGACAGAGCATTCTTTCATGTAGTATTCGGAAGATGTTTAACCGGATGTCAATGTAGAAGCATTTATTTAGCGCGCTACGAGGAACTGTTAAATACGCGGTGTTCGGGCAGAGGAGGGGCAGTCTTAAACCGACAGTCTACGAGTCTACAACCAAGTCTACGACCGACAGTCTACATTGACAGTCTTGGACGAGGAGCACATAATATAATGTGGTCGATAATTACTGCTTGATAATCGCAGTATTCTTGGAGGGCAAATTGCTGCTCGACACCTGACAAGCGTGGATGCAACTCTTGGAGTTGTCCTAATATTTCTGTGTATTAGTGTGCAATATTTAATATCGTAATTGTAATAATTCTAGTGTAATAAACTTGATTATAATATTTCAGATTATTATTGTGTTATTCTCGGATCAGTCGTGGTAGCGTAATGGCTAGTGCACGCGTCCCAAACTCAAAGGGCGCGGGTTCGATCCTGGCCGGAACGCATGCACCACTTAGACAGTTTTCTGATCTAACGTGCATATTCTTACAATTATCACGTGCTAATAACGGTCAAGGAAAACATCGTGATGCAACCTGCATATCGAGATAACCGATGTGTCAAACCTGCCAAGCCACCTTGGGCAAGCGTGGCGGGTATACGTCCGTTCCCGTATCATGGGCGGCCCGAGCCCAGCAGTGGGACATTTATGGGCTGATATTATATTCTCGGAGCGTCATTCGTTCGCTCCCGGCGTGAACCCGACATATATATTCTGTTAGTTTAGTATAATATTATGACTTTTATTTCTTATTCGCAAGCGGAAAATTCCGACTATCCCAGTAAATAAACTAGACCATTTTCCGTGATAAACATTATTCAATACATATATCGCGTCATGTGATAGTACCTGCAAAGCATTAATACCTGTCGATCCCTAGCTTGGTCCATGAAGTAATTCTCGTGCTGAGCGACTCTCCCTCTGACCGAAGCCGATCCTCTGCCGAGCCGTATGAAGTATTTGCCAATGGCGGAATCCTCTAGAGGCTCGATCAGCACTTCCTCCTCTGATGAATATGCTTTTTTTTTATATATATCGATAATACAACGAACTACTCTGGAGCCGATCCCCGACACACAGGGAAATTCGTTTCCAAAATTTTATTATACTAGGAATCGAACCCGGTTCCTCTGCGTTGCAGTGAGGTAAGCCGTCAAAGGCTTATTAGCCCGCTCAATCACAGAGATCTTCGATATGAATCCAAACAATAAACCGTCAAAAGCCAAGAGACCCTAAATTTAAACTAGTTCTCACGTGATGCACTTACAAACAGACAAGCAGAACAAAATTCTAAAGTTGTACTTTCAAAATCTGGTGGTCCGAATTAATCCCTGTAACTTGTTTATAATGCATTATACAAACTTGATAAACTCTCTACATCCCTTACATATTTGTTACAGATTGTATTGTATTAAGATCGTTCAAGATCTATCTCTGCCTTCTATTTATCTCCTCTCCTGACCTCTATCTGTCTGTCTTTACCTTCTTCGGCTGCAGCTCCCTCGTCGCCTTCTGCCTTTGCAGGTGGTGCCTTTCTCTCCTTCAACACAGAGGTGAGTTCGTTTGTCACCTTCACAGGGTACAGTTTGTACGGAGCGAGGCATTGCTTCTTGTCTAGAGGACCTTGGAGAGCTATAAGAGACAAACGAGTTAATCTTATAGCTCTTATATCTTTTGTATTCAGGAAAGATTTTGCTTTCTAAGTTTACCTACAAGATTTCTTCGCTGAAAACAAGGCGATATTACACCAGAAAAAAAAAATGTCCTTAACTACATACCTACGCCAGTTTCCTTGCGGGGTAGGCACGAACAACAGAGCGCCATTCAGGCTTATTCTTACACACCTCACTTGCTTCTTTGACATTCATAGCTCTTGTCATGCACGCTCGTCTGTTCTTAAGGCTCCTGACATCACCTTCTGCTAGTACACGATCAATTTGATCATGAAAGGTGTGTCGTGGCCTTCCACGACTTCTGCATCCATCCACTTTTGCATTGTATATCTGTTTAGTCATTCTTTCATCATGCATTCTTTTCTCTCTTTCAGACCAACTCTCTTTCTTACTTCGGTATTACGAAGTCTATAACTAATTATCGTAATTTGTGATATTTGTATCGTTGCTAATGGGTGATGATTTAAAATTTTGTGAGATGGCACTAAATGATATCCTTGTAATTGAAAAATATAAGTCTTGTGACAAAATAATGTTGAACTGCAAGATTGATGGATACAGATGTAGAGGTAGACCTAAAAATGAGACGCATGTATTTTTTCAAGGATAACATGATGATTTGTGATGTGACAGAAGACTAATGCCAGAATAGAGAAGTATGGAAAGAGACACAACAATCGTGCCGACGCCAAATGATTGGTAGATGGTGAAAAAAAAAAGAAACTAAATAACCCACATCAGCTATTGCTGTTGTATAAAAGTATTGTTCAAATAACTCACTAAGTCTGTCAATAAACTCTCCGGGACTAGAGAAAACCATTAACGCCGGACAAGCCTCCGGAGGCACAAACTCCGGCTCAGGCTCCGGCTGCTCCTCGCCCTCTGCCAAAAGTAAACACTCGTTAAATATCTAGGGCACTACTTATTGAAATTTCGCTAAACTATGTTTAACTACCTCTTAACTAAGAAGCTCTTAAATTCCCAACAATACTTATCTTTATTTCGCTTATAAACTTGATTAAGCTGTTGTTTACCCACATTCCAAAGGCGTACAGATAAATGAAATCTGTATAGTTTTTTTTTTAATTTATTAATTCAAACAAAATCTTACATAGTAAACAGACTGTAACCAATAGGATTGAATAAAGACCGAACCTAATAAATATTGCTGTCAAAAATAATCTATATCTCGAGAAGTTGACAGCTGATATTCAGTTTCTATATTTTTTATAATCAAATGATTCAAAGAAAAACCGCAAAATTGCTTCTTAGTCATTGCTCAAACTAAATACTTACCATGTTTATTTTTTACAGGTATTTAAGTATTACTTAGCCACCTTAAGAGACGTTTATAAGTAAGACCATGAAACTCAGTACATTTTATTCGCATCTATAACTACTAAGTCCATATACCTAACACTCTATCCAGACTAACACCATTCTGATAGACTCGAACTTTTATTTAAATTGCATAAAACTGATAAGTTGATGAGAATTCTCACCGCCTCCAGCTTCTTCCTCCTCCTCCTCATCACCACCGCCGCCCTCGCCGGCCATCTCGTCCTTGATGCGCTGAAGGCGAATCTCATCACCTAAAAATAAAAATAAAAACATGCCAGCAACAAAAGTCAAAAAAATGCAAGTTATATCCAAAGTAAATTACATTGGAAACTGAGTCATACTGTCTGTCTGTTGTTGTTGCATCTGCATCACGGTTAGAAATATTAGCAACTGCATTTTGAACAATATCGACTCGACTTATATCTCTGGCTATTTATAAGTGCTGTAAATAAAGCTTGTATTCTTTCAGCTGGCATTTCATTAAACCCTCCTACAACGTAACAATACCTTTCTTAATCCTCTGCGGAGTCAGCATGCCCTTCGCAAGAGTGGGGGCTGGATCGAAGACCACGACCTTCCCACCAGGTGACAACCAAACGCCGAGCTGATGGTAATCGCCGACCAGCAACGAGATGTGACTCGACTTGCTCTGATCGTACCACATCTTGAATAGCGCGTCTCTTATTTCTATAAAACGAATTGTAAGGTCCTGGATAATGAAAAATGCTGTGCTATTTACGAAAATGTTTCCAGGATATTCAAAACATTAAGTTCCATTTGAGAACAATTTTGAAAGTTTAAATTAAGAATTAAGTCGATTTCCTATCCTATGTACGTACATCGCTTCGAAACGTATAAATCTGGTGAGTCGCTCCATAGCCCTCACAACTTTGAACTTTACACTCACCTTTGATTTTTTCCTCTTCTTCTTCGGCGCCTTCCTCCATCTCTTTCTCCCCACCGCCTTCTCCTTCCTACATAAAAATACAGCAACATTAATTAATCATAACCTTTTTGTTGCCTCGCAATTTTCAATTCTGTCTGTGACCACAAATATAATGCAAAGTCCTACAATAATGTTTTATTCCAAAAAACGATTTACAAAAAATCCCTGTAGCTTTAAATCTCTCTTCGGACAAGATTTGAAATCTTAGTTGGTTTTACAACTTAAAACTTAATGATATACATTATTATTACAATCAGCACCTACTAACGCCAAAAGAAAATATCACAAAGCCTACACATCAAAATTGCAAATCTGGGCATCCCTCCAGCCTAAAACAATAGTAGCGGTTATTGTTAAAATGAAAAAGCCTATTGGTGGTCATTATCTACACAGTAAGCCAGAACTTCGAGGGGCTGGTCTAAACCCTTGTCCGAAAGGTACATACCTTTCAATACTTGTACTCCGTAACGTGTTCGTAACAATCTACGTAGCTACGTAATTATAATCCTATAATTCATTAATCTTTCGTGAAGTGATCCAAGAAGACCAAAATATTTTTTACTCTTAGCAACTTACCGCTTCAGGTGCGTCAGGAAGTCGCAACGGAAGTCTCATCGGTTCCTCTAGCTCTATGGAGAAAGTGTTTGCGCCCATCTCAAACTTCTGCGTCAGGTCTTCGGGAGTCACCTCCTTTTTGCCCGTTTTTCTGACCAAATTTATGTAATAGTCAGTTCCAGCCTCTGAAAAGTTAAATATTCTTCTCAATAAATTAAAAAACTCTTGCATGTCATCAGCCAATCCCTGTCGACTGCTGCACTCAAATTTATCCGTGCATACATGTTTGCGTGGTGACGTTTCCTGGTGTTTCACGAATGTTTTCTGTATAAATGTGGCCTGAGTCAACGAATGCCGGAGAAAATTCGACTATCGAAATTGTTTCCGTTACATTAGAGATGACAATTTCCAAATTTTAAATAACATTTTCAACATATTTGCTCAAAAAATGATTTTACAAAGCCTGTATATATTGTTCGAAAGTTAAAAATTACGCACCCTACAACGAAAAGTGCGATGAAATAGGTACTAAGATGAAAAAAATAAGAATTCCACCAAAGAGTTTCACATTACGAGATTAAATAAGCTGAATAATCGAACCTCCTTGGAAGTGCTTTTGATTAATACATGTGTCTTACTTTAATACAATAGAAAAAATGCGACGAAAGATGTAGTGCTAATTTGCAGCAAGCGCATGTAACGCCATTTTGCAAAAGCTCGCCGTTGTCATATACAAAACGTCAACGATTGTTGCGACTTTCCGACTGATATTTATGTTTGTTTCATTACCTATTGTACTGTTTTCACGCAAATGTATTGAAAAACGCACGACACAAGCAGGGTTGTTGGTTTTTACGAACTCGTTACTATGGTAATTAAATTTGTCCACTCGTTTGTAAAAACTAACTTACTGCACTAGTGTCGTAAATAACAATTTTTATTTTTATTTCTTTTATTTTTATAAACATATTGTTACGAATTCGTAGGAGATTTTTAGGATATAAATCCGAAAATGCCGTTGGAATTATCACAAAGTTTATTATAATTCACAATTCTTACAAGTATAGCCGAATACAACAAAAACAAACCGCAGGGCAGAAAATCGTTATCACATAAATCGCGCAAAGTTCGTTGTTTTAAGATACTTTCTCCGAAAGTGCACTAGGTAACGCCTTGTTCGCAGTCAGAACATGACTGGTGCATTTTCCGCCTGACCGACCCTCATCCATTTGTAAATTAAACATCGCCTCCTAGCAACATGCCGCCCACTGATTCTTGAAATCGTTAAATGGTCAGCTTAATGGGTTCCAAGAATTCGCATGAAATACCAACAGAGGAAAGACGGTTTTATGACATCTTACATCGGCGTGAACAAAGAAATTAGCACGAAAAATAGATCGCTCAAATTCAAAGTGGTAATAAAATACCTGCAAGAGCTCGTTTGCATCAATATTATATGTGCGTGCTAACCCAAAAAGTTGTACATATGATCCTGGTGCATATGAGGCGGCGGCACAGATTCAGCCGCGGCCACAAACGCCGCGGCCGCCGGCAACGCCAGCCTGCGACCGGCCTGATCTTCGTTCTGAGACATTTAATAAACATGTGAAGACTCATGATATCATGTTGATTTCATACTAACAAATCGTTCCTACATACACCAATACAACCAGAAACCTAGATAAACAGCTAGGGCACACTTCCACTAGACTACAAAAAACTGATAAAAACCTATTTAAATAAATAAATAAATCACGTCATGGCAACAGCCAGCTGTTACGAAATTGTGTATTCAGCGTTTCTATTTGATTAAATTCAATTGTAAATCAATTGTCCTCGAGAGGTGATTTGCTCGCTGCCCTTTTAGCTACAAAAGTTAGTGTTTCACTTACACAAGGACTCGACCACGAGCCACCATCCTAACAGAACGAAGTTTCGATAGCACAATATTATCATTATATTAATATGTGAAGCAGAAACTTTGTAAGCCTTTTTACAAAAATTACGCGGACGGAGGAATATGAAATTTCGCACACTTACGGCCTTACTTATAATAATCTCGTTAAGAAACGATTAGGCATCTCCTAAGTAACAGAATCAGAATCAGACCCTAATCAATGAATATCTTTTTTTTTCACTTATAAACGTGTATTACCTCTTGTTTACCTAAGAAGAGTACAGATAAACGAAATTTGAATGATTAACGTAGGTTGTACCCAAAATATTCGACTAAAGAGGAGTTTATGGGTAAGATTTTCACTGATCAGTTGCTGAGCAGTTTCTTAAAATTTAACAAACGATTATAAGTAAGGCCATTATAGTTTATATAGAGATGAAGCGACGAATGCTAATTTTTTTTAAATTATGCAGAAAAAATACATTAAATCAATAAAAAAAAACATTACACACACTACCATGTATTTGACACACACACGCATATATACTCTTTTGTTTATTGCTGAAGTCAAATTAACAGTGTAGCCTTGGCGAAATCTGTGATTATAGAAGTATAGCCTTTGACAACAGAACCTTAATGTACAAACTTATAATTTAAATTAATTATGGTCGAATTTCGACCACTGGGCGACCACTAATGTATACTTAATTAAGTAACATATCTTTTTTTTTAAATAATCAGCACACAGATATTGGTTGTAAATAGCCTAGATGGTGCCATCATATTGACGAGACTTAATATTTGGTTTGGTATTTTCTACGTGCTGAAACGGAAAAAGAGTACCAAGTCCTGTTGGTGGGCTGCCTTTTGTAACAGGAGACAAAACAACCCACAGCCAGGTGGTAGCGAATTAGCCCGTCTGAATGGCTACCATCCCTGGTCTAGATCTAGATTTATCCGTGCAGGAACGGAGAAAGAATACAATTTCCTGCGGCCGGGCGGCCGTCGTAAGAGGCGACTAAACAACCCACAGCCAGGTGGTAGAGTATTTACTCGACTGGATGGCGACCACCCCTGGTCTAGAGTATGCCGCCATAACAACGTTATGTGGTGTTCCGGCATTAATGACCAGGTTCCAGTCTCCTTTAAGAGAGCAGCAGCGCATTTGTAGCACCTTTGGTGTTGCAAATGTCCATAGGCGATGGTAACCGCTTTCCACCAAGTGGGCCGTCTGCCTGTCTGCTGAACTCCTGCAATAAAAAAAAAACCTTGATTTGTTTAAGCATCACTGGCCAGGTTCCAGTTTCTCCTTCAAGGCCGGCAGCACCTCTGGTATTGCTAATGTCCATAGACGATGGTCTCCACTTTCCATCACAGCTGAGCCGTCGGCCCGTCTGCTGTGCTTCAGTAATACATTTTTTTTTGGTTTAAATATTAATATAACGTTCCCTACTGATATTTACCCCGATGCCAGCTTTTCTTGCAGATTTTCCAATAGCGGTGTTTTCACCTCTAGGTCCCATCAAAATGGCGGCAGTTTTCTTAGCTATCCACTCAAAAGCTTTATTCTGAAAATGAACGTAGAACAGTATTGCGCCGACGGGTGTTGCGTGCTGATGACATTCCGGAAATTCTCGTCGCTGCTCTTTGCAGCTTTACATTGCCCTTGCTTCTATTCACAAGGGTTAATAAATGCGACCAGCACGGAGAGCCTTAAGAACAGACGGGTGTGCATGACAAGAGTTATGAATGTCAAAGAAGCAAGTGAGGTGTGTAAGAATGGGCCTAAATGGCGCTCTGTTGTTCGTGCCTACCCCGTAAGGGAACTGGCGTGAAGTTATGTATGTATGTACGGAGAACTGATGACAGTTGTATTTCGATTGTGATAGATAGAACATCATCAACTGAATTAAGGTGTTAAGGGACATTTAAGCGTTGTGATTGATTAATAACGATTTGGAATTGTTATAGGGTAGGTATTGATGTATATTAAAGAAGATGGAGTTTGCAAATAATGTATATGATAAATATTAAATTAATCTACAATTATTATTACTTTTTGGCACACCATGAAAATGTTAGAATGTATAGGACATCTACTTATCATTGTAACAACTTATGTACTACATTCTGGCAAATAAAGATTATTATTATTATATTGTATATCTTTCAAGACTACGGGCCATGGAAAGGCCAACACGTAGAGGCCCCTTGACAAGTTTAATGTAAATGTGGCGTGACACTGACCGGCGATTATCCCTGTCTACACCATATAGTAATGCAGCCCCGGCCAGTGTAGGACTAATGTGGGAAATGAGGACAAAAAGTACCGGGCTATTGGGGTGAACTGCTAGTGGTACTAGGGGTCTGGGAATATGGGGACTATGGCGTCTGCCTGTCGCAATCTTCAGGAACATGGAAAAATGGGCAGACGGTGAATCTCCACTCTATGCATGGGCTTTAGTATTATTATATATCTGAATTTTTGATAGTCGTTAATAATCGATAGTTGAATAGTCGTGGAAGGCCACGACACACCTTCCATGATAAAATTGATCGTGTACTAGCAGAAGGTGATGTCAGGAGCCTTAATAACAGACGAGCGTGCATGACAAGAGTTATGAATGTCAAAGAAGTAAGTGAGGTGTGTAAGAATAAGCCTAAATGGCGCTCTGTTGTTCGTGCCTACCCCGCAAGGGAACTGGCGTGATGTTATGTATGTATGTATGAATTTTTTAAAGTGATGTAAACAAATTTTGTGATGATATTTTCTTAAGTTTTCGCGACTTGTATACATAACAAAACTACGTTTTAACGGTTTTAAGCGCGGTAATTTTATTTGATTTTGGTTCTTCCGACGTTTCGGCCACTTTTCAGTGGCCGTGATCACGGAAGACAAAGATGTCAAGTGTCAACGAGTATTGTTAAAGTTTTATTTAGCCTACCGCCAACTTGTTAATTTTAATAGTAGGTAGGCGGTAGGCTAAATAAAACTTTAACAATACTCGTTGACACTTGACATCTTCGTCTTCCGTGATCACGGCCACTGAATAGTGGCCGAAACGTCGGAAAAACCAAAATCAAATAAATTAAATTTTGTGATGTTTCAATCGGTAGCATGTTTCAATCAACATATTACAAAATGGAACCCAGTTACTGAGCAGAAGTTTAACAACACTCATCGATAAGTTGACGATTGAAAATATCCACCTCCAACTTAGTTTCGGGGGCTCCCAACTCGGCTATCAACTTCGACGCGGTCACAGCGACTGGCGAGATGTTGAAACTGTCGTCGACGCCGGGCGGTAGGTTCGCCAGAATCGAGTCCGCTAGGCCTTCGGCGCGACCGCTTATGCGCACCAAGCATGCGGCCGCACGCGGCTCATCGGACGGATAGCCTAGATTTGATATTCTCAATCAATAAAACCAACGTTCACATAACTAACAATAAAACTTATACACATACTCAAACCAACGGTTTATGGCCGTCCGCAGGTATAGTTAGGCAGGTGTGCAGAATTATGTTTCCTGGGAATTGCGCCGACAGAGGCGCAGGTGTGATTCGTGGAAATCATTGTTTACCCGGTCGTAATACATTGTAAGCTTATACACATACTTAAACCTACGCGCACTACCACCGCATTGCATCGCACGCACACTTCACAAACAAACCAAGACACGCAAAGAGCCAAAAAATTAATAACCCAGGCACAGAAAAGAAAAAACCAACACACATGGCACTAGATAGAACTATATAAAAGTAAGGCCCACACAACACCAGCACGTAACAGATACACTCTACATTAGTATAAGTTTAGTATTAAAATTAGAATAAATTAATATAATAAGTTATTCTTAAGGTACACCACAACATAAAAATCACTAAATTAATGTCACACACAGTAACAAAAATAAACAATAAGCGTGTATGGACTCTAAAATCTTTCATAGAAATTAAGTTGTAAAAAAGGGTACGGAACTTGAGTCCGTAGAGATGTTAATAATAATTTTTAAAACAATTAAAAAAAAATCCACGTTCTTCCTTGCGTCACAATAGGCTAGTTTTTATTTTATTTTATTTAAAGGACATTTGGACTCGCGTCCATATCAGTCCGTGAGTACAAAACCTTACATGCACGTAAAATAATAATAAATAGACAAGCATAAAATAATAATAATATAATAATATGCCAGGTGGTAGGGCATTTGCCCGACTGGATGGCTACCACCCCTGGTCTAGAGCATGCCGCCATAACAACCTTGAGTTGTGTTCCGGCATTAGTGACCAGGTTCAAGTCCCTTAAGAGAGCAGCAGCGCATTTGTAGCACCTTTGGTGTTGCAAGTGTCCATAGACGATGGTTTTTTTTTTTTTTTTTTTTTTTTTATTGCAGGAGTTCAGCAGACAGGCAGACGGCCCACTTGATGGAAAGTGGTTACACTAATGCCGGAACACAACTCAAAGTTGTTATGGCGGCATGCTCTAGACCAGGGGTGGTAGCCATCCAGTCGGGCAAATGCCCTACCACCTGGCTGTGGGTTGTTTAGTCGCCTCTTACGACAGGCCGCCCGGCCGCAGGAAATTGTATTCTTTCTCCGTTCCTGCACGGATGGTAACCGCTTTCCATCCAGTGGGCCATCTGCCTGTCTGCTGAACTCCTGCAATAAAAAAAAAATTAAAAAAAAATGTGTTTTTGCATGCATTAACATTCAAAATCACTATTATTTTATGCTTTTAACAATAAAGTCTTAACTTTGTTTTTATAGACAAGGGATCGGCTAAAAAGGAATGAGAAACTCCAAAGTCCAGCAAGTCTAAGCATAAGTCTCTCCTTAGTCGCTGTCTCTCATTGTTGCTTTACCAGGTTGTAGGGCATTTACCCGACTGGATGGCTACCACCCCTGGTCTAAAGTGTGTCGCCATAACAACCTTGAGTCGTGTTCCGGCATTAGTGACCAGGTTCCAGTCTCCCTTAAGAGAGCAGCAGCGCATCTGTAGCAACTTTGGTGTTGGTAACGTCCATAGGCGATGGTAATCGCTTGCCATCAAGTGGGCCATCTGCCTGTCTGCTGATCTCCTGCAATAAAAAAAAAATATATTTTTATTTTTGGAGCATTCTACAAGAATATGATATATGTTAATTGTCAAAGCGATGCGATGGCCGGGAGAAGGCAAAGGGACGTGGAGGAAGAAGCAAGGAAGGACTTACCTCGCCACCAGTCCGCCGTCACACTGCACTCGTCCCACGGGAGTTGACACACTCACTAGGATTATGCTTTGATAATTAAATGTGGTTATAACAGTTTTGTGTTCCAACAACCTTTGATACGTATTTTTATACATATTGCGGTGACAGCAGTGACAACACTTAACGCTTCTTGTTCTGCGCATTTCGTCGTTTAAAAGTTTACTCTTTTCTTGATGGCCAGGATGGGGAGGAAGAATTTACAAGGAGGTGTTCCTCGGCGCCAGCACTGTATCTTACAAAACGCCGCACCCTAGTCAGAGAAACTCCGCCTGCGTTGCCTACTATTATTGTACATTCATATCCCGAGAATCCTACGGGAACAGTTTAAAGTTCTCAAGCGAAATTTGCACTTATCGAAAAAATCTTTAGTAAAGCCATTGTAGTTGTGTATGTATGTATGCCTTTAGTAACATTACTCATCTCGAGATTTTACGGTAATTCCCGGAATTCATTCATTTTCATACTAGAATTTCATTACCCTGCTGAAAGTAACCTTCGATGCTCCGACTGCCGTACCAAAAGGCGACCGCGGTCGTTACGGTCGTGGCGAAAACGTCACCAATGACGTCGTCATTTTCGATCACACAGCGCTCACAACGACCCATATCCAGAAGTGGCTCGAAGTGGGCGTCGATCACAGAGCATTAATTCTCTCTATCAGTTGACATTGAAAAAGGCGCGATTTTCAAATCAACCAATGACATTTGCGTATTTCGTCGTTGATGACATCAACGCTCCATAATCCGTTCCACTAGAGTTTATGATTGTAACGCCCGCAATCAAGAAGAACGGGAAAAATCGCGGTCGTGAACGTAGGCGTTGTGAGTCTCTTTCTGGGAAGGTAGCTGTTCGGGCTATGGCTAGCCTAGTGGACTGTAGGAATAGGTAGGCTCCTTGCTTGTCGGTATTTTTTATTTCCCTAGCAACTTGTACAACAGAACAGAGTAGAACGACTCACCAAGGCTGCGCTGTTGAGGGTCCCTTGCCGGCCGGCTGGTCTCACACCATAAAGAACACGCATACGTCGCGTTTATCACCTGTCCTTGTTATCACAGTAGTTAATCACCAAAATAATGTACTGCCGCCTTAATTAGACACACGTCTGATCAAATGTTTTATTAACTCCGCCGAAATGATATGCACGTCTTTGCTCGTTCAAGGCCGCGGGAGGACAGGGGCGGCCTGGTTATATCGATACTACCAAGTCCGTGTACAATGTTGCATGAACAGTAGCCTTAGGAAAATAAATGTAATCTTTGTTACCTGTCTAACGTGGACAAAGTCGCGGGCAATAGCTAGTAAACGGATATAAAACTAGACTTACCATTCTCATCGCAGCCATGAGGATCGAACAGGTAGTAACAGTCATCCTGCTTCCATATGGCGGTGGAGTTACCTCTTGCTGTGAGAACAGCATGTGTGTGCTCCTTGAAGAGCTGATTGAGGGAGTCCTTCAGAGATAGGATCCCACTGGACTGATCCGGATTCAATTGACCTGGAAAATATGATAACGGCTCTTAGGCGTCCCACTGCTGGGCTTGCGTATCTCAACTGTTAAGAGAACGGACAGTATACCCGCTACTCTTATGCAAGGCGGAATAGCAGCATTTGCGCATCGGTTATATCAATGTGTCAGTTTCATCACGATGTTTCCTTTTACTATCAGCACGTGGCAATTTTCACAATGTGCACATCAGGTCAAAATATCATTAAGGATGCGTTCTGTTAGTAGCTCATAACGCCCAAAATGCTCCGTCAGCCGTTCCACTAGGCGACCGCGGTCGTTACGATCCTGGCGAAAACGTCACTAGTGACGTCATGATTTTCGCTCAGGCAGCGCTCACGACCCATGTCAAGAGATGGGTCGAAGTGGGCGTTGACCACAGAGCATTCTCTCTATCGATTGACATTGAAAAAGGCGAGATTTTCAAATTATTCAATGGCATTTGTGTATTTTGTCGTCTACGACATCAACGTCCCATAACTCGTTCCACCAGAGTCTATGATTGTAACGTCCGCAACCAATTTTTCAACGCAATGGATGTAGGAGACCAGAATAGAATATAATTAAATAATCTATATTATTATAAAATTCTCAGCATGCCGTGTCTGTACATTGAAGCTATTTAAAAAAAAAACAACTGGAATAGACTATATAAACGATGGAGAATACGATGCAATTTTTTTAGATTTCTTGTCCGTTTGTCTGTTCGGGATTCACCTAAAATCTACTGGGCTGATGCGGTTATTTAATATTAAAACTCTGGCATTAGTGACCAGGTTCCAGACCCCTTTTAGAGAGCGGCTGCACATAGGTAGTATCTTTGGTGTCACAAATATCCATAGGTGATGGTAACCGCTTCCCATCAGGTGGGCCGTCTGTCTGTCTTCTGAACTCAAGCAATAAAACAATACATACATACATACATACATAACTTCACGCCAGTTCCCTTGCGGGGTAGGCACGAACAACAATACAACCAAACATATAAACTCCAGATGTTTCCAATGCTATATGAACAATATTAAACAACACATTCAAATCTGCGGAGTGACGCTCGCGGACCGCGTTCGTAATACCGAAGTAAGAAAGAGAGTTGGTCTGAAAGAGAGTGTCGGGGTGAAGGTAAAGAGAGGAATGCTCCGGTGGTTCGGGCATGTGGAAAGAATGCATGATAAAAGAATGACTAAACAGATATACAATGCAAAAGTGGATGGATGCAGAAGTCGTGGAAGGCCACGACACACCTTCCATGATCAAATTTATCGTGTACTAGCGGAGGGTGATGTCAGGAGCCTTAAGAAGAGACGAGTGTGCATGACAAGAGTTATGAATGTCAAAGAAGAAAGTGAGGTGTGTAAGAATAAGCCTGAATGGCGCTGTTTTTCGTGCCTACCCGCAAGGAAACTAGCGTGAAGTTATGTACGTATGTACATTCAAATCCAAGCAACTTACCACTGTAAGCTCCATCCATGACTTCAGTCTCTATACAGTCATACTCAGAGACCTTGAACCTATTCATGACATCAGCGGCGGCGAGGTAGCCACTCGCAGCCGCCTCTTCCTCTTCATCGTCGCCACCCTCTTCCTCGTTCTTCGGCGATTCGAGGCTGATGCCCATCTTCTCGAGGTGCTCCATCGTATTTTCGTAGAGGATGTCGCCTCGGATTACCGTCTAATTAAAGATAGATAGATAACATCCACATTTTATCCGTGCAGGAACGGATAAAGAATACAATTTGCTGCGTTGGGGCGGTCTGTCGTAAGAGGCAACAAAACAACCCACAGACAGGGTATTTGCCCGACTGGATGGCTACCATCCCTGGTCTAGAGTATGTCGCTATAAAAACCTTGAGTTATGTTCCGGCATTAGTGACCAGGTTCCAGTCTCCTTTAAGAGAGCAGCATCGCATTTGTAGCACCTTTCATGTTGCAAATGTCTATAGGCGTTTATAACCGCTTTCCATCGAGTCGACCGTCTGCCTGTCTGCTGAACTCATGCAATAAAAAATTAAAATATATATATATTTTTTTTTTAATTTTTTATTGAAAAATTCTTAGTTTACGTTTTAACGATTTCTCTATTATTCCGACGTTTCGGCCACTTTTCGATAGCCGTGATCGCGGAAGACAAAAACGTCAAGTGTCAATGAGTGTTGTTAAAGTTTTATTTAGCCTACCGCCAACTTGATCATTTTAATTACGTAGATTTAATTTTGTTTGTGGTTATTATTTACTCTTATGGGAGCCTTTTTTTTTATTGCAGGAGCTCAGCAAACAGGCAGACGGCCCACTTGATAGAAAGCGGATACCATCGCCTATAGACATTTGCAACAGCAAAGTTGCTACAAATGCGCTGCTGCTCTCTTAAGGGAAACTGGAATCTGGTCATTAATGCCGGAACACAACTCAAGGTTTGTTATGGCGACATACTTTAGACCAGGGGTGGTAGCCATCCAGTCGGGCAATGCCCTACCACCTGGCTGTGGGTTGTTAAGTCGCCTCTTACGACAGGCCGCCCCATTGCAGGAAATTGTATTCTTTCTCCGTTCCTGCACGGATAGATCCTAATCTAAGTTACCACCGCTTCGCAACATGTCGTGGCTTGAAGAGAAGAAACGGCGCAAGAAACTTGCCTAGCTCTAATAATTTTATATAATACTAACATGGGTGGGAGGTAAAATAAATTGCCAATCAAGTTGGTCTGTGTTGCCGTGCACGAAAACGGAAACCGTGAAAAGTGACCGAAACGTCGGAATTATAACATCACACAAATTGCAGCGCTTAAAACTGTTAAGACGTAGTTTTATTAGGTCTAATTAAATAAATAGTCCATATCGTATAGAATAAAATTACTTTTCGTAAACTGTTTCCAATAAATATAATCAGACCTCGTCAACATCCTCAGGAGTCCAGTCTAAGGGGTTTAGGACATGTGCCATAGCAATAGCCGCGATGGAAGCCGGCGTCGCTTGCCTGTTGCGATGCTCCTCGGGGAACCTCTCATCGCCCTCGTGGAAATGACCTTGGACCACCCAACGGCCAGGTGCCACCGCTTGTAATAGTAAATTTAATTGTAATTAGTTACTGTTTTCTCTAAAAATAATCCAAGCCAACTAACTATCCGACCAAACAGCGTACTTACGCTTCATCTTGTTGACCGGCTCGGGCACTTGGCCCCTCTCCGTCACCATGATATCGCTGATGCTGTACGGCTTCCGCTTCATATCGGCAGAGTTCTCCATAAAGTATTCGCAGAGGCGTGAGATCCGCGTGAAGTACAACAGACAGGCTTTACCGCCATCCTGAAGACCAACCTGATGGGCACGATATATCACAGGTCAGCGTATAAACGCGATAGAACCAAAAACAGGCGACAGAGAACTATCCAGAGTCTAATTCTTCGTACCTGATCTATCACCTAACATCAGTAGTTTATAGGCAGCAAGGGGGGTGTGTAGTGCAACAC
This sequence comes from Dendrolimus kikuchii, assembly GCA_019925095.2. NCBI lineage: Eukaryota > Metazoa > Arthropoda > Insecta > Lepidoptera > Lasiocampidae > Dendrolimus > Dendrolimus kikuchii. The sequence continues at coordinate 856,550 of CM034388.1, read as the reverse complement.
TTACAAGCCAATAGATGGCGCTGTGCAATAATTGAGGCTGCAAACGATTTCCGAAACGTACAATGAATATATATAAATTTCCAACAATAATAGATGGGCCTAGGCCTTCGAGGAACAACAATAGTCTCGCTGGAAAAACTTCCCTTGAGTCGGAGGAGCATTCCATCTAGAGTTGGGTAGGACATGATTTTAAAATGAGTTTGTAAGAGTAACATGACATTTTGTTCTGAACCAATACAAAGTTTACAAAGTACAATGTACCACTTCAAATAAAGCGAGGAGATTTGTATGGTTTGTACCGCGGCAGCACATTTGAAGCGATGAGGCCGGTGAGGCAGTGAGAGTCATTCCCTCATTTGTCCCGTACAAAATTTCTAGTTCGGAAATGTTCGTCAAGAATCGGATATGATCGGCCTCGGTCACCTCATTTTACTAGAAGTCGTACATGTCATGTAAATATCCATAGAGGCGTTAATGTACTGTTGTCCTCGTACTGTCCTTCCTCTCACATTTGACGCGTGAGTAGCAGCGGGGCAACATTTTTGAAGGAGTATAAATTAAAATTTTGAGACGTATCAGTACAAATCTATTTTGTACTGGACAAATGTATTGCCTCACACGTGTACTACTCATCACTAATTCCATCTTGCTCCTCCAACCATAGCAAAGGACGGTCCGGTTCGACAACGAGAGGTTACAAGCAACCTGAGCACCTCTAAAACGCATTCCACTCCACTCCACTCATCTCGGCTCCACTTCACTCATTTCCTTCAATTCCATCCCACTCTTCTCCATGCTTCACAGCCCCTGCGTTACTAAAAGACACAGAACCTTAAGAACAGAAATCGACATACCCTGTGGCCGTATCTATCCGCCGGCCACGGATGGTACAAGTAGAATTTACCACCTTCATTCCAAATGGCCGTCTCGTACTCGCCGGGAATCTGAAATAAAACAATTTACTGAACGATGATAGTCTTTAATAGTAGGTCCTTATTTTTCTTCCATATTTAATGAGGAGCAATGAAAGTAACGTGACAAAAGAAAGTTAAACTGCAAGATGGGGTAAAAATGTAAAGGTAGACCAAAAAAGAGATGGATGGATTTTGTGAAGCCATGATATGATGATATGTGGTGTGACAGAGGAGGTATGTCAGAATAGAGGAGTACGGAAGGCAAAAGACATATTGTGCCGATCTCAAATAATTGAAAGAAGGTGAAAGACGACAATTCTTTTGAGAGTATTAAAAATACATTTGAATATATTAGATCACTGTACTATTGTAACGAATTAGTTTAATAATTCGATGATATTAATCGAGTTGTGGTAATCAATTATTTACAGTTATAATCGATTATCTCACCAAACGTATAGTAATAAGACGGCAACCACGCAGGACTTTATCCGCGCAGGAACGTAGAAAGAATACAATTTCCTGCATTGGGGCAATCTGTCATAAGAGGCGACAAAACAACCCACAGCCAGGTGGTACAGTATTTGTCCGTCTGGATGGCTATCACCTCTGGTCTAGAGTTTGCCGCCATAACAACCTCGAGTTTTGAAGCCTCCAAGTCCATAGGCGATGGTAACCGCTTTCTATCAGGTGGGCCGGCTGCCTGTCTGCTGAACTCATGCAATAAATAAAAAACACCATAACGTCTATGACAACGGTAGCACAATTTCTTCGCAACCGCCACGCTCTGGATAAATAGGCATAGTTTATCAGCGAGTACCCTTTATTATTTTCCTATAATATCTACATCGGCATGTGTTCGACTATTAAAAATATGATTAAACTACACGTTAAGTTCAGCCTTACCTGAAGAATACCAGAGTCCGCCTCCTTGAAGAACGTCTCGAGACCACGGCATATATCCAACACTTTTGGATTATTCGAAATCAGTTTTCCCCACACTGCTATGCCACGTTCCTGACATTAAAAATATATACAATACTACACTACTTTTCATGTTTGCTCATTAATCCATTACGGAATCATAATATGTGGAAATTCCCTTGATATTGCAAGGTTTCTATAGCCCAAAAGGCCTTCGTGCCAAATTTGGAATGAAATGCTCAGAATCGTGCAAACCGGTTTTCAAATCTCACAATCGCCTTACTGTGGCTAGTACTTAAATACTAGTAATCGCAAAGTTTGTACAATTCAATGGTTCTTTGTTTGAAGAATATAACAATTTTAACGCGAGACTTGTGATGCTAGTAAAATTAAAGATGCCTGTGCCTTCTCTGGATCTTTTCATAAGAAACTGTTTTTATATGGCTCCTCTTATTCAAAACTCTTTGCCAATGTACCCGCAAGAAAATTCACTGTAGTCTTAAAAAAGTGGCTGATCAAACAGCGTTTCTGTACTGTAGATGAATATCTCAAAAATGTGCTTGCTGTTATCATCAATATGGAAAAGCTTAGACATGTTTCTGAATTAGAATGTTTATGTAAATTTAATTTTAACACTTAAGTAATTTTGTTAATTTTTGAAAAAATGACTAAACAGATATACAATGCAAAAGTGTATGGATGCAGAAGTAGTGGAAGGCCGCGACACACCTTCCATGATCAAATTGATCGTATGCTAGCAGAAGGTGATATCAGGAGCCTTAAGAACAGACGAGCGTGCATGACAGGAGTTATGAATGTCAAAGACGCAAGTGAGGTATGTAAGAATAAGCCTGAATGGCGCTCTGTTGTTCGTGCCTACTCCGCAAAGGAACTGGCATGAAGTTATGTATATATGTAAGTAATTTTGTATAATGCCACTATGTGGTAGAATGTATTGTGATTCTACAATTGTATAACACCTGTATAAACTACATTCTTGCAAATAAAGATATTGATCGATTGAAAAATAAAATAAAAAAGAAGTCTCAAGTGCGCCTGGACTACCAAATCCAATAGTGCTATAAGAAACAGAAAAGTATTTCGGAGCTAGTTTTGATGAAAACCAAAGCGGTACCTTTAGATCTTTGAAAAATCGATTAATTTTGAATCATATACGTACCGATCAAAGTTATATTAATAATTCATTGCCTTCAACTATAATGGAACCAAAAAAATACAGCAAATTCATGCTCACCTTATGCTTATACTCTTTGTCCCGGATAGTGAAGTTATCTTTCAACTCTCCGAGCACTATCCTACGGATGGGACCTCCACGTTCCAGAAGGGACTCCTGAAATACTCCAATTATTTATCTGCTGCACCTACACGATTAATTTTATATATCCAGGAAATAAGGAACTTCTTTCTTCCGGATATCCTATAACCCATCTTAAAATATTTCAAACTTCATCATGAACTCTAATATTGACATCATCTTCATCCGAGCTTTTAATCTTAGTTGCGTTCGGAGCGTTCGCTTTGACGCCTGGTAACCGCTTTGTTAATTTTTCTACTTCATCTTTGTTCTCCGTGTTCATTGTGAGACTATAGATATGCATTTGACATAATATCATCAATCACGTTGTTAAGATTGAATTACTTGGACTTAACCTTTTATCAAGACCTAGTATCGTAGACGGAAGTGGATGGATGCAGAAGTCGTGGAAGGCCACGACACACTTCCATGATCAAAATGATCGTGTACTAGCAGAAGGTGATGTCAGAAGCCTTAAGAACAGACGAGTGTGCATGACGAGAGTTATGAAAGTCAAAGATGCAAGTGAGGTGTGTAAGAATAAGCCTAAATGGCGCTCTGTTGTTCTTGCCTACCCCGCAAGGGAACTGGCGTGAAGTTATGTATGTATGTATGTAGTATCGTAGATTAACTAAACATACATTGTGTTCATAAACCAACTCGTATAGTATTTATAGCAGGATCCGCTTTATATTCATATTGAAACTTGTGCATACTAGTTTTAGTTGCTCAAATTCAACATCTGTTCTACAATAGTCAAGATAATCCTACCCTGTACAAGTTATATCCTAAATCAAGCGTCTCGTCCAAGGTGTCTTCGTTCCATGCCCTTGCTCTCAGCCTTCGCAGCATCGCCAATGCAGCCACGCAACACGTAACACCCGTAAACGTTTTGAAAGTTTGATATCTAAAATTCGCATTAAAATACTTGTGACCAGGGTATCCAATCTGGAGACCGTTTTGGAAATTTCTTTAATTTGATTAAGTAATGTTACATCCAGGCCGTCGCCATTATTAGATACATTTTAGCACCTGTCGATTTTTTTTCTAAATTGAAGCTTGTGCTCGAGCTCAGCAGACAAGCAGACGGCCCACCTGATGGAGAACATTTACCATCGCCTAAGGACAATTGCTACACTAAAGGTGCTACAGATAGCCTAGCCACTAATACCGAAACACAACTTAAGGTTGTTATGACACTTGCTGGATTAACAAATCGCGCAGAGCTATATTTGAAGAAAGATGAAGAAATAGATTCGAGCTCACCTATAACTAGCCATGTGCCTGGTGCCCCTCAAAATCCACTTCTCCACGTCCAACTGCTGAAACTGCGAATGGTAGTTCTGATCAGCAATCTCCACTGGACTGTGGAGTACTGTCTCCGATTTTGGACGGGGTATCATGTCGTCTCTGTAAAGACAAACATTTACAAATTACTTATCTCTCAGAAACGATATATTATCATTCCCATTAAAGAGATTTTATCCGTGCAGGAACGGAGAAAGAATACAATTTCTTGCGGCCGGGCGGCCTGTCGTAAGAGGCGACTAAACAACCCACAGCCAGGTGGTAGGGCATTTGCCCGACTGGATAGCTACCACCCCTGGTCTAGAGCATGCCGCCATAACAACTTCGAGTTGTGTTCCGGCATTAGTGACCAGGTTCCAGACTCCCTTCAGAGAGCAGCAGCGCATTTATAGCACTTTTGGTGTTGCAAATGTCCATAGACGATGGTAACCGCTTTCCATCCAGAGGGCCGTCTGCCTGTCTGCTGAACTCCTGCAATAAAAAAAAAGAGAAATTGCTTAAGTACCGAATAGGAAACCAACAGTTACATGAAGTTCCAGACCCTCTTACTTATAAAGATCATTCTGGAAATTTTATAACATTGAAACCCACCTGCCAAAAGTGTGACCGTCGACCTTCGGGCAGTAGAGAAAAAAGTCTTCGCCCCTCATCGACATGATCTGCTCATTGGTTGGACCTGGGGGAGGTCTCTCCGGAGGCACTGGGAGTTGGGGAGCCGGCTAAGAATTAGAAACCGAGAACAAATGAAAGAGCTAAAAACATTTATTTTAAAGCAAGAATAAAACATATAAGGACAGGATTGAAGGAAGGAAGGACAAAATTGATTGTCCCTAACAGGGCGACCAGAGCGACGTGCATCTTTGATATCAAAATTTCCGGATTGAAAACGCTTAAACCAAATTTGCGCTACTCTCACAGATACTGCATTAGGTCCATAAACATCACAAATGTTGTTCGCGGCTTTGTAGTAAAATTTTAAAATGTATCGAATTTCTTCATTAGATTCACTCATTTTAACAATAAGAAAAACAAATGAAAATCACACATTTTCCTAATTTGAATTTGAAATTGTCTTCTTTAAAATTAAAACTTTTTAATGATACCAAAACCAGCCAGATACAAATGGTATAGCCAAAGAGATCTTATTACAAGTTCATACATACTATATGCGAAAAGACTTTTTCCCCAACCTATTACAAAGTTTCATGTAAATCATTTTATTCCAAAAACCTGGAACATCTTTACCGCATCCGCAATTCGTACTTTTGCACTGCCTCCTTCATCAATCAATCAATCAAGAACTATCTATTGTACACCAATACAAACATGAACTTAAAGACTAAAATCTAATATCTAGTTATGTACAAAGGGCGGTCTTATCACTAAAAAGCGATCTCTTCCAGACAACCCCAGGAATAAATTGAGATTATGACGATGGCGGTATACACGGCACATAGTACAATTTCTTTCATCTCTTAAGTTAATTGAGCAAATGTGTACTTAATATTATTTTCTTTATTTAATTGAACAAGTGTGTACTTAATGTTGTTTTCTTAATTTAATTGAACAAACGTGTACTTATTACTGTTTTCCGAATTAATTGAACAAATGTGTACCTTAAATATTTAATTCTTAATTTAATTGAACAAATGTGTACCTTAATATTGAATTCTTAATTTAATTGAACAAATGTGTACCTTCACATTGAATTCTTAATTTAATTGAACAAATGTGTACCTTAATATTGAGTTCTTAATTTAATTGAACAAATGTGTACCTTAATATTGAATTCTTAATTTAATTGAACAAATGTGTACCTTAATATTGAATTTTTAATTTGATCGAACAAATGCGTACTTAAACTTACTATTTTCATAACACAAACGTGCGGTTTTTGTAATTTGACTACAAACTACAAAAATGGAACCCTTATGTTTTCATCATGATGGATGCGAAGTCATGGTAGCGTAATGGCCTAGCACGCGTCCCAGACTCAAGGGCGCGGTTTCGATCCTGGCCGGAGCGCCTGCACCACTTAGTTTTCTGATCTAATGTGCATATTGTTACAATTACCACGTGCTAACAACGGTGAAGGAAAACATCGTGATGCAACCTGCACATCGAGATAACCGATGTAACAAACCTGCCAAGCCGTTGAGGTTCTGTGGTTGAGCGGGCTAAGCCTTTGCCGGCCTACCTCACTGCAACGCAGAAGCTCCGGGTTCGATTGCTGGTATAGTAAATTTCGGAAACGTATTTTCTCCATTATTTACAATGGTCTGGGTGTCGGGGATCGAGTAGTCGGCTCCATAGTAGTCCGTTGTATATTACCCATAACTCAAGCGTAACTTGCTTAATTTGGGGATATACAATATGTGTGTTTGTCTGCCGATTATTTATTTATTTATTATATAGATTCGCATCCTACGAATGTATTAATATCTCATCCAACATTATTACGATCAATCGGTTCGATTATATGAGAAACTAACCTCTTTAGGAGATTTCTGATAGAAGTCCTTCACTTTTCTCCTATCGGTAGCCCTTGACGTGGCAAGGCTGACTGCACTTAATGAACACTGCGGGTATTTACCCTGTAAAAGGTTTTTTCGACCATATGATTATCAATAATTGTTGCCAAGAGCACAGGATTGTTGTCGTTGAAGATCAAAGGCGGCAACGCGTTGGCGCCGCTGGTGATGTAAACATTTATCGGCGACAGTGATCACTTTCCATCAGGTGGGCAAGAAACATAATTCCACGTCATACCATAGAGGGATGCGAGAGTTGGGTATGGAAGAGAGAGCATGAAAGTAGAGTAAACGCGGTCGAGATGCGAGCACTGCGCAAAATCTGCGGAGTGACGCTCGCGGACCGCGTTCGTAATACCGAAGTCAGAAAGAGAGTTGGTCTGAAAGAGAGTGTCGGGGTGAAGGTAAAGAAAGGAATGCTCCGGTGGTTCGGGCATGTGGAAAGAATGCATGATGAAAGAATGACTAAACAGATATACAATGCAAAAGTGGATGGATGCAGAAGTCGTGGAAGGCCACGACACACCTTCCATGATCAAATTGATCGTGTACTAGCAGAGGGTGATGTCAGGATCCTTAAAAACAGACGAGCTTGCATGACAAGAGTTATGAATGTCAAAGAGGCAAGTGAGGTGTGTAAGAATAAGCCTAAATGGCACTCTGTTATTCGTGCCTACCCCGCAAGGGAACTGGCGTGAAATTATGTATGTATGTATGTATGTACCATAGAGGGAAAACCCCAGCCGTGAAGTTTGCATAGGCATACAATTTTACGTATAGGGTTGCGTGCTGGCAACGACTGTCCTATAGTGGAACGCTTACAAGCCAATAGATGGCGCTGTGCAATAATTGAGGTCGCAAACGAATCCCGAAACTTACAAAGACTGTATACAAATTTTCAACAATAACAGATGGGCCTAAAAAGAAGATCTCCCTTTGAGACTGACTGAGACCTTTGACTATTTTAAAAACTAGGATTCGACCGCGACTTCGTCCAAGTTGAACGGAATAAGCTAATTTATAAGTGTCCTAACAACTTGAAACCACTGTCGGGAAAAATCCCGCAGGATTCCTGGGATATAAAGTATCCGAGATTTTATGACAGCGAATTTGCTATCGATCACTGAAAACCGCATCTAAATCGGTCCAGTAGTTTTTACGTGAATCCCGAAAAAACAGAGAAATACAAAGTCGAAAAAACAAAAGACTGCACTTTAAATTTTTACAATAATAGATTAATCAAAATACACTCATCGTATTTCGATCAAAAAATATTTCATTAAGAGTCGTTGTTTTTAAATTCTATTAACTTCGAACACATTTAGAATTGGTCCAGACAATAGTTTAAAAATTATGTAGGAGGGAGTTGCACCTTTAACGACTGGAGGGGCGTACAAATCATAACCTTACTGGCTTAAATAAAATAAAAAAATCACACGTCACTATGATTTTCATTTTTTTTTATTGCAGGAGTTCAGCAGAGAGGCAGACGGCCCACTTGATGGAAAGCGGTTACCATCGCCTATGGACATTTGCAACACCAAAGGCGCTACAAATGCGCCGCTGCTCTCTTAAGGGAGACTGGAACCTGGTCACTAATGCCGGAACACAACTCAAGGTTGTTATGGCGACATGATTTAGACCAGGGGCGGTAGCCATCCAGTCGGGCAAATGCCCTACCAACTGGCTGTGGGTTGTTTTGTCGCCTCTTACGACAGGCCGCCCGGCCGCAGGAAATTGTATTCTTTCTCCGTTCCTGCACGGATAAAAATACACGTCTAATGTTATCTCCGACATCATGCATACGCTTTTTTTTTGCATCGTAAAATTTTATTGCAGATACCTCACCTCATTCCTTTTCTTCTCGATCAGGGCATTCATGTTCATACTCATCCATTCACTGTGACAGTGGATTTTCAGGGCCTTCAAGTCCAGCTCATAATTCGGTTCCCTGAGCAGTGGTTCCTTCTGACACACCTATGACACATATTACAAGTGATATTTATTTATTTTTTTCTCCTTCTTAGCCCGGGCGAACAAGATATGCCGAGGTCGATTACCCGGGTGTCTCCGCCATGGGGTAAGGCAGAGGTACTCTTTTCTTTTATTTTATTTCTTTAAGAGTTTAAATTTTTTTTCTCATCTCTTTTAGCTACTAAACTATTACATACAAACACTACTACTGGTTGGGAATTGGTATGTGTTGGTAAGGTGGGTTCTGGATATTTGGTAATAAATTTTGAAAGTATTGCGTGAAATGGGAAATGTTGGTGCTCGGAGTTGGTTAGGGTTGGGATAGGATGGATGCTACGGACGTCAGGGTGCCACCACTGCGTCGGCGGCGACGAAGACACGGCGCTGCACACCCTCCAGGTGTGTCCAGCATGGGACGAGCAGCGTCGTGATCTCGTCGCGGTCGTCGGGGCGGATTTGTCCCTCCCGGCCGTAGTAAAGGCCATGGTCGGGAGCGCCGACGCGTGGGACGCAGCCGCCTCCTTCTGCGAAACCGTCATGTCCGCAAAGGAGGCGGCGGAGCGGGAGAGGGAGCAATCCGCTACGCTCCCCTCCCGCCAGAGCCGGCGGCGGCGTCGGAGGGTCGTCCATGACGACCTCCAGCCGCCGTAGGCTACGGCCGTGCGGGCGACCGGCGGGGAAACCGGACCCGCCCGCACATAAAGGCCGGAGAGGAGGAACGCGCGCCGATCCGCGCGCCCCCTCTCACCTCGCGGTGAGGTAGAGGAGCCGGAGAGACCCAGATCTCCGGCTACCAAATGGTGAGGCCAGCCCGCAAAGGGGCCGGCCGCCGTCCGTCCGGGCTGGTGGTGAATGCGCGAGCGAGCCCACAGCCCGGACAAAGGACGCTTGGGATCGGACAGGGGTTTTAGTGGGTATCCCTAACCGCGGCGTGGCAATAGCATCTCACATCTCAACGTGGGGTGCTAGTGCCACCCCGACCTGGCGAATCCCACTCACGGGCCGCGACCTTTCCCCCTCGCGCGGCCTACGGTCCTCAAACGGATTTCCCCTGTATAAAAAAAAAAAAAAAAAAAAAAAAGGATGGATGCTACGGGGGTAGCAGCGGACTTCCCCCCCCTGATTGATGAAGTGGGTCACTCTGCCACCGGGGTGGCCCAGTATTACCGAGCGTGGGGGCGTCACGGTGCAGTAACTCTGTTCTAGATCCCGTGGCGCCCCGTAAAAGCGCAGATACAGGGGCGCAGGTTTAGGTTTAGTGGGTAGTTTGGCGATCGGTTTCTCGCGACTGCTTCTGTTTGAAGCTAGCGTGGAGAACCGATCGCTCCCGGACAAAGGACGCTTGGGATCGGACAGGGGTTTTAGTGGGTATCCCTAACCGCGGCGTGGCAATAGCATCTCACATCTCAACGTGGGGTGCTAGTGCCACCCCGACCTGGCGAATCCCACTCACGGGCCGCGACCTTTCCCCCTCGCGTGGCCTACGGTCCTCAAACGGATTTCCCCTGTATAAAAAAAATAAAAAAAAAAAATAATAAAAAAAAAAGGAAGGATTTGGTTGGGTATGTGTTTTGATTTATTTATTCTTATTTTCTAGTTACATTTGCTTCTTAATGCTATTTACATGTTTCTTACATCTCTAAATTACATTTTTGATTTCCAAAATATTCTAAAAGTTGTTTGACAATATTTCTATTAAATTTATTATTACAATTTTGTTCCGAAACTATACATGTTTAATTACAAGTTGTATGATCTATTATAGTGACAGTAGCGGATGGGTAGGTTGGGTTATATTGGTTTGGGAATGGTCTAAGTTCGGGAGCGTGAGCGTACGTCCTTGCTCCGCTCCCGCCAAAGGAGGACGCGCCGACGCCAGAGGTCGGAACTCGACCTTCGGCCACCGTAAGCGGGCGGCGCGGGTGGGGCCCCTAGGGGTATAGGGGTTCTCACTCACCCGCACATGCTGTCGAGATGAGAGCGCGAGTGTTCCGCGCGCGCTCATCTCTCTTCCCGTGGGGCGCGTTACAGACCGCCCCACGCACGAATGAGACACAGTAGTAGCCGGGGGATACGTCCCCTGGCATAGGAAGAGGCCCAGTGAGGGGGGCCCACGCCTGCCAGGGCATTGCGGAGTCGGGTAGCCCATTTCCCGTAGCCCTGGCATAAGGCGCAGGACGGAACACCCAGGGGTTTTAGTGGGTATTCCTAACTGGGGAGTGGCAATAGCGTGGCACCGGTTCTGACCGGGCACGCTAGTGCCACCCCCGATCTGGCGAATCCCACACTCACACGGGTCGCAAACATCCCCCCAGGCTTCTGTGCCTGTCGCGGCTTAGTCCTCAAACGGATTTCCCCGGCCAAAAAAAAAAAAAGGGAATGGTCTAATTTGTCTAAAGGTATATTGGTTCTATTTATATATATTATATACTTATTTATATACGTATTTTTACATATATATATATACATATGCACATGCTCGCGTTGCCTTCCCCGAGCCAACACCCCCCACACGGTTTGCGTTTGTGTGATATGTGGTGGCCCAGGGGAGATGATCAGGCAGGTGTATACGCTTTTCCTACTATTTATTTTTATATATAATAATTCTTATATTACATATATTTTACTTATATATTATATTTTATATATATAATGTCTATCTAGTAATTCTTATGTTGGGATTATTTAGTTAGAAAGGATAATAGAATGCCGTGATTCTTTATTTATGTTTCCTTACATTTTGTTCTTTTATATCTAATACAGACATACAATAAAACAGACTAAACAGATATACAATGCAAAAGTGGATGGATGCAGAAGTCGTGGAAGGCCACGACACACCTTCCATGATCAAATTGATCGTGTACTAGCAGAAGGTGATGTCAGGAGCCTTAAGAACAGACGAGCTTGCATGACAAGAGTTATGAATGTCAAAGAGGCAAGTGAGGTGTGTAAGAATAAGCCTAAATGGCACTCTGTTGTTCGTGCCTACCCCGCGAGGGAACTGGCGTGAAGTTATGTATGTATGTATGTATATCTAATACATTTAATCTTATTATCTAAAATTTAGTTTATATAAATTTAGAATTTTTATCTATACTTTGGTCTGCACTATTATTTACCTGTTTTCTGACATATCTTTATTTTACAAGAGATATTCAAGCATATTCAAACGATATTCAATTGCCTTAACCAGTGCCAGATCTTCATCTGTTACATATTCCGGAGGCAAATCAAATGCATATTGAAAAATTACTTAAATTATATTCACAGCCAAATATACAACAAGTCCCAATCGTTAACAGTCAATCGTTGAACACGCACTAGTCATAATAAAATCATCATTCCAATTTCACACTGATGATACTTCTGTTGCAGTTGAAACAAAACTGGCCCCCACTCTCTGAGCCAAATAGAAACATCTATTATGTGAGGCTACAAAAAACAACTACGATATTTCCTTAAATACCACCTGTACGCATTAACGATATATCTGATTAAGGTTTTTTAATCTACGTGGCGGTATTGCAAAGAAATTCTTTAGAATCTTTAATGACTATTTCTGTACCACTGGAAAAAATTCGATACTGAAATAAAATTACATACATCCATAACTTCACGCCAGTTCCCTTACGGGGTAGGCACGAACAACAGAGCGCCATTTGGGCTTATTCTTACACACCTCACTTGCTTCTTTGACATTCATAACTCTTGTCATGCACGCTCGTCTGTTCTTAAGGCTCCTGACATCACCTTCTGCTAGTACACGATCAATTTGATCATGGAAGGTGTGTCTTGGCCTTCCACGACTTCTGCGTCCATCCACTTTTGCATTGTACATCTGTTTAGTCATTCTTTCCATATGCTCGAACCACCGGAGCATTCCTTTCCTTATCTTCACCCCGACACTCTCTTTCAGACCAACTCTCTTTCTTACTTCGGTATTACGAACGCGGTCAGCGAGCGTCACTCCGCAGATTTTGCGCAGTGCTCGCATCTCGACCGCGTTTACTCTACTTTCATGCTTTCTCTTCCATACCCAACTCTCGCTTCCATATGTGAGCGTAGGTACCAGCACCGCGTTGTGTATGGCAAGCTGGGCCTTCTGGCTGAGGTTCTTAGTGCCTAGAAGTTTACCTAACGCTCCATTCACACTATTCCCCAAATTCACTCTTCTTTCTATATCAGCGGTGTACATTCCATCCCTGCTAAAAGCACATCCAAGATATACAAACTCACTCACTTGCTCCAGCATAACATCATCGACCATTATGCTTGCATTCGTTCTGGTTTCTTCTCTTTCAAACACCATAACGTTTGTTTTCTTTCTTGAAATAAAATTGATCTCAAATAACCATCAGTAAGGCAAATAAATGCTTAGTAAAAATAGAAATCGGCTCTAAAAGAACTAACAAAACAATCACCATTGGATAGTAACAAAGACAATAGAAATCTCTTAAGCTGACAAAACTCACTTCGATGTTAGTCAATGTTATGGGAGGTTTTGGAGTACCCCTCCTGGCAGCGTCCAAATCCCCATAGTTTGCTAAAAAGTCCACGACGAAAGAAGACACGCCGGCGTAGCGGAGAAACGCAGCGGCACCGAACCTGCGACAGTAAGGAAAATAACCAGCTAGAGAAGTAAAAGTCCCGAGCTCCTTTACAATTTAATTTAATTTAAGACATTGAAAAGGAGCTAGATAAGACTTCAACTTTACACGCCGATTGAACTGACTAAGAAGGGACTGGTAGTTACGTTTTCTGATGATCCTTTGTCATTTCTTATTATAGTATTCTTTTCCATGTTAAGATATAGAAACTTTAGTACGTGTCATTTTAATTTGAAGACACTGTTGATGGCCATCGGATGCCAAGACTGGCCGGCCATGCCGCTGGCGGAGCCAACGCGAAGAATGGTTCAATCCGAGCCGCCGACACCATGACCCTTCCCGAAACCAGTTGCCAGAAGAAAGTTATTATCTGAGCTTACGCTGAGATAAAGACCTTACATTCGATTGCCTCTACAGATTCTATTAAAAGTAGAGCCGAAGAACATACTAATTTGACAGTCAAAACAAATAAATGAACGAATGTACGTAAGAAAGAATGACTCACAATTTGTGCGGCTCTCCCATCTCATTCAGCATATGCGGATCGAATATATAGCATATAGTCTTGACGTTACTACCGGCTTCGGCTTGAGGCGGGTTCCCCCATATGAGAAAATGACGATCATCACCGACGGATAATATCATCATGTACGTCGAGCCGATGCGTTTCTCCATCAATCTGATGGGAGATAGTTTAAAACAGACACATAAAGCTAATATTACACGGTTCACTTCGCATCTTTCGATTCAGACGAAGCAACGAAAGAGAATCGTCTAAGAATATAATTGAATCATTCATTAGTATTGTTTTCTTATATTTTAAGCACCTCTCGACCAAAATAAACCCAAACAAAACTTACGCCATCAAATCGGGCGCGGATTGTATATTATCGGGATGTTTCGCCAGCAGTCCCTTTTCAAGCTCTAGGAGTTTGATCGTGTAACGGATGTCGTGAAAGTAGAACGACGTCAGAAGTTGATTCAACTGTAGCTGTGGTTTGCCTGCGAATATAAGGTAAGCTAATTCATTAAATTATTTGATTCTGACAAACGTTTTTTTTTACAAAATACAACCCACAACGTGCGCTATACGTGACGCTCTTACGTCAACTAGTAACATTCGCGAAAATGAACGTGCTGTTTTTAGCATTCCGTGACCTTTTTGACAATAACGTAATCCTTGTGAAATAGCCCGTTCGTCTGTCCGTCTCTCCTCAAGAAACTGCTGGTTCTATGTATATAGATGAAACTAGGTTTTTTCTCCTTTAACGATATATTTAAGTATTATCCCTATTTTATTTCGAAGCCAAGCATTTGTAACATTGCATTAAGTTATTACGGACAGTTCGTATAGCTAACGCATTTGCAATGTAAGTGTCAAGTAAATAAAGGTTAAGGGTGACACCTTACTTCTAACTGAGGGTTAAAATTTTTGCGTATCGGATGTACTTTGGAAGAACGATAACGCAGTAAAAATCATTGGCGACTACTAATTAATAAATACAATGAACTATAGATATATACCTTTATAGCACTTCATAGCCAGCATGCACTGCCTGTAATATCGATCGCCAGACTCGATCAATTCGTCGACATCGCTACGAATCAGTTGAGCGGGAGTCTTCTCTTCTAGGAGCGCTCGACACACGACCGCTATACAAGCAGTTTGCGAACCTAAACGTATTAGGATATTAAGGCTTGCAACAAAGCCAACGTCCTTGATTTTCGGGCGATAGCGGGGATCCCACAGTGGCGATTGTTTTTCAGATGCAACACTATTTTATTGTGAACTAGCTGACCTGGCGAACTTCGGACGGCCATATTTTCTGAATTCCTAAAAGACTTTGTTTCATGAGACAAAAACAAAATCACCAAAATCGGTCCAGATGATTAGGAGGATTCTAGATCCCGATCTCAGCGCCACCTACCGGTTCTAACCGTGAATCTAAACCATCCGGGAACCCACTCAAACACACAAAAACCAAATCACCAAAAACGGTCCAGGTGATTAGGAGGATTCTAGAACCCGATCTCAGCGCCACCTACCGGTTCTAACCGTGAATCTAAACCATCCGGGAACCCACTCAAACACACAGAAACAAAATCACCAACATCGCTCCCGGTGATTAGGAGGATTCTAGAACCCGATCTTAGCGCCACCTACCGGTTCCAATTGTGGCTGTAAACCTTCCCGGGACCCACTCAAACACACACACACAAAAACATTCCTTTTATTATATTTAAACATAAAGTGAAGTACTATTTAAAAACAAACGAAATTATTTATCTCTCCTTTATAAAGATTAAGATATTTAAGCTATCCTGTTTTGAAAAAAAAAAATGTAAAGAGTAAAATGGTTTCATGTCAATAATTTAAAACTAAATGGGTGAAACTAAATGGGTGATTATAACTTTTTTTTATTGCACGAGTTCAGCAGACAGACAGACGGCCCACCTGACGGAAAGCGGTTACCATCGCCTATAGACATTTGCAACACCAAAGGTGCTACAAATGCGCTGCTGCTCTCTTAGGGAAACTGGAACCTGGTCACTAATGCCGGAACACAACTCAAGTTGTTATGGCGGCATACTCTAGACCAGGGGTAGTAGCCATCTAGACGGGTAAATACCCTACCACCTAGCTATAGGTTGTTTTGTCCCCTCTTACGACAAGCCGCCCGGCCGCAAGAAATCGTATTCTTTCTCCGTTCCTGCACGGATAACAATAGTTTTTTGTTGTAATATATTGATCAGTAATTACCAACGAAAAATTACTTCGTTTGTACTCCAGTTTCGAGGCTCACGCATCACCAAATTTTTTAAAATATAAATTACATAATAAACTTACTGTGAAATTGTGTTCAGTATGACATTTCTTGAGCTAGATTTAGACCAAGACAGACATTGTGACACAAATGTCAGACATCTATTACTATACTTATTACACGTAACCAATCTGTTTTTGTATCTAAGCAGTGTTAATGAACAACTACATTTCTAGAGCTAGGTTTAGACCATGATAGACATTGCGACACAAATGTCAGACATCAATTTCTATACTTATTACACGTAACCAATCTGTTTTTTTTATCTAGGCAGTGTTAATGAACAACTACATTTTTAGAGCTAGGTTTAGACCATGACAGACATTGCGACACAAATGTCAGACATTCATTTCTATACTTTTTACACTTAACTAATCTGTTTTTTTCTCTAGGCAGTGTTAATGAACAACTACATTTCTAGAGCTAGGTTTTGACCACGACAGACATTGCGACACAAATGTCAGACATCAATTTCTATACTTATTACACTTAACCAATCTGTTTTTGTATCTAGGCAGTGTTAATGAACAACTATACGGAATTAGTGTCCGAACTATTCACACGTAAAATTAGTGCTCGAGAAATGTTGGTAGTTTCCTTATTCCACGTAAATTTCATTTCTAGTATAGCGAAGAATATCCAACCTGTTTGATTTGAACATCACAACCAGAGAGAGATTTGGGCACTACGTATTTACATAGCCGCTAATTCTATACTTAATGGTCGTATCATACAATATGTTTAACTTAATTAATGTAAACGATGATTTTTATAATAAGTTTTTATTTTATTTATTTGGTCTATCAACAATTACTTGCACTAATACCAAGGACGTACATAGCTTTATAAAAAAAAACATGGCAAATGCAGTAATTACTTATAGGCAAACACTACATGCAATTCGATATTTTGTAGTTTGAAAAATTATAATAATAATATAATTAATTTAAAGTTACAATGAGTTGCATTCATAATTTAAATAGAACTTATTTATCTACAACGTGTATACTAGAGATGCCACGAATATTGGGCTGCTATTCGATAATTGACCTATTCGCCGATATTCAGCTGAATACTGTATACTATTCGGTTGATTACCGAATACCAAATCATGAAAAATAACGCACATATTGCACAAGTATATATATATACTAGATTTTACCAACAAAGTCAACTTGTAGGGCGTGCTGCTTGTTTAAAGAGCAGGCCTTAATACAGGGTACATTGTACTCAATTTTTATGTTAGTGCTGCACTCGGAGGTTTAATTTCATTTTATATCGCAAACTATCCCATCTCTGGATATGAAAAGTATTTATGTCCATTTTCGGTATTAAAACTACATTTAAACAAAATTATAGCAAAAAAAGGACAAATTGAACAACTCGGACAAACCGAACAAATCTGACAAATGGGACAAATCAAAGAACTGGGACAAATCGGACAAATAGAACAAATCGGACAACTCGGACAAATCGGACAAAACGGACAAAACGGACAACTCGGACAAATCTCACAAATCGAACAACTCGGACAAATCGGGCAACTCGGACAAATTGGACAAATCGGACAACTCGGACAAATTGGACAAATCGGACAAGTCGGACAAATTGGGCAAATGGGACGGACAAATCGGACATAAAGGACAAATCGGCGCTTCAGCCTAGAGCGTGGCCGAATATTCAGTATTCGATATTCAGCCAAATCACTATTCGCGGCATCCATCTCTAGTGTATACCACCAGTCATGAGCGACACTAACACTCAGACATACTGGTGTCGGGACACTCGTTGTGTACAGAGTGAACGATGTACAGTGTCGTAGTCTAGCCGAGTCTCAACTGCTATAATTCAACACTTACCACACGCGGTAGACGAGTAACGTTTTGAATTGCACGCTATACTGCCTTGGAGTATCATCTTGTTCTTCTCCACTTGTTGGAAGTTATGCCAGATCTAACGAAATTATTGTATTCATTAACCTGCTCATAATTAATGTACTTTACATATATTTGTTGCTTAATTAATTTAACATTATAATAAAACTATACGTAAAAATATGGATGCGAGAGTTGGGTATGGAAGAGAGAGCATGAAAGTAGAGTAAACGCGGTCGAGATGCGAGCACTGCGCAAAATCTGCGGAGTGACGCTCGCGGACCGCGTTCGTAATACCGAAGTAAGAAAGAGAGTTAGTCTGAAAGAGAGTGTCGGGGTGAAGGTAAGGAAAGGGATGCATGATGAAAGAATGACTAAACAGATATACAATGCAAAAGTGGATGGATGCAGAAGTCGTGGAAGGCCACGACACACCTTCCATGATCAAATCGATCGTGTACTAGCGGAGGGTGATGTCAGGAGCCTTAAGAACAGACGAGCTTGCATGACAAGAATGTACACCATTTTTATGTTAGTGCCATTTGCCCCCGAAAAATTCACTTCATTTTATATCGCAAACTCGATGCTTGATATATTCTCATGCCGATCTCTTGGCATGAGTATATATGTCCATTTTCGGCATTAAAACTACATTTAAACAAAATTAAAATAAAAACGATCCAGTATTCCCAGTGTTTTCCGAAAACTTAACAGAAAGACATATCGAGTTACTATCGCATTTTTATAGACGATGCATTTTTATATCTATGAACTTGAGAAATGATTGGTCTCATCCAAACTTTCATCCTCTATTACAAACAGTCCTAGTTTTATTTATCTATATCCCCCGTCAATGAAAACTACAAAAATGACAAAAGGGACAACATCAGCAAAAAGGACAAAAAGAGCAACATGGACAAAAAGGACAAAAAAGGGCAAAAGGGCAAAAGGGCAAAAGGGCAAAAGGGCAAAAGGGCAAAAGGGCAAAAGGGCAAAAGGGCAAAAGGGCAAAAGGGCAAAAGGGCAAAAGGGCAAAAGGGCAAAAGGGCAAAAGGGCAAAAGGGCAAAAGGGCAAAAGGGCAAAAGGGCAAAAGGGCAAAAGGGCAAAAGGGCAAAAGGGCAAAAGGGCAAAAGGGCAAAAGGGCAAAAGGGCAAAAGGGCAAAAGGGCAAAAGGGCAAAAGGGCAAAAGGGCAAAAGGGCAAAAGGGCAAAAGGGCAAAAGGGCAAAAGGGCAAAAGGGCAAAAGGGCAAAAGGGCAAAAGGGCAAAAGGGCAAAAGGGCAAAAGGGCAAAATGGCAAAAGGGCAAAAGGGCAAAAGGGCAAAATGGCAAAAGGGCAAAAGGGCAAAATGGCAAAAGGGCAAAAGGGCAAAAGAGCAAAAGGGCAAAATGGCAAAAGGGCAAAAGGGCAAAGGGGCAAAAGGGCAAAAGGTGAAAAGGGCAAAAGGGCAAAAGGGCAAAAAGGACAAAATAACCAAAATGATGAAAATGGCAAATCACAAAACCAACCAAAGCATGTCCCACTTTTGGGATAATCTTTACATAAATCTATCCCAAAATCTATCCCATTATCCGGGATGAAAAATATCCCATGTCCACCCTCGGTATTCAAATTACATATGTACCGAGTATCAGCCAAATCGGTCCAAAAGTCTTTCCGTAAAAGGATAACAAACAGAGAGACAAATATCCTTTTATCCCGGAAACTATCCCATTAGATCGCTAAAGCTAAGACTCAAGCTCCAGGGGTGAAAGTGATAAATGTTCTAACGTCGGAAGTAGCTTCGGTGAACCTGTAGCCCACGTCTCGCACCCCTTAGCCACTCACACCCATGTTGCCCCTGTCTTTATGGCATTTTTTGGGGCCCATGCAGGGAGTGGCGAGTCACCGTCTGCCCATTTTTCCATGTTCCCTGAACATTGCGACGGGCATACGCCATAGTCCCCATATTCCCAGACCCCTATTACCATTAGCAGTTCACCACAATAGCCCGGTACTTTTTGTCCTCATTTCCCACAATAGTCCTACACTGGCCGGGGCTTGTCCTTGGGTGCATTACTACATGGTGTGGACAGGGATAATCGCCGGTCAGTGTCACGCCACATTTACATTAAATTTGTCAAGGGGCCTCTACGTGTTGGCCTTCCCATGGCCCCACGCAAGCCCCCCAAAAGTCCGGGCCATTTTTACGGCCCGTGATCTTGAAAGACATAATAATAATAATAATAATCGGCAGACAAACACACACATTGTATATCCCCAAATTAAGCAAGTTACGCTTGTGTTATGGGTAATATACAACGGACTACTCTGGGGCCGATCCCAGACACCCAGACCATAGTAAATAACGGAGAAAATACGTTTCCGAAATTTACTACACCAGGAATCGAACCCGGAGCCTCTGCATTGCAGTGAGGTAGGCCGGCAAAGGCTTAGCCCGCTCAACTACAGAAGCCGTCAAAGATATATGTTATTTGTTTCGTTGCTGCTACAGTTGTTTTATATATGTAGGTGTTACGTTTTTAAATTATTGCTTTTTACATACATACATACATACATAACTTCACGCCAGTTCCCTTGTGGGGTAGGCACGAACAACAGAGCGCCATTTAGGCTTATTCTTACACACCTCACTTGCTTCTTTGACATTCATAACTCTTTTTACATATATATTTTTTTTAGTCTACAATTTATTAAACTTTATCAAACTGCATTATACTATATATTTTGTTGTTGTTATGTGTTGTAATGTCCACCGTGACTTCACTTTCTGGTCCCAGACGGAAGAACAGCGCTAGTCCTTGTTGGCTAGCATTATGCTGAGACTGGGTCCAATTTAGGACTTATTTTTTCCTTTTCTATTTATATTAACTTAGTTTTTATCCTAAATAAAATATTTCCTTTCTTTCATTTATTTTCATATAATGGACTGTATGATTATTGCTATTAAATTAGAAATATACATAGAATAAGCACAAATCATGCAAGAGAGTCGTCGTTGAGAATTATAGTATAATATATGAATGGCTGAGGAATGTCTGAATTAATCTTTTTTTTTTGGAGCTACCGGACCGGAGCTAGCGATACCGGACTTTGGGGGCTTCCCGCCTCCGTGGGAGCGGAGGCGTTCGGCCCGGAAGCAGCGCGCTCGAGGAGCCACCTTCTGTGAGGTTCGACCTCGGCTCGACCGCTGCGGGGGATTGACTCTATATTGAGATTTAGCCGTAAAAGGCTGAATGAGCTAAGCCAACAGGCTGAAGTGATTATTTGGGGACTCATTATCGACTCCGCCGGCGGAGCCGATCCTAGTCTATCATTACTACCGCTTCGCAACGTTATAGCTGGAGGAGAAGAAGCGGCGGAAGAAACTCTCCAGCAACACGCCTAAGCTAATCTTGTATGGCTACTTGTGTCTGTAGTGAGTGAGTGAATGTGAATAATGGCCAATTTTTGCCTCTTATATTCCTCATCCCGTCCGACGCCTAGCTGCTAATTGCGCCAGCAGCGCTTCGGCGGTATGCGGGGCGCGGAGAGTAGGTGTGCTCCGGCGGGCGATTCTTACTAACCTTTTTCAACTTTGATACCTCCGTCATCGGCTGGGTCATTTCTTCTGGCGGAATCCGCTGCAGTCTTGGCCTGGGTCGCATTCGCTTTCTGTAGGGCGGTACCCATTGCCGCCTTCTAATCTCGGGCATATCGATAACCTATAACAAATTTATAGAGAACTTAACAATGAAACAACCGTGTACGCCATAACTGATTTATTTCTATCTACCCTCATTTACATTATAATGCATACACCTACAATCCCCTTATTAAAATAAATAAGAAAGAAGAGATGAAAATTAAAAAAAATATAATAATTAATTAATTAAATTGTTGACTTACACATGACTTTAATATACATATTTTAAAGTCCATGGAAATCTCTAACCCACCACCTTTCTTTCCTTAGAATTTTAATCAATATAAGTAATATCTTTCCTAAATATTAATTTATTATACTAATATATTTTATATATTCTTTTATCTAATTATATTATTTTTATAAGTCCTTGTTTCACTACTACTACAGAACTTTATAACATGTTTAGTTTTTTTTTTTTTTTTTGATGTTTTAAATACACAATTACCTATATACAATTACAAATCAATTAAATAAATTAAAATAATACAAATTTATTTATACGAATCATCAATATACTTAATTTCTGTTACGACGTCGGACTCGAAGGTCCCCTGGGCAGGTCCATCGATCAGGAGGTATCACTTCCCTGCCAGAACGGGTACGGTAATTAGTTAAATTATCGACTGGATTACTGGAGCTGGGACATACTTGTGGGCTAATAAATCTGTCTGAAGTTAAGATGTCATCATATTGTGAATATTCGAAAGATGGTTCGTTATAAGTTTCCGAATCAATTATCATATGTTTCCTATTACGTCGTAAATAGTTTCCCCTGTAGTACATTTTTATTATATAGGATCGAGGGTTAACAATTTTGTGTACACTTCCGGGCTCCCAGATATTTCCACATTTTACTTTAACTCTTTGTCCCACCTGTAACGGTTTCAGTCGATGCGCTGTTCTATCGTAATATAGTTTTTGTTTTTTCTGACGAGATATCAACTTCGAATGGATGTCGTTATGTGATTTTGAATTGAAATAATTGCTTATGCTAGGCAGCGTACTGCGCAGTTTTCTATTATACAATAATTCCGCCGGGGAGGGCATGTCTCTATTTAATGGGGTATTTAAATATTCCAATAAAGCAAGCCTAAACTCCGAACCCTCAAAGTTGGCCTTCTTCATGATATTTTTAACGGTTTGAATGGCACGTTCAACTTGCCCATTGGATTGAGGATATCGGGGAGAAGACGTTTGATGTTCTATATTCCATTGTGTACAAAAGTTCTTAAAATCGAGTGAGGAAAATTCAGGACCGTTATCCGTGAATAATACTTGCGGAATACCATGTCGAGAGAAAATATTCTTTAATTTGTTAATTACAGAAATCGATTTTAAAGTCATTAATTCATCAATTTCTATAAATTTACTAAAGTAATTGACGACAGCAATAAAAGACTGATTCTTAAAATGAAATATATCCGCGCCTAGTTTTTGCCAGGGTGACCCGGGAATCTCGTGATTTATCAACGGCTCCTTACAGTTTTGTCTCCTATAAGTCAAACAAGCTTGACAATTTGATAGGTAATCTGTTATTTGTGTGTTTATATTTGGCCAAAAAACTGATTCTCGGGCACGTAATTTACATTTTTCCGCTCCCAAGTGACCCGTATGGATAATTTTTAACATGTCATATCTTAAACTTTTTGGTACTACGATTCTACACCCTTTCCATACAATATCAAAATCTACCGTTAAATTATCTCTGTAATCCCAATAGGGTTTTAATATATTATCTATTTTGTCTTTACCATCTGGCCAGCCATTTCTAATCATTTTAATTAAGCTTTGTAACTCGGTATCATCCTTAGTATGTTTTTGAATTTTTAATAGATGTGTGTCAGTGAGGTGGTTCCCTGCTGAGAGCGCGCACACCTGAGCTTGCATGTGTAAATAATCGCGCGGCGACGCGTGCGCCTCCCGGCCGTCGGTCGGTGCAACTGCCCGCGATAACGTATCAGCGATATATAAGTATTTTCCCGGCTTATAAACAAGTTGAAAGGAATATGGCTGTAAACGTAATAGCATTCTTTGTAGGCGCGGTGGGGCATTTACTAGTGGTTTATTTATAATACTAACTAAAGGTTTGTGATCCGTTTCGATTACTACATCCGACCTACCATATATATATGTATAGAATTTCTCACATGCAAATACACAGGCGTATAATTCTTTTTCTATTTGGGCATATGACTGTTCCGTTTTAGTGAGAGCCTTAGACGCGTATGATACGGGTAAATTATCTTGCAATAAACAAGCGCCCAGACCATTTTTACTCGCATCTACGGATATTGTTATAGGTTTTTTTAGAGTGTAATATTGTAAAACAGGTGGCGTCGTGAGGAGGAGTTTTATTCTTTCAAAACTATTTTGATGTCTATCTTCCCAATGCCATTCTACATCTTTTTTTTAATAATTCGCGTAAATATGCGGTCTCTTCTGAAAAATTGGGAATAAAGCCGCTAACATAGGTAATTACGCCTAAAAATCGTTCAATTTCCTTTGTGTTAGTTGGTGTAGGCATATTTTTTATTGCTTCTATACGTGAATCGTCTGGTGATATACCTTTTTCTGAGATTTTATGACCTAAATATTTTATTTCCGGCACTCCTATGTTACACTTTTGTTTATTTAATTTAATATTTATCTCCCTACATCTTTGTAATACAGCTCTTAACCTTTGATCGTGAATACGTTTACTGGAAGCATACACTAAAATGTCATCCGCAAACTGAATAACACCTTCAAGATCATAGAGATAATCAAATAACCTTTTGTGAAAAATCTCTGAAGCTGAACAAATACCAAAAGGCATACGCAAAAACTTATATCTTCCAAATGCCGTATTAAAAGTACATAAATCTGTTTCCGACAGCTTTATTTGCCAAAATGAATGCTTTGCATCTAATGTGCTGAAAACCTTAGCACCTGACAATTGAGTGGTCACTTCCTCGAAGGTGGGAAGTTTGAAATGTTCCCGCATTATTGCCTTATTTAAATCGCGTGGATCCAGACAAATTCGTATATCTCCAGTTGGTTTTTTAACTACAGTCATGCTATTCACCCAATTAGTCGGACCTTCCACTTTCGAAATTATGCCTTGTTGTTGCATTTCTAATAATTTCAATCTGACTTGTTCTTTAAGAGCAATGGGGAGTTTTCTAGGGGGGTGTATCACAGGCTGAACATTGTCTTTTAATTGTATTTTGTATTCGCCAGGAAGACACCCAATACCTTCAAACACATCCTTATATTCACCAAGTAAATTATTATAACTATTTAAAGAAGATATGGTCATGATTCTTTTTATTAAATTTAACTCTTCACATGAACTTTTACCTAAAATAGGCACGGAATCTACACTAGCTATCATAAATTTCAAAAAATATGGATTATTCTTAAACAATACTTTCATATAACACTTGCCATCAACACGAATTTGATCACCCGAATATCCGGACAATTTAGTGGAAGTATGTATTAATTCATGTTCAGAAACCCCTATTTGTTTCAAATATTTTTTAGGTATAATGTTTACATCAGCTCCAGTATCCAATTTAAATTGTAATGTTTTATTATTTATTTTTAATTCGGTAAACCACTTATCATACTTATGTTTATTGTAATTATTATGATTTTTTACCTGATCGATGGACTCCTCTTGGACTGCATATAACCTACATGCTTTGGAAAAATGATTTACTTTATTACACTTAAAACAATACTTTCCAAAAGCTGGACACTCATAACGTCTATGCCTTTCACCACATTTATTGCACGGGAAATTTTTATTTGAACGCAGTGAAACACTTCCTTTTCCACGTAGATGTAAAGGCAGCTCTGGCCTATATCCAGGAACTGCGCGTGATACAGCGCGCGGAGCCAATTGCCTGTGAGAGGATGATGGCCTATTCGGATCAGGCCCACTTTTCCTAGTCCAGTACACCTCCGCCGATTTTTGTGCTAGATTTTCTTGGCCGGAGCTGGTTACTTCCAAAGCCTTATGACTTGTTGTCTCTGTTTTTATATGTATTGCTTGGGCCCGAGACATTTCAGCTAAACGGCATATGTCTATAGCCTTAGACAAGGTTAAATCGATTTCCCTCAGTAATCTTTCACGCAAAGCTCCGTCCTTTAATCCGCATATTAATCTGTCACGGACTAATTCACTGCACAGATCCTTAAATTCACAACTGGCCGATAATTTATTCAATTCAAACATGTATTGCTCAATAGATTCAAATTCTTGTTGGTTTCTCGTAAAAAACTTATGACGTTCTATTGTTAAATTCTTCTTGGGCAAGAATATTTCATCGAATTTTTGTAATAACTCTTTCACAGTTTTAATATCTTCTTTGAACTGATCGAATACTTCTCGGCATTGTTCTCCGATTATATGTAAAAGTATATTTAATTGCACTTTGGCGTCTTTTTTTTCCAGTTCACATGCCTCATAATATACCTTAAATGATTTTTTCCACTTTTCCCATTCCTTGCTTAAATTTCCTGATGTAACGTGTGCCAAATTGTTCTCAAATAAAAATGGTTGCGGCGGCCGTAACATTGACTCCATATTAGTTATTTTCGTCCACAACTTATCAATTCACAATTTTGTATTTAGTTTGTTTATTTAATATTGTTATTAACTACTTTAATTAACATTTTATACCGGCTGCGCCATGTAAAACTTATTAATTTTATAGAGAACTTAACAATGAAACAACCGTGTACGCCATAACTGATTTATTTCTATCTACCCTCATTTACATTATAATGCATACACCTTATAATATTATAAAGTAATTTATTCATTTAAGCACAAAACAGATTACAATAATTAAAAATGAAATAATAACAATGTAATTATACAGGGCCAGATTATAATCCAAACTGTGTGCTAATTAGACGAATGACAAAATGGATTTTCTATAGAAAGTTGTTCATATTCATTTTACATACATACATACATAACTTCACGCCAGTTCCCTTGCGGGGTAGGCACGAACAACAGAGCGCCATTTAGGCCCATTCTTACACACCTCACTTGCTTCTTTGACATTCATAACTCTTGTCATGCACACTCGTCTGTTCTTAAGGCTCCTGACATCACCCTCCGCTAGTACACGATCAATTTGATCATGGAAGGTGTGTCGTGGCCTTCCACGACTTCTGCATCCATCCACTTTTGCATTGTATATCTGTTTAGTCATTCTTTCATCATGCATTCTTTCCACATGCCCGAACCACCGGAGCAAATCTATATATATGTATATAAAAGAAAGTCGTGTTAGTTATACTATTTATAACTCAAGAACGGCTGTACCGATTTGACTGAAAATTGGTGGGGAGGTAGCTTAGAACCAGGAAACGGACATAGGATACCTTTTCTTTGCAGGAGTTCAGCAGACAGGCAGACGGCCCACTTAAGGGAAAGCGGTTACCATCGCCTATGGACATTTACAACACCAGAGGTGCTACAAATGCGTTGCTGCTCTTTTAAGGGAGAGACTGGAACCTGATCACTAATGCCGGAACACAACTCAAGGTTGTTATCACGACATACTTTAGACCAGAGATGGTAGCCATCCAGTCGGGCAAATGCCCTACCACCTGGCTGTGGGTTGTTTTGTCGCCTTTTACGACAGGTCGCCCGGCCGCAGGAAATTGTATTCTTTCTCCGTTCCTGAACGGATAAATCCCGTTATCCCGTTGGAACTGGTAGGTGGCGCTGAGATCGGGTTCTAGAATCCTCCTAATCACCTGGACCGATTTTGGTGATTTTGTGCTCGCCGGATAATTCCCCCGCTGGTCTTAATGTCTGCAACACGAACAATGCCATCGCGTCCGGGATGAATTGCTACAATTCTTCCTAGTTTCCATTTTAGAGGTGGAATATTATCCTCCTTGATGACGACTAGCGAATTTAACTGTAGTCCATCCGTGTTTGAACGCCATTTAGTCCTTTGCTGTAGATCGGACACATACTCTTTACTCCATCTTTCCCAAAAGTGCTGACGCAATTTTTCAATTCGTTCATATCTGGTCAATGAAGAAGTTGAGTTCTGCTGTTGGTCTGATTGTGGCAGTGAAGTAAAGGTACGACCGATTAAAAAATGTCCTGGTGTCAAAGGCATGAGATCTGCCGGATCTGATGAAAGTGGAGTGAGTGGCCTGGAGTTCAAAATTGCCTCGATTTGTGTTAAAGTGGTGTATAGCTCTTCATAAGTTAAATGACAATTTCCCAACACTCTAAGAAAATGATATTTTGTCGACTTTACCCCAGCCTCCCAGAGACCGCCAAAATGAGGAGTATAGGCCGGTATAAAATGAAAATTTAAATTATCATTAGCCAAACTTTCACTTATAGAATCGCAATTGTTTTTTAAAAACTTTGATAAGTCATTGTAACCACCGACAAATGAGGAACCGTTATCTGAATAAATATTAAGTGGTCTACCTCTTCGAGAAATAAACCTGCGTAATGCTAGTAAATAGCACTTGCTTGTTAAGTCGCCGACCAACTCTAAATGAATGGCTTTCGTGGTGAAACAAACAAAAATACATATATAAACTTTAAGTAAGCGGCACCCACGACCTTGGCGAGAAGCAATCATTATAGGGCCTGCATAATGGATTCCAACATTTTGAAAAGGAAACCCATCTGGAAGGAGACGTTGCTGTGGTAAGTTGCCCATCAAAGGAGCCACAGTCTTACCTTTCATGCGATGACATCGCACACACTATGATAACAGGCTTTAGCTAAGTTTCGACCTCCTATTGGCCAGTAAGTATCCCTTATACAAGCTAGCAATAACTGAGGGCTAGCATGCAATAATCTTTTAAGGCCATGGTCAAATAATAATTTAGTAAAAGTAGGAGTGGACTGTAATAATATAGGATGCTTTTTATTGTATGAAAATAATGAATTATTGAGGCGACCGCCCACTCGCATTATTTATTATTATCTAAAAATATGTTAAATTTAATAAGTGGACTTTTACGAGGCAAACTTTGATTATTTAATAGTAAATTATATTCCAAGAAAGACTCACTTTGAGCTTTTATTATTATAATATTTAAGGCACTTTGTAATTCCTCATTAGATAAAAATTTTGATGTTATATTTTTTCTACAAATTTCAATGAATCTTATAACGTAAGCACTAGGCGCGAGTAATTAGAAAATCTGCTAAAGTCAATGAAATAGTCTTTAATAGGTTGACTAACGATAGCATTTAATGAAACATCGGATCGAGTTTCTGGCAATGTTTCAACCTGTTGTGGCTGAACAGGCCACGCTGATATATCATAATTAAGAAATTCAGGTCCAGACCACCACAAATCAAGATTGGATATAGCATTGATGTCTACATCACGAGATATAAGGTCCGCTGGATTACAATCAGTAGGAACTTGTCTCCATCTATGATCACCAGCCTTTTCTAAAATTTCACCAACGCGGTTACGCACGAAAGGCTGGAGTTTGGTAGGCAGCATACGTAACCAGCCTAAGACAATCGTGGAGTCAGTCCAAAAAAAAACTTGATCAATTTTAGCTCGCAGCGAATATCTAACCTTTTCGTATAGTCGAACGCCCACAAGTGCGCCACAAAGCTCAAGTCGTGGGATCGTGGTAGGTTTAATTGGTGCAATACGACTTTTTGCTGTTAATAAGCGAATCATTATTTTGCCCTCATTACTAATGCTACGAACGTAGACACAACTTCCATAAGCGCGTTCTGACGCATCAGTAAAAATGTGTAGCTGTAGCACTTTATACGAATCACAAACAATAATGCGCGGAACTCGCATAGCGTTTAAAAGATGCAAATGTTTCATTATTTCACACCAGCGCTTTTGTATGTCTGGACATAGTGGTTCATCCCATGAAAGCTTATCTAACCACAACCTTTGCATTAACATCTTCATAGTGATAATGTAGGGTGCTAAAAGACCTAACGGATCGAAGATTTGTGCAATCACTGAGAGTAAATCACGTTTAGTACGTCCTTCAGGAATAAGGGGATTTAAGGGAAAACAAAGTTCATCTGATTGCGAATGCCAACCAAGACCCAAAAGCTTTTTTGGCTCTAATGAACCTATGTTTAAATCAAGTGAAGCATGATTTACTTCACATAGCAATTTGGGTTCATTTGATCTCCATTTTCGCAATGACATACCAGCGGAACTTAGTACAGTGGTGATTTGCTCACGCATATTTATGACGTCACTTAAAACATCACCACCCGACAGTAAATCGTCAACATAAAAGTCATGCATGATAACTTCAGAAATATTCTTATCAGAACATTCCAAAGCAAGTTGTTTAAGGCAACGTGTTGCCAGGTATGGTGCACTCGCTGTTCCGTAAGTCACAGTATTTAATTCAAATATTTTAATAGAATCAGTAGGACTATCACGCCAGAGAATCCGCTGAAGGTGCCTGTCGTCCGGATGTACCATTATGCACCTGTACATTTTCTCTACGTCAGCAGATAAAATATACTTGTGCTGTCTAAAACGCAACAAAATAGATAATAAATCATCCTGAACGACGGGGCCTACCATCTGCATATCGTTTAAAGAAACGCCAGATGTCGAGGGACAACTTGCGTTAAACACCACTCTAAGTTTAGTTGTTGTGCTGCTTTCACGAAGGACTCCATGATGCGGTATAAAGTACCCGAAATTAGTCTTAGGCTGTTTACAAACAGACATATGACCTAGTGATTCATATTCAGCCATGAAATCATAGTACAATTGCCTATTATTAGAATTATTTTCTAATCTTCTCTCTAAAGATAAAAGGCAATGCACTGCTCTCTTGTGAGATTCCCCTAATACCTTAAAATCTTGTTTGAGTGGTAGACGTACACAAAAACGTCCGTCGCCAAGACGGTAAGTATTTTTGACAAAATGCTCTTCACACCTTTTTTCTTCAGATGAGTAATGAGGAGATGAACTTGTTATTTCCTCTAATTGCCAAAAACGGACTAATTGTTTGTTAATATCATTAATACTATTTTCCTGACAGTGAGACTGAACGTTGGTGAAGTTACATTTTATGTCGGACGACGACAATGCAGTGTTTACAACCTCAACAGAGCCAGATACTAGCCAACCTAACCTGGTCTCATGCAAGACGGTCTTACTATTACCTAAACTTACTTTCTGTGACCCTAGTAAATCCCAAAAGAGATCAGCGCCGATTAGCATGTCAATCTCGGCAGGTTTATAAAAAGTAGGATCAGCTAAGCAAATGTTTGTAGGAAGTTCAAGTTGAGATAAGTTCACTTCTCGACTAGGAACATTAGTTGTAATGGATGGCAAAATAAAACAACAAACATTAGTTGAATAACTGTCATCTAAAGACCTTAAATAAACGTGACACCGTTTTCCTACATATGAAGTTGCATTATTAATTCCTATAATTGATTTATTTATCTGTACTGAGCTTAAATTTAATTTATGAAACATTTTCTCAGTAATAAAGCTTGAAGTACTGCCACTGTCTAGCACTGCACGAGCCACGTATTCGACATTATTGCAATCGAACAATTTAATCAGTGCAGTTGATAATAATACGTCGCTAGAGTGCATAAGGTTTACAGATAATGTTACGTTAGCTGTGTTACGATTATCAACCGCAACAGAAGTGGATGCATTACCATTTGAGGGTGAATTAGATATAAACGAAGAGTTACCTTTTTCAGTAACATGTATGAGAGTGTTGTGTCGACGCTTGCATACTTTACAGCCTGGCTTTTTGCAATGATTAGCGTAATGTCCTGGTTTAAAACAGTTATAGCAAACTTTATAACTTGGCAGTAACTTTAATCTTGCTTCGTTACTAAGTGCAAGAAACTGAGGACAAGTAAACAGACTGTGGTCTCCGTTACACTTTTGACAAAACTTTCTATGTATATTTAATTCTATTTGAGAATTACTTGGGCTTTGCATGGAAACCATAGCTTTCAATTTAGGACTGGATTTATTTTGTATGGAATGACTATGACGTGACATCTCTAAGGTTTCAATTAGATCAGCTCGGCTACGTAAGAATTGCAGAAACAATTCGAAAGTGATTGTTACGTCTTTGTTAATGCGACCTTTAAATTCTTCCCACTCACGGTATGTCTTCTGGTCTAGCTTCTGTGTAATCAGATAAATTAAAAGTGTCCCCCAATGTGCTACGGGCTCACCCAAGGATTCAAGTGAACGTAAGTTCTTATTTAAAGTGTCAACTAACCGCTTTAAAGAAACAGAGGACTCCTTTATAGAGCATTCGATATTAAATAAGGCGGAGACGTGATTCTGTATTAAAAGCCGTTTATTATCAAATCTCTCACACAAAATGTCCCATGCAATTGAATAATTATTAGCAGAAAACTCTAATGATTGGATGACGACAGCCGCGGAACCTTCCAGAGAAGCCCTTAAATAATAGAATTTATTTATTTCATCGATCTCATCGTTAGAATGGATAAGACTATTAAAGGAGTCTCGGAACTCTAACCAATTCTCATAGGAACCACTGAATTTAGGCAGTTGTATGGTCGGCAACTTAACAAATTTATGTTTGTTGGATTGAGAATATTTCTCACTACCAACATTGGAACACCTATCGCACGCTGAGCCATAGTTATCTTTTCGTTGTTGCTCACCTAACAAACCTTGAGCTTTAGCTATGACTTTATAGTACTGGGATTCAAAGGATGAACGCTCCGCTAATTGTGTGTCGGGTTTGTCAGCAATGCATTCTAGACGTAACTGAACCTCATCGTACTGGTTATATAACATATCCATTTTATTAATACGCAATTGCAATTCCGTTACCTCGCAATCCTGTAAAGGCGTTGAAAGTGAATCTACATAACTGATAAATGTAGTCAAACGCCCTTTAAAACTGGCTCGCTTTTTAATTAAGTCTCTTTCCTCGGCCATTCTGGAAGACAGGGGTAGTCAACCTGGAATTATACAATTTGAAAGCTTAATATATGAAAAGTAAACTCTTATATAAGTTTCTTAACACCAGTACAATAATAAAAGTAATTAATTTAGGTGAACAATTAATTTGATAACATAAATAAGTAATTTATAAGTACCTACACATACAACTAGAATTTTCAACCAAACAGCTAATAATTTTATTTAATTTAATTTTAATTATTGGGAAGTGTTTCTATTAATACGTATTTAATCATTAATTACAACAAAAAGAACAATCATACAGTGTAATAATTAAGTAATAACAATGGTGAACAATGCAATTATTTTAAATATTGAATGTGAACAAAAATGGAATTGACATAGAAGGTGAACTTTGACCTCTAATACATTACTTATATGTATTAAGAAATATCCGTTACACAGATTTGTAATGTAGTTAACAATATGTAATTATGCATAAATGATGTACAAATACTGTACTATACACAAAGGTACAATTTATTACTCTAATTACTGACTGCAAAATTCAATAAGATTTGCAAAGGTTACCTACAATGCAACAGAAATTAATTAACGTTTTAAATGTTAAAAATACAATAAGTAATATTACTAACCTTTTGTTTCACTAATTTATACCTATACACCATAAATCGAGTGTTGGGTAAAAATTAAAGGTTTAAAAGTAGATTTTATCACCACGTATCCACTGTGAAATTTCTTCGACTCAGTTGGCAAAGATTTCTTATTTCCACTCACTCTCCAATATATATCTTTATGTAAATCGCTGATTCTTCTTAATTTGACATCCGGCTCGAAGGACCATGTTGCGGAGACAGGATAAATAATAAAAAGAGCAGAAATTTCAGACACTGTTCTTCCGTGTAATCGATGTACAGAGAGAGATATATTTTATGACGGTGGATACAAAAACAAACTCCGTTAATATTAAACGTCTGTAAAATGCTTATAGGCACAATTGGTATGGCCAATTTAGCAGGCGCTTCTTATAAATTTTAGAACCCGATTCCAGCGCCACCTACCGGGTCCAAATGTTAGCTATCCTATCTTTCAAGTCGGATCAAACTGCACACGGTGTGCAAATTTGATTAAAATCGGTCAAGTAGTTTAGGAGTCCATTGAGGACAAACATTGTGACACGAGATTTATATATATTAAGATTAATACATACATACATACATACATAACTTCACGCCAGTTCCCTTGCGGGGTAGGCACGAACAACAGAGCGCCATTAATGCTTATTCTTACACACCTCACTCGCTTCTTTGACATTCATAGCTCTTGTCATGCACGCTCGTCTGTTCTTAAGGCTCCTGACATCACCTTCTGCTAGTACACGATCAATTTGATCATGGAAGGTGTGTCGTGGCCTTCCACGACTTCTGCATCCGTCCACTTTTGCATTGTACATCTGTTTAATCATTCTTTCACCGGAGCATTCCTTTCCTTACCTTCACCCCGCCACTCTCTTTCAGACCAACTCTCTCTCTTACTTCGGTATTAGGAACGCGGTCCGCGAGCGTCACTCCGCAGATTTTGCGCAGTGCTCGCATCTCGACCGCGTTTACTCTACATTAATGCATACATACATACATAACTTCACGCCAGTTCCCTTGCGGGGTAGGCACGAACAACAGAGTGCCATTTAGGCTTATTCTTACACACCTCACTTGCCTCTTTGACATTCATAACTCTTGTCATGCAAGCTCGTCTGTTCTTAAGGCTCCTGACATCACCTTCTGCTAGTACACGATCAATTTGATCATGGAAGGTGTGTCGTGGCCTTCCACGACTTCTGCATCCATCCACTTTTGCATTGTATATCTGTTTAATCATTCTTTCACCGGAGCATTCCTTTCCTTACCTTCACCCCGCCACTCTCTTTCAGACCAACTCTCTCTCTTACTTCGGTATTAGAAACGCGGTCCGCGAGCGTCATTCCGCAGATTTTGCGCAGTGCTCGCATCTCGACCGCGTTTACTCTACATTAATATTAATGAATACTCAAATTATGACACTCGTTTTACTTGTATCTATGAGGCTGTCATGTTTTATCAGACGATAAACGGTAACTCAATTGATTTTATTTTATTTAAGTTTATGGCTTGGCAGCTAGACCTTTAAGCCAGATCTTAATTTACAATATAGTTTTTTAATTCTCTTAAGCCTATGTGTAGCACAGCTGAACTGTAGGTAATCAGCTAGTGCCATTCAACGGAGTTCTTGTGACAACTCAAAAGGCCACATTTGTCTATACAGTTCACATTTCTCACAAAACACATAATTACTACTCAAAAACTGGCAATATTTTAGTGTAATTTTACACATTTTTAGAAAATAAACCTGCACAGCACAACAACGTCTCCTTTCAGTTCCCGCCAAACACTCCCTCAGTTGATTTCACTATTGACAGCCCTGAGGGATGTACTCACGATGGGCGGCATCCGCTGCGGCGGCGGCGGCGGATGCCAGGGTCTGGTGGCAATCCTCACTTTCGTGATCTCAGGCCAGCGCCGTTTGAACCTCTGCCTCCTCATCAAAGAACGATATTCCGCTTCCCTGATAGAGAAACGACCAGACTTTTCATATTTTCTTTGAATGAATGTATATGCTTTGTTGTGTTTTAGAAGATACAGTTAACAGAAATAATACTTGCCAGGTGGTAGGGTATTTGCCCGACGGGATGGCTACCACCCCTGGTCTAGAGTATGCCGCTATAACAACCTTGAGTTGTGTTCCGGCATTAGTGACCAGGTTTCAGTCTCCCTTAAGAGAGCAGCAGCGCATTTGTAACCTTTGCAGTTGTTCATAGGCGATGGTAACCGCTTTCCATCAAGTGGGCCGTCTGCCGGTCTTATCGCTATTTGCTTAACCTTTGGACGGACAAAAAATTCTTCTTTCTTTTGTTTTCTTAAGTTTTCGCGACTTGTGTACATTATAAAACTACATTTTAACGGTTTTTAGCGCTATAATTTATTTGATTTTTATTATTCCGACATTTCGGCCACTTTTCAGTAGCCGTCTTCAGCGATCACGGCTACTGAAAGTGGCCGAAACATCAGAATAATAAAAATCAAATAAATTACTGCACGTAGTAGTTTTATTATCTTCTTTGTTATTATTATTATAATATCTCTATAATTAGAAATTTTATTTATACATGTAATAAAACTGTAAAGGTCGAATTTCTGTACAATGAGAAAAAATGCTAAAAACCGAGTCAGGGGGATGTAAGAAGTGAAATAGAACTAATTTAGATTTTTGTCAAATTTTTTTTACTCTGTTTGTCTGTCTGTTTGTACCGGCTAATCTCCGAAACAACTGAACCGATTTAAATGAAATTTTGTATGGTGGTAGCTTATATCCCTGGTCAAAATATAGGATACTTTTGATCCCGAAAAATTAAAGAGTTCCCGTGGGATAGTTAAAAAACTTTAATCACTTAAACAGCTCATTATACAATTATGCAGCTAATTATGTATTGATATTGCCGATATCATCATACAATAAAACAATTTATACATTAAAAAGACGAGATTCCGCGAAAAAGTAAAAAACCTTACAAAAACAGTGTCTAGCATAGCGTATTTCATCATCATATTAAATATACTAGATGGCGCTGATAGTATTCTACATCGCGATCGTGACGCGGACGAAGTCGCGGGCGTCAGCTAGTTTATCTATATAGATACTCACTCTTGAGCAATCTGTGAGGGGGTTTTAGGAATTTCCTCGGGCTCTGGATCTTCTTCCTTTATAGGTGGCTTCCCTTTTGCCTTCTCATCCTTCTTCTTGTCGGGAGCTGGTGGGGCGTCCCCCGCAGCTGGTCTGGAAAGTGGAAACACATTGATATATAAACATCTAACCAAAGCTGATGGTGATTACAGCCTCACTCGTGAACAATATTACTGTAAAATTCAAAATAATTACATAAATATACATTTAAATTAAAATAAGAATATTATCTGTAGTACATACATACATACATAACTTCACGCCAGCTCGCTTGCGGGGTAGGCACGACCAACAGAGCGCCATTTAGGCTTATTCTTACACACCTCACTTGCCTCTTTGACATTCATAACTCTTGTCATGCAAGCTCGTCTGTTCTTAAGGCTTCTGACATCACCTTCTGCTAGTACACGATCAATTTGATCATGGAAGGTGTGTCGTGGCCTTCCACGACTTCTGCATCCATCCACTTTTGCATTGTATATCTGTTTAGTCATTCTTTCATCATGCATTCTTTCCACATGCCCGAACCACCGGAGCATTCTTTTCCTTATCTGTAGTGTATGTATATTATAATAATATACAAGAGTTTTTGGCGGGAACTGTAAGGGAACGTTGTGCTGTGCAGTTTTATTTTCTAAAAATTTGTAAAATTACTCTAAAGTGAACAATAGTTGTAGGATATTGATAGTTTTTGAGTAGTAATTGTGTGTTTTTGCGAGAAATGCGAAGAACTCCGTTGAATGACGTCGATTGTAGCCTACAATACAACGGCGTCTGGCTTAAAGGCCTAGTTGCCAAGCCTTAAACTTAAAAAAAATATATATACAAGTATCTGTCTCGATTGCATTACGTCATTGAGGCACAGTGGGAGGGGATATCAATTGAGTAGAGAGGCTGAGTCCTCAGTCAATAACCAACCGCTGATACCGCTGTACGTGCGATAATGGTAGACGAGCCGGTGACATCTATATTAGTGTTAAGGAGCAAACACTACATTATCAAATATAAAATATTGAAGTCTGTGTTTAAGAACGATTTATCGAAAATAAATCGGTACATCGTTCATAAATATCGATTTATTGCAATATCGATATTTGATGTCGCCCTCTAGTGATATTGGGTAATTTATAGAAAACTTCACTTCATACTGCGGCTGACCACTCGCCAGTAGATGGTGCCTGAATTTTTTTGAATTTTCGTACGTTACATAAGCATACGCGTCGTCATTGGTCGCTGCTGTACTCGTTGCGCAGGCGCAATAAATAATATTATTTAAAAACTTATCGAATAAATTCTGTCTGGT
Organism: Dendrolimus kikuchii; assembly: GCA_019925095.2. NCBI lineage: Eukaryota > Metazoa > Arthropoda > Insecta > Lepidoptera > Lasiocampidae > Dendrolimus > Dendrolimus kikuchii. The sequence continues at coordinate 818,579 of CM034388.1, read as the reverse complement.
GTTTACAAAATCGGCTCTTAATCAAATACAGAAAGACTAATAAGTGTTGTATTAAGTGGAAGGACTGGGAATAGGTTATAAGCCGATCGATTTCCCCTTGTATCTGATGTTGTGGCGAAGAAGGTAGTGAAGCTGGGGTGAACTTATGGTGATCTGACAAACGTACTGTGGTTTTTTTTTATTGCAGGAGTTCAGCAGACAGGTAGACGGCCCACTTGATGGAAAGTGGTTACTATCGCCTATAGACATTTGTAACACCAAAAATACTACAAATGCGCTGCTGCTCTCTTAAGGGAAACTAGAACCTGGTTACTAATAGCGGAACACCACTCAAGGTTGTTATGGCGACATACTCTAGACCAGTGGTGGTAGCCATCCAGTCGGGCAAATACCCTACCAACCCGGCCGCAGGTAATTCTTTCTCCGTTCCTGCACAGATAGTTGTCTTGATTGCCCGGCATCATATACTTTTTGTTTTATATCACCGTAATTTATTTAGGGCTCGAATACTGGTTCATCATAGCCCCTGTACTACATGTTATGGCTATTTACATGCCTTAACAATATTACAATGTCGATATTGACATCTACCTACCCCGTCTACCCTACTCACTTATCATAGAAAACACGAGTAGCTGAAGGCTAACCGTTTCACGCCGATGTTCTGCGTTTGAGTGGTATTACACTGACCGTGCCGGCCCTAAGAGCAGGGGTCTAATTCTGCTATTTCAATATCTTGGAGTTGCGAAAATATTCAAAGTACGATTCCATAGCAATATCGTCAAAAATTGGTATTCTATTAAATCCACAATATCTTCTCTATATCTCGATTGAAAAGCTACCGAAATTTTTGAACATTTATTTCCAAAGTTTTCTCTTATAAATATTCATAAAGACAAAGTGGTGTGCCGTGATTACGCCATTGAAATTAATAGAATACCGAAATCAGGAAAACCTACGATTAAGCCGATAGTATTTGGCGATTTCGACAAGACAGTAATAGCAGAATTGGGTCCCTGTAATTAAGATAATAATTCCATCGTGGCTCTAAGCACGTAACTTTAGTTGGGTATATTTTAGTATTCGTAGTGCCAGAAAAACTCCGTTCGCGTTGTCATGACGGTTTTGATAGCGAATTGCAACGGCGGTAGCAAAAAATCGCGACAGCAGCACCATCTATTTAACTTCATTCATCTATTTCATAGAAACGAGATAGTTTATCGTTAAATGATTTCATATGATACTCTTGTGCTACGGCTCCATCTGTGATAATGTTACGATTTAATGCCTTATCTGAGATGCGGCATTGTTAATACATACACACATAACTTCACGCCAGTTCCCTTGTGGGGTAGGCACGGACAACAGAGCGCCATTTAGGCTTATTCTTACACACCTCACTTGCTTCTTTGACATTAATTACTTGGTAATGACTTTAAATATTGACAGACTACGTATGTATATAGAATAATATAGCTATTTATTGACGCGTTATTTTTAAATGCTTTATATAAGACGCATTAGGCTACATTCAAACGGTCTTATTCATATCGAGTAGGTTTTTAGTATTGTTTCAAATACATAAAGAATACTACAAACTAATTCTAACTCAATATGAATACCACTGTTAAACTTGAACATTATCGGATTAGATAATGGACAGGCCAAAAATCTAAAAATAGTATTTTTAGAATCTGCTGGTCCGAATAAATTTTTCGTTTACTTTTAAACTCCATGCACAAACTCGACCTTTATATTTATATGTATGACTTACTTGTTGGTCCGAATGTCTTTCTCCTTGCCAGGATACCTTTCTCCAGCGAATCCACTCCACTTTGACATATCGGGAGATGCTAAATAAGAAAGAATATGCCAGTCAACTCACTTGTCTGCGACTGTAACTGTGGATTTCTTAGGTTGGCTAGCCATATTTGTTGGTTGGAGCCTATATTAATGTACTCTGTGGTTGGGGCCTAAGAAATAAAAGGTTGCGTTTAATAAGACCGATGTCACAACATTCAAGGAATGTATATAAATAAAGCCAGATTTACAATTAACATTATTTAAAATACATTTTTGCGACTAAATCATATAAAGTCAAGGTGGCGAAGAACGTCAAAGGGGTAAGTTCATACACCGGTCGTTGTTTTACTTTTTTTAAACGGAATTTAACGCTAACTACAATTCGAAGACATAAATTCAATAGTGTCTTAGCTTCATTGATTTATTGTCGTCATAACTATTCAAACACGAAAATAATGAGAGGTGTGTGGACTTCGGCACCTCGACTATATATTCTTACATACATACATACATAACTTCACGCCAGTTCCCTTGCGGGGTAGGCACGAACAACAGAGTGCCATTTAGGCTTATTCTTACACACCTCACTTGCCTCTTTGACATTCATAACTCTTGTCATGCAAGCTCGTCTGTTCTTAAGGCTCCTGACATCACCTTCTGCTAGTACACGATCAATTTGATCATGGAAGGTGTGTCGTGGCCTTCCACGACTTCTGCATCCATCCACTTTTGCATTGTATATCTGTTTAGTCATTCTTTCATCATTCATTCTTAACAATCATAATATTTAAAATAAATAAATTTGAAACCCGCGCAAACTATCTCGCGGGCACAACTGGTATAAGTAATTAAATACATATTTATTATTACAAAAACTATACTCACAGTGAAATCTAAGTAGATTGAATCAATCGCAACGTAAATCGCTTTTTAGTTTTTAAACGTTTTACAATTTTTTTATGACTTTTATTTAAATTATAAAACAAATATGTTATAAAAAACGAGCCACATTTCGTTTCGCGTGTTCAGTGATTTTGTACATTTTTTTTATATTCCAAATTAAAAAAAATATTTTAAAGATCGTTCTACAAACAAAAATTCAGCCAGTAACTAATTTTTACGCCATCTAGTATCGAGTAGTTAAAAATATTATACTAGCAGTAAAAAGGATGCGAATTCTCAGTATAAAATTGCGCTAATTAATTTATCTGCGCCAGTGAAGTAACTCACTTTGTACAAATTTATTGATACGTATTAAAATCTTATTGAATATCATGTGCGCAGCTTTACTCTAAACTTTATAAATTAACACAAAACTAAAAGGCACACCTGGTACAAGCACTGAATCGATTGCCGCACTGTTTGCTACTCATCGACACTTAGCATTTTGTTGCCTATGGCAAAATTTCGAGTTACTTCAAAGCCATGCCCATGGTTTTGTTCGAGTTATTGAGTTAACGCAAGGAATTTTACTGAGGTATCCATGTCATACTATCTATCTAATAATCTATATAATATTTCGGAGTTTTTGGCGGGTACTGAAAGGAGATGTTGTGCTGTGCAGTTTTATTTTCTAAAAATGTGTAAAATTACTCTAAAATGAACAATAGTTGTAGGATATTGATAGTTTTTGAGTAGTCATTATGTGTTTCGTGAGAAATTGTGAACTGTATAGTCAAATGTGGGCTTTTGAGATGTCACAAGAACTCTGTTGAATGGCACTAGCTGATTACCTACAGTTCAGCTGTGCTACATAGGCTTAAGAAAATGAAAAAACTGTATTGTAAACTAAGATCTGGCTTAAAGGCCTAGCTGCCAGGCCATAAACTTAAATTTTAAAAAAATATAATATTTCAATCATATTCTCCGGCTACGTTCTTTCATTCATTACAATTTGTTCATTCATTCTGTGACTTGTCATTGTCATTCAAAAGACTAATTTTATTATAATAAAATTTATATTCTCGTTTTTTTTCATAATAAAGAAATAATGTCAGACAACAAAGATGACTCGAAAAAGGAAGTCGATCCGGAATTGGACGATTTATTGGACAGTAAGTCGTTATTTCTCTTTTATTAAACATTTTCAGGGTCATATTACACAACCTGGACTAACCTATTTTGAAGTTGTCAATTAATTTATTAATTATTCGCCGTTTCTAGTCACATGATTATTGATCAAGTATACGTACTGACCTCTAGTAAAGGCATGAAAATTACATTTAATATATCAAAGCAACGTTTGGCTTTTTTCATTACATTTCTTACTCATGTGACTAAATTCCTAAGCCAATGCTAGAACATTAGGCAGAAATTTACATTCAGTTACCTTAACAGTGGAGGAAGTCGTGGAAGGCCACGACACACCTTCCATGATCAAATTGATCGTGTACTAGCAGAAGGTGATGTCAGGAGCTTTAAGAACAGACGAGCTTGTATGACAAGAGTTATGAATGTCAAAGAGGCAAGTGAGGTGTGTAAGAATAAGCCTAAATGGCACTCTGTTGTTCGTGCCTACCCCGCAAGGGAACTGGCGTGAAGTTATGTATGTATGTATGTATGTACCTTAACATTCCATTTTTAACCTGTGCTAATACATCTTTCAGTCCACGATGTTTCCTTATTAAACTTTCTTATCATATCACTACCTCACATTAACATATTTCTCAAAGCTCTCATTTCCACCCGGGCTATCCTACTGTCATGTTTCTTCCCTAATTCCCAACTTTAACGCAATACATTAGTGTTGGTACCTCCATTCCTTGATGGACAGCCCGGCATGCTTTTTTAAGCACATTCTGGCTGTTCATAAAAGAGATTAGTGCTCTATTAACCATGTTACCTGCTATTAAAGCTGAATTACACAGTTCAATTAAATTTAAACAATCTAGTTGAAAGTCTCAATATGGATATGTAGGAGTTGTGTTTATTATAGAGTAATCAAAGGATGGAAGTAGTCAATAACTAGATATGGAGTGTTCTTTTATGAAGAAAACTGATGTTGTAAGTCATACAACTGGGTGTTTATGAAAAGGCATTTATTACCGAGTGAATGAATGTAAAAAATGGAGTAACCGGAAATCAGAAGTTTATACGGATGGCAGAAAGAGTACCTTAAATATGTGGTGTTCCGACAGGGAGAGGACGATCTACAACAAGAGTCTGCATGGGTAGTTTACAACTGACAGTCTTAGATAAAGAGTGGATGTATTGTGGTCGATAATAACTGCCTGATAATTGCAGTAATATTGGAGGCCAATGTGCTATATTTAATATTGTAATTGTAATAAACTTTGATTAATATTTCAGATTATTATTGTATTATTTTCATCCTTGGTCGTAAGCCTACAAATATAGTATGGAAGGAAGTAGCAATATATAATAACATTAAGTGATTTAAGTCTGTATTTACATATGTGTTCAATAATTTCAATATTAAGTTAACATTAACCCCTGTATGCCTATGACTGGCGAGAGACAGCGCTGAATAGGAAGGCGTGCAGTATTCTCATTTCTCGGACTCATTTTGTGAACCGTGTCAGGAGCCTTAAGAACAGACGAGCGTGCATGACAAGAGTCATGAATGTCAAAGAAGCAAGTGAGGTGTGTAAGAATAAGCCTGAATGGCGCTCTGTTGTCCGTGCCTACCCCGTAAGGGAACTGGTGTGAAGTTATGTATGTATGTATGTATTTTGTGAACCGCAGTAGTTAGTCCCTTTATCCAAATTGAAAGAAGTGAATCTTGTAAAAGCAGACACTTATTTCATGCTTCATGCTATTAATGTAGGTGTTCAAATCATACATTTATGGAGTTCAAAATTTACACACTAGCATTTTCCAGGTGCTCTACAAGACATGACGAAGAAGGAACAAAAAGATGAAACGAAAGCAGAAGGATCTGAAGTGGCCCAGAATATGTGGAGCGAGGAGTTTATCAAAGAGGCAGCTGCACAGTTTGAAACCAATATGGCGGCCATATTGGGTAGTTTTAGTGGAGTGCCAGGTAAAGTTCTCCTGTATTGAATATCACACCATGTTACTTACTACTCAACCAAGCTATCTTGACTAACACGCGGAATGCGGTCTTCCCCGCCTCGTCATTTCTGTACTTAGTTGTTCTGTTATAATCTTTTTGTTGGTTTTTAAGTTTTGTATTATTGTGTCTTTCAAGACCACAGGCCATAAAAATGGTCAGGACTTTTGGGGGCTTGCGTGGGCCCATGGGAAGGCCAACACGTAGAGGCCCCTTGACAAATTTAATGTAAATGTGGTGTGACACTGACCGGGCGATTATCCCTGTCCACACCATATAGTAATGCACCCAAGGACAAGCACCGGCCAGTGTAGGACTATTGTGGGAAATGAGGACAAAAAGTACCGGGCTATTGTGGTGAACTGCTAATGGTACTAGGGGTCTGGGAATATGGGGACTATGGTGTCTGCCCGTCGCAATGTTCAGGGAACATGGAAAAATGGGCAGACGGTGACTCGCCACTCCCTGCACGGGCCCCAAAAAATGCCATAAAGACAGGGGCAACATGGGTGTGAGTGGCTAAGGGGTGTAGAGAGGTGGGCTGCAGCTCTAGCGATCTCCACTCCGTGCCGGCTGGTTAAGGCAAGCACGGAGGCGGGGGCCTTGCTTTGGCCCCCGGAGTCAGGTACGAGCCACCCTGCGGGAGGCTTTGTATTATTATTATTATTATTTACTGTCAGCGATAAGGCTGCCGATTATACTAGTTGAATAATTGTTAACTCATGTGTATTATTTTTTTTTATGCATGCAGTAAATAATATTCTATTCTATTCTATTCTATTTTTTTTGTGTAATCTTGTTATTGTTACATATAATTTTATTTTATACCAGTTATCGACTCATAATTTAGTATTATTAGTGAAAAATATTTTTTATCCGTGCAGGAACGGAGAATTTCCTGCGGCCAAGCGGCCTGTCGTAAGAGGCGACTTAACAACCCACAGCCAGGTGGTAGGGCATTTGCCCGACTGGATGGCTACCACCCCTGGTCTAAAGTATGTCACCATACTTTAGACCAGGTTCTTTCACGGTACAGGCTGTCCGTTTATGGAACTCACTGCCACTCAACATCAGACAAGCTAAATCCATAATGCCTTTTAAATTGATGGTTACTAAATATCTTTGGCCCTCGCAAGTCTAAAACATGCTGCTGATTCTATATATAGTATGATATATCTTATTTTTGTATAGTATATAAAGTATATTATTATTTATTTATTTCCTTTTTACTTATTCTTGGAATGTTTCTTATTATTTATTGTCTTCACCGCCACTGTTGTCTTAATATTTTCCTTAGTTTAGGGGGTTGCCTGGAAGAGATCGCTTTAAGCGATAAGGCCGCCCTTTGTTCAACATTTATTGTACTTAGTTTTAAGAACGTAGTTTTAATTTTTGGTGAACTATAAAGTGTTTTCATTCATAACAAACTTGAGTTATGTTCCGGCATTAGTGGCCAGGTTCCAGTCTCCTTTAAGAGAGCAGCAGCGCATTTGTATCAACTTTGGCGTTGCAAATGTCCATAGGCGATGGTAAACGCTTTCCATCAAGTGGACCTTCTGCCTGTCTGCTGAACTCCTGCAATAAAAAAAATATAATTAGATGAATAAATGAAAATTAAAGACCATAACCCTATTGGTATTTTTAGGTTTTTTTGTAATCTGCAAGTGACATGGATTACTGCACATCTGGCATTCGTCTACTTGTCTTGGTCATACAGTACTCTCACATAAACAATCTTCTAACGTCAATATCACTGTAATACTAGGGAATCAGTTGTGGATCGAGAATAAACAGTGTGGGACAATATTTAATTTTTATTTTACTCTCACCAATAACTATATAACATAATAATAGGGGCCGCTAGTAATATAACAAGAGTGAGTGAAAAATCGACAATAGATATTAATATGAATTGTAAGAGATATTTTTTTGCGTTTATTCATAAACTTAAATTGACTTTGCCAGGTGGTAGGGCATTTGCCCGGCTGGATGGCTACCACCCCTGGTCTAAAGTATGTCGCCATAACAACCTTGAGTTGTGTTCCGGCATTAGTGACCAGGTTCCAGTCTCCCTTAAGAGAGCAGCAGCGCATTTGTAGCACCTTTGATGTTGCAAATGTCAAGGCGATGGTAACCGATTTCCATCAAGTGGGCCGTCTGCCTGCCTGCTGAACTCCTGCAATAAAAAAAAATAACATTTGGTTGCTGTATATTATGTAGTATAGTACCAGTATATACAACCGTGTTAATTTCTTGTTTTACTTCTTTTACTTCTGATGAACTTGGAGTAATTTGACCTAAAAAATATGTTTGATAAGAATAAAACATGATGTACTGTTATTTTCCCTATATTAAAATGTAGGGAAGTATGAGTTGTATTGTGGTGTTGTATGACTGTAGAAATGTATGATTTAGGGATGTTTTCAATGCTTCAACATGATTGATTCATTCCCAAGAAGGAACAAACATACATGTCAATATTCAAACATAATAATTTATTTTTTATACATACATACATAACTTCACGCCAGTTCCTTTGCGGGGTAGGCACGATCAACAGAGCGCCATTTAGGCTTATTCTTACACACCTCACTTGCTTCTTTGACATTCATAGCTCTTGTAATGCACGCTCGTCTGTTCTTAAGGCTCCTGACATCACCTTCTGCTAGTACACGGTCAATTTGATCATGGAAGGTGTGTCGTGGCCTTTAGTGTTGCGGATAGAGAGCAACCCGCCCACCGGAGCACACCTCTCCACGACCCGCATACGCCCATAGGCTTGCACAGTTAGCAGCTAGGCGTTGGACGGAACGGGGGGGGGGGGACAGAAGCGGCCTTGGAGGCCGGAAATGACTAATTACTATAAATTTAACTTATAATGTCGAGATGGCTGGCCGTTTAAAATTTTATTTTTTTATATGTATACATTTACAGTGTTTTTGAAGTTGTTACATTTTATGTGTTATAAATTTCTTTATAACACTATTTTTGCTTGTTTCAGAGGATCAAATCACACAAGAACAAATTGCACAAACTTTCTCAAAAATGGCAGGTATAGTACATTTTTTTTAAATATTATTTTCAAACACTTATTTATCTCTACCAATGGGAAAATCAAATTTATTGAAGTGATAACTTCTTATGGGAGGGTAAACCGCTTCGTTACGTAACGCGTTACGGCTCTGGCTTCCCTTTTGCTCACGCATACGGCATCGGTAGGCAGGCTCCTCCTCACTCACTCTAACCTACAGTGTTAGCCGTATTTCTTCTAAAGTACATATTGAAGAATTGTAACTAAGAAAAAAAAAATTTATAATCAATAAAAGATTTTATTAATGAATAACCTTTCCTTACATTATCATATTTATATAAATATATGAAATTTAATTAATAACTTAAGCTTTTCTCAAGTAAAACAATTTCAATATTAAATAGTTCAACTTAGATTAGTGTAAGTTATCACTTCTCTTTGGCGTCCCGAGATGCACACATTTGTTTTTTATTCTTCTTTCACATCCTAAGATTTATAAAGATTTTTATGAAATCCTTTGATCATTGGTTCATATCCGTCTCGAAGGACCATAGATAAATCTAACATTTTTCTAATGTAAATACACTAGGATGGAATAAACAAAGTACTGTCAGTACAACGAGATGCTGCTAAGATATAAGACAAATATTCAGGTATCATTGCAAGTCGTATCTCCATTTCTACTTGCTACAATCATGACCATACGTTTTTTGCCTCATCTACTTTCATTAATCTCTTCATACATACAAGTTTATTTGTGTGAGAGTTGCTCTGAAAGAGAGTGTCGGGGTGAAGGTAAGGAACGGAATGCTCCGGTGGTTCGTCGCATGTGGAAAGAATGACTAAACAGATATACAATGCAAAAGTGGATGGATGCAGAAGTCGTGGAAGGCCACGACACACCTTCCATGATCAAATTGATCGTGTACTAGCAGAAGGTGATGTCAGGAGCCTTAAGAACAGAGGAGCGTGCATGACAAGAGCTATGAATGTCAAAGAAGCAAGTGAGGTGTGTAAGAATAAGCCTAAATGGCGCTCTGTTGTTCGTGCCTACCCCGCAAGGGAACTGGCGTGAAGTTATGTATGTATTTAACATCTGAAGATGTTGAAGTTAAAAATACTTTCATTGAAAAAATATCACTTAGTTGGTGTCTGAGATATGTGATATTATTTCATTTTTATAGTTACATAACTAACTGACGAAAACAGTGGACATTTGTTACTATGAAATAATAATAATAATAATAAACAGTCTACAGACAAAATACGCATATCGTATGTCCCCAAATTAAGCAAGTCACGCTTGTGTTGCCCAGACACGAAGACCATAATGAATGAAAGAGAGTTCACTTACGAAGACCATTCCAGGAATTGGATATCCTTTTGTTAGAAAATATTTATCCTGCAGGAACGGAGAATACAATTTCCTGCGTTGGGCCGGCCTGTTGTAAGAGGCGAGAAAGCAACCCACAGCCAGGTGGTAGGGTATTTGCCCGTCTGGATGCCTATCACCCCTGGTCTAGAGTATGTCGCCTTAACAACCTTGAGTTGTGTTCCGGCATTAGTGGCCAGGTTCCAGTTTCCCTTTAGAGACTGGCAGCACACTGGTAGCATCTTTAGTGTTACTAATATCCATTGTTGTGTAAAACCGCTTTCCATCAGCAGCATCCCAAACACCCAGACCATAGTAAATAACGGAAAAAATTCGTTCCCGAAATTTACTATGCCGGGTATCGAACCCAGAGGCCGTCCCCTCATTATATATGTCACGACATTCATGCACTCTGGTAGTTTAATCTAAAATTTCTTATTTAATTCTGTGTATTTTCTAGTTCCTAAAAATACACTGATGGCACAGTAATCATATGTCTGTTTATTAACAGAAGCTGCAGCTCAAGTGTTAAAGCCAGCAGCAGAACAAACTGCTGATGATCCACCGATCACAAACGACCCTGGAGTCCAGGAGAAGATCGACGAGGTAAAGCATCATCTTTATTTTATTTGTCCAACCTGCCAAGACGCCTTGGACAAGTGAGGTGGGTATACTGTCCGTTCCCATATAGTGGGAGACCGGAGCCCAGCAGTGGGACGTTTATGGGCTGTTATTATTTACTGGAAAGGAATGCTCCGGTGGTTCGGGCATGTGGAAAGAATGCATGATGAAAGAATGACTAAACAGATATACAATGCAAAAGTGGATGGATGCAGAAGTCGTGGAAGGCCACGACACACCTTCCATGATCGAATTGATGTCAGGAGCCTTAAGAACAGACGAGCGTGCATGACGAGAGCTATGAACGTCAAAGAAGCAAGTGAGGTGTGTAAGAATAAGCCTAAATGGCGCTGTGTTGTTCGTGCCTACCCCGCAAGGGAACTGGCGTGAAGTTAAGTATGTATTATTTACTGGTCGTGTTACACTTGTTTTGTGGGTGTATTGATCATCATCATACCTTAATTTGACAAATTGTAATCCATACAATTTTTTTTTTTGCCTACTTTAAGCCCCTTCTGAAATGATTTTGTAAACATGCTTGTTACTACTTATCCTAAATTAGTTTTATATCTTCAAATCCATAATTTGAAGTATTATTATCCATACAAGTTTTCATCCTCTATTTTTTCCCCTTCAATTCAAAATTATTTTTTGAGACAAGAATTTTCGTCGAGATAATGTCTATCTACTTGCCGAGTTTCAGTAAGATACTTTCAGTATAACACTATTTATAATGTTAGTGTTGCGGACAGAGAGCGCAACCCCCTAACCCGCCCGCCGGAGCACACCTCTCCAGGCTCCGCATACGCTCATAGCTCGCACAGTTAGCAGCTAGACGTCGGACGGAACGGGGGGGGGGGGAGAAACGGCCTTACTTACTTACTCCGTTGGCTTAGCGACCCAAAGTGGGTCTTGGCCTCCGAAACGAGAACATGCTCCTGTGCGGTTTCTTGCCAATTACTGGCTCGTAGCTCCGACAGGTCCGCCTCTGCTCTGTCCTTCCAGCGATATTTAGGACGGCCGACCGGACGCCGACCTACCGGCCGTCCCAAATATGCTTCCCTCACGCTGCGATCCTCACCCATCCGTTCTACGTGACCGAGCCAGCGGAGGCGGTGAGCTTTTATTTCTCCTATTATGTTAGGCTCGGCCACGAGATTCTCAATTTCGAGGTTACTTCGGACCCTCCAGCTGCCATCCTCTCTTTTTGTTGGACCCAGAATCGGCCTTGGAGGCTGGAAATCTTGCTCGCATCTCACATACATATTGCGCTTAATGGCACCAATACACACTATACTCTCTGACATTCATCATTATATTCACTGTACCTTGTCTATGTATAGTTTTAATTTAATTGTAAAAAACGAAATAAAAAGTCATACATTCCAGATCGAGTTTTATTTGGAAGAAGCAACTGCCACCAACAATTACTATAACATACATACATACATAACTTCACGCCAGTTCCCTTACGGGATAGGCACGAACAACAGAGCGCCATTCAGGCTTATTCTTACACACCTCACTTGCTTCTTTGACATTCATAGCTCTTGTCATGCACGCTCGTCTGTTCTTAAGGCTCCTGACATCACCTTCTGCTAGTACACGATCACTTTGATCATAGAAGGTGTGTCGTGGCCTTTAGTGTTGCGGACAGAGAGCAACCCGCCCACCGGAGCACACCTCTCCACGACCCGCATACGCCCATTGGCTCGCACAGTTAGCAGCTAGGCGTTGGACGGAACGGCGGGGGGGGGGGGGGGCGGAGAAGCGGCCTTGGAGGCCGGAAATTACTAATTACTATAAATTTAACTTATAATGTCGAGATGGCTGGCCGTTAAAAATTTGTTTGTACATTTCAGGTGTCAGCGGCTATAAACCAGACTCTTCAGAACTTGAATAGTAATACGGAGAACCTGCAAACGCCGTTCTCGGAGCAAGATCTGGCGAATATGTTCAATAACTTCAACCTTAACGGCGAAGGGGGTGAACAGGTGAGTAATAATCGATGTGTTTATTCATTACAACAATTTACATGTAATATGTAACATTCAGTATGTTTGACAATGTTGTATTGGTGCAAATTGATTTACGCAACACTGCATCTGTCTTTATCAACTTATGTTTGCAGCAACATTTAGTCTAAGAAATGTGTCTTAAACTTATTAAATTGTTTTCTTAATTTAATTGAACAAATGTGTACTTAATGTTGTTTTCTTAATTTAATTGAACAAATGTGTACTTAATGTTGTTTTATTAATTTAATTGAACAAATGTGTACATAATATTGTTTTCTTAATTTAATTGAACTTGGACTTAATATTGTTTTCTTAATTTAATTGAACAAACGTGCACATAATATTGTTTTCTTAATTTAATTGAACTTGGACTTAATATTGTTTTCTTAATTTAATTGAACAAACGTACACATAATATTGTTTTCTTAATTTAATTGAACAAATGTGTACTTAATATTGTTTTCTTAATTTAATTGAACTTGGACTTAATATTGATTTCTTAATTTAATTGAATAAACGTGCACATAATATTGTTTTATTAATTTAATTGAACAAACGTGTACTTAATCTTGTTTTCTTAATTTATTTGAACAAACGTGTACTTAATATTGTTTTCTGAATTTAATGGAACAAATGTGTACCTTAATATAGTATTCTTAATTTAATTGAACAAATGTGTACTTAAACTTACTCTTTTCATAACATGAAGGTTCTGTTGTTGTAATTTGACTACAAACTACAAAAATGGAACCCGTGTTTTCATCATGTCTAAGTCACAGCCATATTTATAGGAGACATAAAGGTGCATTAAAAATTTATTAATATGTTTGGTTCTTATATCTTCTTTTCAATGTTTCAAAAATAAATAAAGACATTTCTTCCAAATTATGGCTTTGACATATGTAAATAGGCGGGAGGACAGACAATTATATTATAGATAGTAACAACCCATAAAACCACTCACTGATGGACCTGGGTCTCTTTATTTTCAAGGGAATGTATAGTATACCTTCAACGCTTGTCCCAGATGTCAACTCAATGTGCAGGTTTCATCATAATGTTTTCTTTCATCAATATGAAGGGGGTGAGCCCCGATTGGGTGGAGGAGCGAGATGGAATGCACCTCCGTCTTAAAGGAAGATCTTCCAGCGACGCTAATGTTGTTCCTTGCAGTTCTAGGCCCGTCTGTTATAGTTGAAATTTTGTATGTATTCTTTGTATGTTTCGGGAAACGTTTGTGACATCAATTATTGCACAGCGCCATCTATTGGCTTGTAAGTGTTCCACTACAAATATATGTAAGTCTAGCAATATGCACATTGAATCAGATAAACTACATGAGGGTGAACAATTCCCGGCCCTTCAATTCAACCCCTTTATTTTGAAATGCAATTGCGTTATCGCCACTAAGCTATCAATTGTCGTATTATGCCGACTGGGTTTCCCAGACCGCATAACCCAAGGTTATTATTCTCCCACAGGATGCAAATATGTTCATGCCGTTCATGCAAGGCATGATGCAATCGCTACTCTCAAAGGAAGTGTTATATCCATCGCTGAAGGAGCTGGTTGACAAATATCCCACTTGGTTAGCAGAGAACAAGGGGAAAATTGACGAAAAAGAATACGAAAGGTAAGACATACTAGCTGTGCCTACAACTTGCTTTGTATTTTACATTTATAGCCTGTGTTATTCTGATATATAAGCGGTGTTCCTGTAGTTTCATCAAAATCCATTCAGCAGTTTTTGTGTGAAACAGCAACAAACAAACATTTTTATCTGTGCAGGAATGGAGAAGGAATACAATTTCCTGCGTTGGGGCGGCCTGTCGTAAGAGGCGACTTAACAACCCACAGCCAGGTGGTAGGGCATTTGCCCGACTGGATGGCTACCACCCCTGGTCTAAAGTATGTCGCCATAACAACCATGAGTTGACAACCTTAAGAGAGCAGCAGCGCATTTGTAGCAACTTTGGTGTTGCAAATGTCCATAGGCGATGATAACCGCTTTCCATCAAGTGGGCCGTCTGCCTGTCTGCTGATCTCCTGCAATAAAAAAAAAAAAACATCTACTCATCCTCAACATTTCTTGTTTGTAATATCACTAGAGTTTAAATTAATATCTTTCGTAGGTTTGAGAAGCAACAAGAGCTCATGTTGAAGGTGTGTGCTGAATTGGAGCCAGAACAAGAGTCGGATCCTGATGATGTCAAGCGGAAGAGGTTTGAAGTAGTTTTGGACCTTATGCAAAAGGTTTGTGACATTTATTTGAAATGTACTAATAGAAATTTTCATTCAAATACCTCACTATACTACATATATCTATATACATACTAGCGGCCCCGGAAGACGTTGTCCTGCCTTTAAAAAATAAAATTGTAGAACCCGATCCCAGCGCCACGTACCGGTTCTAATTGCGAATCTCAACCATCCCGGTACCCACTCAAACACACAAAAACAAAATCACCAAAATCGCTCCCGGTGATTAGGAGGATTCCAGAACCCGATCTCAGCGCCACCTACCGGTTCTAATTGTGAATCTAAAAGAGTAATATATTTTTTTTAATTCTAAGTCATAACAAAATAAGATTAAAATTCTTGCCAAAAAATTAAAGTTTATAATAAACAAATAAAAAATAGGGGTTGATCGTAGAGGGGTGAAAATTTAGGGTTGTATGTATTTTTTAATGCTGTATGATAAAAAATAGAAATTAAAAATTTTGTCTAAAAAATAAAAAAATAAATTTAGGGGTGGACTACCCCTAACATTTAGGGGGATGAAAAATAGATGTTGGCCGATTCTCATAGATACCGGATAAGCACAAAAAATTTCATCAAAATCGGTCAAGCCGTTTCGGAGGAGTATGGCAACGAAAACTGTGACACGAGAATTTTATATATTAGATAAAACTAGAGGTTGAATTTCTGTACAATGAAAAAAATGCTAAAAACCGAGTCAGGGGGATGTAAGAAGTGAAATAGAACTAATTTAGATTTTAATCAAATTTTTTGTTTCACTGTTTGTACGGGCTAATCTCCGAAGCGACAGGAGCGATTTAAATGAAATTTTGTATGGTGGTAATTTATAGCCCTGGTCAACATATAGGATACCTTTGATCCAGAAAAATTAAAGAGTTCCCGTGGGATAGTCAAAAAACCGCACCACGCGGACGCAATCGCGGGCATCAGCTAATATACAATATATATACTTTCAGACGCCCTTTTGAATATTGCAAAAAAAATCGTATTTGGTAAATTTAATTTACATATTAGCAGACACGAAACTAATACATAAATGTGCCAAATTTAATATATCTAGCATTAGTAACCTCTTCCCTCCCAATATAAGTCAAACAAAAGTAGTTTTTATTTCACTGCCATACATTTTTTCTATCATTTCCATAGAAAGCAATCAGATTCCCATTTGGCATAGAACTTACACTATCACAAATATATGTCGTTGTGCTCTATCTCTCCGCAAAGTTTTATAAGTTATTTCTTCTCTCGTTTACTCTTTGCATCGGTACCAATATTTAACATATTTTTACACGCCGACAAAGTATATGCATACCTGGTTTATTACCTTTCCCGCATTTGGACTTTTTTTGTTTACTTTGTGTTTAAAATTTGTAATTAAAATAAACATTCTATTGTTGTTGTTCAGTCCACGCGGCCCATTGTTGTATTGTATATCTTAGTATAAAAGGATGCCTGAAGGGGGGGGGGGCACTCAAGCGACGTTTACGATACGAGCAAGATGTGTAAATTGATAAGCTATATAGTGACGGACTTTGCGCGTGTTATTGAATCGTGCAGTTTGTACTGGTTGTGTCCAGTTATATTTGTACCTGTGTTATACGTATTTGTATAGTTCTAATAAATTCTATACTAATTCCGACGGCATTTTAATTCGAGTCCCGCACTCGTAACAATATTTTCTTTGTTGGACCTCACTATCTGGCCAATCCATCTCCACTTCAAAGCTTTAGCTCTTCATTGTTACATAAAGATCATGTGACTACTATATTTTTTCAGATGCAAGATTTAGGCCAACCCCCCACAGAGCTGGTGGGGGATATTGGGGCCCCTCCTGCTGGGTTTGCGCCCCCCAACGCCCAGGACGCCGGACAGTGTAGTGTGATGTAGTGCAGAACAGTGTAATGTAGTGATAAAAGTGCGCAATAGTGATGTGAACTTCAATGACTGCTAGTGACTGGAAAAATGTTGCAAATGACAGATTTCTATATCTTATTATATACATTTGTTTCCTTTACTAATGGTATAAAATTTAACATTGACTCCGTACAAGCAATACTAATTTTATACCAATGACAATGTAAAAAAATAATGGATAGTAAGATATAGCATTCCGACCAGTCATTTGAAGGTTAGAAATATCAGTTGTTATTAATTATTTGTTGTTCTTTATATTCATATCTTCTAAATTAAAATTTAATAATGATTTTAAATTCACGGCTCAGCCACACGAAAAGAAAATGGCGAACACTGCCATATGCAACAGACAAGCACAGAAAAAGCAGATTTTAAATGGCCAAATTTAATTACTTAATGTTTAAAACTTTTCTAACCTACTGACTATTCGTTAATTTATTGTATAGAGAGGTTTCTTAGAGTTGAAATAGACACAAAACGGAAACAAACAAGGCAACCTTTGGTTTATATTGTTGTACAAACCTTGTATACATAACACTTTGCATACATACACACATAACTTCACGCCAGTTCCCTTGCGGGGTAGGCACGAACAACAGAGCGCCATTTAGGCCCATACTTACACACCTCACTTGCTTCTGTGACATTCATAACTCTTGTCATGCACGCTCGTCTGTTCTTAAGGCTCCTGACATCACCCTCCGCTAGTACGTGATCAATTTGATCATGGAAGGTGTGTCGTGGCCTTCCACGACTTCTGCATCCATCCACTTTTGCATTGTATATCTGTTTAGTCGTTACTTAAATATGAATTGCATCTGTTTATACAACATTTGGGGGGTAGACTATGCTATCTCGCTCGCACATTATCACACTTTTAAATATATAAATTGACAGTATTTACTTACGCAAGATCTGTATTCGATAAATGTTAACACTATGAATGTTTCACAAAAAAAAGAACGATATCATATCGATGGGTGAAAGGCTATATGTTTTAAACGACATTTTTAAAAATTGTCGGGAGAAAAGTAGGTAGTTACAAATGACCCAGAAAAACACATCACCAACGAATTATGTAACATACTTAAAAAAAAAGAACATCTATAGATTGAAACTAGACATCAGGTTCTTTATATTTCTTTAAGTTGAGACATTAGGATATAAAAACCCATAGTGTTAATTCTCACACAAAATGTCGCTTAAAACAAATAGCCTTTCAACCCTCGATATGAATATATCGGCTTATAATAATAGTAACTGATATTTGTAATTTGGAACGTGATACTTTGAAGCAAGTATTAAATGCAAGCACCTACTATTATTCCCAGATGAAATAGTATTAAGTGTTTATAATTCTGGGTATCCCTGTATGCGTAGCTGTGGCGATGTAAGTGATGATCATTGACTGGTGCAAATGGAGTAGCTTTTTAATATTCATATATTAAATTTGTTTTTTAATGTAAATTTAATTTTGCATATTAAAACATTTTGGTGATTGTTAGCATTATAAGAATTGGAAAACATCACTTTTAACAAAAATGTGTGCCAAAGATAATAATAGTATTATCTATATACTTTATTTGAATGGAATTTTCTTTAAATGTAAATATTTATTTGTCAAAACTTTCATAAAGCAGGATTGACAACATGGCACAATGGCATCTAATTCGAACATTTCCTGATTAATGAAATTCTAAGTATTTTATGTTATTTATTTAAAGATTTTATACATTTTAAGAAAATTCCATTGAAACAATTAAGGGAACGTAACCATACTACGTCACCTGTTTAGAGGGAGAGGGAGGTCTTCAAATTACCACGTCTGATCAGTCGGGGCCTTAGGTTTTCTTCATCCACGAATTCAATATTCAATATCCTTAAGGGAAATCTCATGCTTTTTCGAGTTATATCCAAATATGGCGCCCAGCGTTTAGCGCGTTTTAAGCGGCTAATGAATCAAATTATTTTCTTTTAACTTTTGTTTACAAAAAATGATTCAAATTCAAGTTTTTATTCAAAATAAGTTCCACTGGAGAACACTTTGAAGGTCATGCATATAAGTTAAAATTTAATTTTACTTCCTATTCTATGTACGCTTCTTCGCAACGTGTTATTGCTGTTAAGGAGAAGAAGCAGCAAGAAACTATAAACTAAACTACTTTATATTTCTTATTCTATTTATATCTCAAGTTCTTTTATTTATAAGTTTTATACAGAAGTACATACATACATACATACATAACTTCACTACAGTTCCCTTGCGGGGTAGGCACGAAGAACTCACTTGCTTCTTTGACATTCATAGCTCTTGTCATGCAAGCTCGTCTGTTCTTAAGGCTCCTGACATCACCTTCTGCTAGTACACGATCAATTTGATCATGGAAGGTGTGTCGTGGCCTTCCACGACTTCTGCATCCATCCACTTTTGCATTTATACAGAAGTATGTTACAGAATTACTTTTTGAAGAATTAATGCGGTTGTAGCAAACAGTGCATACTCATATGACAAAGACACGATAAAAGGAAAATAAAATATTATTCTAGTTATAATAATGACATGACTGACATACTAAAATTGTATGCTGCAACATATCTCCATAATTTAAAACTAATGTTTATGAATTGATGACATGAGTAGATGAAGGAGTTTTGTGACATTAAAAAAAATATGTTAAAGGAATATGTAATGTAAACAGGCAAAGAAACCATATTAGAACTTAAAACAACGCTTTTTGAATTTGATTTTGAGAATAGTAAGTAATGAAGGAGTTATATGTGTAGCAAAGTTTTGTTTTTTTTTTTTATTGCAGGAGTTCAGCAGACAGGCAGACGGCCCACTTAATGGAAAGTGGTTACCATCGCCTATGGACATTTGCAACAGCAATGGTGCTACAAATGCGCTGCTGCTCTCTTATAGGGTCACTGGAACCTGCTCACTAATGCCGGAACGCAACTCAAGGTTATTATGGCGACATACTTTAGACCAGGGGTGGTAGCCATCCAGTCGGGTAAATGCCCTACCACCTGGCTGTGGGTTGTTTAGTCGCCTCTTAGGACAGGCCGCCCCAACGCAGGAAATTGTATTCTTTCTCCGTTCCTGCACGGATAATAGTAGTATAAGTGATAGTAAAAGAGCTTTTTAGGCTAATTTATCAATATTTACCTATTGTAACATATCCCTTTCATTCACTCATGTCTTCAATTACGTGAAAACTAGAGGCGGAAGGTCTTGGCATATACTACGGGTGGTCACCTTTAAGGAGGGTAAAAAATGGGTATGTTCCCTAAGGTGTATAGATATTTTGGCTCCTTTAGACAACCTAACTATACTTATTGCATTTATAATGCATTCTTGCATTTACATACAAGAACTTTCCACGAGGTCCATTCGCGAAAGCTTTTTAACTTGAGAACTTACGATCTGGAATGAAAAGTATCCCACAAGATTTACTTATATCCTAATGATTTTCTACTTTAACTAGGTTCACGGAGCATGTGAAGATGCTATTGATAACCTGTCCGAACATGGGTTACGTTGTGTTAGATAATGGGATAGCTTCCAGAGCATATAGTATATCAAACGAGAAACCCACAAATGTATAGGCCGTATACATTTCTGGGATTCTCGAGTGGAAAGTTCTTTGTCAAAGCATAACAAATATAATGATTGCTTAGTGTTTAGTGTTTTCCTAAGTTTTCAAAATAATTATGTAGTTGAGTTTTGTAACAGGTTTATCGTATGTTCCGATATTTCATCAATCTAATATTAAGGGTTAAAAGCTATATGTTTCAAGCGACATTTTAGAAATATATCAGGACAAGACTTTTAAAGTTGTAAATGATCTAATAGAAACAATTTTTCCAAGTTCTTTATATTTCTAATATTATTTATTTAATTTGTTTGGGAAACATACAATAGTTAATATTCTTAAATATAAAAAACAAAATTAATACACATATCAATCAAGTTTCCACTAAAAAATAATTTATATAATAAAAATACAAAATTGTCTCAAATAGTTAATTACAAAAAAAAAATTATATATACAATTATACGAAAATTACATAAATAAAATGTCAATTTAATTAACATTAATAATTACTAATAAAATAGAGATTTAAAAAAGAAGAAAGTATTAAAAAAAAGTGAAACAAAATGAAAAATTCATTGTTTCTCACAAACTATCGCTTAAAACAAGTTAGCTTTCCATCCCTTAATATCAGACGAGAATTTACACCATTTCAAGACCTGGTAAGTGACTGGGTTTTGGACTATATTAATTGGGATTTTTGCAATATTTTTATTACCAGTTGCTAGGTTTTGAAATCGGACAACCGAGTCGTATGAATACTGGGGTCGGAAGTGTCAGATGAATGCAACACGCGATTAATCCGTTGACAGGCGTTTTTATTAAAATGACGTATTTATTAAATAATGTATTTAATTTGATTTAGTTGATTGTTTTACAATAAAATGGTTATTAGTTGTCTGGTTTTTGATTCCTTTGCCTATTATTATATAATGTACTTAGCTGTGCCCGCGACTTCATCCGCGTGGATTTTTGTCGCGGAACCCTAAAAACAAGTAGCCTAAGTTACTCCTTATAACATCAGCTATCGGCCAGTGATAGGCCCGCCAAAATTTCTTGTCAAACATCCATAGAAACCCAAAACTTTCCAAAAACACTAACAAATACACAGTTCTATTTTTATTAAAATTACAACAGGACCCTAATAAACTATTAAGTATATATCGATGGGCGAAAGGCTATTTATTTTAAACGACATTTTTATAATTTGTCGGGAGAAAAGTTTGAAGTTTCAAATGACGCAGAAAAATACATCACTAACGAACTATGTACCACACTTAAAAAAAGAACATCTATAGATTGAATCTAGACATCAGATTATTTATATTTCTTTAAGTTGAGACATTAGGATAAAACAAACCCATAGTGTTTTTAAGTCTCACACAAAATGTCGCTTAAAACAAATAGCCTTTCAACCCTCGATATAATCAAATATGTTGATTTAATAAGAATTAAACAAACAATGAAACATATTAATAAACTTTATTCATACAAAAAGATATAATTATTTATTTACATGATTTTACATCTAAAGTACGCGCAAAACTTTTATGCGTCTCGAGCGATATCAGGTCGAGTCAAGTATTAGCGTTTGTTACACCTGAAGTGTGGTGCGAAAGAGACGGCATGCCGTCTCTGCGAGAGCGGAACAACAATAAATGATAATATTATTTACATATAAAAGAATGACAAAAAAAAAAGGTTACAAGCTTTTTAGACCCTGGATATCATGTAGCCGCAGAGTGCTAGCCAAGACAAGTAAAACGAGCCCAAACACGACGGGTCTATCTTGTTTAGTACAGCAGTTCCTATGGCCACCTTCCGAGTCTATCATCAGATCAGCTCCATGGTACCATATTACTGCATTGTCTCACGATATACATATGTGTGCAAAATTTCAGCTCAATCGGAAACCGGGAAGTTGGTCAAATTTAACGTGCAAGATTCCACCCGAACTTACATACATACATCCATAGCAAGTTAAATAAAAGCTTGTAAAAAATTATATGTCATCTTACTTTTAATAATTCACGACGGGAAGCATTTTGAAACCGTTTAAAGATCATTAATTCGTTATTCCACTTGACAAAGTTATGACCTCATAACTTGTTTCGCTCACACAAAATCTAGATTTCAACATTTTGTATCATAATAAAAAAATGTCTCAATTGATTTATCTACCCTATTGTGTATTGCGCAACCACTTATACGAACTTCACGGACGCATTTAAATTTTGTTCGTACTACTTATAACAGTTAACGACTTTTGCGTGATTCCTATATCGTACTATACATTCATTCGTCTTACTACTAAGTTTTTTATTGTTGGAGTACAGCAAGCAGGCTGACGGCCGGCCTCGAAGCAGGGACTCGACCCTGACGACTAATGTCCGAACACAACTCAGAGTTGTTATGGCGGCTTACCACTTAGCTATGGGTTTAAATTAGAGGTGCCACGAATAGTGGTTTGGCCAAATACCGGATGATTGGTGTAAGTAATGTGCAATTCACGCGCAGTAAGTTGTTAGTATTGAAACAATATAAAGTATTTCCTTGTGTTCTCGCGAATGATAGGTACAGTCAAGTTCATTAATATATAAGCATTGAAGGGAATCAAAATAATGTAAGCATTAAAATACTACAAAAATGTCCTTACAATCAAACACATCAATAATTTATGGTCAACTTTTAGATTTAATAATATGTGACAGACTCCATTCAATAATATGTATGCATTACGATCATAATTATGTGTGCAGTGATGGAATCATAATATTTTGAATACGGTTTACGTTTAAACTTGTCTAAATTGTCAGGAACAGTCACATATTAAATTTTCAAAGTTTGCGATTGGCAACGTTAGTTACTGATTGAAAAGATACATTTGTTTTTTCAAAGGTAACGTGTTCATGAAAGCGCTTAGTGCAGACATTTGTCTTCTCTGGGCTATAAAGGCATCGAAGAGGTATAAAATCAACGCTCTGCTAAACAACGGCTCACAGAACAAATGTTTCTATATTGGAAGAGCTTGAGATCGGAGATCACCACATGTTATCAGCAGTATGCCGATAACATGAACTGAAGTACCTTGACCACATACTGCGAAGAAACTCAAACAACATGCAGAGACTTGTGGTCACTGGGAAAGTTTAAGGCAAGAGACCTCGTGGTAGATCACCAAATAGATGGATTGACCAGATCGCTGACCAGATGAACATTTCGATAAACTTGCCCAGCCACTATGCTCAGAATCGATCTCGATGGAACAGAGCAATTGTTCACTGCCATCAAAGTCATGTTCCTCAGCAGTGAGGGAACAACTCGAAAAAAGAAGCCATTTTATTTGATTTACAAAAAATGTACAAAAGTTCATGGAAATGTTTTATTTGGTTGATGTTCCATTCAATTTTTGGATAATAATTTTAAGAGAAATTAGTACCTTTTTAATTTCGTACTTACAGAAAAATAAATGTTTTCCATTATATTCTTTTTTTTTTAATTCCTAAACATTGATATTAATTATAATCCTAAAAACGCTAGCTAGTTACGCGACGTTGCCCAATGGGCAGTTGCACGTATTGGCAACGATGCATTATTACTTGCATATTAGGTACTGCAAAATGAATCCTAAAAAAAGACAATTTGAGTGACATTTCCATATCTATAGGATATTTATGAATATTTGTCTAGTTAGATGTTTTTGAATCCTATGCTATTGAGTTATATTTGATCATATGGCTGGTCACAAGTTATTGTAAAGTGTCCAGGCATATATTAATGAACTACAGATTGTAAAGACATTTTTTAACATTGTACTGCATACAATATTTTGCATCCTTGTCAATGCATATATATTAATGAACTTGACTGTACACAATGAAATGTATGTTTTAAGAGCGGTTTTTTTTAAATGATTTTTATTTGATTCTGACATTTTAGAAACTGGCCGAAACATAAAATTAAAATAAAAAATTAATTTACTATCAATTTTTGATGGAAATATATACTATTTGCGCAATATATGCGTTTTTTTCTTCACGATTTGGTATTTAGCATTCGGCCGAATACTCGTGGCACTTCTAGTTTTAACGTCGCCTCTTAGGACAAACCGTTCTCTATTTTCTACCAATGGCCTATTCCTATATCTTACCGACCGTTCATTTGCCTTACTCTCTCTCTCCCTCTTTTCTTTTAGAGGTAAAAGAGGTGCCGACCCCAAATAATCGGGAGGCCAGTTATTTGGGGGTCGGCGCAACATGTCTTTCTTCCACACTCCTCTATTCTGACATACGTCCTCTGTCCCACCACAGATCATCATATCGAGGGGTGAAAGGCTATTTGTTTTAAGCGACATTTTGTGACAGAATTGACTTGATGGTTTTCTTGCATCCTAATGTCTCAAACTGAAGGAATTCTAATGAACCTGGTTTCCAACTAAAAACTACAGATTTTTTTCTTTTGTAAATATAATATGTAGTTTACTAATGAAGTCGTTTTGTGGGTCATTGAAACTAAAAAGTCCTCTATCGACACAATTTCGCAAATGTCGCTTAAAACAAATAACCTTGGACCCGTCGATATCATCCTTCACACAATCCGTCCATCTCTTCTTTGGTCTACCTTGCAGTTTAACATTTTTTTTGTCACATGACGTTCATCCCTCTTCATTACATGCCCATACCGTCTCAGTCTTCGTCCTCTCAATTTTTCAGTCACGCGTGCAACTTTCAAAGATCCCCTTATATACTCATTGCTCAGCTTATCCATTCTTGTAACATCACACATCCATCTCAACATTCTCATCTCAGCTGAGTGGAGCCGTTTGTGGCCCATCGCTTTAGTGGCCCAAACCTTACTGTCGGTTAAAATTTGACATAAGCTCTCCATACATACAAGTCGTTTGAGCTGCCAGAGTTCGCATTAGGAATTCATAGGCGCTAATTACTTAAGTCGTGGTAGCGTAATGGCTAGCGCACGCGTCCCAGACTCAGAGGGCGCGGGTTCGATCCTGGCCGGAACGCATGCACCACATAGTCAGTTTTCTGTTTTTACCATGTGCTAACAACGGTGAAGGAAAACATCGTGATGCAACATGCACATCATGATAACCGATGTGTCAAACCTGCCAATCCGCCTTGGAGAAGCGTGGCGGGTATACTGTCTGTTCCCCCTATAATGGGAGGCCCGAGCTCAGCAGTGGGACATTAATGGGCTGATATTATTATTATATATTATATAATTACTTGAGAATAACCAATTTATTTATTGTAAGATTACAAGCAGTCGGTTGAAGTCGGTATTCAAAATTTATTTCAAAAAATTGATGTAACGTTCCTCTCGAGTGTCACGTTGACGTTTTTAATTGACGTTGACATTTGAATAGTCGCGTTTGCGATACGAGTAATGTCAAAATTTAACCGATATTAAGGCAAGTGAATGATTAATAAGACATAGGGACCGGCCATCAATTAATGCATACTGTAAGTCAAATAGAAACTCGACATTTATTAATAATAGTACGAGACATAATCATTGCCTATTACTGCACTTGCGAACCGTCCCAACATTGTCTATGGCCTGACTTCCCTATCCTGCTTGTCGTCCAACGAGTCGACAGAAGCATTCTCGCCGAACCTCGAATCGTAGACCTCGCGGACGAGATCGGACAGCTCGCCGGCATCGTAACCGAGCAACTGGCGCAAATCGCACACAAATTTGTACACGAACCTATCACAAAAGGAATCAAGGAAAGAAATTACTAGAAATAATATGTCCAGCAGTAAAAGTAAAACTCCATATAACGACACTGAAGGGACTGTGCATCTTATGGCGTTATAGACAATTGTCGTTAATTGGAGAGACGTCTGTTATTTTTTTTTATTTTTTTTTAATTGCAGGAGTTCAGCAGACAGGCAGACGGCCCACTAGATGGAAAGCGGTTACCATCGCCTATGGACATTTGCAACAACAAAGGTGCTACAAATGCGCTGCTGCTCTCTTAAAGGAGACTGGAACCTGGTCACTAATGCCGGAACACAACACAAGGTTGTTATGGCGGCATACTCTAGACCAGGGGTGGTCGCCATCCAGTCGAGCAAATACTCTACCACCTGGCTGTGGGTTGTTTAGTCGCCTCTGACGACAGGCCGCCAGGCCGCAGGAAATTGTATTCTTGTGAATTTTATGGCGTTATAGAGAATTGTCGTTAATTGGAGAGAAGTCTGTTATTTTACTGCTGCACCAGTAATTTTGTTATATATTTTTACTTATTTTATTCATATCTTGCGATATTGAGGCATCTTGGTGATAAAGGATGTACTTAGAAACTTCGGTATTTCGTAATTTCTTAGAAATTTCGGTATGCATGATGCCGGCAGTCGAGTTTATTACGGGCTAGTAATAATAAAGCGGTAAAAGAACGCACTCAGCTGTGCAGCTTTTGCTAATATTGGCAACTTAAAAGCCACTTTTTATTACTTAATTATTGTCGTTATTGAGAGGGCGTGTATATGCTATATAGAGTGTATCATTATATGGAATACAAGCTAAACCAACGAAAGCCAAGTGATTTCGACGTTTAAGAGAAGAGAGTTTGTCGTTAAATAGAGTGACGTTACATGGAGTTTACACTGTATATAAAAAAGTGACGACTGTGTTAATGAATGAATGAGTAAGGAAATGGATGTCAAGTGCTTATTTGACAGATAGTGAGTGAGTGATAACAAGTGGGTTAATAACATGAGATAATGAAGAACGAATGAGTGAGTGAGTGCGTAAACGACATGATTTAATAATTAATAACGATTAAATGAATTATTATTAATTTATTAATATTTTTTTAAATTGCGACTCATTAGAGGCAAAAACCTGATGTTATGGAATATTCCTACCATCCTTTTCATGTACCATGTTTTATGTAATAAATGATTTGATTTGAAACGAATGGATAAGTGAGTGAGTGAGTGAGTGAGTGAGTGAGTGAGTGAGTGAGTGAGTGAATGAGTGAATGAATGGATCCAATCTCACCTCTTCCCCGACACCTTCGCGATCATATCCCCATCGTAATAGTACCGAAGCGCTCTCGATAGCTTTTCGTAGTTCATTGCTGGCTTATGCTTCCTCGCGCCCCAAAGACGAGCCACTTTCTCGGGGTCCAACAGCTTGAACTCCCCTTCGGTGCCTGAGAGAATGAATGAATGAATGAATGAATGAATCTTTATTTGCAAAGAGTACAAGTGGTATGTCGACAATAGTTGGTAAAACAGTATGACTAGTATCACCGTATCTGACCTATGGTCTTACAAATCTATATATATAAAAGAAAGTCGTGCTAGTTACATTATTTATAACTCAAGAACGGCTGTACCGATTTGGCTAAAAATTGGTGGGGAGGTAGCTTAGAACCAGGAGACGGACATAGGACACTTATTATCCCGTTGGAACCGGTAGGTGGCGCTGAAATCCGGTTCTAGAATCCTCCTAATCACCTGGAGCGATTTTGGTGATTTCGTTTTTGTGTGTTTGAGTGGGTTCCCGGACGGTTTAGATTCACAATTAGAACCGGTAGATGGCGCTGGGATTGGCTCTTAGACTTTTATTTTTTCAGAGCGGGACAACGTCTGCCGGGGCCGCTAGTATTTAAATAAATTATACTAAAACATTTAGATTTGAAGTCTCTCTCTTTTCTTTCATCATAACCCAATTATTTGAGGTCGGCACAATAGGTCTTTTCCTTCCGCACTTTTCTATTGTGACATACGTCTTCTGTCACACCACAAATCATCATTTCATCCTTCAAACAATCAATCCATCCTTTTTTGGTCTACCTTTAAATTTGTACCTACCCAACTTAGATTTTAAGTCATGTTTGGAGGTCTTCAGGTGAAAAATAAATACTGTTGTTGTGTTCGAATTGCAGTTCAGGAATGCGTGTTTATTTATATTACATCACACATTTAGCTGCTAAACAAAATATAACATTTGATAATAATAAGCGCATTGGAACACGGGGGCCCCGACTAGAAGCGGCGCGCTTGCCTATCATTTGCGAACGGCCGCCGTGGTGATCGGACGTCTGCGGCTACACATGCATGCAATTAAACTCAAATAAATTCAATACAAATACATACATAACTTCACACCAGTTCCCTTGCGGGGGTAGGCACGAACAACAGAGCGCCACTTAGGCCCATTCTTACACACCTCACTTGCTTCTTTGACATCCATAACTCTCGTCATGCACGCTCGTCTGTTCTTAAGGCTCCTGACATCACCCTCCGCTAGTACACGATCAATTTGATCATGGAAGGTGTGTCGTGGCCTTCCACGACTTCTGCATCCATCCACTTTTGCATTGTATATCTGTTTAGTCATTCTTTCATCATGCATTCTTTCCACATGCCACATTCAATACAAATAGTGTAACAATTTCAACCTAAATTATTTAGGTACTATGAAATTAATGAAAAAATTAATGAATTTTAAGTCAACATTTAAAAATAGGTGTAAGATATCTACAATTAAAGATAATACAATATAGGGTCTAAATTCAAAATTGAATAATCCAATATAATTATACAAATCAATTGCTGTTCGTCAGTCTCGCTAAAACTCGAGAACGGCTGGACTGATTTGGCTAATTTTAGTTTTGAATTATTTGTGGAAGTCCAGGGAAGGTTTGAAAGGGGAGTAAATATGAAGAAAATGCTTGGAATATAGTAAGAACAACAATTTCGCTTTCCCTTAAAAACTATTCCTACCTGTCAAACATTTGATGTTCGTCCCGTCGTTTAGGAATCAATTAAATTTAAAAGTCGTACAATCGTAAACCCAAGTGGAACGGCTATTCGACGAACCTCTTGACATGGGTCGTTGTGAGCGTTGTGTGATCGAAAATGATGACGTCACTAGTGACGTTTTCGCCACGACCACAATGATCGCGGTCGCTTTATGGAACGGCTAATTGAGCATTTTGGGCGTTGTGAGTTACTAATGGAACGCCCTGTATGTGAAGTGTTTTTTTTTTCATTTTTTTTGGTTTTGAATGTCAAACGTTTGATGTTCGTCCCGTCGTTCAGAAATCAACTATTTTTTTTATTTATTGACGCTGAGGCGATACGAAGTTTGCCGGGTCAGCTAGTCTAATATAATTATCGTCAAGTAAGTAAGTCAAAATATTCATTCACAAAATCTTGTCCTGGATAGTGACCAAATTATTTCAATTCCCCAACTCTCATACAACTATTTAAAATTGGAGTTTTTGGCGGGAACTGAAAGGAGACGTTGTGCTGTGCAACTTTATTTTCTAAAAATGTGTAAAATTACTCTAAAATGAACAATAGTTGTAGGATATTGATAGTTTTTGAGTAGTAATTATGTGTTTTGTGAGAAATGTGAACTGTATAGTTAAATGTGGCCTTTTGAGTTTTCACAAGAACTCCGTTGAATGGCGTTAGTTGTAGCCTACAATACAACTGCGCGACTATTATCCGAAGACTTAAACATCAGAATTGGCTGTATGTACTAGATTCCTTTGCCTGCCTTTGTGACGAATACAACTACTACTTAAAAATAAGATATCTACAATTACAGATAATACAATATAGGGTCTAAATTCAAAATTAAATAATCCAATATAATTATAAAAATCAAATGCTGTTTGTTAGTCTCGCTAAAACTCGAGAACGGCTGGACTGATTTGGCTAATTTTGGTTTAGAATTATTTGTGGAAGTCCAGGGAAGGTTTGAAAGGGGAGTAAATATGAAAAAAAATGTTTGGAATATAGTAGAAACATAAATTACGCTTTCCCTTAGAAACTATTCCTACTTGTCAAACATTTGATGTTCGTCCCGTCGTTTAGAAATCAACTAAATTTAAAAGTCGTTCAGAAATCAAATTAAATTTAAAAGTGAAGTTTTTTTTCTTTTTTTTTCTTTTTGAATGTCAAACGTTTGATGTTCGTCCCGTCGTTCAGAAATCAACGTTTTAGTATTTATTGATGCTGAGGCTAATATAATTATCGTCAAGTAAGTCAAAATATTCTTTCACAAAATCTTGTCCTGGATAGGGACCAAATTATTTCAATTCCCCAACTCTCATACAACTATTAAAATTTTTACACATACATACATACATAACTTCACGCCAGTTCCCTTGCGGGGTAGGCACGAACAACAGAGCGCCATTCAGGCTTATTAAATTAAAATTTTTGATTTCCTAAAGCTATTCACACGGTTTTACCTGCACAACTACCTAACGGAATTGCTCGCATTTTTCTGGACGCATGCAGATAGGAATTTTTATAGGGAAGCAGCGACAATTAGTTATAGGTAGGAATGATTATGGTAATCCTACCATGCCAACGTATGATGCCAAAATATTCAGCGCTTGTCAGCAACTCCAACAGGAACTGCCACAATTGAATCTGGCCGTTGTTGCCGTTCCTAGAGTTCATGTAACTGGACAGTTCGTCATCGGCAGGTTTCAGCAAGACCTGCTTGACAAAAAACATAAACAACTATCAAAATGCTCAAAATAATGAGCTCTACCTGGCAGAAGGTCTACCTGATGGCAAGTGACTACCATCGCCCATGGACATTTGCAACATCAAAGGCGCTACAAATGCGCTGCTGCTTTCTAAAGGGAAATATATAACACAAATTTTTGACTTGCATGCCTTCAAAAATGTTCTCTAGTGGAATTTAGTTTGAAAAATTTTTTTTTGAATTTTTGAACCAACCAATAACTGTAAAGGGTCCTTAACCGTCGTTATTCTGGTTAAGCACATTCTAGAAGATAACGTTTACGGTAAAATTGACCAACTTACCGGTTTTGGCTTCTTTTTGATGGCTGACTGAGGCGTTTCCAATGGATCCTTTACTGCAACGGTCGGTTGAGGGTCATTGCTTTGAGCAATTGCTGTCAAGAAATGAAACTAATACAACAGGATGATATTAATGCTATATTCTTTTAGTTCAGCAGCCAGGAAGACGGCCCACTTGGTGGAAAGCAGTTACCATCGCCTATGGACATTTGCAACAGCAAAGGTGCTACAAATGCGCTGCTGCTCTCTTAAGGGAGACTGGAACCTGGTCAATAATGCCGGAACACAACTCAAGGTTGTTATAGCGGCATACTCTAGACCAGGGGTGGTAGCCATCCAGTCGAGCACCAGTTCTTCGATTTCGGCCTTATTACGGATCCGCCAGTTGCCATCGCTGTTACCATAGGCGATGGTAACCGCTTTCCATCAAGTGGGCCGTCTGGCTGTCTGCTGAACTCATGCAAGGCACATCGCTTGCGTTCGCTTGGCCACCTACTTCGAATGAGGGAGGATCGCGCGGGGAGAAGAGCCTAACTGGGCAGACCAACGGGACGGCGACCAGTTGGTCGACACAGATATCACTGGCGTGACGTAGCGGAGGCTGATCTGCGCGAGCTTCATGCCTGTGACAGGAAGGAGTGAAGTATTCTCGCTTCGGAGGCCACGACTCATTTTGGGTCGGTGAGCGGCATCAGTTAGTTAGTTATAAAATTTTGTCTATCTTTATATATATATATAATAAAACTACGTTTTAACGGTTTTAAGCGCGGTAATTTTATTTGATCCTGGTTTTTCCGACGTTTCGGCCATTTTTCAGTGGCCGTGATCACGGAAGACAGAGATGTCAAGTGTCAACGAGTATTGTTAAAGTTTTATTTAGCCTGCCGCCAGCTTGTTAATTTTAATTATTTAATTTTAATTTTGTTTATGGTTATTATTTAATCTATGGGTAGTTTTATTATGTATACAAGTCACGAAAACTTAAGAAAATATTATTTATATATATAATTGTTCTGTATGTGTGTTGACAGTGAATCCTCCTAAAATTGCTGGACCGATTTGAATGAATTTTTTTGTGTGTGTTCATGTGGATTCGAGGATGGTTTAGATTCACAATTGGACCCGGTAGGTGGCGCTGCAATCGGGTTCTAAATTTTGTTTCTTCAGGGCAGAACAACGTCTGCCGGGACAGCAAGTAGGATTTAAAAATTCATGTCAAACGCTAAATCGCATTTAATAATACAATCTAGACATCCATCATTAGACCTGTCTTTTTGTATTGCTGACAAGTGCGATATAAAAATGTGTCTTTTGTATAGTTAGTTTTTATAAACGGTACTGAGAATAGAGATATAATTTCCTGCGGCCTGGCTGCCTGTCGTAAGAGGCGACTAAACAACCGACAGTCAGGTGGTAGGGTATTTGCTCGACTGGATTGCGACCACCCCTGGTCTAGAGTATGCCGCCATAACAACCTTGTGTTGTTCCGGCATTAGTGACCAGGCTCCAATCTCCCTTAAGAGAGCAGCAGCGCATTTGTAGCAACTTTGGTGTTGCAAATGTCCATAGGCGATGGTAACCGCTTTCCATCAAGTGGGCCGCCTGCCTGTCTGCTGAAATCTTGCAATAAAAAAAAGAAAAAAAATATAGAGATTTATCACTTTTTTATTGCTGAAACACAGCAGACAGACTGACGGCCCAACTGTGATGGAAAGTGGTTACCGTCGCCTATGGACATTAGCAAAACCAGAGGTGCTGCCAATGTGCTGCCGGCCTTGAAGGCGGAACTGGAACCTGGCCACTGATATCGGAACGCAACTCAAAGTTGTCATGACGCTCTAGACCAGGTGTGGTAGCCATCCAGTCGGGCAAATACCCTACCACCTGGCTGCGGGTTGTTTTATCACCTCTTAAGACAGGCCACCCCAACGCAGGAATTAGTATTCATTCTCCACTCCTGCACGAATAATAAACAGATAATGTGAGATCAAATAAATTTTATAGTAGTAATATATAAAGCTGAAGAGTTTGTTTGTTTAAACGCGCTCATCTCAGGAACTACTAGTCTAATTTGAAAAATTATTTCAATGTTAGATAGCCCATTTATCGAGGAAGGCTATAGGCTATATATCATCACGCTAAGACCAATAGGAGCGGAGCAGCAACGAAGAATGTTTCGAAATCGGGGGGTTTTTTTTTTAACTATTCCACGCGGACGAAGTCGCGGGCAGAAGCTAGTACTATATAATAGATAATGAAAAGTCAAAGTATAAACCTATTCTGTGGCCAAGGAGGAGGAGGTGACTCCGGTTCCACGGGGACCATAGTCTAGCCAGGCCACCCTTGCCAGCTCCTGGTAGAAGTGGTAGGCCTAAGATATTCTATCACTCCTTTTAAAAACTTACCAATAAACTTGCATTTCCTTAACAGTTCAAAATGAGTCCAGAACAGGTCTCCCGGATCCGAAGGCACTTTTTCTCTACAGGGCCAAAAAAGATATCTACATCAATACAAACAATATCGACCACATTTTCCACATAACGAACGGCGGTAGGACATTTGCCCGACTGGATGGCTACCATACCTGGTCTCAAGTATGCCGCCATAACAACCTTGATTTGTTTAGGCATCAGTGGCCAGGTTCCAGTTTCTCCTTCAAGGCCGGCAGCATTTATGGTATCGCCAATGTCCATAGGCGCCGGTAACCACTTACCATCACAGTCGGCCCGTCAGCCTGTCTGCTGATCTCCAGCAATAAAAAAAAAACCTGCCGATCAGCTTTGGACTAATGTGAAGGAAATACTTTCCCTTCGTCTAAAAGATTTTTTTGACACGCTTGTATTACTTCTGTTCTCCAGCTAAACAGAGGCTGATATTTCAGAAGCCGTTTTTTTTATGGCAGGAGCTCAGCAGACAGGCAGACGGTCCACTTGATGGAAAGCGTTTACCATCGCCTACAGACATTCGCAACACCAAAGATGCTACAAATGCGCTGCTGTTCTCTTAAGGGACACAGGAACCTGGTCACTGATTCCGGAACACAACTCAAGGTTGTTATGGCGACGTACTTTAGACCAGGGGTGGTCGCCATCCGGTCAAGCAAATACCCTACCACCTGGTTGTGGGTTGTTTAGTCGCCTCTTACAACAGGCCGCCCCAACGCAGGAATTTATATTCTTCCTCCGTTCCTGCACGGATGACGCAGATGCCGTTGCAACTTCATGACTCAAAGCTATCTATGAAACACGACTATGAAGAGTCCAGGGGATTTAGTTAATTTACCTACAAAAGTCTTCATGACAACGCGAACGAAGTCACGCTGAAAGTTATTAAAACATCTATGTACTCAGAGGCCTTAAGAACAGACGAGCGTGCATGACAAGAGCTGTGAATGTCAAAGAAGCAAGTGAGTTGTGTAAGAATAAGCCTGAATAGCGCTCTGCTTTCGTGCCTACTGGCGTGAAGTTAGGTATGTATGTACTCACTTGAATTCCACATTGTTCATGGCACACAATTGGCCACCATTAATGTTCCAATCGGACAACTTCACGCCGATCAAATTGAACTGACGCACTGCCCATTGGATCCAAAGCTTTACGTGTTGAATCGACCTACGAGTAAAATCCTAACGTAATTTGATTGAATTGAAATTGAGAACTCTGTTCAAATTCAAATTGAAAAGATTTTTTTTAAAACTTGCTGACCCGGCAAACTTCGTACCGGCTCAGAATCAATAAATAAAAAACGATGATTTTTGGCCGACGGGACGAACATCAAATGTTTGACATTCAAAACCCAAAAAAATAAAGTTCACTTTTAAATTTAATTAATTTCTAAACGACGGGACGAACATCAAATGTTTGATATTCATAACCCAAAAAAATTAAAACAAAAACTTCACTCTTAAATTTAATTTGATTTCTGAACGACGGGACGAACATCAAATGTTTGACATTCAAAACCCAAAAAAATTAAAAAAAAAACTTCACTTTTAAATTTAATTGATTTCTAAACGACGGGACGACCATCAAATATTTGACATTCAAATCCCAATAAAATTAAAAAAAAATCACTTTTAAATTTAAATTGATTTCTAAACGACGGGACGAACATCAAATGTTTGACATTCAAAACCCCAAAAAATAAAAAAAACCACTTTCAAATTTACTTTGATTTCTAAACGACAGGACGAACATCAAATGTTTGACATTCAAAACTCAAAATATTAAAAAAAACACTTAAATTTAATTTGATTTCTAAACGACGGGACGAACATCAAATGTTTGACATTCAAAACCCAAAAATTAAAAAAAAAACTTCACTTTTAAATTTAATTTGATTTCTAAACGACGGGGCGAACGTCAGATGTTTGACATTCAAAACCCAAAAAAAAAACACTTAAATTTAATTTGATTTCTAAACGACGGGACGAACATCAAATGTTTGACATTCAAAAGCCAAAAAAAAACCAGTTTTAAATTTCATTTCATTTCTAAACGACGGGGCGAACATCAAATGTTTGACATTCAAAACCCAAAAAAATTAAAAAAAAACAACTTTTAAATTTAATTTGATTTCTAAACGACGGGACAAACTTCAAATGTTTGACAGGTAGGAACAGTTTCTAAGGGAAAGCGAAATTGTTCTTTTTACTATATTCCAAGCATTTTTTTCATATCTACCCACCCTTTAAACCTTCCCTGGACTTCCACAAATAATTCAAAACTAAAATTAACCAAATCAGTTCATCCGTTCTCGAGTTTTAGCGAGACTTACGAACAGCAATTGATTTTTATATATGTAGATAAATTCCCCTGGAGAACACTTTTTGAAGGTCATACTTGTAAGTTAAAATTTAATTTTACTTCCTAATCTATGTACGCCGCTTCACAACGTGTTATTGCTGTTAAGGAGAAGAAGCGGCAAGAAACTCCCCAGCAACACGTCTAGCTAAATATTGTTTTTCTTTATATTTCTTATTCTATTTATATCTTTTTTTATTTTATTGCAGGAGCTCAGCAGACAGGCAGACGGCCCACTTGATGGAAAGCTGTTACCATCGCGTATAGACATTTGCAACACCAAAGGTGCTACAAATGCGCTGCTGCTCTCTTAAAGGAGACTGGAATGTGGTCACTAATGCCGGAACACAACACAAGGTTGTTATGGCGACATACTCTAGACCAGAGGTGGTAGCCATCCAGTCGGGCAAATGCCCTACCACCTGGCTGTGGGTTGTTTTGTCGCCTCTTACGACAGGCCGCCCCAACGCAGGAAATTGTATTATTTCTCCGTCCCTGCACGGATAAAATCTCAAGTTCTTTTATTTATAAGTTTTATACAGAAATATGTTATAGAATTATTTTTGAAGAATTAATGGAGTTGTAGCGAACAATGCATGCTCAATAAGACCAAGACAATAGAAGGAAAGAAAAATATTATTACGGTTATAACTTAGCTGATGCCCGCGACTTCGTCCGCGTGGTGCGGTGTTTTTTAACTATCCCATAGGAATATTTTATTAAGTTATCGCGACTTGTATACATAATAAAACTACGTTTTAATGGTTTTAAGCGCGGTAATTTTATTTGATTCTGTGAAAAGTGGCCGAAACGTAGGGATGCAAACAAAACATCGATGTTTTCGAAAATCGATGTATCGTTCATAAAAGTCGATGTTTTAACATCGATGTTGAAACCAAAACATCGACGATACATCGTTGTTCAAGATCGATGTTTTATACATAGACATAACGCGCCATCTTGCGCTCTATCTGTGTTCTACACAGATTTTCTTTATATAATTTTTTTCATAGATTTTCTTATTGCCAATAATAATTTATAATATAAAAGTTGATTGTTATACTTATTTCTTCCATTTCTATTAAAAATGACAATCTTCCTTAGATGTAAATTTATTTTAAATGGTGATAGGGATATGTTAGTGTATGCCTACGCTGTTGAATAGTACCTAAGTACGGTACTGAACGTTGGATAAAGCAAAAGACATATAAATAGAATAAACATAACATAAGGTGTGCTAAGGTGGTTTTGGGCGATACATCGATGTTAAAAAAAAACGGTGTTTTATTTGCGTCGCAAGAACAAGCGTCAAAAGTTTATGTAAATGGTGATAAAAAAAACATCGATACATCGTTCATAAACATCGATATATTCAACATCGATGTTTCACTTTTGAAAACATCGATATCCTAACATCGATGTTTTTTATGAGCGATGTTGCATCCCTACCGAAACGTCGGAAAAACCAAAATCAAATAAAATTACCGCGCTTAAAACCGTTAAAACGTAGTTTTATTATATCCCATAGGAACTTTAATTTTTCGGGATCAAACGTATCTTATATGTTGACCAGAGATATATCCCTAGTCAACATATAGGACACAAAGAATTTTGTATGGTGGTAGTTTATAAGCGACTTCGTCCGCATCACGATCGCGATGTAGAATACTATCAGCGCCATCTAGTTTATTTAATATGATGATGAAATACGCTATGCTAGACACTGTTTTTGTAAGGTTTTACTTTTTCGCGAAATCTCGTCTTTTTATATACATACATACATAACTTCACGCCAGTTCCCTTGCGGGGTAGGCACGACCTTGCTTCTTTGACGTTCATAACTCTCGTCATGCAAGCTCGTCTGTTCTTAAGGGTCCTGACATCACCTTCTGCTAGTACACGATCAATTTGATCATGGAAGGTGTGTCGTGGCCTTCCATGACTTCTGCATCCATCCACTTTTGCATTGTATATCTGTTTAGTCATTCTTTCATCATGCATTCTTTCCACATGCCCGAACCACCGGAGCATTCCTTTCCTTACCTTCACCCCGACACTCTCTTTCAGACCAACTCTCTTTCTTCTCTTCTCGTCTTTTTAATGTATAAATTGTTTTATTGTATGATGATATCGGCAATATCAATACATAATTAGCTGCATATGCATATAATGAGCTGTTTAAGTAATTAAAGTTTTTATAACTATCCCACGGGAACTCTTTAATTTTTCGGGATCAAAAGTATCCTATATGTTGACCAGGAATATAAGCTACCACCATACAAAATTTCATTTAAATCGGTCCAGTCGTTTCGGAGATTAACCGGTACAAACGGACAGACAAGCAGAGAAACAAAAAATTTGAAAAAAATATCTAAATTAGTTCTATTTCACTTCTTACATCCCCCCCGACTCGGTTTTTAGCATTTTTTTTTTCATTGTACGGAAATTCAACCTCTACAGTTTTACTATATATATAGATAATGACAGAAATGACGTACTAAAATTTTATGCTGCAATATATCACCATAAATTCCTTACAAGCTTGGCAAGATAAAAAAGAAACGTTAAGCAAAAAATAGTATAAGAGATTGGAGCGAGCTGCTATGTAAATGAAGAATGCCTCTTTTTTGAAGTCGGTTAGAAATCAAATCACTTAATTTGTTCGAAAAACAACAAAGCCGCCGGCAAGAGCTGGCTAGCTACCGAGGGCAAGCGTGGCGGGTATACTTTTTTCTCATTGCAGGAGTTCAGCAGACAGGCAGACGGCCCACTTGATGGAAAGCTGTTACCATCGCCTATGGACATTTGCAACACCAAAGGTGCTACGAATGCGCTGCTGCTCTTTTAAACGAGACTGGAACCTGGTCACTAACGCCGGAACACAACTCAAGGTTGTTATGGCAACATACTTCAGACCAGGGGTGGTAGCCATACCACCTGGCTGTTGGTTGTTAAGTCGCCTCTTACGACAGGCCGCCCCAACGCAGGAAATTGTGTTCTCTCTCCGTTCCTGCACGGATACTGCCGAGCCCAGCAGTGGGATATTTGTTGTTTCAACATACAAATACCATTCCTAGTATTTCCTCTTCCATATTATACATACCAGTCATGAGGATTCTCTGGCACCCGGATCCTATGGTCGGTGTAAAAGGAGCTATCCACCACCCATTTGACGGCCGCCGCGTGGACAGGGGACTTCGGGACCTCTTGCACATGGGAGGGGCTCGGGGTTAAGTCCTCTTCTAAATCCATAACTACAGAAAACAGATCAATCACTTATAAGAAATAACCACAAATCATATATACATCTACTTGTCTATGATTTCAAAATTTACTCCAAAATAAGTCCAAAGTAAGTCATAACTGCTAACTGATTCCTGGTAAGTCCCTGGTAAGTCGTGGTAGCGTAATGGCTAGCGCACGCGTTCCAAGCTCAAAGGGCGCGGGTTCGATCCCGGCCGGAACGCATGTGCCACTTAGGCAGTTTTCTGATCTAATGTGCATATTGGTACAACTACTACGTGCTATTAACGGTGAAGGAAAACATCGTGATGCAACCCGCACACCGAGATAACCGACGTGTCAAACCTGCCAAGCCGCCTTGGACAAGCGTGGCGGGTATACTGTCCATTCCCCCTAGTGGGAGGCCCGAGCCCAGCAGTAGGACATTTATGGGCTGTTATTACTTATTACTAGGTGTAGAGGAATAAAAAGATGTTTGTCTACATTCTATTGAAGAGGAAAAGAAATTTCAAGGCAGGGATGAGGCTTTAAATATAATATTAGAATTAACACATGATTCATCGGATGAAAGTAAGGATGAGTATGAAATGTCTGGAATTGAAGAACATTAGTGATAAAAATTATGTTTAATATTAATATTTATTATTTTATTATCGTCTATTATTAATTTCATATTAAGTACCTGCATATAAAAATAATAAAAATATTAGTTTATTTATTTATGTGCTGACCGTACACTACTACTACTACAAACACAGAACTCGAACCTAATTTATCTTTTTTTTTATTGCAGGAGTTCAGCAGACAGGCAGACGGCCCACTTGATGGAAATCGGTTACCATCGCATATGGACATTTGCAACACCAAAGTTGCTACAAGTGCGCTGCTGCTCTCTTAAGGGAGACTGGAACCTGGTCACTAATGCCGGAACACAACTCAAGGCTGTTATCGCGGCATACTCTAGACCAGGGGTGGTAGCCATCCAGTCGGGCAAATGCCCTACCACCTGGCAAAATTATTTATGTGCTGACCGTACACTGCTACTACTACAAACACAAAACCTTCTCAAAGCTAATTTATCTGTACATAACTAGATATTAATATAAAGAGTTAATGACAAACACATACAATGTAACCAAATTAAACAACCAATGCTTGTGTTATGAATAATATATAACACACTCTGGGGATGATCCCAGAGACCCAGACCTTGGTAAATAATGGTAAGTTTCTTTAGAAGATTTATCATGTTAGGAATCATACATAGGACTTCTGTGTTTTACTTCGTTCACTCGTCCGCAGAGGCAGTCAGAGTATATACAGATCCAGAAATTATTACATATAGTAGCAAATGTGGAAAGAATGACTAAACAGATATACAATGCAAAAGTGGATGGATGCAGAAGTCGTGCAAGGCCACGACACACCTTCCATGATCAAATTGATCGTGTACTAGCAGAAGGTGATGTCAGAAGCCTCAAGAACAGACGAGCTTGCATGACAAGAGTTATGAATGTCAAAGAAGCAAGTGAGGTGTGTAAGAATAAGCCTAAATGGCGCTCTGTTGTACGTGCCTACCCCGCAAGGGAACTGGCGTGAAGTTATGCATGTATGTAGTACCAAATGTTATTCAGATCCCTAGACAACGTAAATTATGGTCAAAACTTACAATCATTCTGGCACGGCAAGCTGACCAGTTCCTCATCGGGCTTCAGCACATCGAGGATATTGATCTTCTTTTCAGCAGCTCTAATTTGGACGTTAACTTGAACCACACCTTCCCCACGAATGCATTGCTCAACAAGAGTTTTGTGGCTTTCCAACTGGAAGAATAGACATGTTACCATTAGATCATTAGTCTTGATGCACAAATTATGCTAAACAATACTTTAAAAAAAACTTCGTTTAAAAAAACCGACTTCAAAAACTAAAAAGTATAAAATAACTTATTTCTAAAGCTATTATTATTAATATATATTATCTAAAACATCTCGAAGTCGGTGCAAAGTAAAACATAAAAATTACTATATTTTGAAAATTACTATAAGCACCGACTTTAAGATGTTTTAGATCATATATATTAATAATAATAGCTTTAGAAATAAGTTATTTTATACTTTTTGAAGTCGGTTTTCTTAAAGAAGTTTTTTAATTTTTTTGTTACTTTTTAATGTCTAGCTATGTATGGGTAGACCTACGAAAGGTACCGCGCTCCTTAGAAAATATAGGTCCCAAGAAATGGGAACAAAAAAATGTTCGTAAAATGAAAACTACTGAGCCAAATTATGTTAAAATTTTAAGGGAACAAATGGCAACTATTCTGCATCAAACTAAACAAGAATCACGTAAATCGGATTATAAATCTGAGCGTAATCGGTGTACATATGGAACGGAATGGAAATTTTTTCATAAAAAATGTTCTTAAAATGAAAACTACTGGGCCAAACAATGTTAAAATTTTAAGGAACTAAATGGAAGTTATTCCGCGTCAAACAAAAAAAGAATCACGTAAATCGGATCATAATTCTCGGAGTAATCGGTGAACATACATAAAAAAACCGACGACCTTTTTTTAAAGTCGGTTAAAAATACTTACAATTTTAGCATCCTGCAGCCAGAATGTGAAGTCTGAGAGATCAGCCCCAAGTCGCTTCTCAAGCATTGATCTCAACTTAGAAAGTCTAGTCCTTATATCCATAAGTTGTACTATAACTTCTTCTGGAAAACATCATAAGCTTTTAAAACTTAAAATCGACTTTAAAAGAATGCAAATGTAACTAAATAACCCTTTTTTTTTCTACAACTTATATCACAAATAGCCACTTGTATCACAAATGGCTACTTGTATCACAAATAGCCACTTGTATCATTATGGCCATTTCTGTCATGAATAGCTAATTATACCACAAACAAGTACTTGTATTTATAATACAAGTACTTGTTTGTTGTACAAGTTGCTATTCATGATTTGTATAAGTGGTAGCTATTTGTAATAGCTATCAGCGTCACAAATGGCCGCTTGTAACACAGAGGTGATACTTAACAATGTAGTAGTTAAATTTCCATTTGGATTTAGACTTACCAGAACTATCATTACTCTGCATAGTGTCATCATCATCGGGTGCATCCGAGAACACTGCCAATGGTGTCTGCAAGATCTCTGTGCCTGATTGCATTAAGCCTGGAAATACACAAAATCAAAATATGAAATATTAAAGAAGAACATGGGAGAAGACTAGTAACAAAAAAAGCATAATCCTCCCTTGACAGTCAGGTAAAAATAGCCCAGTAAAAGTGTTACTTGGAAATGCTCCTGTGGAGAATCAGTCGTCCAGACCTCAGTTAAAGCCGATTTACGATTGATCCAGACACTGAGTTCAAATTCGAAGGAAGCCAGTGCTGACTTCATACTGGCATTGTATAAATTGATTTGAAGTGAGTACAACACACCCAAGTCAGTGCTAACTTCAATAGTCCCTATTGAATTATTTGAAGTCAGTCTATTCTAATCTGGTTTTGGCAATTTGGCTTCAACACTACTGGCGCTGATTCCGCCAATGTTACAGTAACAGAGAAGAATGTCAGCTGCGGGTTATTGGCAATAACAGCTCAAAAAAATTTGGTCAGTTTTTTTTCCAATTGTGATTTCTGTGATCCTTAGGATATCAAAACATAAAACAGAGTTAAATTGACTTTTTTTTATTGCATGAGTTCAGCAGACAGGCAGATGGCCCATTTGATGGAAAGCGGTTACGATCGCCTACGAACATTTGCAACACCAAAGGTGTTACAAATGTGCTGCTGCTCTCTTAAGGGAGAGTGGAACCTGGTCCTTAATGCCGGAACACAACTCAAGATTGTTATGGCGACATACTCTAGACCGGGGGTGGTAGCCATCCAGTCCGGCAAATGACCTACCACCTCGCTGTGGGTTGTTTTGTCACCGCTTACGACAGACCGCCCGGCCGCAGGAAATTGTATTCTTTCTCTGTACCTGCACGGATTGGATGATGACAGGGTGAGGGAAATCTCCTGGTAAAATATCATAAAGGGGAGTAATAACTTTTGGGCAGTGAAAAAAGACGTGATCCAAAGTGCCTTCATCTAAGCAGCACTTACATTGAGGAATGGTCTCCAATTCAGTAGAGGTATTAACATAAATCTTATTATAAATAGGTCTAACAAATTTCCATTATCCAGATTGGCAGTCATTTCATAAAAGATTGCAATATTTCGGTATTCAAGAAATAATGTAGATACATTGATATGGCCAAAAATGTTTTATCCCTGCAGGAACGGAGAAAGAATACAATTTCAAACAACCCACAGCCAGGTGGTAGGGTGTTTGCTTGACTGGATGGCGACCACCCCTGGTCTAGAATATGCCGCCATAACAACCTTGTGTTGTGTTCCGGCATTAGTGACCAGGTTCCAGTCTCCTTTAATAG
The DNA here is from genome assembly GCA_019925095.2 of Dendrolimus kikuchii. Lineage (NCBI taxonomy): Eukaryota > Metazoa > Arthropoda > Insecta > Lepidoptera > Lasiocampidae > Dendrolimus > Dendrolimus kikuchii. The sequence continues at coordinate 774,619 of CM034388.1, read as the reverse complement.
AGCAGCAGCGCATTTGTAGCACCTTTGGTGTTGCAAATGTCCATAGGCAATGGTAACCGATTTCCATCAAGTGGGCCGTCTGCCTGTCTGCTGAAAAATGAAAAAATGTATATCTAATTTCTTAAAACTCTTCAGGTGATCAGAGGGCTGGTGCTTACCTCGGCCAACGGATCAGTATGGCGATCCAGCGAGGAAACGTAGCCAGCCTTCTGGGCATCTTACGCATAGAAGATGGTGATCTAGGCTCAGTATTCTACTCATAGTCGAGTAGAATACAATACAAATATGTTAAGTTTTGTTGCATTGTATTTGATTATATGTAATTCAATATTTCTTAATAAACATAGTTTGTTTATTTCAAATAAACACATGTATGAGGACAAGGTATATTATCATTCTAGAGTTATTATTTATTTTTATTTATTTTTAAAAAGTATCTGACAGTATAACCATAAATTTAAGGCCTAACAATAAATCTAAACCAAAACTGGATACTTATAATTTAGAAAAAGGAACAGAAACAAATGGTAAGCTACACTACACTAAAATTAATTATTCGATATATCTAATACTGTGAAACTTTTGACGGGAAAACTAAATCACTAAGTCTAAATACGATATACGAAATATATATACGAATATATATACGAAATATATACACTATATGTACACAAAATTGCGGTTCATCATATATTCAATTATAAAAATGCCATAAAACAACCATCATTCTGATTAATAAGTCTCCACTGCTTCTTGCAAACCAATGTGTACCTTCTTTGTCCTTTTGGCATACATACATACATAACTTCACGCCAGTTCCCTTGCGGGGTAGGCACGAACAACAGAGTGCCATTTAGGCTTATTCTTACACACCTCACTTGCCTCTTTGACATAACTCTTGTCATGCAAGCTCGTCTGTTCTTAAGGCTCCTGACATCACCTTCTGCTAGTAAACGATCAATTTGATCATGGAAGGTGTGTCGTGGCCTTCCACGACTCCTCCTCGTGCCTCCTTTTGGCATGAGTTATTAATAAAAATGTATTTGTCAAATTACATTAATCAGTTGTTTGAAAGCATTCTTATTAGGACGTTCAAGTTTTGATTGATTTAGTTCACAGATTCTTTTAAATAATGATACATTGAATGCAAGAATAGCCTATGATGATATATAGTTATGTAGAATTACATAGAAGCTTTCAAAATTACATTTGTCATTCCTAGTTCTAGGACAAAATACATAAAGGCTATGTTCCATTAGAGACTCACAACAACCACATTCACAACTGCGATTTTTCCCGTTCCACTTACTTGCCGACATTACAACTGTAAGCCCAAGTGGAACGGTTATTCAACGCACCTCTTGACATAGGTCTTTTTGTGTGATTGAAAATGATGACATCATTAGTGACATTTTCGCCACGACCATAACAACCGCAGTCGCCTTGTGGAACGGCTAACTGAGCATTTTGGGTGTTGTGAGCTACTAGTGGAACGCGCTGAAAGTACAATGAGAGTGTAAAATATTCTGTTATCATTCTTAGATTGTAGGTACATGATAAAAAGATTTCACAATGTCTGTTTGACCAATCCGCTGATCAGATTGATGCCTGTCTCTTACTGATCAATATAGCAATCCAAGGATGTAATGTTACCAGTCTTCTAGGTACCTTACCCAAAGTAGACCGTTTTTACAGCTTGAATTAAAGAAGAAGACAGTCCATCTGATGCTAAGTTTATGACTGCCTTCTTTCTTACACCTTTGGGACCTAAGTTAATTGTAGGTAATAGTTTTGACGAACAAAAAGTAAACTAAGAAACTTAATATTAATGTATTGAGTTTGGTTACAGTACCTATTTAAATATAACGTAGATTTATAAAATATGTAAACAAGTTTTTATTTATATTTGTTTTTAAAAACATACCTAAATCGGACTCCGTGACGTATTGAGGTATCACTGATAAAGGATCTGAACACTCCACAACAGTATCGTCAAAACCAGCATCACCGCTTTCCATTTTAATCGTTCTCACATTTAATAAATCACTTATATCTGTAACCTCCATTATCAAGGAAGTTGTTTCTCAAATTATTCTATCTACGTATGTACGCTCAATAATAAAGTATCGAAGCTGTTTTTATGCAATTAACTTACAACTAGTTTAGGATTTCACAGATCGCGAGCGACTTATGCAATTATTTGTAGAAAATATATAATATTTTTGCGACAAGTTTAAAATTTTTAGGAAAAGGAAACTGATAATTTCTTTCACTTCCGCGTGCGCTCAAGAAAATTACGCCAGTAGTAGTAGTTGTTGTATTCGCCACAAAGGCAGGCAAAGGAATCTTTAGTCCATACAGCCAATTCTGATGTTTAAGTCTTCGTGTAGTAGTCGCGCAGTTGTATTGTAGGCTACAACTAACGCCATTCAACGGAGTTCTTGTGAAAACTCAAAAGGCTACATTTGACTATAAAGTTCACATTTCTCACAAAACACATAATTACTACTCAAAAACTATCAATATCCTACAACTATTGTTCATTTTAGAGTAATTTTACACATTTTTAGAAAATAAAACTGCACATCACAACGTCTCCTTTCAGTTCCCGCCAAAAACTCCACGACAATCATTAATTTTGACATTATCCGTATTTATCTGTGGAATTAAGATGGAGTAATAAACAACGTTTATAGACATTTTTTTTTATCATTTGTGTTTAAAGCTATTTTTATTTGTTTATTACAGCAAAAAATTATGTAAGATTAATTAGTGTTGAAGATTTGCAATCAATTTAGTGTCATCTAGCGACAGAAACTCATATCAGTAATATTTTTTTTCTTAATTTGGTTAGGTACGGTTTGTGCATTCAGCTAGAGTGACGTATGTTTCTTTGACTATCATAAAACGAGGGAAACAAATCACGAAAAGCTACAAAATTATACCGAAAATTTGGAAAACATGTATCAGAATAATTAATAAATATATACATTCAACTAAAATCAAAGCTTTATTTGGTTATTTACAATAAATGAATTTAATACACTCTATACATCAAATTTACAATCCATAAGTAATAAAGAAATACAAGTAGGAATAGAAACGGAAAGGGAAATTAAGGAGTCGTAAAGAGAAGTGTGATCATACAATAGTAATTAGGTTTGCTACTTGACGCTTATGGCTCTAGTTGTCTATACCTTTGGTCATATATTCAATGATCCGTTCTTTTGCGTTGACGAATATTTTTAGAATTCCGCAGTCAAAAGTCGAAAACAGAACCCTTATAATTTTGATATGTCAAAATGAGCACATCAAGTTTAGTTTTAAAAGGATTTTTATCATTATTAAAAGTTTTTTACATCTTTAGAATATAATAATATATGTAATTATAATTACTATGAGTTGACTTTTTTTTTTCAATATATTTTTTTATCGGCAGACAAACACACATTGTATATTCCCAAATTAAGCAAGTTACGCTTGTGTTATGAGTAATATACAACGGACTGCTCTGGGGCCGATCCCAGACACCCAGACCGTAGTAAATAACGGAGAAAATAAGTTTCCGAAATTTACTATACCAGGAATCGAAACCGGAGCCTTTGCGTTGCAGTGAGGTAGGCCGGCAATGATTTAGCCCGCTCAACCACAGAGGCCGTCAAATCTTACTAACTAATGATTTAAATTAATAATCATTAGACATCGGATTATATGCATTTGCATGTTTGCATATGCCAATGCATATAAATCTATTTTTATGGCGTTATTGCATATTTTGGTACTTTTTCATTGACAGTGCTTATTTCGGTAGTTATACGTGGTAGGCGTCTTGCATTATGCCGACGGCACGACGAAAAACTGATTGAACAGAGTAACGCCCTTCCGAGTTCACTATCGTAAAAGGTTTATGGGAAATTAAATGCAGTTTGGTATAAAAACCCCGATCTTAAAAGAATAAAGAAAATTGACGCATTTATCAACGGCACCGGACAAACTATCTGAAGAAGTCTCTGCAGAAATGGCGCCAAACTTCAAGTTCTGTCCGATGACGTCAGTTGACATCGAAAGGTCATTTTCAGCCAATAAATAAATATTAAGTCACAAGTTTGTTGCAGAAAACCTGGAAAAATATGTTATTGTTTACTGTCACAAGAATTATAATAAGTAAATTATTATTATAATCATTTATAATTAATATTAGGATATGTTTAATATATAAATATAATGTGAAAATAAACTTAAATTCTAATTAATCTAATAATAAATGGTTTATTGATTGTGTATATTTTATGCATATTTCGCCCCTTTTTAGTGCATATTTCGCCCCTTTTTAGTGCATATTTTGCCATTTTGATAGTGCATATAATCCGATGTCTAATAATCATATTATAGTAGTGATGACAGTATGAAAAATATAGGCAGATTTTTATATATATCGTAGATTACGATCTAAACATGTCAAAAATAAATTGTTTTAATTAAAATAATAAATATTAATTTATATTTTTGAGAAATAAAATTGTTACATTGCAGCCATTAGTCACGTGACAATGAACGCCAATCAGAGCGCGTGACGTCATAGTGTGCAAACACAACAAGTTGTTAATGAATTCTCAGTGAAAATTCATCGTTTTCCAGTAATTTTGCTATAAAATAATAGTATTTCCATTGTTATACACTGTGTTCATACGACTACAACTACAAGTTATAATAATCGCAAGATTTATAAAGATAAAACCAGTAATTTGTCAAAAATCGATGTTATTATGCTGGGTGCCTTTTTCGCAACTAACACCAATTTGTGGTCTTAAAACTTCTGTGTAAGTATATAACATCACAAACTACTACGGATACTACGTATTATAACATTAAACAATAGCACCTAGTGTTAAAATTGTGATTAAGATATGGCAAAGTATTATTTTTTAATAATTATTTTTGAGGTTATGATAATTTTAATATTCGTAAATGTTGATGCTAATGGTGAAATTTCTTTTGTAGATCATCGCAAGTATATTATGGAGATGACGCCATAAGTTATGTGCATTTGAAACGTGATTGCAAACTTCTGTATTGTAAAGTGTAAAATATACCCAGATCATAAAGTGCTATCGAAATTATCGTCATCGCAGGAGTGAAGAACCTTAGTTATTGGAAAAAATCGAAGCTATCATAACTGTGAACTAGTTTAAAATATGTAGTAGTAACCCTAGTTTACCATCAAATTCAAATGTACTCATAAGTTTTTAAAAGAAGCACAATAAACGAAACTTGAGGATTGTGCATTATTTAAATATCAACATAATTCTGTTCTCAGTGATACAGCCAGCTCTTTAATGTATCAACTTGTTTTAAAATATAATGAAAAATGTGAGTCATTTTTAAGAAATGCAGTAATATCAGATGCTGTCATTAAAAAATTTAAGTGGAAACAAGAGAGCAATTTAAAAGCAGTCTTTGGCATGAATTAAGATATGGATGGATACCAGCATCACAGGCTTTTGAAGTAAGTAGATGCAAGACCCACAGTCAGAGAAAATTTGGAGCTGAAACTTCATTAAAAAAATTAAGAAATGTGGTCTCATATTAAGTCAACAATATCCAATGACTGCTGGTTCACCGGATGGTACATGTGAAAATTGCATAGTAGAAATTAAGTGTCTCTACAGTACAAACCATATTCAAATTATATTAAAGATGGGAAGCCTACAAACAAATATGCTCAATTACAAATATAAATATATTTGACTGCTGTGGAAACATGTATATTTTGTATAGAGGATCCAAATTTTTCTAATAGTAAAAAATTTAAACTTTCTGTATAGCAATCAGTTATGAATATGTTAATGATCTTAAATGGTAACAGTTTGTTACCATTTTGGAAATGCCATGTGTATCCATTACTTTATCAAAGCATATAAAGTAACCACTAGGTAGGTTCTGATCTCATCATTTTATAATAAAATAAAACACAAAATGATTTTGGAGTTTTATTTAATGAGGCAATCTTATAAATTAACTAAACTACCATGCTCTAGGACTAGGGTAACTAGGTTAGTTCATGACTACTTAAGGCCGGTTCCTATATCTTACTATTCACTCACGCAACCATCAGTTGAATCTTGACATTATTTGTATGAAGCTTATGTCAAATTTTAAGCGATGGTAAGGTAAAGGAACTCTATAAGATATATGAACCAGCCATTAGTGGACTTATCATCTATGAAGTAAAATTGTTCATGGAAAAGATATTTATTTACATATTTTTTATTTGTATGAAAGATTTGATCTGGATGTGTTGAGCGGAATGGTGATAGTGAGGACTCTGTGTGAGTAGCGGATGAAGTATATAAAGACAGAGTGTCACAGTGACTTCTTCCATTATTAATTTCTTTGAAACTGCTTATACTGGATCCAGATGGCCTTAATGATTTCACTTAAAATGGAAATGAAACTGATTTTTGTGAAGACTACTAGTGATCCTGCCTGGTCCACAGTCTGGCTTAGCTTAATACTGGATTGAGTAGCTTTACTTCTATATTTATGTGTCATCAGTACTTAAACAGATTTATTTGCTGTTCTAAGACCTTGTAAACCTTCTTCCTGGGGTAAAACTGAAAATAAATTGACAATATTATTATTAGATTGTTTCAAGAAAATTAATATTGGAGCTACTCACTATTAATGTAAGAACCTGTGGTTGTGTTAGAAGTATTTTCAAGAATTAAACTAGCACCACTGGTACTGGCTAATATAGTAGTACTTTCAACTGATTTATTTACACAGTTTCTTAATAGCATCATCTTTTGTTCTTTATTGTTATATATGCTCGATTTAGACTGCTACAAGTTCGCTTTCTTCTATCTGTCTTACAATCAAATTTACTAGGTAAACAGCTTGGTTTCAAACGTAAGTGTGATACAGATCCCATTATTTGATATTATACGTAATTTTCCATATCATTTGGTAACGTAGAATTATAAATAGGGCTGATAAACACTTACATCAAAATGATCTTCACAAAAATGTGGCCACTTTCTCCTCATTTGTTTACCCCTTAGACACGTAAAAAAACAGTTTCTGTGGTGTTTTTATCGTTGTACTGATACACTGCGGTACTATACAGTGTTTGTAATAATTAGTATTCATTTATTATTATGTATTTTTTAAACTTTTGATAACACTTCAACCAAACAGATGTTTGTTTTGCACACCGTGACGTCATGCGAGACGCCATGACAGCTTGACGCGTTTTCGTTACGAAATGTCAAAATATTTATAAAATTCCTAAATAAAATATGTTCATGTTGTTTTTTTACTGAAATATTAATATTTTGACTAAAATAGACCATAAGGCACAATATAAACCTGTTTCTCAAAAAGTGTCAACTGAAGCAAAATATAGAATACTGCTCAATTTCACAAACACAGACCCAGTACTATTTGACAATAAAAACTGTCTTGTATATAGACACAGGGACGACAAACATACCAATTTTATAAGATTTCTGTATTTCCCAAAATGGCTCAAGAACCCTCAAATGTTTGGAGTACAGTAAACAGGCTAATGACTCCCCCTAGATGGAAAGTGTTTACCGTCGCCAATGGAATATGTTACCAATATATTGTCGGCTTAGGAGGTGGTTGCTGACCAATGCCTTACCTGGCTCTGGATTCTTTGTCGCCTCTTACGACAAGCCACGCCGCCGGAAGCATTCACATTCTTTATCCGTTCCTGCACGGATAAAATTCTAATCATTTACTGTATACGCCTAGTCATCGCAGCGGACAACGAACTACTGGCTAGCGCAACGCGGGAGCGCACATATTAATAGTAGCTCTATCTCGCTCGCATATCATCCCTCTCGCTTACACATTGTGCTATATACTGTACTAGCTGTACGACTTGTTAATATTTGTACTTAAGGTTACAGTTTCCAAAAATAAATTGGTCAACATCAGTTCACAGCAGCACTCGACAGTGAGTACTAATCTGCCATCTGAAGTATCATTTAACCTCTACCTCTTGCTGCTACAACTGTATCATATAAAAAACCTTTTTTTTTTGATGACGCAGGGGGAATGTCTTTTCTTGGGACACCATCCTCAGGCCTGGGGGGAAGGCTCGCCGAGGGATGTGTGGGACTCTTGATCGGCCGTATGCCCCCCATGACCTTCGAACGGAGGGCAAGGGGGATGGTCGGCCGTCAAACTACCCACTAAACCTAACCTGCGCCCCTAGCTCACACGCTTTTACAGGGCGCCACAGGAACTGGGCCAATAGGTACTACATCTGTGACGCCCCAACGCTTGTCGACGAACTCAGTATGTCCTGCGGGGAAGGACACCCTCTTCAACAACAGGGGGGGGGAAGTCCGCGGGATCCCCCACTTGTCCACGCGGCCCCCTGTGCTGGAATCATGGTGGAAGGAGACTTTGTGCGTAGCGGCGCCTGCGACCCCGTAGCCGCTTTCTGCGGAATCATATAAGCACCTCGGCGAACTCAATATTCATGCATTACGCTACGCTTGTACGCTATGTCGTGGTAGCGTAATGGCTAGCGCAAGCGTCCCAGACTCAGAGGGCGCGGGTTCGATCCTGGCCGGAACGCATGCACCACTTAGTCAGTTTTCTGATCTAATGTGCATATTGTTACAATTACCACGTGCTAACAACGGTGAAGGAAAACATCGTGATGCAACCTGCACATCGAGATAACCGATGTGTCAAACCTGCCAAGCCGCCTTGGACAAGCGTGGCGAGGGTATACTGTCCGTTCCCCTATAAAGGGAGGCCCGAGTTCAGCAGTGGGACAAGTAAGGGCTGCTATTATTATTTTTATTATATTTATACGCTACGCTTTAGTTCACTGAATAGACGAGCCGAAATAATAATAATAATATAATAATAATCGGCAGACAAACACACACATTGTATATCCCCAAATTAAACAAGGTACGCTTGTGTTATGTGTAATATACAACGGATTACTCTGGGGCCGATCCCAGACACCCAGACCATAGTAAATAACGGAGAAAATACGTTTCCGAAATTTACTATACCAGGAATCGAACCCGGAACCTCTGCGTTGCAGTGAGGTACGCCGACAAAGGCTTATCCCGCTCAACCACAGAGGCCATCAAAAATATAAATATATATATATATATATATATATATATATATATAGCTTCTTTCATTTATTTAGAGGAAAACCACCAACAATAACAGTAGCTTTCCTCTTATGATAAATATATTTATTAGTACATAGTACATATTAATGATCAATTAGCGATTTATAGTGTCAAGCTTAGCACACACTGCGATTAAACGCAAGCGGTTTACACAGAATAATCTCATGTAGCTGACTATCTATACTAGCGCATGAATCCCTAAAAGGTCTTGCAAATACTCATAGAATAAATTTGGATGCAGAAGTCGTGGAAGGCCACGACACACCTTCCATGATCAAATTGATCGTGTACAAGCAGAAGGTAATGTCAGGAGCCTTGAGAACAGACGAGCGTGCATGACAAGAGTTATGAATGTCAAAGAAGCAAGTGAGGTGTGTAAGAATAAGCCTAAATGGCGCTCTGTTGTTCGTGCCTACCCCGCAAGGGAACTGGCGTGAAGTTATGTATGTATGTACTTATGTATTGAGAAAAATATTAGGTAGTAAATTTCAATATATAAAATGTTAACCATAAACTATAATATTGAACTTTATAAATTTTAAAATTACTTTACCAGGTCAATAAATGATCCAAACATTTTTCATTACATTAAATAGTTGATTAATTTTGATTTTGGTTTTATATTAACACCTAAATAATAATTATTATTTTTTTAAATTTTTTTAAGGCGGGGGAAATGCTATTTACGCACAATACTGGGTCCTTTGCAAGGGATTAGACCATAGTTGATCATGAAGGCTTTCCCCTTTGACAAGGGGCAATCCGAACAATAATCAAGCCAGCTTGTGTGGAGACTCAGAGAAGTTGCACGGGCAACACCCACTACCCACTAAAACCACCATATGTGCCCCGCGCTTTTTATGAAGGAAAGGTTGAGACTTAGAACGTAGTTACGCCCAGTCCGATCCAGCGCAAAAAGTGCCTGAATGTGCCCCGGGAATCAGAACACATTCACTTCGTCAGCGGGGGTGATGAATCCTTTGCTCCCTTGATTGCTAAAGGCCCCCCGAAGCGGTATTATTCAGGATGGGAAGTCATGCGCATACCTGCGTCTACGTATGCCAGCCAACCGCCGGCGTCCGCGTCGAGTCGTATTAGTACGCGCAATAATACTCTTCTCCCTATCTTGTTCAGCGGCCTCTTTGAGAGACATTACCGTCTCACAAAAAGTAACCCCAGCCCCCCAGGTATCGCTGCTATGCAGCATGGCTGTCACCAGACTGCAGAGCGAGTCGATCGCTCCTACTTGTGTCTCGAGTTCGAAACGCTGCGGCGCCCATGCCGCGCACTCGACTAGCGTGCGAAACGCCGTGTCGGGTGCGCCGCACTGGCGGTATTCCGGGAAAGGCAAGCCCACAATGGTACACAGATACTTATCGAAACACCCGTGTCCGGTAAGTATCTGTGTCATCCTGAAGGTCAGGGCTCCGCTTTCGCGGGTGACCCATTCCATCAGCTGCGGCCTGATTGCCTCCACCGTGTAGCCGCCGGCCGCAGGGTTTTCCAACTCTTGAGACCAGCTGGCGAACATGGAAGCGGTTTCCCGCTTCCTGATCGCCTCGATTTCGACCTGGCAGAAGACCAGGCCGCGAGCGAGAGCATCCTGCCGGGAGCGCCGCACTTTAGCCAGTATGTCCGCCTGGAGAGGCCAGGGCGGATCGCCTGCCAAAAGTGTCGACGCCGTCCACGACACTGTACGGTACCCTCGAATGGTCCTCACGGCCAGAACCTGCTGCACCCGGTGCAGCAGAGTTCTGTTGTGGCGGTGAAGTGCAACGGACCAAACGGGTGCACCGTACAGGGCCATACTCCGAAACACCTAAATATTATTTTTTTTGAGGCGAGGGATAATGCTTAGCCGATTTACGCACAAACTGGGTCGTTGCTAGGGGAACGACACGCGTCGGTCGGGGGCGATAACACTGCAGCAATAGTATGCTCTTGGCAGCGCTCCGTCCGCGATCGACGTCACAGAATAGTGTGGAAGACTCCGAGCGTTGCTGCACGGGCGAGCAACCCCAATACCCACTAAAAACCCCTCCTCCCTGTCGACCCTGCGCTTTTGTTTGTGTTGGAAAGGCTGAGATTTAGAACATAGTTACGCCCAGCCGATCCAGCGCAATAAAGTGCCTGGAGTGTGTCCTGGGAGAACACACCCCACTTCGTTGTGCGGGGGTAGAAGGTCCTTTACTCTCCTAGCAAGCTAAATGCCCCCCGCGGTAAACCGAACAAACACCTAAATAATACATTAACATTAAACAACTGCTTGTGACCACAGCCATTGCAACCTGTTAGAACTTAAGATTTATCAATGGCACTTTAAGGAACACAATAGTCAAAATCAGTCAATATTTTCTTAAGTTTTCGCGACTTGTATACATAATAAAACTACGTTTTAACGGTTTTAAGCGCGGTAATTTATTTGATTTTGGTTATTCCGACGTTTCAGCCACTTTTCAGTGGCCGTGATCACGGTAGACAAAGATGTCGTGCACCGGAACACAAACCAACTTGACTGATAATTACTTTTATTTTTCCTTCCACCCATTTTAATATTATATAAAATTATTAGAGCTAGGCATGTTTGCTGAAGAGTTTCTTGCGCCGCTTCTTCTCTTCAAGCTATAACATGTTGCGATGATAAATTAGATTACGCTCCCATAGAGTAAATGTTAACCATAAACAAAAATTTAAACTAAATAATTAAAATAAAGAACAAGTTGGCGGTAGGCTAAATAAAACTTTAACAATACTCGTTGACACTTGACATCTCTGTCTTCCGTGATCACGGCCACTGAAAAATGGCCGAAACGTCGGAATAACCAAAATCAAATAAATTACCGGGCTTAAAACCCTTAATACGTAGTTTTATTATTAGTCAATCACATAAACTTTTTATAAAACTACATACATACATACATACATAACTTCACGCCAGTTCCCTTGCGGGGTAGGCACGAACAACAGAGCGCCATTTAGGCTTATTCTTACACACCTCACTTGCTTCTTTCACATTCATAACTCTTGTCATGCACGCTCGTCTGTTCTTAAGGCTCCTGACATCACCTTCTGCTAGTACACGATCAATTTGATCATGGAATGTGTGTCGTGGCCTTCCACGACTTTTGCATTGTATATCTGTTTAGTCATTCTTTCATCATGCATTCTTTCCACATGCCCGAACCACCGGAGCATTCCTTTCCTTACCTTCACCCCGACACTCTCTTTCAGACCATCTCTCTTTCTTACTTCGGTATTACGAACGCGGTCCGCGAGCGTCACTCCGCAGATTTTGCGCAGTGCTCGCATCTCGACCGCGTTTACCGCGTTACTTCCATGCTCTCTCTTCCATACCCAACTCTCGCTTCCATACGTTTAACAATAATATGTTTTGGATTCAGGTTGGATAATTTGATTACACTAAAGCTATTTAGAACTGTAATTTTCGGTTTGAATGTTACTATTTTAATAAAACAATATTTGGTGAACATTTATCCATTTTGACAAGCAAAAAGAATTTATGAATGTCAAAGAGGCAAGTGAGGTGTGTAAGAATAAGCCTAAATGGCACTCTGTTGTTCGTGCCTACCCCGCAAGGGAACTGGCGTGAAGTTATGGTATGTAAAAAGAATTTAAATACAGAACGTACAATTATTCTGATCAGTGTATATTTGTTTTGGAACGTGACACGTTGTTTTTTAGGCAACTCGGTTTAGAGTGGATTAAATTATATGAAGTTAATATATTTCACTCGGTACTTAGTCTTAGGGACAAAAACATATTTTGGTGAGCATAACATTAATTGTAAATATTTCCTTCTAGGTAAAATATTGTTGATATAATTCCAGTCTAATATTACACCAGTTGTTAGTATTGTGCAATTTATCTACAACTCCACATATGATTATTGTTTTAAGTGTATACAATATGATTTCACATTCTATGAGAGAGCAAAAATTGAAATAGTTTCGAAGTTATTCAAACTATATGTATTATATAGTTTGTTCTAGACTAGAACATTACAATGAATTGGAATTTTAAAACAGTGTTTTCATACTTCTTTAGTTTTCTTCCATATTTCCAAACGTCTTCAAGTACAGGTATGTTTTATTATATACTAGCATATGCCCGCGACTTCGTCCACACTTGACCTGAAATTCACGCGGGTTTCTTGGAACACAAGATTGTTACAGTTATTTAATACCATAGTTGTTATTTTCATGTTGCCGTTTAAAGTTAATAATTAATTTTGTTATGTGCCCTCTTATTTCTAAGCGATACAATCGACCATTTACTTAGTTGAAAAATAATGTTATATTATTTATTCTGTGATTAGCGCCTGTTTTGTATAAAGTCGTTGTCTATATTTTGCAATAATTTTGATACAATATTTATCCTTTATATATATTTTTTTAGTTTATGGCTTGGCAACTAGGCCTTTAAGCCAGGCGCAGTTGTATTGTAGGCTACAATCCACACCATTCAACGGAGTTCTTGTGAAAACTCAAAAGGCCACATTTGACTATACAGTTCACATTTCTCACAAAACACATAATTACTACTCAAAAACTATCAATATCCTACAACTATTGTTCATTTTAGAGTAATTTTACACATTTTTCGAAAATAAAACTGCACAGCACAACGTCTCCTTTCAGTTCCCGCCAAAAACTCCTATTTTGCAATAATTTTGATACAATATTCTTCCTTTATATTTCTTTTGAGTTTATGGCTTGGCAACTAGGCCTTTAAGCCAGGCGCAGTTGTATTGTAGGCTACAATCCACACCATTCAACGGAGTTCTTGTGAAAACTCAAAAGGCCACATTTGACTATACAGTTCACATTTCTCACAAAACACATAATTACTACTCAAAAACTATCAATATCCTACAACTATTGTTCATTTTAAAGTTATTTTACACATTTTAAGAAAATAAAACTGCACAGCACAACGTCCCCTTTCGGTTCCCGCCAAAAACTCCCTTTATCCTTTATAATGTAGTGATTGTGTACAGATTATAAATCATAATCTCTCAATTTTATATAGACGATAGGTATTTACTATATTTTGTTTTCAGATTGGCAGGCGCGATAGATTTGTACTGCGTTCGGTTTGTTTTATTACATGTAAAACTTTAAGGATAGTATTTTGTATAATGTCTTATTTAAAATATTATCTAAATATTCCAAACAATAATGTATTGGATTCTTTACTTATTTTGTCTTAAAATAATTGTTTTTTTTCTTCTTACTTTAATATCTATCGATTTTCAACAGGTAAAACTCCAACTGTCATGGAATATGGTCCAGAATACATTCTTAATATGCAAATCATCTTACTCGAGATACCTTTGGGAGCAACTAATGCCATACTCTACTACACTTATGGCGACGGTAAGACGTATTAATATTACGAAGGGTATTAGTATTTAGGACGAGTATCCTCTGTCTATGAGTTGTCCGTCATAATGCATTAAGTCAAGGCGCCATTACGGTTAAAGGGAAATAATGAAAGAAAATAACGCGATAACGCGTGTTACTGTCATCCACCAAACAGCCGCTTCAAGCGATATCGCGTCTTACGGCTTGTCGCTTGTCATCAAACAGTCTTCGGGCGATTATTAAAAAAAAAATATATATGGGGAGAATCGAATATATTTATTATTCTATTAAACGGGCTTTATAATGATAGAATAGAAACAACGATTTATTAATAACTTGTGGTCGCCCGTAGTCGAAATTCGACTATAATAATTAATTTAAATTATAAATTTGAACATTATTAAGGTTCTGTTGTCATAGACTATAGTATATTTCTATAATCACAGATTCGGCCAAGGCTACTCTGTTAATTTGACTTTAACAATAAACAAAACAGTATATATGCGTGTGTGTGTCAAATACATGGTAGTGTGTGTAATGTGTTTTTATTGATTTATCATTTAATGTATTTTTTATACATACATACATACATACATAACTTCACGCCAGTGTCCTTGCGGGGTAGGCACGAACAACAGAGCGCCATTTAGGCCCATTCTTACACACCTCACTTGCTTCTTTGACATTCATAACTCTTGTCATGCACACTCGTCTGTTCTTAAGGCTCCTGACATCACCCTCCGCTAGTACATGATCAATTTGATCATGGAAGTTGTGTCGTGGCCTTCCACGACTTCTGCATCCATCCACTTTTGCATTGTATATCTGTTTAGTCATTCTTAGTCTTCTAAACTACTAGACAAATATATCCCTATTATAATATTATAAATGCGAAAGTAACTCTGTCTGTCTGCCTGTTCCGTTTTCACGGGCTGATTTGGCTGTATATATATATATATATATATATATATATATATATATATATATATATATATATATATATATATATATATATATATATATATATTCGATGCCGAGCATGAAGATAGAATACTTTTTATCCCGAAATATGGGATAGTTTCCGGGATAAAAATATATTTGTCTCTCTGTTTGTCATACTTTTACTAAAAAACTACTGGATTGGTTTGGCTGAAATTCGGCATATATGTAATTTTAATACCGAGGGCGGACACGGGATGCTTTTCATCCCGGATAATGGGATCAATTTTGGATACATTTATGTAAACGTTATCCCAGAAAGTAGGATAGGTTTTTTTGTGATTTGCCATTTTGATCATTTTGGTCATACTGGTGTACATATGTAGTTTTAATACCGAAAATGGGCATAGATACTATTAATCAAGATACATTTAGATAGATGACAAGACAAGACACAGATAAATAGATGTTTAGAAAAGGATAGATAGTAAATGAAAGAAGATGAAAATTATGCGTTCCAGAAGATTTTTCCGGGTATACCAGGCCATTCGCCGCGAAAAAAAATTGTGATGTTTATGGACCTAATGCAGTATCTGTGAGAGTAGGGTAAATTTGGTTTAAGCGTTTTCAATCCGGAAATTTTGATATCAAAGATGCACGTCGTTCTGGTCGCCCTGTTACGGACAAAATTGATGCCATTTTTGAAAAACTGGAGCAACATCGGCATATTAGTAGTTACGATGTAGCTGGAGAACTGGGAATTGACCACAAAACGCTTTTGGCGCATTTGAAAAAAGCTGGGTACACAAAAAAGCTCGATATTTGGGTGTCTCATGAGCTCACTGAAAGAAACCTAATGAACCGTGTACTCATTTGTGATTCTTTATTACGACATAATGAAACCGAATCATTTTTGAAGAAGCTGATAACTGGTGATGAAAAGTGGATCACGTACGACAAGAACGTGCGAAAATGATCGTGGTCAAAGGCCGGTCAGGCTTCACAGACTGGCGAAACCCGGGTTAACTCGCAACAAAGTGATGCTGTGTGTATGGTGGGATTGGAAGGGCATTATTCATTATGAGCTGTCACCGCCAGGCAGGACCATCGATTCTGGACTGTACTGCGAACAACTGATGAGATTAAAGCAAAAAGTTGAGAGAAAGCGGCCGGAATTAATCAACAGAAGGGGTGTGGTTTTTAACCACGATAACGCTAGACCTCACACATCTTTAACCACTTAGCAAAAGTTACGAGAGTTTGGCTGGGAGGCGTTAATGCATCCGCCGTATAGTCCTGACCTTCAGATTTTCACCTGTTTCGGTCTCTGCAGAATTCCTTAGGCAGTGTCAGATTAACATCACAAGAGGACTGTCAAAACCACTTGTCGCAGTTTTTTGTTCAGAAGCCCCAAAATTTTTATAGCAATGGGATCACGTCCCTACCTACAAGATGGCAAATAGTTATATAGGCACCTACATACTTTAGTCAAATGTAAATAAACTTTGTAAAAAAAACTTTTGAATTTTTATATAAAAGAAGAAACTTATTCCCCAACCTAATATATATTATCAAGTATAATATTTTAAAATAATTTCCAATTAGCCAGACAAATCTGACGTGCCAAACATCCTCCCAGACTCGTTAAGAGTTCCGTTGGGAGAGGAAGTGCGACTGGATTGCTTATTTTTAAAAATTATATTTCAGGCTCGAAATCACAACATCTAGAAACTAAAAACAATACTAAAAATAGTAAAATATTTAAATTATCCAGAAAAATTTCTGATCTGTGGAGCAACATGGAACAAGAAAAAGATTTTAAATTATTTGTTGATATAAATTATCATAATAATACATTTTGTAGCACAGTGTTTATAACTAAATTTGTATATGATTATTCATTAACATGTAAGTATAACCATGTTACAACTAATAATTAAGTACATGATGTTTAATTAGTAAAAAGGTGAGTTCTGTGAATCAACAACTCATATAATCCACTTATGAACATAGATTTATTTTTTATTGCATGAGATCAGCAGACAGACAGACGGCCCACTCGATGGAAAGCGGTTACCATCGCCTATGGACATTTGCAACACCAAAGTTGCTACAAATGCGCTGCTGCTCTCTTAAGGGAGACTGGAACCTGGTCACTAATTCCGGAACACAACTCAAGGTTGTTATGGCGACATACTTTAGACGAGGGGTTGTAGCCATCCAGTCGGGCAAATGCCCTACCACCTGACTGTGAGTTGTTTTGTCGCCTCTTACGACAGGCCGCCCGGCCGCAGGAAATTGTATTCTTTCTCCGTTCCTGCACGTATAGATCACATAATATACTTATTAATGATTCATACTGAAAGACTAGGCTACACGCTTGCAACATAAAAAAGTGTCAAATGCAGCTGTCATTTTAGTCCAGGTAATTAAAAATCAAAGTATAGTTTTAATACTTTTCGAATTAACCAAGTATTAATCTCAATTAGAGGTACTTATAAGAAACCATATAGTACTAAAAGTTTTCCTCTCAAAGACGATCAAGATGGATTATTGAGGTTAGACGGATGATATTGTTACGACCTAGACGCCGACAAAGACAAATTCACACCTGCATACTGTAATGTATGTGTTACTTTTTATATTTTACCAAAGGTTTAATTTTTCCCATCGGTTTAACAATTTCTCCAGTATAGTATCTTAAAATTAATTGACAATCCATTATTTCATGATTACTAAAATATTTTTGATAACACACATAACTAATGCACGAAATTGCACTACCCGTATCTATCTCCATTGATAACATTGTATTATCGACACTGATGTTTATGGTGTATGGTCCAAGCTTATTTACTTTTTTTACACATAAAGAGTAGTTGTTTACCTCGTCACTACTAATATCTTCCTCTATAGTACCTTCCATTTCTTCATCTTGGACATTATACATTGATGAAGAAGATCGAATTCGCGGGCACATTTTCTTCAAATGTCCCTCTCGGTTGCACACTCGACAAACGTACCTTTTAAATTTACATATACTAGGGTTATGTTTTCCCCCGCAAACTTTGCAATTGAATAACTCAGCCGGAGTTAATTTTCCTTGCCTTGATGTAAGTGTCCGCCCGCTCGGAGTCGCAGGCAGAGCACATGCGCAAGACCCTGACGAGGGTTTGCGACGCGGCGATGCCTCGCGTCTCCAAGCGGCAGCCTCCGTGCAAGCAGGTCCACTGGTGGACCGAGGAGCTGGGCGAGATGCGAAAGGCAGTTCGCATCATCAGCCACAGGCTCAAACGCTGCAGGGCGCGCCGTCCTCCGGACTACGTCGCGGAAAATGGACTCGTGGGAGAGTTTAGGGAGGCCAGAAAGGCCCTTTCGATTGCAATACTGCAAGCGAAAGCCCGGGCTCGGGCCGAGCTCCTCGAGACGCTCGATCGGGATCCTTGGGGGCGTCCGTACCGTGGGGCCCGCAACACGTTGCGGCCTTGCACATCCACGGTCACGGAAACGCTCGAACCCGAGGTGCTCCGGTCGGTTATCGACGGGCTCTTCCCGGATCCGGGAAACTTCACTCCCCCCAGTATGGGTCCACCCGTTCCCGACACCCCCACGGACGAGGAGCCTCACTTCATCTCCGAGGGGGAACTAGACGTTGCCCTGGACCGGCTCCGGGGCAGGAAGACGGCACCGGGACCCGACGGGGTTCCAGGTCGACTCCTCTTCCTGGCCGCTAAACATCTACGCGGCCAGCTGCGGGAACTGTTCGAAGCCTGTATTCGCGCAGGTCGGTTCCCGTCGCAATGGAAGGAGGGTCGTTTGTGCCTGATTAGGTCGGCCTCCCAACGATCCGTCCGCCTTCAGGCCCATAGTGCTGCTGAACGAGGTCGCTAAGATCTTCGAAAAGATCTTGGCGGAGCGGCTCGTGAAGCATCTCGACGCTGTGGAGCCGGGGCTTTCAGAAACGCAGTTCGGGTTTCGGCGGAGGCGCTCCACGATGGACGCCTTCGAGACGCTGCGAACGTCAACGGACGAAGCCGTCCAAGCGAAGGATGTCGTTCTTGCGGTGTCGCTAGACATAGCGAACGCCTTTAATAGCCTCCCTCATGAGACGATCAGGGAGGGGCTCCGCGCGCATGGAGTCCCCCCGTACCTCACGAGGCTGTTGGGCGCGTACCTGCAGGATCGACATATCCTTTGGGAGGGCGGTGAGTCCGGCAATCCCGAGTTAGGCCGGCGACGCGTCGCGTGCGGCGTTCCACAGGGGTCGGTCCTCGGGCCGATTCTTTGGAACGTAGGTTATGACTGGATCCTTCGGGTTCCGGTCCTGCCCGGGGTAGGGCTGATCTGCTTTGCGGACGACACCCTACTCACGGCACGCGCTGCGTCATTTGCGGAATCCGTGGACGTCGCCAACGCCGGGTTGGCGATTGTCGTAGATCGAATAGCTAGGCTGGGCTTGAGGGTCTCCCCCGGGAAAACGGAGGCCATCATGTTCCATAGGAAATTTCGTAATCCCCCCGCGGACTTGACCGTTTCGGTCCAAGGGGTGGCCATTAGAGTAGGGCCCCAGATGAAATATCTGGGGCTAGTTCTCGATGGGAAATGGCTGTTCAAAGCGCACTTTGAGCAGCTAGTTCCCAAACTCGTCAAATCCGCGGGCGCACTCTCGAGGCTGCTTCCCAACGTAGGGGGCCCGGGAGGTGCGACGCGGAAACTTTACTCTGGCATCCTGAGGAGTATGGCACTGTACGGTGCACCCGTCTGGTCCATTGCACTTCACCGCCACAACAGAACCCTGCTGCATCGGGCGCAGCAGGTTCTGGCCGTGAGGACCATACGGGGGTATCGCACAGTGTCGCGGACGGCGGCCACCCTCCTGGCAGGCGATCCGCCCTGGCATCTCCAGGCGGACGTCCTGACAGTGGTGCGCCGCACCCGGCAGGATGCCCTAGCTAGAGGCCTGACCTTCTGTCAGGTCGAAATCGAGGCGATCAGGAAGCGGGAAACCGCCTCCATGATCGCCGTCTGGTCTCAAGAGCTCGACAACCCTGCGGCCTATGGCGGCTACACGGTGGATGCAATCAGGCCACAGCTGACGGAATGGGTCAACCGCACCAGCGGCACCCTGACCTTCAGGACGACACAGATACTTACCGGACACGGATGTTTCGATAAGTATCTGTGTCGCATTGTGGGCTGCTTGCCTTCCCCTGACTGCCGCCAGTGCGGCGCGCCCGACACGGCGTTACACACGCTTGTCGAGTGCGCCGCATGGGCGCCGCAGCGTTTCGAACTTGAGACGCACGTAGGTCCAGTCGACTCGCTCTGCGACTTGGTCAAGGCCATGCTGCAGAGCAGCGACAATTGGGAGGCTGCGGTTACTTTTTGCGAGACAGTAATGTCACTCAAGGAGGCCGCAGAACGAGACAGGGAGAGAAGTCCTGCAGCGCGTGCCAATGCGTCTTCTCGAGGTCGCCGGCCTTCAGCTGGCACCCGGAGAGGCAGGTACGCGCATTACTTCCCTCCCTGAGTTAGGTTCCGTTTACCGCGGGGGGCCTTTAGCTTGCTAGGAAGAGCAAAGGACCTTCTACCCCCGCACAACGAAGTGGGGTGTGTTCTCCCAGGGCACACTCCAGGCACTTTATTGCGCTGGATCGGCTGGGCGTAACTATGTTCTAAATCTCAGCCTTTCCAACACATTCAAAGCGCAGGGTCGTCAGGGAGGAGGGGGTTTTTAGTGGGTATTGGGGTTGCTCGCCCGTGCAGCAACGCTCTGAGTCTTCCACACTATTCTGTGACGTCGATCGCGGACGGAGCGCTGCCAAGAGCATACTATTGCTGCAGTGTTATCGCCCCCGACCGACGCGTGTCGTTCCCCTAGCAACGACCCAGTTTGTGCGTAAATCGGTTAAGCATTTTCCCTCGCCTCAAAACAAAAAAAAAAAAAAAAAAAAAAAAAAAAAAAAAAGTGTCCGCCCGCTCCGCTCCGTCACAATGGCTCCGCTTGTGAACTTTACGCCACCAGTTCGCACTGGCTCATTACGCGCGGACTGCGCTCGCGTACCGCTTTCGTAGCCTCGGTCCCGGTTGCTGCCATTTTCGCCATTTAACTTCTGTCATCTGGTTCACAAAGTTATCTTCACTTAGTTTTTTGGTCCGGTTTTCCATTAAAGCGGCATCTGTCTCAGCTGTCTCCATGGTTATAGCTATTTTAAATGCTGAATCAAATGATAACTCCTCTTCCGCAAACATCCTTTGTCTAATGTTATCATTCAGTAATCCACATACGAACTGGTCTCTTAAATTTTCCTTTAAACTTTTTGAACAAAACCCACAGTGTTTTGTTAATCGTTTCAAGTCTGCCACATACTCGGCTATACTTTCCCCCTGTTTTTGTATACGTTGTCTAAATTTAAACCTTTCTGCTAAATAACTTGGTTTAGGCTGTAAATGTTTTCTCATAATTTCTACAAGTTCATTAAAGCTTTTTGTGGCGGGTTTGTCAGGTGTACACAAATTAACCATCAATTCATATGCTTCACTCCCAATTACAGTGATTAAAGTAGCAGTTTGTAATGTTGATTTTACCTCATTAACAATGAAATACTGTTCTAACCTGTCCACATATAGGTTCCAACTATCCTTCTCGAGATCAAATGGTTCGAGTTTTCCTACTGCCATTATAGTGTTCTAGCTTACTCGAACTTCACAATAACGCGCAACGCGAGTGGTTCTTCTAATCCTCGTCGCCAGTTGATGAATATCCAGGCACTAGCTTGCTATTTACTAATATTAAATAAGGATTCACTGATACAAGAAATAAACTGACCATTCGTAGACGTATTTATTGCCGGACTAAATTATCCGTAACTACCCTATATTACATTATATAAAAAGTAACACATACATTACAGTAGTTAAGCATCAACAAAAAGACGAGTTATTACAAAAAGTGATCTGGTATATACAAAATGGTTGGCCAAGAAAATGTGATAGCGAAACTTTAAAACCTTATTTTATCCGCCGCAATGAACTATTTTTAGATTTCGGGTGTATTATGTGGGGTTATAGGATAGTGATACCAGTTACTTTAGTAGAATACATATTAAAGGAACTTCATGCTAGTCATTTGGGGATGGTAAAAATGAAAAGTATGGCTCGTAGTTTAGTTTGGTGGCCAGGCATTGACACTGCAATCGAACGTGCATGCGTCACGTGTACTACTTGTGCAGTGGAGAATTCAGGGCCAGCACGCGCGACACCCCAACCCTGGCCTTATATCCCAGAACCATGGTCTAGACTACACGTCGATTTTTTAGGCCCTTTTCACGGAAAAACCTTTTTGATTTTAGTAGATGCAACTTCGAAATGGTTAGAAGTATTTCAAATGCATGGCACCACGGCAAATGCTGTAATAAAAGTATTGAGAGAAACATTTGCACGTTTTGGATTACCCAGGGAGGTAGTTTCGGATAATGGGCCTCCATTTTCTAGTAGGGAATATGCAGATTTTATGACAAACAATGGTATTAAGCTATCATTTTCTCCTGTCTATCATCCTTCGTCAAACGGTGCGGCCGAAGGGGCAGTTAAACTTTGTAAGCGTGCTTTAAAAAAATCACTGCGAGATGGGTGTGATTTAGACACGGCTTTACAAACATACTTGATGGCGTATAGAAATGTTGAACACAGCACAACAGGTGTATCCCCAGCAATGTTATTGCAGCGTAGAAATTTAAGATCGCGACTAGATTTATTGCGAGGAAATAGGACTATTGAGGATAAAGTGCAAGTAGCACAAAATAAACAGTCTGGTTATGCGGGGGGTAAAACTAGAGGTTTTAAAGAAGGAGAAGAGGTATGGATACGTAATTATAGTGGAGGCAATAAATGGATTAGGGGAAGCATAAGAGAAAAGATAGGTTCACGTAACTATTTAGTAGGTCAGGAAGACGGTCCACCGATTAAAAGGCATGTCGATCAAATTAAGAAAAGATGGCTATACTTAGATCTACAGTCAGACATGGCACCAGGTAATAATACCACTCCCCCAACGAGGCAACTGCCGGAGGCTGGGGTATCAGTAGAACCAGATTTGCTTGATGACAACATACCGGTTTCTGTGGCTATAGACAGCGGGCAAAGCTTGCCTGTTTCACCGCCACAACCTCCCAAGCGCATTCGAAAGCCTGTTACACGTTTCGGAATAGAGATTGATTAATTGTAGATTTTAAGAACTTATATATATACATTGTTGCTATTTCTCGATTGTTATTTAAAAACAAAGTGTTGTTAATTAAGGGTGAGGGTGTAATGTATGTGTTACTTTTTATATAATGTAATATAGGGTAGTTACGGATAATTCAGTCCGGCAATAAATACGTCTACGAATGGTCAGTTTATTTCTTGTATCAGTGAATCCTTATTTAATATTAGTAAATAGCAAGCTAGTGCCTGGATATTTATCACATACCTGTAGAAACATATTTTATTACCTTTCGGCATTTGCACTTCTTTGTGTTTTGTGTTTAAAATTTTGAGATTAGAACAGCCCATTGTGTATTGTAATCTTTCATGGCAGTCATTAGCTAGGTGTGTCGGATTTAAAGTACATACTGATTCTAGGAAATTCGGTCCACGCGGCCGGGCAGACGTATTGCATCTGTGCACTATAAAGCAATGCCTCGATTGAGGGACGAGGTAGTCGAGCGCTAACCAACGAAGCAAGACTTGTGTACATTCGGTAATCTATTTAGAGACGGACTTTGCGTGTGTTATTGAATTACGACCTCTGCATTACGTTTGGCTTTGTTGTATTCGGTTATATTTGCACCTGTGTTATACGTGTTTGTATAGTTCTAATAAACTCTATAACAATTGCAAAGGCATTTTAATTCGAGTCTCGCGACGCGTAACAATGTGATCATATTGTACGCTTGCTGTCAAATAAGATTCCTTAACGATTATCATAGACAATATGAATCACATGTAGTTATTTTACTGTCGTAGGTGCTTCATATTTTTACAGGCCGACAAAACCAAAGGCACACCTGCCTGCAATAAAGAACAGTTTATTATCTTCCCGCATTTGGACTCCTTTTGTTTACTTTGTATTTAAAATTTGTTATTAAGAAAAACAGTCTTTTGTGTATTGTAATCTTGTATGGCAGTTATTAGACATATTGTATTTGTACAGGATAAAAGGAATTTCCGAACGGAGGGGTGAGGCAGTCAAGCGAGGATTACGATACGAACAAGACGTGTACATTCGATGAGCTATATAGTGACGGACTTTGCACGTGTTATTGAATCGTGCAGTTTGTACTGGTTGTATCCAGTTCTATTTGTACTTGTGTTATACGTGTTTGTATAGTTCTAATAAATTCTATAGTAATTCCAACGGCATTTTAATTCGAGTCCCGAACTCGTAACAACATAAAAATAACTCGTACTTCTATGCTCATATCTCTATGATAACCTAATAAGGCTCTTAATAACTCATCGTAGTTTCGTAGCACAGAGTTGATCGAGCAACAATGAGTTGTCATGAGAAATTGCGAATCAGGAGTACTCTTGTTTACAGATCTGAACGGTTCTCCTTTAAACCCATGTTTCAACACCAGCACCAGTGGTTGCATTACAAATCACTTGATGAAAGAAAAATGTAGAAGTAAGTACCTAACTACTTTGTTATTTACTATGACTTTATAATTTACTTTTGTGGGGGTTTACCGGTTTAAATAGTTCCAGTTGTGTCATGCGTCGATGATAGTTACCCCGTTGCATAGGGCGACGCACCACTAGCGAGAGCCCGTGGCTCCATCGCTGTGAGGGGAGTACAAAATAAGATTTCATCCGTGCAGGAACGGAGAAAGAATACAATTTCCTGCGGCCGGGCGGCCTGTCGTAAGAGGCGACTAAACAACCCACAGCCAGGTGGTAGGGCATTTGCCCGACTGGATGGCTACTCCTGGTCTAAAGTATGTCGCCATAACAACCTCGAGTTGTGTTCCGGCATTAGTGACCAGGTTCCAGTGACCCTTAAGAGAGCAGCAGCGCATTTGTAGCACCTTTGGTGTTGCAAATGTCCATTGGCGATGGTAACCGCTTTCCATTAAGTGGGCCGTCTGGCTGTCTGCTGAACTCCTGCAATAAAAAAAATAAGACGATGAGTTGTTGCACTCCTGCAATTTATTATTCTTAACTAACTCCGTTGGCTCGGCGACCCAAAGTGAGTCTTGGCCTCCGAAACGAGAGTACGCCACTTTAGTCTGTCCTGGGCAATGTCTTGCCAGTTGTGGGCTTGTAGTGGGGTCAGGTCAGCTTCCACTCTGTCCTTCCAGCGATACTTGGGACGACCAACCGGTCGCCGACCTCCTCCATCCGTTCTACATGACCGAGCCAGCGGAGACGGTGAGATTTTGTCCCCCCAATTTTGTTGGGCTCGGCCATGAGTCTTCTATTTCGGAGTTCTTATTCTTGGGCCCAAGATTTTCCTGAAAACCTTCCTCTCTGTGACCAACAATTGGTTCTCCTCCTTAAATTTCAGTGTCCAGGCCTCACAGCCGTACATCAAAATTGGTCTTATGATAGTTTTGTAGATGCGAATTTTGATTTTCCTGCTTAGGACCCTGGACAGTATTACCTTATTTAAGGTAACACTGCACCTGAGGGCATTTTGAACACGAATGTGTATTTCTTCCTCTCGGGAGTTCGTGTCTGTGATTTTGCAGGTATTTGAGTTTTATCGCACCTCTATACAGTGTATCTCCAATATGAAGGTTTTTATACCGCTTCATTTTTTTTTTTATTGCAGGAGTTCAGCAGACAGGCAGACGGCCCACTTGATGGAAAGTGGTTACCATCGCCTATGGACATTTGCAACACCAAAGGTGCTACAAATGCGCTGCTGCTCTCTTAAGGAGACTGGAACCTGGTCACTAATGCCGTAACACAACTCCAGGCTATTATGGCGTCATACTCCAGACCAGGGGTGGTAGCGATCCAGTCGGGCAAATGCCCTACCACCTGGCTGTGGGTTGTTAAGTCGCCTCTTACGACAGGCCGCCCCAACGCAGGAAATTGTATTCTTTCTCCGTTCCTGCACGGATAAAATATGAGTAATATTAATATCTTCACATTCATTTCGTTCGTGTTCCTAATTTAACTTAGACTATATAACGAGTCTAGCCATAAATACTGTTACAATTAAAAAGAAACAAAATATGACATTTGAATTTGGAATCTGTCATTTTTATATGATTGTTCATTGTGTTTTCTCATTTTGGCGCTAATACATTGTACAACATTTTGCGATATTAAAATGGAGTGGGGCGATAAAGAGAACCGAATCGCTGTGATTGCATTACACAAAGTAGGTATGGAGCCAAATGCAATTTTTAAAACTCTCCATACACTTGGTATTAGTGAAGTGTTTGTGTACCGGGCTATTAAATAGGTACAATGAGATCTCCTCTGTTTGTGACAGAAAAAGATCTGGCCGTCCAGGCAGTGTTCGTACGAAAAAGGTGGTCAAAGCAGTAAGGGAAAGAATTCGAAGAAATCCTGTCCGAAAGCAAAAGATTTTATCTCGGGAGATGAAGATATCACCTAGAACCATGTCGCGTATTTTAAAAGATCACTTAGGACTTGCAGCCTATAAGAGACGCACTGGTCATTTCTTAACTCATATTTTAAAAAAGAACAGGATGGTAAAATCGGAACAACTACTGAAGCGGAAAAAATTTGTTTACTTACTCATGATGACACGCGTCAATGGTCAGTAGGGTTGACAAAAAAGTTACATAAAGAGTTGTTGCAATAAATATATTATTTTATATACTGTTACAACTCAGGTCCCGACAAAAACAAAATCCACCTGCATATCTGAAACAAAACACATTTTATTACCTGCCGGCATTTAAACTGATTATAACTCTTTTATGATAGTCTTCTTTTGTTTACTTTATGTTTAAAATTTGAGATTAAAAAACAGCCCATTGTTTTATTGTACTCTTTCATGTCAGTTTGCTGCCGAGTCATTAGCCAGGTGTGGCGGATTAAGTCGACTTAGATACAGTGGCATTGCATTTGTGCAGTATAAAACGATGACCTGATGGAGGGGGAGGCAGTCGAGCGAGAACCACGAACGAAGCGAGACGTGTGTACTATAGGGAATCTAATAAGTGACGGATTTTGCGCGTTTTATTGAATTACGGCCTTCTACATTACGTTTGGACTTGTTGTGTTCGGGTACATTTGTACCTGTGTTATGCCAGAGCCGGCGGCGGCGTTGGAGGGTCGTCAATGACGACCTCCAGCCACCGTAGGCTACGGCCGTGCGAGCGACCGGCGGGGAAACCGGACCCGCCCGCACATAAAGGACGCGCGCCGATCCGCGCTCCCCCTCTCACCTCGTGGTGAGGTAGAGGAGCCGGAGAGACCCAGATCTCCGGCTACCAAATGGTGAGGCCAGTCCGCAATGGTGGTGGCTGGTGGTGAATGCGCGAGCGAGCCCACAGCCCGGACAAAGGACGCTCGGGATCGGACAGGGGTTTTAGTGGGTATCCCTAAACGCGGCGTGGCAATAGCATCTCACATCTCAACTTGGGGTGCTAGTGCCACCCCAACCTGGCGAATCCCACTCACGGGCCGCGACCTTTCCCCCTCGCGCGGCCTACGGTCCTCAAACGGATTTCCCCTGTATAAAATAAAACAATAATGTACCTGTGTTATACGTGTTTGTATAGTTCTAATAAACTCTATAATCATTTCAACGGTATTTTAATTCGAGTCCCACCACTCATAACAATACTTTACGTAATACACTAATAGCAAGTAGTCATCGGCAAACCTTATACGCCAGGTTATAAGATAAGTGATATCAACATGGCAATAACACCATTTTACATTCCTGTATCTCTCTTCCAGATAACCGTCACTCTCTTTTAAATATATTATTTTGTATTGTTACAGATTCAACAGATAATATCATTGAGTCTCCAATGAATTCAGGTGAATATTATTCGTGTATTATTTTAATTAATAAGCATAAAAAAATTCACATAAGATTTGCACCTCGACATGCGTTTAATCTTGGCTCAGTCACAAAACGAATGTGTATCATTATTAAAGAAGAATAAATGATTAATTATAACGAACACAACGAGTGTTCATTATTATTACCAATTGCAGCGATGAAACACACACGCAGGCATGCAACATGCATTACGCACAATACTGGGTCCTTTGCAAGGGATTAGACCATATTGACAATGGCGTCAGCGCCGATATTAGCGGCGCGGCGCAAATTCCAGCGTTATGGCGTCATATTTGTTGACAATGATTCAGTTTGTTTCTATCACGCTTGCAAACAACACGCGTCAACTCGGAAGCAGTTTTAAAATTAAAATGTCTGACGTTGACAGCGATTTATTTATATCTGTGGTTGAGGAACGCCCTTGTTTGTGGGATTCTAGTGACGAAACGTATAAAGACAAATTTATAAAACAAGAGGCATGGAAAAGCGTTTGTGAAATCATTTATGTCTTCTTAGTAACAAATAAGTAATAAGTTTCTTATGATGACCCATGGTAGAGACACGTCTATCCAGAATCAAAAATCACGAGGAACTGGTTACCCTACAATACCATATACGCAAAATGCCGATTTTAGAGTTGCGGCGTCGCAACGCGGTTATGTGTTTCGACCCTAAGGGCACTGCGTGCCCCCACGTGCTCTCACAAAAAAACCTTATTAATATCTATAATATTGTTGAGAATCAATAATAATTCTTTGCGAACACATGTTTTATTTCCCTTGATATTTAAATTACCTGTAAGACTTTTTATGATTGTCTTAATTATATCCGTGTATCCGTGCAGACACGGAGAAAGAATACAATTTCCTGTGGCCGGGCGGCCTGTCGTAAGAGGCGACTTAACAACCCACAGCCAGGTGGTAGGGCATTTGCCCGACTGGATGGCTACCACCCCTGGTCTGAAGTATATCGCCATAACAACCTTGACTTGTGTTCCGGCATGAGTGACCAGAGGTACTAGTCTCCCTTAAGAGAGCAGCAGCGCATTTGTAACACCTTTGGTGGTGCAAATGTCCATAGGCGATGGTAATCGCTTTCCATCAAGTGGGCCATCTGCCTGTCTGCTGATCTCCTGCAATAAAAAAAATAAAAAATTATTAACTGTCATATTTATTCGCGTTAATTTTCTAAGTATTGACAAGTAACCGTCAATTGTTAATCGCTAATCCCTAATTTGTATTTGCCGATCATCGAGTCGAAGACATAAACCGTTTTATTGCTGAAATTCCATTGTAAATTCTTAAAAGCCAAGAGGGTCCATGTCTATTTTTCGAGTATATAAGGCCGTCTCGTTAAGACAAATTTACTCGAGTTTCAACTGCAATCGAGGCGTTATTAAATGTATGTTAAATTCCGAAATTCGGTAATCTTTCATCATGTGTGTGTGTGTGTGTAAATTTAATATTATTAAGATTTTCTACCTTACGGTTTGGACTTGTTGGGTTGCATTTGTATGAACTGTGAAATACTTATGTGTATTAATGAAAATTGCGATAATTACAGTGGAATTTTAAATTCGAACCCTACAAATTGGCAACAGTATAATAAATCCGAAATAGGAGAGTTTGTAGAATGAATTTAAAAAAGAAAAAATCAGAAGCAAATTCGGACCAGCAGATTATAAAGATACAACGTTTACAATTTTTTTTTTTTATTGCAGGAGATCAGCAGACAGGCTGACGGCCCACTTGATGAAAAGCGGTTACCATCGCCTATAGACATTTGCAACACCAAAGTTGCTACAAATGCGCTGCTGCTCTCTTAAGGGAGACTGGAACGTGGTCACTAATGCCGGAACACAACTCAAGGTTGTTATGGCGACATACTTTAGACCAAGGGTGGTAGCCATCCAGTCGGGCAAATGCCCTACCACCTGGCTGTGGGTTTTTTAGTCGCCTCTTCCGACTGGCCGGGCGGCCATGTTTTATCAGTTTCATCATATCATGTATTTGTCAGTTAGTTAAAGTATCACACGAAGACTACTGAATAGATTTAAATGAACCACGACACAGAGTTAACTCATATCCAGGGTCGACACTTAAGGTACTTTTCCGATGAATTATGTCGTTTTCACGGGATAAACCAATATAACTAAAACAATGGCGCTACCGTTGCAATTCACTAATAAATACATCTTGATCATGACAACATTGAACGAAGTTTTGCTGGCACTACTATTGTAATTAAAGGTCATATGAATTTTCTGTCAAATTAAAGATGTTCTATAATATAAATCGTGGTAGCGTAATGGCTAGCGCACGGGTCCCCAACTCAAAGGGCCTTCGACTTTGACTTCGATCCTGACCGGAACGCATGCAACACTTAGGCAGTTTTCTGACCTAATGTGCATATTGTTACAATTACCACGTGCTAATAACGGTGAAGGAAAACATCGTGATACAACCTGCACATCGAGATAACCGATGTGTCAAACCTGCCAAGCCGCCTTGGACAAGCGTGCCGGGTATATTGTCCGTTCCCCTATAGTGGGAGGCCCGAGCCCAGCAGTGGGGCATTTATGGGCTGCTATTATTATATTTATATTTATAATATAATGTATACTAGCATTCCCGGCAGACGTTGTCCTATTTTGAAAACATAAAAATCTAGTAACCGATTTCAGTGCCACCTTTTGGGTAGAATCGTGAATCTAATCCATCCCGGGACCCATTGAAACACACACAATATTATTTGTCAAAATCCTGGAACGTGATTACAGCGACACCTACCGGATCCAACTGTGGATCTAAACCATTCTCGAATTCACTGGAACACACACAAAAAATTGCATCAAAATCGGTCCAGGGCTTTAGAAGGAGTTCAGTGAAATACACATATAAAAGATCATTTTGTATATAAATATATCTGTTTTAGAGGGAATCACACCTGAGAGCCCACGGATTTCATATGAACTGAACAATAAACGAGAATGTCAAGTAGCGGAAAGCACTTACATAAGAGACCTCATAAAAGATAAACATATTACCGCAGATGCAGGTAGAGTATGGCCAAATAGAGTAGAAAATAATAGGGGCGCCACTTTCACAATTTTTTCTAAACTCTAGTAACTCCAATATTATGTCATTAGTAATTAATACTTACTAGTACTTTTTAGTATTATGTAAAACATCGTACAAGTATCAAGTTGCTTTATGTGCGACATATGCCTTTTGCCAATATAACCTAGGATGTTTATAATAATAGAAATATCTATAATTTAGTAAGTAAGAGCTTAAACACCTTGACATAATTAAGAAAACGAATTAAAAGAAGCTAAGCGAACCATTACTAACCTGTCCTGTCTGCGGTTCTTTGGTAAATATGGACTTTTGCTTTAAATTCCGCTAGAAAATATCCTTGGTAAACTTTAAAATTCAAGAAATACTTAGCAAACAAGTTTACTAAACACTATGAAAACGAATTGTGTATAAAAAAAAGAGTGTCAAAAATTAAATTAATTATACCTGTTTTAGTCTTGACTGCAGTTTAAAATTATTTTCAAATACCTAAAATAGTAAATAATCATCAAATGTTAACGGGCCTTCAAATCTATACTAATATTATAAAGCCTGAAAGGCAAGCTCATTTCGTCAACAAGGGGATGACTCCTCTGCTCCCTAGATGCTAGAGGGACCCCGCAGCGGTATTATGGGAGGAGATCTTGCGCATATCTGGGCATCTGAGACCCCGACTGACGACTCCCTTCCTTTCTCGTTCTGTGGCCTTCTTTTGAGAGAGAATCTATCGGACCTACGAGTGTCTCGAGTTCAAATCTCTGTGGCGCCCATGCTGCGCACTCGACCAGCATATGAAACGCAGTGTCTCGTGCGCCACACTGGCGACATTGAGGTGAAGGCAGGCAGCCCGCAATTTGATTCAGATACTTATCGAAGCACCCATGACCGGTAAGTATCTGCGTCATCCAGAAGGTCAGGGTCCCGCGTTTTCACGAGAGCCATCGCAACAGGTGCGGGCGCAACGCCTCCACTGTCTCAATGCCAGGCACAGGATTTTCCAACTCTCTCGACCAAATTTGAATCATGGACACGGTTTCCTGCGTCCTAATCACTTGAAGCTCGGCCTGGCAATAAACCAGGCCACGGGCGAGAGCAACTGTAGACAAGCTACACTATCACTATCATAAAAAAAAACCTTTTTAGATACCCGTGCGAAGCCGGGGCTAGTGTTAAACAAACCACTTTATACAGGATTATAACTTTTGTGATCATTTACTATTTTTGGCCTCATAAAATTATTTTTTTGCTTTATATTTAACTATATCTAGGGATCAGTTAAACGTAAGCTCTTTAAAAGTTACTGCTCGTGTAAAATATAGTAATGATAGACAGACAGGAATCGCTTTATTCTTCACCAAATATATGTAAAGTAAATTATTTTATTTTTAAGGTGGTTGCGAACAATGTTGAGGAAATTTACACTGCTACGGAATTTTGTGGTGAAATTTTGAAATAACAAAAACTAGAGATGTCCGCCATACATGTAACTAAGGGTTTAATTGCTTTCAAAATACGTAGTCCTATGAGGTCTCGCTAGTCACACCATACAAAGTCATAAAGAGTTTTATATTTAGTTAGATAATTCCAAAGTCGTGAAAATTGCATCCTCCTATCTTAAAAGCGCCCTCTACTGTATCATAAATGTGAAGTGGAAGCCATTGCAATGTTCACTTCTAATTTTCATCCATGAAGCATCCCAAGTAATCATTCAGCGAAATGAAATATGAACTAGAAGAATTTTTATCTAGACGTGTTACTAGGCAGACTCTTGCTTCTTCTTCTTCTTAAAACAGTGATAATACGTTGCGAGGCGGTGTACATAAATTAAGAAGTAAACTTGATTGTTAACTTATATGTATTGCCTTTAAAAAATGTTCTTTAGTAGAGCTTAGTCTGGATAAAACTACTTAAATATCATCATATCCTTTAAATCCAATTAGTTCAATTTGGTTGAATAGTGTAATGGCAGCATTACACATTTCTGATAGCTTTTAGAAAAATATATTAAAATTTGAACAGAACCACTTCGACTAATCTAGTAGCTAATTATGTCTATTTACCTTTTTAAATATTTCACAGGCCAAATCTGCTACAAGACTAACGATGTAGTGACTTTTACCTGCAACACTACAGAAGATTCAAACATCCAATGGTTGCAGTCATTCGGTAAGTTATGTTTATAGGTTATACTGCAACGAATTCTCAGGTTTCGAAATGAATCTCTATTTAAAATTCACGGCTTTATTAAAAGTTCACACACGTAATTATTGAGAGATTTTACAAATACAACAAGTCCAAGTACACTTGGTAACGACACGATCGAAGTTGAAACTCAACTAACTCTGACTCAACGAGCCGACCTTATATATTCCCAAAATGGACATGGGCTCCCAATAAACATTAAGAACATGCCCTGATATTTCAATAACGCTACTTTTTAACAAAAAACCGACTTTAAAAGTAATTATAAAGCAAAAAATATTTTTTTTCTACAACATGTTGAAGTCGGTGCGAAGTAAAAAATAAAACTTACTATATTCTGCATTGTTGTTTTTTTTTATGTTTTACTTAGCACCGAGTTCAAGGTGTTGTTTTTTTTTTATTAACACATACGAACTCTAGTTCCGTACCCTTTTTACAATTAAATTTAAGAAGTTAGGACATTGTACACGCTTATTTGTTACTTTGTTAGTGTGTGTGACATTTAATGAATGCTAGTTTGTGCTGTGGTGTACCTTAAGAATAACTTATTATATTAATTTATTCTAATTTTAATACTAAACTTATACTAATGTAGAGTGTATCTGTTACATGCTGGTGTTGTGAGGAAGTGCATGTGCAGCGTGTGCCTATATCTATACCTATATAGCCATGTGTCTTGTTTTTCCTTTCTGTGCCTAGGTTATTAACTTTTAGTCTGCTTTCAAGGTGTTGTAGAATATATGAATTATTTGCTTTTTAGTTACTTTTAAAGTCAGTTATGTTTATTAAAAATAAATATTATCTAACTTTGTCTCAGTGTCCGACCATATAACTATCCGCTTCATCTTTACGAAAAAGTATCTTTGAA
This sequence comes from Dendrolimus kikuchii, assembly GCA_019925095.2. Classification (NCBI taxonomy): domain Eukaryota; kingdom Metazoa; phylum Arthropoda; class Insecta; order Lepidoptera; family Lasiocampidae; genus Dendrolimus; species Dendrolimus kikuchii. The sequence continues at coordinate 739,919 of CM034388.1, read as the reverse complement.
TGCAAAACAAAGGAGACGGGGTCTTTTGGGCCAAAGAAATGTAATGAGTTGAGATACGGCTTAATTAAGCGTTATATCTTTCTATTACAAACCAGCCCTAAAATCTATGTGGAAGACGAGAAATATTAAAAATAAGTTAACGATTTCTAACATCGGTTTATGTGAATGAATATCAATAATTAATTACATGAAAACACTTACATCCTAAACCCACTACAGACATAAAATATACCAACATAATTATAATATCTTCTTAAGTTTTCGCGACTAGTATTTATTTGTAGTTTCCAGACCATTAAGTCCCAAACCCAGTAAAAACAAACAGCCAGAACTCAAGACACTGTGAGCTCTTTCTGCGTGTAACGGAACCCAGTAGTTCGTTGTCCGCTGCGATGACTAGGCGTATACAGTAAATGAGTAGAATTTTATCCGTGCAGGAACGGATAAAGAATGTGATTGCCTCCGGCGGCGTGGCCTATCGTAAGAGGCGACAAAAATCCAGAGCCAGGTTGGGCATTGGTCAGCAACCCCCTCCTAAGCCGACAATATATTGGTAACATATTCCATTGGCGACGGTAAACACTTTCCATCTAGGGGGATCATTAGCCTGTTTACTGTACTCCAAACATTTGAGGGTTCTTGAGCCATTTTGGGAAATACAGAAATCTTATAAAATTGATATTTTTGTCGTCCGTGTGACTATATACAAGACAGTTTTTATTGTCAAATAGTACTGGGTCTGTGTTTGTGAAATTGAGCAGTATTCTATATGTTGCTTCACAATGTTCTTGTGAAATCCCAGAATAATAAAACTACTAAGACCCAAACCCACCAAGAACCAACTACCAGACCTTAAGACACTGTGAGCTCTTTCTGCGTGCACCGGAACACAAACCAACTTGACTGATAATTTCTTTTATTTTTCCTTTCACCCATTTTAATAATATATAAAACTATTAGAGACGTATTTGCTGAAGAGTTTCCTGCGCCGCTTCTTCTCTTCAAGCCACAACATGTTGCGAAGCGGTGGTAAATTAGATTAACCTTCCATAGAGTAAATAATATACCATAACCCAAATTAAAATTAAATAATCAAAATGAACAAGTTGGCGGTTGAATAAAACTTTTGTCTTCCGTGATCACGGCTACTGAAAAGTGCCCAAAACTTCGGTATATTTAAAATCAAATAAATTACCTCGCTTAAAACCGTTAAAACGTCCTTTTATTAAATATCAACATAATAAATAGAAATTTTAAAATCATACTCATCTTTTTACAATCTGGGTCCAAGAGTGTACGAAAGCGTGCCCGTCTCCTTTCAAACATTTTTACCTACTGTTTATTTCAGGAAATAATGACAATAATACATATTGTATGGAAAATAAAGCTGTTAATAACATTGTAAATTCAATATTAACTTTAAAGTTATCAAAGTTAGATCATTTGTCTACATTGCGTTGTAAAGCAATTAACAAAATGCAAACACCGGACAGAGTAACCGAGACTAAAGCATTTGCATTAATAAATATTGACGAATCGACTTTAGGTAAGTCTTTCTTAAGATTTAATACCTTCTCCTGATTACCTTAAACAACGTTTTGAATGTTGGTTAGGCGCCTTATATTACCTACCTTTCCGCAAATCCGCACGCTGGATAGAGACAGGCGGTGCCACCTGTCGGCTAACGGCCTCACGAGCACCGCACTCGTATAAGTGTTTTGCTTAGAACGCTTTACCTTTTTATCCGTGCAGGAACGGAGAAAGAATACAATTTCCTGCGGCCAGGCGGCCTGTCGTAAGAGGCGACAAAACAACCCACAGCCAGGTGGTAGGGCATTTGCCCGACTGGATGGCTACCACCCCTGGTCTAGAGTATGTCGCCATAACAACCTTGAGTTGTGTTCCGGCATTAGTGACCAGGTTCCAGTCTCCCTTAAGAGAGCAGCAGCGCATTCGTAGCACCTTTGGTGTTGCAAATGTCCATAGGCGATGGTAACCGCTTTTCATTAAGTGGGCCGTCTGCCTGTCTGCTGAACTCCTGCAATAAAAAAAAAATACACGTAAGTCGCACTTATGGGCGGATGTGTTACGCAAGACAACACCGATCTGTCGCAATATTCGGGTAAGACTGACGAACGTGAAAAATGCCGACAAAGCGATTTTGTGTTACCACACATATATGTGTTATAAAAGAAAGTCGTGTTAGTTACACTATTTATAACTCAAGAACGACTGTACCGATTTGGCTGAAAATTGGTGGGGTGGTAGCTTAGAACCAGGAGACGGACATAGGATACTTTTTATCCCGTTGGAACCGGTAGGTGGCGCTGAGATCGGCTTCTAGAGTCCTCCTGATCACCTTTACCGATTTTGGTGATTTTGTTTTTGTGTGTTTGAGTGGCTCCCCGGATGGTTTAAATCCACAATCGGAAACAGTAGGTGGCGCTGGGATCGGGTTCTAGATTTTTAATTTTTCAGAGCAGGACAACGTCTGCCGGGACCGCTAGTATATATATATATATATATTGGGTATGGAAGAGAGAGTATGAAAGTAGAGTAAATGCGGTCGAGATGCGAGCTCTGCGCAAAATCTGCGGAGTGACGCTCGCGGACCGTGTTCCTAATACCGAAGTAAGAAAGAGAGTTGGTCTGAAAGAGAGTGTCGGGGTGAAGGTTAGGAAAAGAATGCTCCGGTGGTTCGGGCATGTGGAAAGAATGCATGATGAAAGAATGACTAAACAGATATACAATGCAAAAGTGGATGGATGCAGAAGTCGTGGAAGGCCACGACACACCTACCATGATCAAATTGATCGTGTACTAGCAGAAGGTGATGTCAGGAGCCTTAAGAACAGACGAGCGTGCATGACAAGAGTTATGAATGTCAAAGAAGCAAGTGAGGTGTGTAAGAATAAGCCTAAATGGCGCTCTGTTGTTCGTGCCTACCCCGCAAGCGAACTGGCGTGAAGTTATGTATGTATGTATCATTTATGTAATTATTATTAAAAAGTAAGTAGTTCGTACTATATGTTACGTATACCACCATCGCCATTATCATCTCAATTCATTCCTGGGGTTGTCTGGAAGAGATCCCTTTTTAGCGATAAGACCGCCCTCTGTACATAACTAGATATAAATTTAGTCTTTAAGTTCAGTTTTGTATTGGTGTACACCAATGCAAATTTGATTATAAATTATTAAAAAAACGTCGGAATAATAAAAATCGAATAAATGACCGCGCTTAAAACCGTTAAAACGTAGTTTTATCAAGTAAAGTTTTGTCCAGTTTATATATATGTTACTTTTAAACAAGTTATTTACAGATAAACCGAATGGGGGTAGTATTGAAGTAGATGACGCATCTGTTGAAATTTCGCATTTGCAATCTCAAGAGCCCTTTAATCATACATGCTCAAGTGCAGTTCATGGTAAGTATGTATATTTACTATCGAGGAATGGAGAAAGAGTACTAATTCTTGTGGCTGGAAGCCCTGTCGTAAGAGTCGACAAAACAATCCACAGTCAGGTGTTAGGGTATTTGCCCGTCTGTATGGCTACCACCGCTGGTCTAGATTACGCCGCCATAACAAACCTTGAGTTGTGTTCCGGTATTAGTGGCCAGGGTCCAGTCTCCCTTAAGAGAGCAGCAACGCATTTGTAACACCTTTGGTGTTGCAAGTGTCCATAGGCGATGGTAACCGCTTTGCATCAGGTGGGCCGTCTGCCTGTCTGCTGAACTCACAAAATAAATCATTGACTTTTTTTAATTGCAGGAGATCAGCAGACAGGCAGACGGCCCACTTGATGAAAAGCGGTTACCATCGCCTATGGACATTTGCAACACCAAAGGTTCTACAAATGCGCTGCTGCTCTCTTAAGTGAGTCTGGAACCTGGTCACTAATACCGGAACACAACTCAAGGTTGTTATGACGACATACTTTAGACCAGGGTTGGTAGCCATCGGGCAAATGCCCTACCACTTGGTACCTTTTATCGCGAAGGTGCTATCAGAAAGCAAATGCCCATTCTTCAGAACAAGTATCAACAATTTAGTATTAAATGATGTTGCGTACAAGATTTATTATATTTACTATACTTTAATTAAATTGAACCTCTCACTTTATTTTACATATTTTGCTATTCTAATAATACATATCCCTATTAATATTATAAATGCGAAAGTAACTGTCTGTCTGTTCCGTTTTCACGTAAAAACTACTGGACCGATTTGGCTGAAACTCAGTATATATATTTTCGATGCCGAGAATGAACATAGGATACTTTTTATCCCGGAAAATGGGATAGATTTTGGGATAGATTTATGTAAAGTTTAGCCCGGAAACTAGGATAGGTTTTTTATTTGTGGTTTGCCATTTCCGTCATTTTGTTTATTTTGGTCAATTTGGTCGTTTAGGTAGTTTTGGTAGTTTTTTTTTCGGTAGTTTTGGTTGTTTTGGTAGTTGTGATAGTTTTGGTTGGTAAATTTGGTAGATTCGGTTATTTTGGTAGTTTTGATAGTTGTGGTAGTTTTGGTTTGTAGATTTGGTAGTTTTGGTTGGTCGATTTGGTATATTCGGTTGTTTTGGTAGTTGCGGTAGTTTTGATAGTTGTAGTAGTTTTGGTAGTTGTGGTAGTTTTGGTAGTTGTGGTAGATTTGGTAATTGTGGTAGTTTTGGTAGTTGTGGTAGTTTTGGTTGGTAGATTTGGTAGTTTTGGTTGGTGGATTTTGTAGTTGCAGTAGTTTTAGTACGTTTGGTAGTTTTGGTCGTTTGTGTAGTTTACACAATATTTAGTTATATAAATAAAACTAGAACGGGTTGACATAGGGTATTAAAGTTTGTGTGGGGGATCAATCATTTATTAAGTTTATAAATATAAAAATTCATAATCTTTAAAAACATGCGACTTTCACTCGATCTGTCAGTCTGAATACCGAAAATGGACATAGATACTATTCATCCCGGTAGATGGGATAGTTTGCGATATAAAATGAAGTAAATCTTCCGAGGGCAAATAGCACCAACATAAAAATACAATACAATATATCCTGTATTAACGCCTGCTCTTAAAACAAGAGGTACGCACTAGAGTTTGACGCGCGGCGGAGCCGCGGGGTAAACTCTAGTATATATATATATATATATATATATATATATATATATATATATATATATATATATATATATATATATATATATATATATATATATATAAAAATCACCGTCAGTTGGGAACGTTCCCAAAACGCTGGCCGCATTACCACGTTGTAAGGCAACGCTTGTGCGTTGCCCAAAATACAGGCCAGCGTTTTGGTTTCGTGAGACATCTATCAACCGTTTTGATAGGTCTCGATAAAGGCGATGGGCTTCTGGACCCCAAGGCCCGAGAGTTTCGACACCAATGATGTTTAATATTAATATTATTAGTTTCATATAAAAAGTATTAGTTTATTTATTTACGTGCTGACCGTACACTACTACAAACGCAAAAACGTCTCGAAGCTAATTTACCTGTAAGGCAATGAAAGGTCGATAAGATATAGGAACCAGCCATTAGAGAGCAAGCGCTCACACAGGTTACATTACGTTCAATTTATATTTAACTAGCTGACCCGGAAAACTTCGTACCGCCTCAGAATCCATAAATAAAAAACGTTGATTTCTGAACGACGGGACGAACCTCAAACGTTCGACATTCAACATAATTTTTTTTTAAACTTCAATTTTAAATTTACTTTGATTTCTGAACGACTTTTAAATTTAGTTGATTTCTAAACGATGAGACGAACACCAAATGTTTGACAGGTAGGAACAGTTTCTAAGGGAAAGCGAAATTGTTGTTTTTACTATATTCCAAGCATTTTTTTCATATTTACCCACCTTTTAAACCTTCCTTGGACTTCTACAAATAATTCAAAACCAACATTAGCCAAATCAATCCAGCCATTCTCGAGTTTTAGCAAGACTAACGAACAGCAATTGATTTTTATATATATATTTAGGAATCAGGAGTGGAAAATGATAATAAAAAGTAGGATCGTAAATAATTGTTTAAGTTTTAGAACAAAACAAAGTTTGATTACAAACAAACAATGGAAAATGCGTACTAATACCACGGGGCGCTCTCCGTTTTATACTCCAAGCGTAGTGAAAGGTGGGCGGGGCGATGACGCTGCCGTCGTACTTCAAAAAATGTCAACTACCGCCATTATGGTTTAATAAAAAAGTCAACTACCGCCATTATGGTTTAATAAAAAAGTCAACTACCGCCATTATGGCTTAATAAAAAAGTCAACTGCCGCCATTATGGTTTAATAAAAAAGTCAACTGCCGCCATTATGGCTTAATAAAAAAGTCAACTACCGCCATTATGGTTTCATAAAAAAGTCAACTACCGCCATTATGGCTTAATAAAAAAGTCACTTGCCGCCATTATGGCTTAATAAAAAAGTCAACTACCGCCATTATGGCTTAATAAAAAAGTCACTTGCCGCCATTATGGCTTAATAAAAAAGTCAACTACCGCCATTATGGCTTAATAAAAAAGTCAACTACCGCCATTATGGTTTAATAAAAAAGTCAACTACCGCCATTTTGGTTTCATAAAAAAGTCAACTACCGCCATTATGGCTTAATAAAAAAGTCAACTACCGCCATTATGGCTTAATAAAAAAGTCACTTGCCGCCATTATGGCTTAATAAAAAAGTCAACTACCGCCATTATGGCTTAATAAAAAAGTCAACTACCGCCATTATGGTTTAATAAAAAAGTCAACTACCGCCATTATGGTTTAATAAAAAAGTCAACTACCGCCATTATGGCTTAATAAAAAAATCAACTGCTGCCATTATGGTTTAATAAAAAAGTCAACTGTCGCCATTATGGTTTAATAAAAAAGTCACTTGCCGCCATTATGGCTTAATAAAAAAGTAAACTACCGCCATTATGGCTTAATAAAAAAGTCAACTACCGCCATTATGGTTTAATAAAAAAGTCAACTACCGCCATTATGGTTTAATAAAAAAATCAACTACCGCCATTATGGCTTAATAAAAAAGTCAACTGCCGCCATTATGGTTTTATAAAAAAGTCAACTGCCGCCATTATGGTTTAATAAAAAAGTCAACTACCGCCATTATGGTTTAATAAAAAAGTCAACTACCGCCATTATGGTTTAATAAAAAAGTCAACTACCGCCATTATGGCTTAATAAAAAAATCAACTGCCGCCATTATGGTTTAATAAAAAAGTCAACTGCCGCCATTATGGTTTAATAAAAAAGTCACTTGCCGCCATTATGGCTTAATAAAAAAGTAAACTACCGCCATTATGGCTTAATAAAAAAGTCAACTACCGCCGTTATGGTTTAATAAAAAAGTCAACTACCGCCATTATGGTTTAATAAAAAAGTAAACTACCGCCATTATGGCTTAATAAAAAAAGTCAACTGCCGCCATTATGGTTTTATAAAAAAGTCAACTACCGCCATTATGGTTTAATAAAAAAGTCAACTACCACCATTGTGGCTTAATAAAAAAGTCAACTACCGCCATTATGGTTTAATAAAAAAGTCAACTACCGCCATCATGGTTTAATAAAAAAGTCAACTACCGCCATTATGGTTTAATAAAAAAGTCAACTACCGCCATTATGGTTTAATAAAAAAATCAACTACCGCCATTATGGCTTAATACAAAAATCAACTACCGCCATTATGGTTCAATAAAAAAGTCAACTACCGCCATTATGGCTTAATAAAAAAGTCAACTACCGGCATTATGGTTTAATAAAAAAGTCAACTACCGCCATCATGGTTTAATAAAAAAGTCAACTACCGCCATTATGGTTTAATAAAAAAGTCAACTACCGCCATTATGGTTTAATAAAAAAATCAACTACCGCCATTATGGCTTAATACAAAAATCAACTACCGCCATTATGGTTTAATAAAAAAGTCAACTACCGCCATTATGGCTTAATAAAAAAGTCAACTACCGGCATTATGGTTTAATAAAAAAGTCAACTACCGCCATTATGGCTTAATAAAGAAATCAACTACCGCCATTATGGCTTAATAAAAAAGTCAACTACCGCCATCATGGTTTAATAAAAAAGTCAACTACCGCCATTATGGTTTAATAAAAAAGTCAACTACCGCCATTATGGTTTAATAAAAAAATCAACTACCGCCATTATAGCTTAATACAAAAATCAACTACCGCCATTATGGTTTAATAAAAAAGTCAACTACCACCATTATGGCTTAATAAAAAAGTCAACTACCGCCATCATGGTTTAATAAAAAAGTCAACTACCGCCATTATGGTTTAATAAAAAAGTCAACTACCACCATTATGGCTTAATAAAAAAGTCAACTGCCGCCATTATGGTTTAATAAAAAAGTCAACTGCCGCCATTATGGTTTCATAAAAAAGTCACTTGCCGCCATTATGGCTTAATAAAAAAGTAAACTACCGCCATTATGGCTTAATAAAAAAGTCAACTACCGCCGTTATGGTTTAATAAAAAAGTCAACTACCGCCATTATGGTTTAATAAAAAAGTAAACTACCGCCATTATGGCTTAATAAAAAAAGTCAACTGCCGCCATTATGGTTTTATAAAAAAGTCAACTGCCGCCATTATGGTTTAATAAAAAAGTCAACTACCGCCATTATGGTTTAATAAAAAAGTCAACTACCACCATTATGGCTTAATAAAAAAGTCAACTATCGCCATTATGGTTTAATAAAAAAGTCAACTACCACCATTATGGCTTAATAAAAAAGTCAACTACCACCATTATGGCTTAATAAAAAAGTCAACTACCGCCATTATGGTTTAATAAAAAAGTCAACTACCGCCATCATGGTTTAATAAAAAAGTCAACTACCGCCATTATGGTTTAATAAAAAAGTCAACTACCGCCATTATGGTTTAATAAAAAAATCAACTACCGCCATTATGGCTTAATACAAAAATCAACTACCGCCATTATGGTTTAATAAAAAAGTCAACTACCGCCATTATGGCCTAATAAAAAAGTCAACTACCGGCATTATGGTTTAATAAAAAAGTCAACTACCGCCATTATGGCTTAATAAAAAAATCAACTACCGCCATTATGGCTTAATAAAAAAGTCGTGAAAAATTTACTTACGTTAGTCCCAGAAACGATCTCATTTCCTTGAATAAAAGTATCAAATTTTAGCAAAATCGGTGCCCTGGTTTTTGCGTGAAAGCGTCATAAACAGAGAGGTGGATTTTGTTTTCCACATAAATAAATAATTAATTTTGAATGACTGATGGAATGTCTCTAATTCCCTGGCAACGTGGCAAGCCTTTGGTGTGGGATGCGACTTGCGTAGACACGTTGGCCGCATCCCATTTACCAAACACGTCTAGATCAGCCGGTTCAGCGGCGGAAACAGCCGAATCACTCATTGAGAGTTATATGTTTGTGCCGTTTGCTGTCGAGATGCTTGGACCGTGGGGTCCTGAGGCCATGAGCCTCTACGAAAATTTATCGAAACATCTCATTGACTCTTCAGGTGATCAGAGGGCTGGTGCTTACCTCGGCCAACGGATCAGTATGGCGATCCAGCGAGGAAACGTAGCCAGCCTTCTGGGCACCTTACCCATAGAAGACGGTGATCTAGGTGATCTAGTATTCTACTTATAGTCTTGAGAGACTATGAGTAGAATACAATACAATTATACACATTTGTTTTATAGATAACATCTTAGCTGTACAGTATAATGGGACAACGGCATTAGTACATAATAATATCAAAACTCTTCCAATGTATGATAACTTAGAAGCATACTGCATAAGATATGAGTTTTCTATACTACCAAGTTTAATACAATATGCAACTAATTTTACAAGGATTATCGTCAATAGAAAAAAATATGCCAAACAACAACATATCCGGGATAACTCAGGTAAGAGAGAAGAAAGTTAATTATAAGTTAAAAAAAGTAACCATTTGAACTTTTTGGAACAAAGTTCCTTATCGCAAGTTACTCGGTGGATGGGCTGGACGAAATAAAGTGTTAAACCGAAAAGCAAAATGCTGACCGCTGTGTATTAATTATTATACAATTTTGCAATTTAATGCAATGAAATAAGATCTAAAATAATATCAGACCCATAGGGTTTGCACTGAAAATCAGCGTTGTGTCGGATATTATTCCGACACAGCAATATGCTGAGTGCAAACCTTGTTTGCTGAAAATGCGGCGTACAAATTCTCAAAATATGCTTTGTGTATAAAATGTATAAGGAATGTAATTGCGTCACAATTTCTTCAAATAAAGTTTTTCTTTCTTTCTTTCTTTACCCATTGAAGGCAAGAATGGGAGTAGCTCAGGGATCATCGGTTTCTAACATTCTGTTCTCGGTACTGCTGAATGATCTACTTGATGCCATTCCAGGAGTTGAAATAATCATGTAAGCCGATGATTTGCTGCTATAATGACTGCCTCTTCAATAGACATGGTTCCAGACAAATGGGCTTGCTCGCAGTTTATTAAAAACTCAATTTATACATTTTTGACTATCAGGAATAGCGCCGACATTCCCTGGCTCCCAGGTAGATAGGGGGCTACATTAGGCAAGGCATATTGATGAGCTTGCTTCAAAATAGGAAGCGCATGCTATGCCTTGGGCAGGCGTCGCGTGTAGTCTCGGTGGATAAGCCTCATACGTGCTTGTATCCGTGCAGGAACGGAGAAAGAATACAATTTCCTGCGTTGGGGCGGCCTGTCGTAAGAGGCGACAAAACAACCCACAGCCAGGTAGGGCATTCGCCCGTCTGGATGGCTCCTACCCCTGGTCTAGAGTATGCCGCCATAACAACCTTGAGTTGTGTTCCGGCATTAGTGACCAGGTTCCAGTCTCACTAGCGCATTTGTAGCACCTTTGGTGTTGCAAATGTCCGCGGGCGATAGTAACCGCTTTCCATCAAGGTCGTCTGCTTGTCTGCTGAACTCAAAAAAAGAAATAAAAAGTCGAAATGTATGCTGGGACACGTAGTAGAAGTGAAACTTCAACGGACAAGTGGCGAAACGAATCGCAACAAAATTTTAACATGAAGTTTTACTGGCAGGCTTTCCGTAAAACTTCCGATGGCTGAATGTCTGCGGGTTTTGGGGCTAAAACCCTGGGACCATGGGGGCACAGGCTTTATTGAGACATAGTGCAAGGTCTGGCAGATGTCTTAAGTGATCAAAAGACTGATCTAGGTATACCTCGGGTAACGCATTAGAGGTAATGTGGCCAGTCTTTTGGACACGTTTCCAAGTGACAGCAGTGTGGCACTAGATTTTATAGTTTATAGACGGCCCACATACATACATACATACATACATACATAACTTCACGCCAGTTCCCTTGCGGGGTAGGCACGAACAACAGAGTGCCATTTAGGCTTATTCTTACACATCTCACTTGCCTCTTTGACATTCATAACTGGATGGAAAGCGGTTACCATCGCCTATGGACATTTGCAACACCAGTGCTATAAATGCGCTGCTGCTCTCTTAAAGGAGACTGGAACCTGGTCACTAATGCCGGAACACAACACAAGATTGTTATGGCGGCATACTCTAGACCAGGGGTGGTCGCCATTCAGTCGAGCAAATACCCCATCACCTGGCTGTGGGTTGTTTAGTCGCCTCTTACGACAGGCCGCCTGGCCGCAGGAAATTGTATTCTTTCTCCGTTCCTGCACGAATAACAATGAGAATCTTATACTAATATATAAAGCTGAACAGTTTGTTTAAACGCGCTAATCTCAGGAACTACTGGTCTGATTTGAAAAATTCTTTCAGTATTGGATAGCCCATTTATCGAGGAAGGCTATAGGCTATATATAATCCCGCTAAGGCCAATAGGAGCGGAGCAGCAATGAAAAATGTTTCAAAATCGGGGGGGCTTTGAAAACAAATTCCACGAGGCCGGCGTCGCGGGCACAGCTAGTTTATACATACATACATACATAACTTCACGCCAGTTCCCTTGCGGGGTAGGCACGAACAACAGAGCGCCATTTAGGCTTATTCTTACACACCTCACTTGCTTCTTTGACATTCATAGCTAGTTTATAATATAGTTATATCATTTATACATCCTTATTGAATTTATTTTCTACTTTTAGCTAAATGGCCGTTGATAATCGGTATTCCAGCTGCAATTATAACAGGTGCAGCTGTATGTAGTCTTGTATGGTACATAATACAACTCGTGAAAAGATGGCGTCAATCAAGACACGGGAACAATGGTCCTGATCTAGTGACTTACGTAAGTTCCAAAGTCCACACACTAGTCGGCACAGATTCGGCAAATACATGCCAAAAGGTGCTTTATGATTACGGCATAAGAGCGTAGACAGTAGGCGAGTAAACATGTGCGCTACGCTGAAACAAAATATCGTCTCGGGACGCCGAAGATAACATTTTTTTAATTTTTTTTATTGCTGGAGCTCAGCAGACAGGCAGACGGCCCACTGGACGGAAAGCGGTTACCATCGCCTATGGACATTTGCAACACCAAAGGTGCTACAAATGCGCTGCTGCTCTCTTAAGTGAGTCTGGAACCTGGTCACTAATGCCGGAACACAACTCAAAGTTGTTATAGCGACATGCTCTAGACCAGGTTTGGTAGCCATCCAGCCGGGCAAATGCCCTACCACCTGGCTGTGGGTTGTTAAGTCGCCTCTTACGACAGGCCGCCCCAACGCAGGAAATTGTATTCTTTCTCCGTTCCTTCACGGATAAAACTAATATAAGTACTAACATACTAATATAAGTTGATCTATTTAATATTGAAATTGTACAACTTGAGAAAAGCTTAGGTTATTACTTAAATTTTGTGTGTATTAATATGATAATGTAAGGAAAGGTTATTAATTTATTAATCAAATCTTTTATTGATTATAAAATATATTTTATTCTTAGTTACAATTCTTGAATATGTACTTTAGAATTTTGTGTATGTAACATTACTAGTATTGTTACGAGTTGCAGGACTCGAATTGAAAAGCCGTTGGAATTATTATAGAGTTTATTAGAACTATACAAACACGTATAACACAGGTACAAATATAACTGGACGCAATAAGTCCAAATGCACAATTCAATAACACGCGCAAAGTCCATCACTAAATAGATTACCGAATTTACACACGTCTTGCTTCGCTTGTGTTTATCTCTCAATTGTGGCATTGCTTTATACTATACAAATGCAACGTCTGCTCGGCCGCGTGGACCGAATTTCCTAGAATCACACCTGGCTAATGACTACCATAAAAGATTACAATACACAATGGGCTGTTTTCCTAATCACAAATTTTAAACACAAAGTAAACAAAAGAAGTCCAAATTCCGAAAAGGTAATAAAATGTTTGTGCAGGGCTGTAGGTGTGAATTTCCCTTTGTCGGCACCTAGGTCGTGACAGTATCATTATTAAATCTAATTAGTTAAATACGGCTAGCGCTGTGGGTTAGAGTGAGAGAGGAGGAGAGAAAGGGAAGCCAGACAGACTGGCGCCGTAACGCGTTACGTAACGAAGCGGTTTACCCTCCCATATAACTTCATCACTTCGAAAAAGCGGCGTTGCACTGATTGCTTGCTTGCTGGCGTCGCCGGCGTAACAATTTCAGGCTTCTTTAGTTACTATATTGAAATCTACTCCATCTAAATTCACTTCGAAAAATACTATTAAATAAGACTCGGGCACCTAAAACTGTGAGCTGCAAACCGGGTGATATATAGACAGAATTCAAAGTGTGAACACTACCTTTATTGTTTTCTCAGACTATCTGGACAGAAATTTTCCAGCTACTTAATAACTTGGCGATATTTTGGATATGTAGATAGATAGAATTTTATTGCTCACCTAATAAACAATTACAAAAATGCGGCGTTACAATATTATTGTGGTAAAAACAATAGGCGACCTTATCGCTTACAACCAGACGAATGTGGCAATGTGAGTAATGCAGAGTATTAGATAATGCATAGCTTGAATATTTAAACTAATTTATAAATTAAATACATACAAACATTTGTAAGATATAATTATATTTTTACTAGCAGTCCTGGAAGACGTTGTCATGCCCTGAAAAAAAATTAAAATTTAGGACCCGATCCCAGCGCCACCTACCAGTTCCAATTGTAAATCTAAAACATCCGAGTACCCACACAAACACACACAAAAGATTTCATCAAAAGCAGTAAATTCGTTCTCAAGTTATGCGCGTACATACATTTGTACGATTTATTTATATTTATATATTAGTTAACAGTATAAAGCATAATTATTTAAGGAAAAGTAGCAAAAGCTAGCGCAAAAGTAAATGTCTGTCCAAACGGAGTTATTCGCAAGTTAATTAACTACTTAACTAATACATAATTATTAGGGATGGGCAGCAATTCGTTTTACATTCGGTTTAACCGAATTTCGGCAGCTTGAGCCGAACTTCGTCATCTGGCCGAAATTCGGTTTAAATGCCGAACATTCGGTGCAAGAAAAAATTAAAATACCTATTTGCACTATTCTGACTGAAGTTAATAGAAATCATATCTTCATAACCGTAATATAAAAATTGGCATCTATATACTCATGGTCAGCAGCGCATTTGTAGCATCTTTGGTGTTGCAAATGTCCATAGGCGATGGTAACCGCTTTCCATCAAGTGGGTCGTCTGCCTGTCTGCTGAACTCCTGCACAAAAAAAATAAAAAAAAATATTTTAGTTAGGAACATGTAAGCATTAATGTGCAATGTGATAAAAAAAATGGTTCTTGATTGAGTTTTTGCCTAATTAAATAGCCTTCAAATTAAAACAAAAATAAAACATCACTAAGTAGTGCAACTGCTTAATTATAATGCGTAACATGAATTAAAAAAAACACGTCTAAGGGACATCAGCAATTATAACTTTAATTTTGATTGAAATCACTATTTGCCAGGTGGTAAGGCATTTGTCCGAATGAATGGCTACCACCCCTGGTCTAAAGTATATCGCCATAACAACCTTGAGTTGTGTTCCGGCATTAGTGACCAAGTTCCAGTCTCCCTTAAGAGAGCAGCAGCGCATTTGTAGCAACTTTGGTGTTGCAAATGTCCATAGGCGATGGTAACCGCTTTCCATCAAGTGGGCCGTCTGCCTGTCTGCTGATCTCCTGCAATAGAAAAAGAAATAAAAAAATACAAAATAAACATGAAATGGTGATTTTTTTTTCAATCAAAAGTCTAAATACTCATACTTAAGATTTACGGCGTTATCATGTCACGACGTGTCGCTCTCAAGAAAGTGTGGCGAAATCAAACCGAAGTTCGGCCGAATTTCGGCAGAATCTTTTGTTATAACCGAATGTTCTGCCGAAGTTCGTATTCGGTTCAGTCCTCATTCGGCCCATCCCTAATAATTATAAATTAGGCTTCATTTTAGAGAATTCTGATCAAATATAAAGTTGTTTCTTTCAGAGTACAGCGAATGAAGTTCAGTACGCTCAACTATCGATGTTACAGGAATCCTCAGGAATTATCAGAGGTCAAAAGGAAATGACTGCTTATGCCGAAATCATTGGCGTTTTGGAACCAAACGCAAATAAATAATTTTCTTTTATAATAGGATATTTTTTTGTAATGTTTCTTAAATTAACCATAATCATGATAGCCACCATTAAAATGATAAAAGGATAAAAACCATCTGAGTTATTATTATAAAACGTCATAAAAAATATAGTGCTATGTTCTATACTATACATTAACAAAAACATAACAGAGATGATAAACATTAACAAAGAACACAACAGAGATGATAAACATTAACAAAGAACATAACAGAGATGATAAACATTAACAAAGCACATAACAGAGATGATAAACATTAACAAATGACATAACAGATATGATAAACATTAACAAAGAACATAACAGAGATGATAAACATTAACAAAGAACATAACAGAGATGATAAACATTAACAAAGAACATAACAGAGACGATAAGAAAGTGTTATTTGTCAAATAACACAATTATCTGTGCAGGAACGGAGAAAGAATACAATTTGTGCGTTGGGGCGGCCTATCGTAAGAGGCGACAAAACAACCCACAGCCAGGTGGTAGGGTATTTGCCCGACTGGATGGCTACCACCTCTGGTCTAAAGTATGTCGCCATAACAACCTTGAGTTGTGTTCCGGCATTAGTGACCAGATTCCAGTCTCTCTTAAGAGAGCAGCAGCGCATTTGTAGCAACTTTGGTGGTGCAAATGTCCATAGGCGATGGTAACCGCTTTCCATCAAATGGGCCGCCTGCCTGTCTGCTGATCTCCTGCAACAATTTTTTTTTTAAATCTTAGTATAAACTATATTATATCTAGTTAATTCTAGTTATTTTAGGTCAGATTTCTATTACCCACTAGCTGACTTGGCAAACTTCGTACCGCCTCAGAATCAATAAATAAAAATGCTGAATGATAATTGCTGAATGTTTCAACTTTAGTAAAAAATATGGTCGAAACTTAACCGGAACGAACATCAAACGTTTGACATTCAAAACCAAAAAAAAGAAAAAAAATCACTTTATATTGATTTCTGAACGACTTTTAAATTCAATTGATTTCTAAACGACGGGACGAACATCAAATGTTTGACAGGTAGGAATAGTTTGTAAGGGAAAGTAAAATTGTTGTTTTTACTATATTACAAGCATTTTTTTTTCATATTTACTCACCTTTTAAACCTTCCCTGGACTTCCACAAATAATTCGAAACCAAAATTAGCCAAATCAGTCCAGCAGTTCTCGGGTTTTCGCGAGACTATATATATAAAAAACAGAAATTGATTTTTATATATATAGATTAGTCTTATTTCCTTATTACAATGCTCTTCTACAAAATCCCAGAACACTTTCAGTAGCTTTCAAATAAACAAATTTTAAAAAAATGTAAAACGTTTGTGCGAGAAGGCTTATTATACGAGGAAAGATTTCTTAGAAGACCGCACCGAATGAAAGTTGAGCGACCGCTAGCAAACGCGTTCAGTAATCATTCATACAAATTACTTTGTTAAAATATATATACTATATTAAAAAAAGACGAATCTATATACAGCTGGTTGAACAGTAGTGTTCAAAAATAAATGTACATACATACCCTGTATATATATTGTGAAAATATTGGTGTGGGTGTTTCAGCAAACGGAACACCTACTTAAATGGGTGAAAGGGCACTACACTAGCGTACAGTTACAAAAAGGAAAAAATTCTTAAAAATTTAGTTTTAGAGTTATGACCGTTTAAACTTTCACTTCATATCACCATAATTTCGAATAAAACCAGGTGGAAAAAACGCATGAAAACTAACTGCAGCAGTGACGTACTTTTGATAGGATCCCCCTTAACAATGTTTACAAATCGTCGAGGTCACGAACTGTCAGCTGAACTTTGTAAAAACGCCGACTATCGGTAAGCCAGATGCGCGGTTGCTTTGTCGGCGTGTTTGTGTTTGGCGACATTATTAAAGGGCAACGAACTTACCAAGTGTTTTGTTATTATTAAATAATATAATTATAATGCATCTTAATTACGATATATTCCCGGTATACTATATATATATATAACGATGCATGACGTTTTTCGTTCGTATGTTTTTTTTTTGCTTTGTCAAAGTCATCAATTGTGGTAGCGTAATGGCTAGCGCGTGCGTCCCAGACCCAAAGAGCGCAGGTTCGATCCTGGCTGGAACGCATGCACCGCTTAGGCAGTTTTCTGACCTAATGTGCATATTGTTACAATTACCACGTGCTAATAACGGTGAAGGAAAACATCGTGATGCAACCTGCACATCGAGATAACCGATGTGTCAAACCTGCCAAGCCGCCTTGGACAAGCGTGGCGGGTATACTGTCTGTTCCCCCTATAATGGGAGGCCCGAGCTCAGCAGTGGGACATTTATGGGCTGCTATTATTATTTATTATTGTCAAAGTAAAATAATCTTTTCGAACTTTTATTAAAGCTCGCATCATTTCATCCAATTGTATGAAATCAAGAAATAACTTGTCACAGTAGATTTTCTGTCTTTTTTTCTTAGGTTCCGCGTAAAACACACGCGGATGAAGTCACGGGCACGGCTAGTTTTAAATAAATACATTTAAAAAACCTAGTAATTAAGTTTGACTGGGTCTGTCTAGTATGCATAAAACTGATGATGAAATAACACACAAAACAAGTTGACATCTATCAATTATTTATCTGTAAGAAACTTTGACATAAAAGATGGCAAAATTGTGAAAAAATTGCAATCTTCTATAATATAATATTATAATAAACGACTATGAAATAAAAATAATAATAAATGTTATTTTTTATTATTTTTTTATTGCAGGAGTTCAGCAGACAGGCATACGGCCCACTTGATGGAAAGCGGTTACGACCGCCTATGGACATTTGCAACACCAAAGTTGCTACAAATGCGCTGCTGCTCTCTTAACGGGAGACTGGACAATAAAGCCGGAACACAACTCAAGGTTGTTATAGCGGCATACTCTAGACCAGGGGTGGCAGCCATCCACTCGGGCAAATACCCTACCACCTGGCTGTGGATTCTTTTGATACTTAACCTTAACCATATTAGTATTTAAGAAGAATTAAATAAATAAAGATTTTCATTTCAGTTCATACGGAAAACTCATTTATGGTGATTTTCCTTTCATTGTTAAAAACATCAAAACGATTAAATGTTTATTAATTTAGAAACCATGCATCATTATAAGCGGAATTTGCCTTAATATAGTCAGCATTGGGCTAATAGTGTTTCGTGCGATGACTCAAAGCTCCGATAGGCCACTACCCACTCCAATATCCAACCTTCCCTATCCTAGGATAAGAAAAAAAAAAGATATTAAAATATAAATTGACACCCACACTTATCTTCCTTTTAAAAGAATAATAAAATAAAAGACAAGAAAGGAAACAAAAGAATAAACAGATCTCTGCTCTGACACATGGCGATATAAAAAATCGAATCGATTATATATAGTACAATCAAAATATTGACATGTCAATTGTCTTCTCCCCCCGTATAGGGTGGAGGAGCGAGATGGAATGCTCCTCCGTCTCAAAGGAGGATCTTCCAGCGAGGCTAATGTTGTTCCTCGCAGGCCCAGGCCCTTTTGTTATAGTTGAAATTTTGTATATATTCTTTGTATGTTTCGGGAAACGTTTGTGACATCAATTATTGCACAGCGCCATCTATTGGCTTGTAAGTGTTCCACTACATTCTAATTAGAATAAATTAATATAATAAGTTATTCTTAAGGTACACCACATCACAAACATACATTCCATCGTTTAAAAATAATTTAATTTGTAGGTATATATTAATATACCTACATAGAGTATACAGTCACATAACTAACAATAAAACTTATAAACCTACGCGCACTACCATCGCATTGCATTACACGCACACTCCACAAACAAACCGAGACGCACAAAGAGCCTAAAAATTAATAACCCAGACACAGAAGAGAAAAAAACAACACACATGGCACTAGATAGGACTATATATAAGTATAGATATAAGGCCAACACTGCACATGCACTTCCTCACAACACCAGCATGTAACAGATACACTCTACATTAGTATAAGTTTAGTATTAAAATTAGAATAAATTAATATAA
The DNA here is from genome assembly GCA_019925095.2 of Dendrolimus kikuchii. Taxonomy (NCBI): domain Eukaryota; kingdom Metazoa; phylum Arthropoda; class Insecta; order Lepidoptera; family Lasiocampidae; genus Dendrolimus; species Dendrolimus kikuchii. The sequence goes on along the minus strand of CM034388.1, from coordinate 720,222 downwards.
TAAGTTATTCTTAAGGTACACCAAAACACAAAAATTACTACATGTAATGTCACATACACTAACAAAAATAAACAATAAGCGTGTATGGAGTCGCAAATTTTTCATAGAAATTAAGGAGTAAAAAAGGGTATGGAACTCAAGTCCGTAGAGATATTAATAATAATTAAAAAAAAAAAAGAATATACAGTAGATTTAAATAAAAAATATAACTTATGCTTGTCTATATTGTAACCTGCTTGTATGTATGTTGGCCAGGTGGTAGGGCATTTGCTCGACTGGATGGCTACCACCCCTGGTCTAAAGTATGTCGCCATAACAACCTTGAGTTGTGTTCCGGCATTAGTGACCAGGTTCCAGTCTCCCTTAAGAGAGCAGCAGCGCATTTGTAACACCTTTGGTGTTGCAAATGTCCATAGGCGATGGTAACCGCTTTCCATTAAGTAGGCCATTTGCCTGTCTGCTGATCTCCTGCAATAAAAAAAAAATGTATATTGCGCGTAACAACGTGTATCGATTCATCTTATCGAATATGCTCGAATGCAGATAGCGATTGTCTACTATAGTAATAGAAAGGATGAGACTATAGAAATAGAAGATAGAAAGGATGGGCTGTGGGATTGGAATAGGGGGGAGGTTAGGGAAGGTTTTTATGAAGTGAAACTTCTATATAGCGTCTTAGGATTTTTCTGTCACGAAAAAGCGTTACGGCCGCGTGGAGGGTCGGCATAATTTAAACTAGACGTGGTGAGTAGACTATGGATGCGTTTTTTGGTTCCGGATCGAATTCAGTTTTTGTATGATAAAATAAAATATGTTTAAATAAAAAATGCATTAATTAAAATGTACCTAAGATAACCAAATCATAATTGGCAGTGAACCTGCGAAAGATCGAAATGTCTGCTGGGACACATAGTAGAAGTGAAACTTCAACGGACAAGTGGAAAAACGAATCGCAACAAAGTTTTAACTTGAAGTTTCACAGGCAGGTTTTCAAATTGGACAAGTACATTAACAATCTGCCCGACCGGCAGGCGTGATTTTTGAATATATATATTTGATTCGCTAAGTAACCGAATAAAAGAACTATAATAAAAGTATTTCTTATAATATAATACGTTACTGTTATTTAGCAGAAGGTGATGTCAGGAGCCTTAAGAACAGACGAGCGTGCATGACAAGAGTTATGAATGTCAAAGAAGCAAGTGAGGTGTGTAAGAATAAGCTTAAATGGCGCTCTGTTGTTCGTGCCTAGCCCGCAAGGGAACTGGCGTGAAGTTATGTATGTATGTATGTACTGTTATTTATTTTAGCGATGCACGATTAACAGTAATAGCAATATTAAGGATTAAAGAACACGTTTAGATGTCACTTTGCAATTATTTTCTATCGAGAAAATTTATCGAAAACGCGTTTTGAGTGCATGGGGTACCTCAGAAATATGATCAAGATTGATATATATTTTTTTTAACGCATTAAAGTGAGTATAATTATTGTAACAACGGCTGAGAAATCTATCCAAAAATCGCTTTTTGTCTGTTGTCTCGCTGTTAAAACTTTGTTCCGATTCGTTTTGCCATTTGTCCCTTGCCATTCGTTTCTCATTAGGAGGATTCTAAAACCCGATCTCGGCGCTACCTGCCGGTTCTAATTGCGAATCTAAACCATCCTGGAACCCACTCAAACACACAAAAACAAAAGCACCAAAATCGCTCTAGGTGATTAGGAGGATTCTAGAACCCAATCTCAGCGCCACCTACCAGTTACAACGGGACAAAAAGTATCCTATGTCCGTCTCCTGGTTCTAAGCTACCTCCCCACCAATTTTCAGCCAAATCGGTACAGCCGTTCTTGAGTTACAAATAGTGTAACTAACACGACTTTCTTTTATATATATAGATGTTTTTATTTTTAAGATACATGTCAGCAATGTAAGTACGTCGCTATTTCTTCAAATATTTTTTCTTTCTTTTCTTTCTGTCACAACCCTTCAGCTCTTCCAAAAGCCGCAAGACTAACACTATCACTATCTCGTAATATACTAAGAAAATATACCCATTTCATACAACTCCTATATAAACAGAGTGAGACAACAACACAATTAACGATCACGTCTACAAACGCGATCTGCACTGTCATCGCGGACACATATGTGCTAATAGTGAGCTGAAGGGTTAAAGACTGACAATACGTTGTCATTTATTTTGAAATCACAGACAAATCGCCTGTCCCTATTAACAAAGTCAGAACTGCAAATCAGCAACTTTACAGGAGAGCGCTCTGAACTTTGAATTGCTTATATTTTTTTTACTACAAGAATTAAATTTTCAATAAAAATATTATATGTTAATATATGTTCGAGAGCTTATTTGCAATGCAATTAAATAACATTTTTACTTATCTAAATGTTTGAAAAGCTAGTAATGGCTTTGTTATCCGTACATGGGTCATCATGATTTGTCGGATCTGTCACATCCAACAAAGTTACATGGACAAACATATTTATTATTTGTAAGAAGTGCCACATACAACATTGTCATGTTGTTAGAAGAAAGCATGTAATAATTTGCCACTATTTAATATCTATAGTATAATTACTCACCAATTTCATCATGATTTTATACCTTTCTCTTTTACTCACCAGCATGACATCTCTTTCCTTGATGTGACAGATTTGAGATAGCTGTCAATTCATATGCATTGTAAAATTTTGCCGGTAAAACATTGCAAAATTTGTAAATTATTTCAAAGTGTTAAAACTATTCAATATTAATAGAATTTTGAAGTGTTGACAACACAGTGCCAAGAAAATAATATAGTACTTCATTATAACACTTACCATTCGTCTTTTAATTGTGTTATAATAAGTACAAACTACGACAAGTAAGTGTTCCAAGTGGAATGTGCAACATTCGAAATCTTTAAGCCTTTGGTGATTTCTGTTATTACTAGCACATCGAGTGAAACCAATTACGATAAATTATCTTCGTTTCTCAAGTTCGGACGAAGGGGGAAGTATTTTGCTTTATTCTACTGAACATGAGATGTAAGTACAATTACGAGTTTTCAAACAGGATTGAACTTGTTTTAACACCTAACTGAAAATCTCAGTAGGGGAAATAAAACACCGAGGTTAGTAAACCGGTTGTTTACTTAAGCTAACCAAGAGTTAGTGTCAAAAATTAAATTGATTTTTAATTAATATGATTGAAAGGACATTTATCACAAACTTGTCTTGCTAATAGTGTTGTACTAAGACATAACATTTGTCATTTCACTGTAAAAGAAGACCACTTATCGGTGCAGAACCATTGTGGACAAATTTGTTTTTTATAATATTCTAGAACAATGACAATTTCTGAACAAAGGCTATAGCTGGATAAACATCCAGCTGCTGCTGGCTGAAGTTGAACAGCTTCTTTAATTCAGTGATAAAACACTGGGGTGTGTATAGATAGTCGGCCCATTTATTTATTATTTGAGATATAAAGATAACTTTGGGTGGTTATAGCCTTCTAACCTATATTAAAGAAAGTTTGGATCTGTTCATGGTACATAGATGTGCCATGTGACTATAACCCACCTGAACATTGGTCTTGTAAACGAGGGCTTGTAAATTAAGTCCTCACAGGAGGCACCACAACTGATTTTCACCAAAGCCTAGTAATTTTTACATTACTCATTGACAGGATTAATAAAGTCAGTGGGACCAATGTCCCATAATTAAATATTAGAGACTACATTGCAAATTATTTGTAGTCAAGACTATATTTTTGTCCTGATGTTGTACAACTTATTAAAGCATCATTGAGTGGCTTACAAGGGTGATTAAAATTTAAAGACAAGTACGTACTTTAAGTTAAAAAGTAACACATCTAATGTCTTATATGACAAGTGATCTAAGCCTTACTAATTATACAGCCAAGCCTATAAATCTTAGTGTAAATTGTTTAGACTACACAATACACATAATGAGAAAAGAGATAGTTCACCTATTAAAAGTAGTGAATATAACAGACTCCATCCAAAGAGCTGCATTCAGATGGTTTTTGATAAAGAAGTCAGATGTTGATTTCTGCCCTCTTGGACCTCAGAGGTCTCAATTCATATGTAATATATTGTAAAACATTTTATATTACAAATAAAGAGATTAATTAAAGTTAAGACACATTGGTTAGTGACAACAAACATTCAACAGGCATATTTTCACTTACCAATAGCTAAACCTCATCCGGACATTCCTCCGAGTGGTTTATAGCAAGATTTCCAGCAAACATTTAGTTACACATTACAATAAGTAATTGTATTAATTACATATAAGAGAGCAGGGGTTAAAACAACAGCTTATCATCTTACTATTATAATAACATAAGAGATAGTTTGATTAATCTTAAGACAGCAAAGTAGTGGTCTATTTGTATACTAATTTTAAACCTTATTTATACAAACTTATAATATCATAAGTGTCTATGCTATGAGACTGTGACATTCTGTAAGATGATAAGAAGTATCTCAATTGATGTTTAAAGACTGGAAACTCCCCTCTTTATTGCTCTTGCTTTGTGGCTTAACATTTGGCACAAAAATATTTGCTATTATAGCAAATTGGATTGCAGAAATCCTATAGACACCATATCCAGTTACTCTAGAATCAGTCAGGACGGAAGGTCCTTGATTCTCAAGTTGCAGAAACTCTGAGAATGTTCGATACGAGGATGGCATATAAGTTATCAAAAAGTCTATCTTACAATCGCCATCATGTGAGCATTAAATCTCAGGTGTGATCAAATTATTTGCTCCAATGTCTAAGGTCTGTTTTCCTATTGTTATAACTGTCTGGGACACCAGGCGAGGCAGAGTGAAATTGTCGTAAAAACCATAACTAAAAATAACATTTCTGATTTCAAACATGTGGAATAGATATATTACTACTCCTAAAGGGGTTATGACTAAATTGAGATTTTGCATACTATGCAATTTTAAAGAATTGGCTTCACAATCACTGTATGCAAATGTTCCTAAAATTATTCAAACAGAGCAGGCCAAGAGGGAATATCTAACCCTACTGTTTAGCAAGACCTGAAATAAAGTTGATCAAAGGAGAGCAGGGCTCAGAACCAGTGCTCAAATAGCTGTATTATTCAGTCTTTTGACCTCAAATTCAGGTTGAGGTGCTCAGCTAAACAGGATTTGCTCACTGATTGGAAAGTGGGCCTGTAACCAATTTCTTGGAGTTCAAAGAGGAACGAGATGTATACTATGTTTGTAACAATAAATAGTCAGTGTATGACTCAAAGAGGTGCATATTGTAATACATGGTGAGAAAAGGACGTAATCCCTTTACCTAAAAAAGTAAATAAATAAAGATGCTTACCATATTGTCGAATCTCACAGAACAATGGAGCATAACTCTCTTTCTCTGCCACTTAGCTCTCGGGGAAGCTAAACTGAACGAGAAGCCAGATGCCAAATGGTCCTAAAGTTCTGAAGTGGCTTCTTCTGCTCCAGGCCATGAAGGCTATGTTCAAAATTTGGAGCGTCCAAGGCATGAACTTATTTTCATCAAAGTATGTGATGAATGGCCCCAGACAGGTGTGCTCATTTTTCTACAATGTATTCGGTAGAAATGAGACTTTCGGCTGGGCTTGGCAATTTTCCCCACCCAGCCTAATAGAATACTGTCTTACTTGAACCAGGTTAAAGGAAATTTCCTTTTATTAATACCAGAATAGACCAAGGGCTTTCGGAGGCCAAACTTGAAAGCAAAGATTATTAACAATTCTCATTTAAGACAGGAGGAAGATCTCAGTAGATGGACAGACAGACAGATTGCCCCTTTTTGCTTAAAAAGTTAGAGTTTGAATGATCAAGTCTCTTACTGAATCACAAATGGCAAGACTTATCAAAGTAGTTGGCAGACACCTACTTAATAATACTTACCACTACAATTACTATATATCTACAATAGACATTGCCAAAAATAAATTTTAAAAGGCTACCATATATTACTAGTTCTTAAGTTTTTTGAAATGGTGTAAATTAAAGTGTTTTCTATCTATCATATAATAACATTATCAGAGATGTAAGATGATCATCAAATACTTAAGACCATTTCACTTGTTAAACCAGAAATTTAAAATGCTATTTGTCTAGAATATTAGCATTTCTATTTGACAAAATTAAAATAAATAAATAAAATTATATATATATAAGTATATATAATTTCATATTAGTAGCTGGATAGTCACTACTATTACTTGCCTCAGGCTGTAGAATCTATGATCTGTTGACACCAGGGCATCCCCAGACAATCAAAACAATTGGCTGGTAGCCACAACTTTGTGTAATAACAAGATTATAAATAAAATAATAAGCAGTCTAGCTGGATGTTACGGAAACACCGAAATTATTGTTTTGTCCTGTAACACACATTAAACATTTTATAACAGTATCTGAAAGGTCAAAAAGCCTAGATAGAGAATGAGTACAAGTTTATACATTTCTATCATTATCTTGAAAGATAAAAATTGCTTAAAGAACCATAATTACTGTTTTCAGAGACATTGTATATAATATTTTTTGTAAATATACAATATAGTACTCTATAAAAAAAAAGGGGGGGGGGGGGAGAGATTAATACTACTCTACATATATATCTATTAGCTAGATGTTGATACAAGATGTTAGTTATAAAATGACCAGTACAAGAGATATTAGAGGAATCTTATAAGTATTGAAACATACAGATGTTTCTATTAATGATATCAGACCTAGTCAAGATTAGCTATAAGCTAATTTTAGTTGTTATTAAGGCTCTTTAGTTATGTTTACCTTTAGGTTTTCCATTTTTAATGGAAGATTCATAAGATAAGTTCTTTACCAAGGAACCTTGAGATCTTATCATCTAATCAACATTTTCTTTAAAATAATAATTGATTTCAGATAGGAGGATTATTATTTTTTCTTTCTTTATTGTACACAAAGTAGTTACATATAAAACTACAGAGAGTGGTGATGTACCAAAACAAGATTAACAACTCCAAAGAGAGTTTTCTTCCAGCAAACCTAGGGAGACAGGGAGAGACTATTATCCATATAATAATATAAATCAATATTGTTGGAAATTGATAAATTGTGAGGTTATTAGTATTAATTTTTTTTATTTTCCTTCACAGACAAATTAAAATTCTTAAAGTAAATCGGATATACTTTGAGAAATATTTTAAATCTCTAATCATCATATGCATTGTATTACTTGTGTTTTCACCAGCAGATAACAAACAGGTCTTCTAACAACACTGTGTGTCGACAGAGACACATAATATAACTGTTTTGCATTCCAACAAAACAGGTATTATGTGTTGACTGAGACACACAGTGTTGCAGCAAGTTTCTTGCTGGTGTGCTGAAGACCATATGAATTGACAGCTATCTCAAATCTGTCACATCAAGGAAAGAGATGTCATGCTGGTGAGTAAAAGAGAAAGGTATAAAATCATGATGAAATTGGTGAGTAATTATACTATAGATATTAAATAGTGGCAAATTATTACATGCTTTCTTCTAACAACACTGTGTGTCTCAGTCAACACATAATACCTGTTTTGTTGGAATGCAAAAGAGATAGATTAAAGTCTTGAATAGCACATAGGCTTAGACTTTTTATCCCAAAAAGTGTACGGCTCCCGTGGGATAGCATTAACGCGAGCGACGCCTCGGGCAGAAGCTAGTTGTTATCTAAATGGGTTTCATTTACAAGGATAATATCATATTATCCTTTTAGCAATATTGTTTGTGTCGTTTACTCGTCGCACAACTATGTGTCCAGTTTCTATCTATTTTCAATAATCAGTGGTACAATGGAAGAATATGAAAGAATTTTCTGCATTCTAGTCACCTTCGTATTGTCAAGCTTAAAAAATACAAACGCAGGTATGTTCTGTTTATAGCACTATAGTGAATAATCATTTAATTTCTGTTTACATTAATTCGCAGCTTATCATCTCTTTTGTTTGTTTTTAATAATAACGCAAGTCAAAAAACAAATGTCCTAGATATATCTGCAGTTTTTTTTTTATAATTTCCAGTACGCGATTTGCGAATGTATTCATGGAAGTAGTGAATTGGCTTTGGTTGTCAAGATTTTTAGAGTGAATAGTAGCTTTTTTTTTATTGCAGGAGATCAGCAGACAGGCAGACGGCCCACTTGATGGAAAGCGGTTACCATCGCCTATGGACATTTGCACCATCAAAGTTGCTACAAATGCGCTGCTGCTCTCTTAAGGGAGACTGGAACCTGGTTACTAATGCCGGAACACAACTCAAGGTTGTTATGGCGACATACTTTAGACCAGGGGTGGTAGCCATCCAGTCGGGCAAATGCCCTACCACCTGGCTGTGGGTTGTTAAGTCGCCTCTTACGACAGGCCGCCCGGCCGCAGGAAATTGTATTCTTTCTCCGTTCCTGCACGGATGGATAGCTGTCCCGGCAGACGTTGTTCTGCCCTGAAGAAATAAAATTTAGAACCCGATTGCAGCGCCACCTACCGGGTCCAATTGTGAATCTAAACCATCGTCGAATCCACTTGAACACACATAAAAAAAATCATTTAAATCGGTCCAGCCGTTTAGGAGTTCACTATCAACACACGTACAGAAGAATTATATATATATATATATATATATATATATATATATATATATATATATATATATATATATATATATATATATATATATATATATATATATATATATATATATATATATATATATATATATATATATATATATAAAGATGAGCATAAAGTTACATTATCCAACCGTGCAGGAACGGAGAAAGAATACAATTTCCTGCGTTGGGGCGGGCTGTCGTAAGAGGCGACTTAACAACCCACAGCCAGGTGCTAGGGCATTTACCCGACTGGATGGCTACCACCCCTGGTCTGAAGTATTCCGCCATAACAACCGTGAGTTGTGTTCCGGTATTAGTGGCCAGGTTCCAGTTCCCCTTTTCCCGAAGTGAGTCAATATTAGCGTAATTTGGATCAGGATTCGTGTTAAGTACACTTCATTCTTGTAGGCGTGATGAGGTGGGGCGGGGGTCAGGGAGACCCGGTGAAACGGTTGCCCGCTGGCCGCCCGCCAGGTAGTAGGGGTCCCGAACCCGGACTAACCGGTCCCATGGAGGCTGCTACCCACCAACTGGCGCATAATCTTGGGGAGCATTGTCGTGCCGGTTGGTGACCGGACGTGGACCCGGCAATGCTCCCCGGGGAGGACCGGGGGCCCTTCCGTGCCCCGCATCAGCTAATCACATAACCTGCAGGTTTTTGTGGCCAAATCACTTTCCGCTTTATCCTCTTTACGCTGATATTGCCACACTTCCAACTCTCTTCTTAAACTTAAAGTCTCATAGCATTATTTAAAAAAAAAACTAGCAGTCCCGGCATACGTTTCCTGCTCTGAAAAAATATATATAACACATTCCAGCGCCACCTTCCGGGTCCAATTGCGAATCTAAACTATTCTTGAATTCACTTCGACACACAAAAAATTTCATCAAAATCGGTCCCGGGACTTAGGATTGACGTAAACACGAGCAGAAAATTCATAGAATAATACGTAATTAATTTACATTGCTTTATTTACAGAATATAACCCAATGGTGGTACAATATAGTTCTAATCTCTATATCAACATGATTGTTGTATTAGAACATTTGCCCAGAGATGCAAAGAATGCTGTATTATTTTATAGAGCTGGAAACGGTAAGAAGCATCATTATTTTCAGCTTTCATATATTAGGTTGGGGAAAAAGTTTCCTCGCATTTTATATAAAAATTCAAAAGGTTTTTTTATAAAGTTTATTTACATTTTATTTACTTTTTACCATCTTGTAGGTAGGTGAGGAAGATGGTTGGTAATTACCACTTGTTTGGGATCCGATCATCAAAACTATTAAGACCCAAACCCAGCAAAAACCAACTGCCAGACCTCAAGACACTGAGCTCTTTCTGCGTGCAACGTAACACAAACCAACTTGACTCATAATTTCTTTTATTTTTCCTTCCACCCATTTTAATATTATATAAAATTATTAGAGGTAGGCAAGTTTTACTGAAGACTTTCTTGCGCCGCTTCTTCCTTCAAGCCAAGTAAATTAAATTAGGCTCCCATAGAGTAAATAATAACCATAAACAAAATTAAAACTAAATAATTAAAATGAACAAGTTCGCGGTAGGCTAAATAAAACTTTAACAATACTCATTGACACTTTGATATCATTGTCTTCCGTGATCACAGCTTCTAAAAAGTGGCCGATATGTCGGAATAATAAAAATCAAATAAATTACCGCGCTTAAAACCGTTAAAACGTAGTTTCATAGTGAGTGTAATGTTTTTTTATTGATTTAATATATTAGGTCGGTGAAAAAGTTTCTTCGCATTTTATATAAAAATTCAAAAGGTTTTTTCATATAGTTTATTTACATTTGACTAAAGTATGTAGGTGCCATTTTGTTGGATAACTTTTTGCCATCTTGTAGGTAGGGACGTGATCCCATTGCTATAAATATTTTGGGGCTTCTGATCAAAAAACTGCGACAAGTGGTTTTGGCAGTCCTTTCGTGATGTTAACCTGACACTGCCTAAGGAATTCTGCAGAGACCGAAACAGGTGAAAATCTGAAGGTGCAAGGTCAGGACTATACGGCGGATGCATTAACACCTCCCAGCCAAACTCTCGTAATTTTTGCTGAGTGGCTAAAGATGTGTGAGGTCTAGCGTTATCATGGTTAAAAACCACACCCTTTCTGTTGATTAATTCCGGCCGCTTTCTCTCAACTTTTTGCTTTAATCTCATCAGCTGTTCGCAGTACAGTTCAGAATCGATGGTCCTGCCTGGCGGTAACAGCTCATAATGAATAATGCCCTTCCAATCCCACCATACACACAGCATCACTTTGTTGCGAGTTAACCCGGGTTTCGCCACAGTCTGTGAAGCCTGACCGGCCTTGACCACGATCTTTTTCGCACGTTCTTGTCGTACGTGATCCACTTTTCATCACCAGTTATCAGCTTCTTCAAAAATGGTTCGATTTCATTACGTCGTAATAAAGAATCACAAATGAGTACACGGCTCATTAGGTTTCTTTCAGTGAGCTCATGAGGCAAACAAATATCGAGCTTTTTTGTGTACCCAGCTTTTTTCAAATGCGCCAAAACCGTTTTGTGGTCAATTCCCAGTTCTCCAGCTACATCGTAACTACTAATATACCGATCTTGCTCCACTTTTTCAAAAACGGCATCAATTTTGTCCGTAACAGGGCGACCAGAGCGACGTGCATCTTTGATATCAAAATTTCAGGATTGAAAACGCTTAAACCAAATTTGCGCTACTCTCACAGATACTGCACTAGGTCCATGAACATCACAATTTTTTTTTCGCGGCTTGTGTTGCATTTTTACCTTTTTTGTAGTAAAATTTAAAATGTATCGAATTTCTTCATTAGATTCACTCATTTTAACAATAAGAAAAACAAATGAAAATCACACATTTTCCTAATTTGAATTTTTTAATGATACCAAAACCAGCCAGATACAAATAGTATAGCCAAAGAGATCTTATTACAAGTTCATACATACTATATGCGAAAAGACTTTTTCCCCAACCTATTAGATGAATTTAAATATCATATTCCAGCCAGAAGGCCCAGCTCGCCATACAAAACACGGTGCTGGTACCTATGCTCACGTATGGAAGCGAGAGTTGGGTATGGAAGAGAGAGCATGAAAGTAGAATAAACGCGGTTGAGATGCGAGCACTGCGCAAAATCTGCGGAGTGACGCTCGTGGACCGCGTTCGTAATACCGAAGTAAGAAAGAGAGTTGATCTGAAAGAGAGTGTCGGGGTGAAGGTAAGGAAAGGAATGCTCCGGTGGTTCGGGCATGTGGAAAGAATGCATGATGAAAGAATGACTAAACAGATATACAATGCAAAAGTGGATGGATGCAGAAGTCGTGGAAGGCCACGACACACCTTCCATGATCAAATTGATCGTGTACTAGCGGAGGGTGATGTCAGGAGCCTTAAGAACAGACGAGTGTGCACGACAAGAGTTATGAATGTCAAAGAAGCAAGTGGTAAGAATGGACCTAAATGGCGCTCTGTTGTTCGTGCCTACCCCGCAAGGGAACTGGCGTGAAGTTATGTATGTATGTATGTATATTCCAACGACAGGTAGTATTTTTTGATTATAGTTTTAAATATCACTAGCGATTTTGCTGTTGCTGATAGCAACAGGAAACGCGTTCCAAAGCTGTATAGCCTTAACGGTCAAAGAATTGTTGTAAAAAGTTGAGTTATGCGCAGGAGTGTTCAGTTTAAGTTCAGTAGAAGGGCGTAAATTATGAGAGCACGAAAGAAATTCAAAACCTTTTAGGTAATAAGGAGTACTGTACTGTATGTTAAGGAACGCCTGTTTAGTTTAAAGGGCAATTTTGTTTATGTGTGCCCGTGCTATTTTTCTACAGGCGCTTAATATAGATAGTACATACATACATAACTTCACGCCAGTTCCCTTGCGGGGTAGGCACGAAGAATTCACTTGCTTCTTTGACATTCATAGCTCTTGTCATGCACGCTCGTCTGTTCTTAAGGCTCCTGACATCACCTTCTGCTAGTACACGATCAATTTGATCATGGAAGGTGTGTCGTGGCCTTCCACGACTTCTGCATCCATCCACTTTTGCATTGTGTATCTGTTTAGTCATTCTTTCATCATGCCCGAACCACCGGAGCATTCTTTTCCTTACCTTCACCCCGACACTCTCTTCCAGACCAACTCTCTTTCTTACTTCGGTATTACGAACGCGGATGAGAAGATAAGATAAATCCATGTTAATTAATTATGATGCTTAAGTTATTATATAACTTACCTTACTGATTAAAGTCTTTCTGTCCTGTTCTGACATGCCTAGCCCTGGTAGTTCCATGTCTCCTACTACTGGCACCACTTTGTGGATACCTATTGGATTTACTTCGTGTGCTTTGTGGAAAATCTGGAAGGAATCGATAGTTTGGGAAATTTTCGTGATAGCTTTCGAAGATTGACTATGATTTCATAGTCATTTTGACTGAAGTAATGTTTTTATTAAGGCCGTCTATCCGTTTGTTTACTTACCGTCATACTTTTCTCTCTCTGTACATCGATTACAGGAAGAACCGTTTCTCTAAAACTTCGGCTTTTACATTTTATCCTGTCTCCGCAACACTATACTGCAAGAGAGCGGTCTGTCGTCCGAATCTAGGGTCAGTTTGGTCCATACTCCCTCAGTTTCTATGGTGTATAGACAAAATTAACCCTAATAAGTATTGCCATACAGCGTGGCAATGCAGCCAGCCTTCTGGGCACGCTCCCCGTTGGCAATGATCTGCTACATAATGTATTTTGGTTTCAATGTCTTTGGTTTTTTATATTCAATTAAATTGTATATAGTATAATATATAATAACAATAAGTTTATAATTTAGTTTCTTTTTAATTACCTGTATTAAAAATTATGCATAAGATTATATTGTTGTTAATTAACCCTAGTTCAGATTCAGCGCATCGAAATACATAAGAATAGATATAAGATATACAGTGTAAACTCTATATTACGTCACTCGATTTAACGACAAACTCCCTTAAGCGTCGAAATCATTTGGCTTTGATTGGTTTAGCTTGTTTTCCATACAATGACACATTCTATATAGCATTACACCCACTCTCAATAACGACAACAATTAAGTAATAAAAAGTTCGTTTTAAGTTGCCAAAATTAGTAAAAGCTGTGCAGCTGTGTACGGTCTTTTATCGTATTGTTATCCTAGCGCGTAATAAACTCTACTGTCGGCATCATGAATACCGAAATTTCTGAGTACTTCCTTTTTTTATTTATGTTTGCTTATAGGCAAACTGGTAGACGGGTCCACTTCATGACAAATGGCTACCGTCGCCCATAGATATCTGCGACACTAACGGCGGCTTTCAATATTCGATCGCAATCCTAAAATGGTTATCTATCCAGATTTTAACCAATCCATCGATCGATCCAAAATCCTCGTTTCAATATAACATCTGGTTATAAAATCTCACAAAAAAAAAAGGGATTGGTCATAAATTTGTGTCTTCGTTTCGTTTCACGCAGTTTTAGTTAAAGAGTTCTTTGGATTTTGATGATAATTTTTACATTCAAAGTAGTATATTTCACGAATAAACGTAATATTTTTTATATTTATTAATATGCCACCAAGATGCCTAAATATCGCACGATACGAATTAAATAAGTAAAAAAGTACAACAAAATTACTGGTGCAGCAAAAGACGTCAGACAAATTAAAAGACCTCTCCATTTAACGACATCTCTCTATAACGCCATAAAATGCAAAGTCCCTTCGGTGTCGTTATATAGAGTTTACACAGTATATAGATCTGGTTCACGTCGTTTCACACGCTCGTGGAGTGCGCCGCTTGGGGGCCCCAGAGGGCCCTCCTAGAAAACGTCGTTGGCCCTGTGAGCTCGCTTCGTAGCATGGTCGAAGCGATGCTCCAGGGTCAACATTCCTGGCTTGCGGTCTCCTCCTTCTGCGAATCCGTCATGTCACAGAAGGAGGCCGCTGAAAGAGCGAGGGAGGAGGACGCGTACGCGGACCCCGTCCGCAGGAGGCGGACCGGCGGTCGCAGGCGCCGCTACGCGCATCTTCTCCTCCCATAGTTACCGTCACAGGGGGCCGCTGTCACGGGGGGGACAGCGGACTTCCCCCCCTGCTGTACGAAGTGGGTCACTCTGCTCCCCGGGGTGGCCCAGTTACAGAGCGTAGGGGCGTCATAGTGCAGTTACTCTGTACGAGATCCCATGACGCCCCGTAAAAGCGCTATAAATGGGACACAGGTTTAGGTTTAGTGGGTAGTTTGGCGGCCGTTTCTCGCGACAGCTTCGTTTTAGAAGCGAGCGTGGAGGACCGGTCGCTGAGAGTCGCACACACCCTCGATGCAGGCCTTATGCCTGCATGGTGTCCAAAGACATTCCCCCTGCGTTATAAAAAAAAAAAAAAGTATATAGATCTGGTTATAATTACAGACCACTTTTTTTGTGGGCCGGTGTAATTTTTGTATTAAATTACAGATATGAGGAATAGAAATTTGGATGACAACAAAGAACAAGACGGAACAATAACACTCAAAACAATGAAGTCCTTTTCTGACATCACCGATAATAATAGTGCTGGCGAAAGCTTACAACTATTCACTCACGTTTATTTTCTTAAGAATTACACACCATGTGGTGGCGAAGCATTAATAGCATCGTTCGTCCACAACAGGACATCAGAAGGTAAGATGATGGGGTTGTGTAGTTATTTTGGCAAATACGGAATCGTTATGTTGTTGCTACGTCCGTTTGTCCGTCTCTGTTCAACCGAATTCAAAAAGGACGAGGTTCTCATTTTGACTGTATGTGATTTTATATAAGTTTACTAGCTGATACCCGCCCGCTACGCGTGCCGTAAAATCCGTTCTTAGCTGACCTCTACGAAGTGAAAGGAAGGTCCATGCCGAACAAGTCTATAGGTATTATAGCTCCTGAGATATCGAGATGAGTCACTATATACGTGGATTTGTATTATATATACCTAGTCTGTCTCTGTTCAACCGAATTCAAAAAGGACGAGGTTCTCATTTTGACTGTATGTGATTTTATATAAGTTTACTAGCTGATACCCGCCCGCTTCGCGTGCCGTAAAATACGTTCTTAGCTGACCTCTACGAAGTGAAAGGAAGGTCCATGCCGAACAAGTCTATAGGTATTATAGCTCCTGAGATATCGAGATGAGTCACTATATACGTGGATTTGTATTATATATACCTAGTCTTGCCATAAATATTGTAACAAAGAATTTTTTTTCTATTGCAAATAACATAAGTCTTACAGTGTGTTAATACATAAATATAGAACAATTTAAAATATAAAAAGCTTATTCGAAGTAGTCTCCATTGACTGCAATACAGTCCTTTAAACGTTGAGGCCAGTTATCAATAGAAGCGCGCACTCTTTCCATGGGAAAATTTTTCACTGCCAATCTTATGGATTGTTTTACGGACTCCAAATTATCATGGCGTTTAGAGCAAGCCGTACTCTCTAAAACTGACCATAAACCATAATCCAGCGTTTTAAGATCGGGACTAGACGACGGCCAGTCTTCAGCTCTGATGAAGTCCGAAACGTTCGTTTCCAACCAAGACTGCGTGGACCGAGCTTTATGACCCGGCGCCGAGTCTTGCTGGAAGGACCAATCTTGGTTATTGAACATGGTGTTGTTAAGGGGGTTAACTACCTTCTCAAGAATGGTATCTTGATACACTTGTGCCGATGTTTTGATACCTTTTTCACAAAAATGTGGCTCAGTCACTCCTTCATAGCTAACACCCCACGAAACCATCACTGAAGACGGATAATGCCCACGTTGCACTCTGTCGACTATTTGAGAAGCTTCCTTAGAGCTTTGAGCATAAATACGGTTATTTTGTTTGTTAAAATGTTGCTCAATTGTAAAAAATTCTTGTAAAATAAAATAAAATTTGTCTGTGACCTCCCTTTGCGTACCGCTTCAGCAGTTGTTTCGATTTTACCACCCTGTTCTTTTTTAAAATATGAGTTAAGAAATGACCAGTGCGTCTCTTATAGGCTGCAAGTCCTAAGTCATTTTTTAAAATACGTGACATGGTTTTAGGTGATATCTTCATCTCTCGAGATAAAATCTCTTGCTTTCGGACTTTAATTAAAAAAAAAAAAAAAAGCCAAAGAAAATTATTTTTCACAACATCTTGTTTCTTGAAATCGGTGCCAAGTAAAATTTCTTTATTTTTAACAACAACAAACCCTACTTAACCTAAAAATCAAAAAACAAGTATATAAGTTCGTCAGAGCCGTATTTTTTTTTTTTTTTTTTTTTATTGTAGGAGTTCAGCAGACAGGCAGACGGCCCACTTAATGGAAAGCGGTTACCATCGCCTATGGACATTTGCAACAACAAAGGTGCTATAAATGCGCTGCTGCTCTCTTAAAGGAAACTGGAACCTGGTCACTAATGCCGGAACACAACACAAGGTTGTTATGGCGGCATACTCTAGACCAGGGGTGGTCGCTATCCAGTCGAGCAAATACCCTACCACCTAGCTGTGGGTTGTTTAGTCGCCTCTTACGACAGGCCGCCCGGCCGCAGGAAATTGTATTCTTTCTCCGTTCCTGCACGGATAAAAAGTATAAGCTCATGAAGGCTTTTTTTTGTTTACTCAGGGGGAAAGTCTCTTGCACCAAACGGCAAACGGGATCTCTCCATTAAAGGAGGAGGCCGAACAAACTACCCATTAAATCTATCTGGGTCCCTATGAGAGCATATATCTAGAACGCCAGGGATGTATAATGTAGTTAAAGTCTTCTGACATGCTAATGCGCCGATTTGGTACTAAGCCTCGGGAAGCAGGGCCGTACCACTTCGTACAGTAGAGGTGATTCCACCTATACCCACGTAAACAGTGGCCCTCTACCACGGCAGCTCACGAAGGCTTTTTTTTTTTAAGGCGGGGGAAATGCTATTTACGCACAATACTGGGTCCTTTGCAAGGGATTAGACCATAGCTGATCATGAAGGCTTTCCCCTTTAATAAGGGGCAATCCGAACAATAATCAAGCCAGCTTGTGTGGAGACTCAGAGAAGTTGCACGGGCAACAGCCACTACCCACTAAAACCACCCTCCTCCCATGTGCCCCGCGCTTTTATGTAGGAAAGGCTGAGACTTAGAACGTAGTTACGCCCAGTTCGATCCAGCGCAAAAAGTGCCTGAATGTGCCCCGGGAATCAGAACACATCCACTTCGTCAGCGGGGGTGATGAATCCTTTGCTCCCTTGATAGCTAAAGGCCCCTCGAAGCGGTATTATTCAGGGTGGGAAGTCGCATTAGTATGCGCAATAATACTCCCCTCCCTAATTCGTACGGCGGCCTCTTTGAGAGACATTACCGCCTCACAAAAGGTAACCGCAGCCCCCCAGGTATCGCTGCTATGCAGCATGACTTTCACCAGGCTGCTAATTAGTCTAGTTGGGTACAAAGGGCGGTCTTATCGCTAAAAAGCGATCTCTTCCAGACAACCCGTGGCAAGAATATTTTGATTAGGAGTGGCGACGGTGGTATACATAATTATTGTACGATTACTTACATTTTAATAATAAATATATAACTATACTATATATACAAATATACACATAAGTTATATACATATACAAGATATGGTGATAATATGCAACTATTTAAACATAATAAACATATAACTATATGCAATATAATATCTACTAATTATATAAAATTACATATCATTATATTGCAGATAGAATTTCCTGACTAAGTTCTTAAATGTTATTAGGGATTTTGCTTGTCTGACAGCAACAGGCAATGAATTCCAAAGTTGGACAGCCTTAACCGTGAAAGAATTATTGAAGAACGTTGTATTATGAATAGGAGTAATAAGTCTTTGTTGACTGGAAGGGCGTAAATTGTGAGAGCAAGAAATAAATTCGAAGCGTTCTTTAAGGTACTGTGGAGTATTAGGGATGAATAAAATACTATAAAGCAATGAAAGAATGTGAGTATTCCGGCGAAAACGAATTGGCAACCACTTGAGTTTTTTTCGAAATTCAGAAACGTGGTCATACTTGCGTAACCCAAATATGAACCTTATGGAAAAGTTTTGGAGGCGCTCAAGTTTATTAAGTTGCTCTTGAGTCAAATCGAGATAGCTGGCGTCGGCATAATCAAGTATGGGCAAAAGTAACGACTCTGCAAGCTTAATTTTGGTGGCGATGGGCAGGAAGTTTTTCAGCCGCCAAAGTGATCTGGAGGAGAGAAACAACCGCCGACTCAACTCCGTTATATGGGGTCTCCAGGACAGCTCACTATCAAATATAACTCCAAGATTTTTGACCTTATCACTAATAGGGATAAGCTTCCCATCAAAGAGAAAACTTGGCATACAGGTCCAGTCAACTTTACACAGCATCCGTGAGCTACCGATGATAATTACTTGAGTTTTCTCAGGATTCACAAGAAGTCCATTCGACTTACTCCATTGCAGTATGCGGTCAAAGTCAGAGTTTATCGCTGCGACTGCTTGATTTAGTGTAGCAACCGGTGCCTAGACTGGTGAGGATTCAAAAGGGAATTACGGTTCAGGAAAACACTTAGCTGCTGATGAACTAAGCGTTCGAGGACTTTGGAAAGGATAGGTAGTACGGAAATAGGACGAAATTGAGAAAAGGAAGCGGGATTGGGTCTTTTTTGCAGAGGAGTAACCTGGGCTTCTTTATGGATACTACGTATCTGGCGACCATTCTCTAGAAGAGGTTATATCTTCCTTCTTCCAGCCACCCCGCTTCCTTAGTCACGACGCTCTGCAAGTAACATTGACAACATATCACTCTTGACAGTATGACAGTGACGTTTCAGTGAACCGTCTATTAGGGCGTTCCACTAGTAACTCACAACGCCCAAAATGCTCAGTTAGCCGTTCCACAAGGCGACCGCGATCGTTGTGGTCGTGGCGAAAACGTCACTAATGACGTCATCATTTTCGATCACACGACGCCCACAACGACCCATGTCAAAGGGTGGGTCGAAGTGGGCGTTGACCACAGAGCATTAATTCTCTCTTGTCAATACGTTGAAAAAGGCGCGATTTTCATATCAACCAATGACATTTGCGTAATGCGTATGACATTAATGACATCAACGCTCCATAACCCGTTCCACTAGCGTTTATGATTATAACGTCCGCAAGCAAGTGGAACGGGAAAAATCGCGGTCGTGAACGTGGTCGTTGTGAGTCCCTAATGGAACGTAGCCTACAAGTAGATATTTTCTACAACATCCTGAAGTCGGTGCATTTTGCGATTTTGTTGTTGTTTTTTTATCTATTACTTGGGGCTGACTTCAAGATATTGTAGATAATGTTTAATTTTCCTTTTTAGTTACTCTTTCAAGTCGGTCATGTTATCCAATTGCAATAAAAATTTATAAATATGAGACCGTTTTGAAAGTTTTACTGAATCCAGCACAAAAAGAATCATCAAAATCGGTCAGAAATAAAAAGCCTTTACCGCCATTTTATCTTAAGTGACATTTGGACATGAGTATATTTTTTGCTGTAAAAGGAGTTTCAAACTATTATTTTGTTTTAAGACTTGCAATTTTAGTTAGATTAGACCCTACTGAATCAAAATTTTTAAGTTTTAGAATAAAATCTATATATACGTGAATACGTGAAGCAAAAAAACAACAGTATGAAAATTCGTACACTTATAGTTATTATGCTTCAAAAATACATTAATCAATAAAAGAAACATTACACACACTACCATGTATTTGACACTCACAGGCATATTTACTCTTTTGTTTATTTTTAAAGTCAAATTAACAGTGTACATACATAACTTCACGCCAGTTCCCTTGCGGGGTAGACACGAACAACAGAGCGCCATTTAGGTTTATTCTTACACACCTCACTTGCTTCTTTGACATTCATAACTCTTGTCATGCACGCTCGTCTGTTCTTAAGGCTCCTGACATCACCTTCTGCTAGTACAAGATCAATTTGATCATGGAAGGTGTGTCGTGGCCTTCCACGACTTTTGCATTGTATATCTGTTTAGTCGTTCTTTCGTCATGCATTCTTTCCACATGCCCGAACCACCGGAGCATTTCTTTTCTTACCTTCACCCCGACACTCTCTTTCAGACCAACTCTTTTTCTTACTTCGGTATTACGAACGTGGTCCGCGATCGTCACTCCGCAGATTTTGCGCAGTGCTCGCATCTCCACCGCGTTTACTCTACTTTCATGCTCTCTCTTCCATACCCAACTCTCGCTTCCATACATGAGCGTAGGTACCAGCACCGCGTTGTGTATGGCAAGCTGGGCCTTCTGGCTGTGCTATTAACAGTGTAGCCTTCGCGAAATCTGTAATTATAAAAGTATAGTCTTTGACAACAGAACCTTAATAATGTTCAAACTTATCATTTAAATTAATTATTATGGTCGAATTTTGACCACGGGCGACCACTAGTAATAGTTTAAAATACCTTTTACAGCAAAAAATATACTTATGCGCAAATGTTGTTTACAATAAAATGGCGGTAAAGCAAAAGTCGATTTTTACACGACGAGTTGAAAACCTCCTCCATTTTTTAAACTCGGTTAAAAATTCAGTAAGAATCATTTATATATTTTTCTATATCTTACTAAAATCAATATATTCAACTCTCAGTTATATGTAGGGAGGATTAGCAGCCACCCCCAATCTTTAGTTTCTTCTCAGTTTTACCTCTCCGTTAATTGTATACTTAGGGTGTATTCCTCTTGTAACTCACAAAATGTTCCTTCAGCCATTCCACATAGCGACTACAGTCGTTATGTCGCCGCAAAAACGTCACTAATAACGTCATGATTTTCGCTTACGCAGCGCTCATAACGCCCCGTGTCAAGAAATCCGTGAAAAGATGAGTCGAAAAATCCGTTCCACTTGAGTTTACGATTGTAACGCTCGGAAGCAATTAGAACGAAAAATATGGCGGCCGTGAGCGTGGTCGTTGTAAGTCTCATATGGAACGAAGCCTATGTAGTTGCTGAATAAAAAAAGCTATGATATAATATAAGACTGACAGAACGATTTCATATTGGTTCCGTTTTTCCCAAAACGGCTGTAGGACCCTGAAAATATTGATTATATACGGGTCAAAACGCCGCCAGCTGGAAACGTTTTCAAAATGCTGCATGGTAACATTGGGAATTTTTGCTTTTCAGGTTCTGACAATAAATGTAAGCATAACTGCATCGATGTTGACAAAGGATGCATTATTCACATGTCATGGGGATTTAAATGTGAAAGTGAGTTAATTATTCTAAGTTCCTTGTGTAAATTATTACACAATTTTTTTAAATTCGGTATGTACAGAACAAAATATACTTATGTACATATTATTAAAAATTACTTTTAAAATACATTTCTTCGTAAAAATCAATTTAATATTAGAGAGTTTTAACACTTAATAAAACTTACATATTATATATTCCTGAGATATTTTAAATATATATTGAGAGAAGCATTTCACGTTCGCCAGATGTCTCTTCGATTGGAAGTGGCGCCCCCTTTAGCGCTGTTACTGTTTTTAATCACGGGATCAGCAGCTTAGAGTTTTGTCTCGTCATTATGGCTTTCAATATGTACTGAAGTAGTCATTCTGTCAGGACGCCTACCATCGTCACGCGTAATACAGTTCGGCTCCAATAAAGCCAGCATGTTAGCGGTGGCAAGCACAGTCCGTAAGACATCATTCAAGGCGGTGCGGCGTGACCATCTGCCGGCACTGCGGCGTCCAGAAAGACAGTGGTATCCTGGGTTGATTATATTTGTTCCACAGACGCATGTGTGTCGATGTTTATGTAACCCATTGGGTACATAAACATCGACGATTGATTTTAATATCACTCATTTAAAAAAATATTACCTACATTATTTTTATAATACAGTATAAACTCTATATAACGACACTGCAAGGCATGTGCATTTTATGGCGCTATAGAGAGTTGTCTTTAAATGGAGAGAAGTCTGTTATTTGTGTCTGACGTCTTTCGCTGCACCAGTAATCCTCGTCTTCTGTGCAGTTTTCAGATTCAGACGATCCGTTTATAAATTTACAGTTTTCAGCGTAAAATGCAGTATGGGTGGGATGTGAAATGACACGCTAACCCCGTATGCACGACAAGGACGTGCAGACGTCGTTGACTGTTATTGCGAATTTTTAGGACAGACGCAGACGAATTCCCAAGCGACTGCTATTAATAGTATATGCAAAAAGTATTATTTTTGTTCCAGATGTGGAGTATCTGAATTATTCCTCTAATTATTTGAATTGCTTAGACACGTTGGAATCTGGAACACACCTAATTAAAGAATGTGAGTATAATTCAAAAATCTATATATTGCATTACAAAACACATACACACAAAATTGTCTAATGGCCGGTTCTTATATCTGTATATTAAAACGTGAAGCAAAAACTTTGTACACCTTTTTTACGAAAATTGCGCGGACGGAGGAGTATGTCTTCTCGCACACTTATCCCTATTAATATTATAAATGCGAAAGTAACTCTGTCTGTCTGTCTGTCTGTGTGTCTGTTCCGTTTTCACGAAAAAACTACTGGACCGATTTGGCTGAAACTCAGTATATATATATATATATATATTTTCGATGCCGAGAATGAACATAGGATATTTTTTATCCCAAAAATAGGATAGCTTCCGGGATAAAAATATATTTGTCTTTTTGTTTGTTATCCTTTTATGGAAAGACTATTGGACAGATTTGGCTGAAACTCGGTACATATATAACTTGAATACCGAGAGTGGCCAAGGGATACTTTTTATCCCGAATAATGGGATACATTTTGGGATAGATTTATGTAAAGTTTATCCCGGAAACTAGGACTGGTTTTGTGATATTGTCCACTTTGTCCACTGGATCCACTGGGTCCAGTTGGTCGACTGGGTCCACTGGGTCCACTTGGTCCACTGGGTCCACTTTGTCCACTGGGTCCATTTGGTCCACTGGGTCCACTTAGACTACTTGGTCCACTGGACTCACTGGGTCCACTGGACCCACTGGGTCCACTTGGTCCACTAGGTCCGTTGGGTCCACTGGGTCCACTTGGTCCATGTTATCTATTTTGTCATTTTTGACAAGTTTTGTCATTTATGTAGTTTACATATAGACGGGAGTGGTATAGTTTGCGATATAAAATGAAGTGAATCTTTCGGGGGCAAATACATACAAATTTAATACAATGTAACCTGTACTACTTGCTCTTTAAACAAGAGACACGCACTAGAGGTTGACCCGCGGCGCAGCCGCGGGGTAAACTCTAGTAGTTTATATAGAGGAGTGCAGAATACTATTTCTTTTTTAAATTATGCATAAAAGTACATTAAATCAATAAAAAAAAACATTACACTCACTATAAAACTACATTTTAAGGGTTTAAAGCGCGGTAATTTATTTGATTTTTATTATTCCGAAGTTTCGGCCACTTTTCAGTAGCCGTGATCACGGAAGACAAAGATGTCAAGTGTCAAAGAGTATTGTGAAAGTTTTATTTAGCCTGCCGCCAACTTGTTCGTTTTAATTATTTAGTTTTAATTTTGTTTATGGTTATTATTTACTCTATGGGAGCCTAATTTAATTTACTTGGCTTGAAGAGAAGAAGCGGCGCAAGGAAGTCTTCAGCAAACTTGCCTAGCTCTAATAATTTTATATAATATTAAAATGGGTGGAAGGAAAAATAAAAGTAATTGTCAGTCAAGTTGGTTTGTGTTCCGTTGTACGCAGAAAGAACTCACAGTGTCTTGAGGTCGGGCAGTTGGATTTCTCATGGGTTTTAATAGTTTTGATGATCGGATCCCAAACAGGTGGTACTTGCCAACCATCTTCTCTATTGAAATTTGGGTGTTTTTCGATTTCAATAGCCTCACGCATCATTCTAGGTATGAAACAATTCTCTTTCGCGAGGATTTGTGGGTTATATACTTAGTCTGGCCATAAATAATGTTACAACAAAAATCCATAGATGACGGTTACCACCTTCCATCAATTGGTCCGGAAACCTGTTTGCTTTAACCTGTATACTTTAACAATAAAATACACCGAAATGAATTAACCATTTTTCGCTTTCCACTCGCTTGCCGGCGTTACAATCGTAAACCCAAGTGGAACGGCTATTCGACCAACCTCTTGACATGGGTCGTTGTGAGCGTTGTGTGATCGGAAATGATGACGTCATTGGTGACGTTTTCGCCACGACCGCAACGACCGCGATCGCCTTGTAGAACGGCTAACGGAGCATTATGGGCGTTGTGAGCTACTAATGGAACGCGCTATATGTGGCCGTTATAAGAATAAGGTTGAGTATGGCTGCTATAGACAGATAAATTATATTTGTAACAACAGTAAATTATAAACGAAATTACTAAGTATTTAATTGAAGTTTAGCAATGTTTTAACTTCTTTTTTTTATTTTATTTTTATTGCAGGAGTGCAGCAGACAGACGGTCCACTTTATAGAAAGCGGTTACCATCGCCTATAGACATTTACAACACCAAAGGTCGTACAAATGCGCTGCTGCACTCTTAAGGGTCACTGGAACCTGGTCGCTAATGCCGGAACACAACTCAAGGTTTTAATGGAACATGCTTTAGACCAGGGGTGGTAGAAATGCCCTACCACCTGGCTGTGTGTTGTTTAGTCGCCTCTTACGACAGGCCGCCCGGCCGCAGGAAATTGTATTCTTTCTCCGTTCCTGCACGGATAAAGTGCTGCGGTTCTTACAGTAGATATAATAAATGTTCCAGAAAGTAATTTTCAAAACGAGTAGATTACGCATCATAACAGGGTTATCAGCCTACGCACCCCTGGGTGAAGACAGCCGTTTACAGCAACTATAGTAGCTTATCCTTGCTAATTATTGTTCCCCTTACATGTTTTCAGCTAACTGGCCGTTATTCATTGGTGTACCAGCAGCAATTATTGTAGTACTATTTGTTCTCATATGGTGTATAATAAAACTTGCGAGGAAAGTTTGTAAAGCAAAACGCGGGAACAATAATACTCTTGATGTGGCAGTTTATGTAAGTTGTACATTATAGTACAAATAAAATATTTACTAGCATTACAAAGCAAATCTTTAAAATGTAATGGCAACACCAAAATAATATGAGACCGCAGTGACATCTTTTTTGCTACATTCGTCTACCCCAAAAACGAAACGACTTCATTTATTGGGATAAAAAATATTCTTAATGGTGATTCAGAATATAAGCTAGCTTTGTACCAAGTTTCATATCACATCTTCCTTGATGAAATTACTACGTGTACTAGCAGAAGGTGATGTCAGGAGCCTTAAGAACAGACGAGCGTGCATGACAAGAGCTATGAATGTCAAAGAAGCAAGTGAGGTGTGTAAGAATAAGCCTGAATGGCGCTCTGTTGTTCGTGCCTACCCCGCAAGGGAACTGGCGTGAAGTTATGTATGTATGTTGTTTTTACGTGATGCTCTTACTGATGGACGGATATAAAAATTCTAAAAGTCGCATTTTCGGAATCTGCTGATTCAAATTAGCCCTGATTTCTTTTGTCTTTTTTTTAAATTCATTGTATTTACTCAATAACAACAACCAACTAGATTTTTTTTTAAATTTAAGGCTTGGCAACTAGGCCTTTAAGCCAGACGCCGTTGTATTGTAGGCTATAATCGACGTCATTCAACGGATTTCTTGTGAAAACTCGAAAGGCCACATTTGGCTATATAGTTCACATTTCTCGCAAAAACACATAATTACTACTCAAAAACTATCAATATCCTACAACTATTGTTCATTTTAGAGTAATTTTACCCATTTTTAGAAAATAAAACTGCACAGCAGAACGTCCCCTTTCAGTTCCCACCAAAAACTCCTCACTAGATTATGTTATGATCGTTTTCCCAGCGGCTAAGCCGCATACAAAGCGCTATATAGTTCACATTTCTCGCAAAAACACATAATTACTACTCAAAAACTATCAATATCCTACAACTATTGTTCATTTTAGAGTAATTTTACACATTTTTAGAAAATAAAACTGCACAGCACAACGTCCCCTTTCAGTTCCCACCAAAAACTCCTCACTAGATTATGTTATGATCGTTTTCCCAGCGGCTAAGCCGCATACAAAGCGCTATATAGTTCACATTTCTCGCAAAAACACATAATTACTACTCAAAAACTATCAATATCCTACAACTATTGTTCATTTTAGAGTAATTTTACACATTTTTAGAAAATAAAACTGCACAGCACAACGTCCCCTTTCAGTTCCCACCAAAAACTCCTCACTAGATTATGTTATGATCGTTTTCCCAGCGGCTAAGCCGCATACAAAACTATGTTATTATGTTAATTACATAAAAACTTAATTAGATTTTTATAGACAGATACAGATAGAGATAAACATAGGCCTAGCAAAACTTAGAGATGAGTCGAAGCCAACCTGATTTGAAGTAATACAATGAATGACATGTTACTTAAGACAACGTAGGTATTTGTTAGTGAATTGAAAAAACGCGATTGCAGTGTCATCTATTTTGCTAATCCGTCTGTTCCAAGAAAACGATGTTATTCATCGGGATAAAATGTATCCTAAGTGTAGACTCGGATTATAAGCGAGCACTATGTCGAGTTTCATTCGTATACGTTCAGTAGTTTCCAAAAATCCCTATTCCACGAAGTATATGAGCTAGCTCTATGTGGAGTTTTCATTTAAATCCGTTGAGTAGTTTTCACGTGATGCTCTAACAGGCCGACAGACAAAAATTGAAAAAATTGCATTTTGGAATGTCCTGGTCCGAATTAACCCCCCTGATTTTTCTTATTTTTAAACGCAATGCATGAACCATTAACAGATTTAATATAATATATATATAGATAGACGGAATATAGATTAAATAATTTTTAAGATTCCTACAAAATTCAAGTTGAAACACAAAACCAATCTATGTGTGCAAGTGTGCATGAGCGCCATGTGATTATTTTCGCTGACACGCACGCCAAGGCATAAATAGTGTTGCAAGTAAATAGTCTTTCTAAAAACTTGGGAATTGAAACTATTGTGGTTGTCACATTTAGACTTTGCCTTGCGGACTGACGGGACCAACGCGTCGACAAGTGAACTGAGATTTTGTTCTACTTAAAATTGCTTCACTTTACTGACACCTACTCGGGTTCTAAGTGTATTAATTCTATGCACCTATACGTTTGATTTCAGAGTACAGCAAACGAAGTTCAATATGCAGAAATAGTGCCATTAGCGAAACGTTCAAACAATATACGAGGACTTGATAACCTTACGCCGTATGCTGAAATAATAGGCGTTTTGGAACCAAAATGAGTCGATTCACCCCCAATAAAGCGTACTGGCATGCAATGACGAATTATCACTGCAATTGTTATTTGGGCGTGGAACTCTTGGAATTTTTGTATTAATCAAACTATTTATTACAGTTTTATATATGTTTGTAATTTGATTTTGATGGTATTTTAACTACCATCATTTAACAACTAAATTATGGAACCCAAAAAACGTTTATTCAAAAACAATTTTATAACTCGTATGTCGTAATGGTTTCACTATTTCTAAATGAATAGTGAAATCATTTTTGTCGAATAATTTTTAAGTTCTGCCTTTTTGAACTTTTTAGGCTTCATTCAAAAGCCTTTGCCAGATTATGTCTAGTAAGTCTTATATCAAACAAGGAATTCTTGTGTTAACTGAAAAAAGAACATTCAATTGAACAGATGGGATTTTTTTTTTGTAAAAATGCATTTTTTTAAACAATCAGTATTCTATAAGTATGGTCACTTTTAACCTATGTTTATATATTTTATCAAAAAAATGTCCGCAGCAAACACATAATAAAACAGTTTTTGAAATTACTGCCAAAATCTCAGTATTACTAGCAAGCAATATTATGATATAATATCATACCTAGCAATAATGTATAATAGTGATGTTTAACATTTGTAATCAATTACAAACATATTTTTATTCGAATAATATAATGCGTTTAGATACACTCTACATTAGTATAAGTTTGGTATTAAAATTAGAATAAATTAATATAATAAGTTATTCGTAAGGTACACCATAATACAAACATCATTCAGTAAATGTCACACACAAACACCATCAACAAAATAACACAAATAACAAATAAGCGTGTATAAATTCTAAAAAGTTTTTTCTAAATTAAGTTGTAAAAAAGGGTACGGACGGAACTCGAGTCCGTAGAGTTGTGAAAAAAAAATATCATGCGTTTTCAAATGATTAATGTATAAATTAATACGTTAATAATAATTAATTTCATTTTTTAATGTTTAAATAATTGGACACTGTGTTTCACTGGTTGATTAAATAAGTAAATAATAAAGCTTTTTAAATTAATTACTAAGCTGTACTCTTGTCGGAGGAGTAGGATTAATTTCTTTTCTTTCCCTGTCTTTCCTTCCATTATCTATTGGATATAATAATCCAAGTTGATTATGATTTTAAAAAATCTTTAAGTTTTTAACCGTGAGTTTATTTGGTCTCATTTTCTTTCCTATTTTTAATTGCCAATTAAAACAGTTGAATAAATCTTTAAATATGTAATTGGTCCAGACCAAACCACCAAACCAAATGCTTACTGATATGGGCTCGAACGGGCCAAAATAGTTGAATATAAAAATGAGACTAAATAAAATATAACGCAATGTTAACGCCGACCTATTTGGTCACCGCCTCTTTGTTACCTTTTTTCTTTCGCCGCATCTGTCACTATGTAATGTGACATAGTCTACGTCCAACCGCCGAACGCACCGCTGCTCCCGCACAAACCTCACCGCGTTTTGTGTGTTGTACCGCATATTACACCCGCTTTCATTAACCCGCGCGCAGAAAGGTGCCCACTGCACCGTTTCTGCTGGTCCACTATCGAAGGAACGGCAAGACGAGAAGGAAGGATCACGAGGAGAAAGGCGAGTATGACATTTAAGAGATAATATGTTTACATATTCGCACTCCCCACTTGCCTCGTCCTTTTCCTTTTTGCTACTTTGGAAGAGGGTATATTGTAAACGGGGCATAAATTATACTAACTATAGGATGGCAAAATAAAGTAGAAAATAATAGGGGCGCCACATTCGCAAATTTGTCTAGTCAAGAGTAATTTCGGTACTTACTAGTGATTATTAGTACGCCATCAAACATCAAGTATCAAGTTGCTTTAGTTATGACGTACGCATTTTGTCAACATAGTCTATGATGTTGACTTTAATAATAATTACTATAATTTTGTAAGCAAGAGCTTGAACACTTTGTGATATTTTATAGAACAATTGTTTGATAAAAATAAACTAAACTAATCATTACAAACGTATCATGTCGATTGCTCTTTGGTAAATATCTTTGAACAATATCGAAAAGATTTTTTTCAAATTCCACTACACATACTTGATAAACATTAAAAATTACTACTCACACGAAACTTCGTATTGTTACGTGCGTATTTAGTTATTTTTCATAGGAGTTTAGACTCATAGGAGTTTAGAGTTCGCGTTATTTATGATTTTTTTTTAATGTTTAAGGCTTGACAACTAGGCCTTTAAGCCAGGCGCGGTTGTATTGTAGGCTACAATCGACGTCATTCAACGGAGTTCTTGTGAAAACTCGAAAGGCTATATAGTTCACATTTCTCGCAAAAACACATAATTACTACTCAAAAACTATAAATATCCTACAACTATTGTTCATTTTAGAGTAGTTTTACACATTTTTAGAAAATAAAACTACATAGCACGACGTCCCCTTTCAGTTCCCGCCAAAAACTCTTTATTTATAATTCACTGACCTTGACTACAGACAAAATAGAATATTTTCAGAAGACAAAAAAAATAATTCTCGGTCTAGACCATACATAATATATAATTATAACTTAGATAATATGTATCAACTATATTAATTCTAGATGCTATGGTCAGGATGTTCAGTGATGAACAACAACAAAAAATTTATATTTTGACTTTTGCGTTTAACTTTAGTCACAACACTATTAGACTGTCGTGTTGTCAAAGCTATTTATTTTACAATTCACAATATTTTTATTGCAAAATCGTAACTCGTGGACATGTTTAATCGTCCAAAACGTGAAAAGAAACCAGAAGATAACATTACAACACAGAAATCAGTCGAAAACTGTCGTTTTAAATAGTTAAACGTGTGTTAAAATGGACGGGACATGGGTCCTTATTTTGCTTGCTTTAGTTATGTTAATCGGTTCATATGTTGCTGGGAGCATTCCTTTGAATGTTTCGATGTCTGAAGTAAGTATTTTGAGTACAGTTTGTTATATTTTAAGTGAATAAAAAGCGAAAAGAAGTGTTTCAAATATGGTCTATAAACATCTGTTGCTAAATCCCTTAATATTTTGCAATACTGTTTTCGTAATTTTTATGTAGAAATTTAATCGATTTGTTCACTTGTATGTATTAAATAGCAATCAGAATACTATTCTCTAAGATTTTTATACAATTTCACTAATTATTTATAATAATTTCGCTAATGATTAATTAGATGTGTAGACCTACAGTCGTTTGATTACTGAGTAGGCACAAGCGAGATAAAATACTCCGAGCTACAAAATTAACATTACTAGTAATGCTTCTTAATAAATCAAAACAAAACGGTACATTTTCGGACTATGCAGATTAAAATTGATTAAGGCTACGTTTCATTAGGGACTCAACAACCACATTCACAACTGTGATTTTTTCCGTTCCACTTGCTTGCCGGAGTTAAAATTGTAAACCCAAGTGGAACAGTTATTCGACACGTCTATTGACATGGGTCGTTGTGAGCATTGTGTGATCGAAAATGATGATGTCGTTGGTGACATTTTCACCACGACCACAAAGACCGAAGTCGCCTTCTGGAACGGCTTACTGAGCATTTTAGGTGTTGTGTTCTACTAATGGAATGCCCTGTAAAACATAAGAATGGTTTCCGACACTGCTGGTGGGAACAAGGATAAGGAGCTTCTAGTAAAAAAATAATATTTTCACAACAAATTGATACCCTCCTTCTTTTTTGTAGTTGTTTAAAAAGTAATTAAAATTATATCTATGATGATATTTTAAAAGTTAGATGATAAGATGTTATTTTATAATTCTTTAAATAACGTAAAAAATTATTAATGTGTTCACATCCCTATTTTTCTTTAGGAAAAGCTGAAGAAAATAACAGTACTAGGAGCTGGTCTACTAGTCGGTACAGCTTTAGCAGTAATCATACCTGAAGGAGTGAGGTCATTGTTCACTGAGAGATCACATCCAACAGTTGTGACAAAGGATATTACTATTGAACCGCCAGCACATGATGATGATCTGCACAGCGTTATCGGGATCTCACTTGTATTAGGTAAGAATTTCTTTTTATTTTTGAACCATAGCCAAGAGACATTTTTAATTAAAAAAAAAATATTTAAAAAACGTAACCCTTCATTTTAGCTTTGTAGGGTAAAAATAATATTCTATTAACACCAGATTCATAAAAAGTAAGTAAATAGCTTAAGAACTATGATGGAGCATAGCTAAATAGATAAACTTTTTTTTTATTGGACTTGACTTTATGTTGTTGGTCCGAAGACCTTACAACTTTAACGGGGTTTTTGGGGCGAGTGCCTTCGCGAAGCGAAGGCGCTCGAGCCCGGGGGGGCAACTTGCTCGAGGGACCTCCCTAAGGAGTTTTACCTCAGCTGGACTGTTGCCATGAGAGGGGGATGAATTTAATGATGCCCACCATAGGGCGTATAGATAAACACAGACTGCTAATATGTACTGTAAAAAGTGTGCTGTCCTGTTTATTTTATTTTTTTATTGCATGAGTTCAGCAGACAGGCAGACGGCCCGCTTAATGGAAAGAGGCTACTTATGAACATTTGCAACACGAAACCTGCTACAAGCGCAGCTGTTCTCTTAAGGGAGAATGGAACCTGGTCACTAATGCCAGAAAACAACTCAAGGTTGTTATGATGGCATACTCTAGACAAGGGGTGGTAGCCATCCAGTCGAGAAAATACCTTACCACCCGGCTGTGGGTTGTTTTGTCACCTCTTATGACAGGCCGTGCCTTTTTATCTGTGCAAGAACGGAGAAAGAATACAATTTCCAACGGCCGGGCGGCCTGTCGTAAGAGGCGACTTAACAACCCACAGCCAGGTGGTAGGGCATTTGCCCGACTGGATGGCTACCACCCCTGGTCTAAAGTATGTCGCCATAACAACCTTGAGTTGTGTTCCGGCATTAGTGACCAGGTTCCAGTTTCCCTTAAGAGAGCAGCAGCACATTTGTAGCAACTTTGCTGTTGCAAATGTCCATAGGTGATGGTAACCGCTTTCCATCAAGTGGGCCGTTTGCCTGTCTGCTGATCTCCTGCAATAAAAAAAAAGGCCTCCCCAATGCAGGAAGTTGTATTCTTTCTCCATTCCTGCACAGATTAAATTATTCATGACTCCAGAGTGGTCTGTATGTATATTTCGTAGCGATTTTTGAAGTTCTACCACCATTTCGGAAAAAAGTAACCATTACTAGTAAAAAAACATTGTATTGCACTATGAAATGATAAAGTTTGCTTAATGCTGTGACTGTTCAACAACCGCATTGCCTGTTAAAAATTATGTTCACCGTTTTCAGGATTTGTCTTCATGTTGCTCGTTGACCAGATGTCTTCGAGGTATAATGACCCTACAAACCCAGTGGAGAAGAATGTCACAGCAACTGTCGGCTTGGTTGTTCACGCCGCAGGTAAATATATAACGAATAATATGCATATTGATCTAACGAGACCCTACACAAAACTTGTATAATCTATACAGGTAAATAAAATTGAAATGTCTGTTTGTAATGTCAAAATAAAAATATGAAAAAAAACCAGAATTTTTGTCTGTCTGTTCTGGCTAATCTCGGAAATTGCTGGACCGATTTTGACAGCAATTTCACTGGCAGATAGCTGATGTTATAAAGAGTAACTTAGAAGGCTACTTTGTTTTCTATTCTTTACGGGTTTGCGAAAAAAAAATCCACATGCACAAAGTTGCGGGCATAGCTAGTATAATTTATTTTTGGTTGTCACAGTTATTTTACTGCAATGTCTGAGGTACACCGAAATTTTGGAAAAAATAAATATTAAAGGTGCCTATTATGATTTTTTTTTAATTTACCTACTACAGTACCGCACGCACGCACGCACACACGCACGCACGCGCACACGCGCGCACACAATTATATGAATATGGCTATAATTCTTGCGATTGAGAGCAGGCTTTACTGATGATTGAAAATATGTACTGTGCGATAGTGTCTGTCTGATAGAAAAATCAATTGTGAGTGGACTGTATAAAAAGTTATACAATGTAGTAGCTAAATAGAGGAAAAAGTGATAATTTATCACTTTTACAAGATTGTTTCTTAGTTCTATCTAAACAGTATCTAAACAAATATACAATGCAAAAGTGGATGGATGCAGAAGTCGTGGAAGGCCACGACACACCTTCTATGATCAAATTGATCGCGTACTAGCAGAAGGTGATGTCAGGAGCCTTAAGAACAGACGAGCGTGCATGACAAGAGCTATGAATGTCAAAGAAGCAAGTGAGGTGTGTAAGAATAAGCCTAAATGGCACTCTGTTGTTCGTGCCTACTCCGCAAGGGAACTGGCGTGAAGTTATGTATGTATGTATATATGTTTCTTAGTTCATGACTGCTTTGCTACGCCATCCTGCTTATCTCTTCAGTTTCACTGTCTTCCAGAAAGAATGGCAAGGCAGGTCGTGAAATTACTGGCATGGAGACAGAATAAGTAATGTCTTAAGGTACGCAACACATTTATGTCGAAAACATGAAATGTTACATGGCTACAAAGTCCACTGGAGGTGAATGGCAAGTCTGTTTCATTGGCCATCTTTAAAAAAAAAAAGTAATCATAAAGAGCTTTCCACATTCCTGTGACATCTGATATGAGTTCTTCTGAGAATGTGGAGCACCTATAACAGCATAAGTCCATCTGTCATTGTACCCATCACTCAAAAAGTAACGAACTGGTTTTGGATAACCTCATGTGTTATTGTATATATATATTATACTTAGATTGGCTTGAAGTTAGTTATTATTTAGTTTTGTCCTTTGTTGTTATGGTTTGTTGTAAATATTATGTTTATTGTAGTGTATTTTGTATATCTTGGATGTGCTTTTAGCAGGGATGGAAGGTACACCGCTGATATAGAAAGAAGAGTAAATCTGGGGAATAGTTTGAATGGAGCGTTAGGTAAACTTCTAGGCGCTAAGAACCTCAGCCAGAAGGCCCAGCTCGCCATACACAACGCGGTGCTGGTACCTACGCTCACGTATGGAAGCGGGAGTTGGGTATGGAAGACAGAGCATGAAAGTAGAGTAAACGTAGTTGAGATGCGAGCACTGCGCAAAATCTGCGGAGTGACGCTCGCGGACCGCGTTCGTAATACCGAAGTAAGAGAGAGAGTTGGTCTGAAAGAGAGTGTCGGGGTGAAGGTAAGGAAAGGAATGCTCCGGTGGTTCGGGCATGTGGAAAGAATGCATGATGAAAGAATGACTAAACAGATATACAATGCAAAAGTGGATGGATGCAGAAGTCGTGGAAGGCCACGACACACCTTCCATGATCAAATTGATCGTGTACTAGCGGAGGGTGATGTCAGGAGCCTTAAGAACAGACGAGTGTGCATGACAAGAGTTATGAATGTCAAAGAAGCAAGTGAGGTGTGTAAGAATGGGCCTAAATGGCGCTCTGTTGTTCGTGCCTACCCCGCAAGGGAACTGGCGTGAAGTTATGTATGTATGTATGTATGTATTAGATTGGCAGAATTTTCTTTCTCTTTTTAATTTACCGGCCAAAATTCCTTTTTATATCACCTGACTTTTCTATGTACTCGACATTGGCAAAATCAACGCATAAATGCCATTGCAGCCATCACCTTAAAAAAAAAAACCTCATGTGTTAATTTAAGCTTGTAGTAATTATGAACCTTTTACGTTAGTCAATGTTGTAAATTTATCTTTCGACACGTGATTTCCGCAAGGTTTTATTATCGCCGTCGATAATTGCATTTTAAAACAACTGTTGTAATATTTTATGATAACATATTTGTAGTGATATCGATCAAATGTAATTTTTATATGACGATCTTGTTAATTAAGTGAGAAAGTTTGTAAGGATAGTTAAATGTTTATGACTCGTTTACACTAAAATTGCTGAATATATTTTGATGAAACTACACTAATATCGTATTATATCAGCATTGTGCTAGATATAACTCCGGCACAGCAATTGATCGTGTACTAGCAGAAGGTGATGTCAGAAGCCTTAAGAACAGACGAGCTTGCATGACAAGAGTTATGAATGTCAAAGAGGCAAGTGAGGTGTGTAAGAATAAGCCTAAATGGCACTGTCGTTCGTGCCTACCCCGCAAGGGAACTGGCGTGAAGTTATGTATGTATGTATGTATGTATGTACAGCAATATACTGAATTCGTTTCGGCTACTTTTCAGCAGCCACTTAACAATACTCTACGCTTGACATCTTTGTCTTCCGTGATCACGGCTACTGAAAAGCGTCCGAAACGTCGCAATAAGATCAAATAAAATGCCGCGTTTAAAACCGTTAAAACTCAATTTTAGTTATGTGTGGTAGTCGCGAAAACTTAACAAAATACTCGTTAACGATTCCCGGGTTATACTCAGGGTATCGTGGGGTGATAAAAAAAACCCTTATTAATAATCCCGTATATTGGAGTCTTCGATGATGCACACCTTTGGTTATATACACTAAATAATACACTGGTAACACTATCACGCTTCAAAATCGTACAACGACATCTAGCGGACGAGTAAACGAAACAATTTCTGCATCAAGTTAATATAGAGCATTTTATACGCAAAGGGGAAGATTTATATTAGACCGGTCCGTGTCCGGGCCGGGGCGGGGCCGGAGCGCCACCACTCCGTGCTGCACGTTTATATTACACCGGGTGCTAAACGGGCGATAAGTGACCACGGCCGCTTCAATATATCGTAGTGATGTGAATAATTCTCAATTATTGTAAGCACGCAGCACGGAAGAGTATTCGTATTACGACGGGACGTGGAGGGGCCGGGGCGGGGCCGTGCAGCAACAGTGGTGTAGACGAGCGTTGTCCGGGCCCGGACGGGACACGTATCCTGCACTGTGTAATATAAACAGCTTCATACAAAATGTATGTAACGTTTCAAATTCGTGCCCCGTCCGGGCCACGTACCCGGCACGCCCCGGACACGGCCCGGTCTAATATAAATCTTCCCTTAGTTGTTACGCGCTGATTTTAGAGACGCAATATATACAAGTAGCCCTCTATTTACAGAAGATAGGATACAAAAAGAGGACTTACCGATGCACTTGGACTTTTCTAGTCTCCTAGATTTTTAATGATATTATTTAATTTTAAGATAGTTTATGAATCTTTTATGACTATTAATTTTTTACAGGTAAGTATAGGTTTTAGGTTCATTAATTAGCGAATTATGGGATAAGGACAGGGTTATTACCAGCTGTAAAGGTGCGATGGAAAGGCACATAGAAGGCGCTCGTAATATTACATGATCCAATTCCTTAATGTACGGCCAATACACTAGTTTTATGACAAAGTTGACATGCCTGTTTGTAGCTGATGGCATAGCGCTGGGCGCTGCGGCGACGACGTCCCACGCCGACGTGGAGATCATAGTCTTCCTGGCGATAATGCTGCACAAAGCGCCGGCCGCGTTCGGACTGGTCACCTTCCTCATGCACGCAGGCTTGGACAGGTCAGCTTATCATTATTATTTTAAATTTCAATTCATATTGTTACATGCCATCAAAGATAAACCCTTGTCGTAAAGCGCAGTTTATTGCCTTCCCGGATTTAGGAAATCTTTTGTTTACTTTGTGTTTAGAATTTGTAATTAAGAAAAACATGCTATTGTTTTCCAACTTGTTTATGGCGATCATTAGTGTCGAACTAATCCTTATTGTTATTGTTTTCGACTTTGTTGGCCGCTTGCAGGTGTGCAAATTACATTTTCTTGGAAGAACCCAATCGATTGTGTATTGTACAGTTTACTATAAAACAATGCCCGAACGGACGGGTAGGGCAGTCGAGCGAGGATTACGATACGAGTAAGACGTACTGTTAGGATGGTGCTCCGTGGGTCCTTTAAAAAAAACGATTTTATTTACTGTAAGAGTTTAATTCAAAAATACGTCTGCACTAAATTTTTTTATTTAATTTTTTTTTTAATCTTGCCATGCTTGTAAGGAATTTGTGGAGACATATTGCAGCATAACATTTTAGCACGTCATGTCATTATTATAACTATAATATTATTTTTCTTTCATTTTATTGTCTTGGTCTTATTGAGTATGCATTGTGTGCTACAACTCCATTAATTCTTCAAAAAGTGATTCTGTAACACACTTCTCTAGAAAACTTATTAAAAAAAAGAATTTGAGGTATAATATATAATATAATAGAATATGAAATATAAAGAAAAAACAGTATTTAACTAGACGTGTTGCTGGGGAGTTTGTTGCCGCTTCTTCTCCTTTACAGCATCAACACGTTGCGAAGCGGTGTACATAGAATAGGAAGTAAAAAAATAAATTTTAACTTACATGTCTGACCTTCAAAAAGTGTTCTCCAGTGGAACTTATTTTGAATAAAAAGTTTTGAATTTGAATTTGAAATTTGAATTCGATGGTTAATAATGCTCTCTCCTTATTAGAGAAAATCAAATTGGTTTTATAATAATGTACAATTGCACAGGTAAGTAATTGCACATATAATACAGTGTAATAACAGTACTTTCGACGAGCGATATAGTGACGGACTTTGCGCGTGTTATTGAATCGTGCAGTTTTGTACTGGCTGTGTCCAGTTATATTTGTACCTATTTTATACGTGTTTGTACAGTTCTAATAAATTCTATAGTAGTTCCAACGGTATTTTTAATTCGAGTCCTGTGTAGCTCGTAACAATATGTATAATCAAGCGTTCAGAAACTGATCTACGTAAATTATTTATTTGTATAAAGCATGATGACATTGTGATTGAAAGCAGTATAAAGTAAAGCATAACGCGGGATTACCAGACTTATTGTTATGTATCTAATGCAAGGCTTGAAAACGTTAAGAATTCATATTTTAATTTAATTAGCGTCTAATGTTACACTTGCACTGTTATTTAAATAAGGTTTTTAAATACAAGCCTTTGAGATCCTGGATATCATGTAGCCGCAGAGTGCTAGCCGATACAAGTAAAACGAGCCCAAACACGACGGGTATATCTTGTTTAGTACAGGAGTACCTATGACCACCTTCCGACTCCATCATCAGATCAGCTCCATGGTACCATATTATTGCATTGTCTTGCAATATACATATGCGTGCAAAATTTCAGCTCAATCGAAAACCGGGAAGTTGGTCAAATTTAACTTGTAAGATTCCACCCGAACTTACATACATACATACATAGGTACATCCATTGCAAGTTTAACATAAGCTTGTAAAAAAAAGTAAAAATGACCAATGACACTACTGATGTCTGTCAAAATATGTCATTGTCAAGAGTTTAAAAAAAGTTGGGACGGCGGTTAATTTTCGTCTCTCGCACGAAATTCTAATACCTGACCTATCAGCTGATCATAATTTATTTTATTAATATTAGTTTCTGTGTTTCAAATCTTCGTTTAAGTTTATTAAATTACTACGCTTGCCCGCTGGAGTGAGTTTTGATCTATAAATATAACAGTATTAGAGTTTACCCCGCGGCTGCGCCGCGGGTCAACCTCTAGTGCGTATCTCTTGTTTAAAAAGCAAGTGGTACAGGTTACATTGTATTAAATTTGTATGTATTTGCCCCCAAAAGATTCACTTCATTTTATATCGCAAACTATACCACCCCCGTCTATATGTAAACTACATAAATGACAAAACTTGACAAAAATGACAAAAATAGATAACATGGTCCAAGTGGACCCAGTGGACCCAGTGGACCCAGTGGACCCAGTGGACCCAGTGGACCCAGTGGACCCAGTGGACCCAGTGGACCCAGTGGACCCAGTGGACCCAGTGGACCCAGTGGACCCAGTGGACCCAGTGGACCCAGTGGACCCAGTGGACCCAGTGGACCCAGTGGACCCAGTGGACCCAGTGGACCCAGTGGACCCAGTGGACCCAGTGGACCCAGTGGACCCAGTGGACCCAGTGGACCCAGTGGACCCAGTGGACCCAGTGGACCCAGTGGACCCAGTGGACCCAGTGGACCCAGTGGACCCAGTGGACCCAGTGGACCCAGTGGACGAAATCACAAAACCTGTCCTAGTTTCCGGGATAAACTTTACATAAATCTATCCCAAAATGTATCCCATTATCCGGGATAAAAAGTATCCCTTGGGCACTCTCGGTATTCAAATTATATATGTACCGAGTTTCAGCTAAATCGGTCCAATAGTCTTTCCATAAAAGGATAACAAATAAAAAGACAAATATTTTTATCCCGGAAACTATCCCATTTTTCGGTATAAAAAATATCCTATGTTCATTCTCGGCATCGAAAATATATATATACTGAGTTTCAGCCAAATCGGTCCAGTAGTTTTTCCGTGAAAACGGAACAGACAGACAGACAGACAGTTACTTTCGCATTTATAATATTAATAGGGATGTAACAGGTCTTTAAAAATAAATATTGAGCCATTTGAACTGGCCAGTGTACTTTTTTTAGTCCATAAAAGACTACCATTTGCCACGGAAAATATTAAATACCGGAACAATCGATAAACACAATACTAAATAAATTACTATATTGTTACTAGTGCGGGACTCGAATTAAAAATGCCGTTGGAATTACTATAGAATTTATTAGAACTATACAAACACGTATAACACAGGTACAAATATAACTGAACACAATCAGTTCAAACATAATGCGCGCTTCAATAACACGCGCAAAGTCCGTCACTATATAGGTTTACGAATGTACACAAGTCTCGCCTTGATCGTGGTTCTCGCTAGACTGACTCCTCTCTCCATCCTGCCGTCGTTTTATACTTCACAAATAGATGTGTGCCCGCCCGTGTCGTCGACTTAATTTCCTAGAAATCGTAATCCGCACACCTGGTTAATTATGCCTGCAAACGGTCATAAACGAGTACAATAGGCTGTTCTCCACAGTAACCAATAAATAAGTAAACAAAAGAAGACAATCGTAAAGGTATTACAATTGGTTCAAATGCCAACAGGTAATAGCGTGCTTCGTGGAATTTGTCTTTATCGGGGGCTAAGTTGTAAAAATATTATCTGAAATTTAATCGCGTGGATAAGTCGCCTGTCCCTATTAACAGAGTCAGATCTGCAAATCAGCAACTTTACAGGAGAGCGCTCTGAACTTTGAATTGCTTATATTTTTTTTACTACAAGAATTAAATTATCAAAAGAAATATTATATGTGAATATATGTTCGAGAGCTTATTTGCAATGCAATTAAATAACATTTTTACTTATCTAAATGTTCAAAAAGTGATATTAAAAATTAAATCCAATTTTTAATAAATTTGTTTCACAAATAATCAAACATAATTGACAATTTAGGACAAAATGAAAAGAATATTTGCCGTAACATTTGTTAAAATCATTAATTATAAAGTCTACCTGTATGAATGGCACTTAATAATCGCATTTCAGGTTTCATTAGCTTAGACGATCAGTCTTAGTAATTTCTTTCTTACAAAAATATACCCCGCATACCCCCCTCGCGCCCCGCTAATAACGTCGGGAGTTAACATTCGTCATTGTTAACGGGAGATGGTGGCATATATGACATTGTTAATGTGGCTATTTTAAAAACTACGAGGAAAGATTACCTTTTTGTTGCTGCTATTGAAAAACAATGCTTTTTTAGGGTCATTAGTGAAATAAAACCAAAATGTCGAAAATTGCATATCCTACATTGTCAATAGGGACAGGCGAAGTATATACTCGCGCTATGAGTG
Organism: Dendrolimus kikuchii; assembly: GCA_019925095.2. NCBI lineage: Eukaryota > Metazoa > Arthropoda > Insecta > Lepidoptera > Lasiocampidae > Dendrolimus > Dendrolimus kikuchii. The sequence goes on along the minus strand of CM034388.1, from coordinate 678,416 downwards.
TCAATGTTGACTATCTTTGCAACTTTGCGAGTGAACTAGAGCGACGATGGTAACAAAATTTAGATATAACGGTAAAATTGTCAATAAAATTAATATTAACGTGATATTTATTTATTTATTTAAGGCACACCAACAGCACACACATTATTATGTTACATTACAAATCCTTTAATATAAAAGTTCTGATGTGTGGACCCATTAAAGGAGTGCACAGCATTTACAATTCGAATGTCAATTACTAGTATCTTAATTAATTAATGTCAATATTATGCATGTGTCAAGTTAAAAGTTAATGAATGAATAATGTTGTCAAAGTTAATAATGTAAAGCAAAAAAAAAAAAAAAAAATGCAATAAGAATTAAATTAAAAATAAATATATAACTTTTTTTTTTTTTTTATTGCAGGAGTTCAGCAGACAGGCAGACGGCCCACTAGATGGAAAGCGGTTACCATCGCCTATGGACATTTGCAACAACAAAGGTGCTACAAATGCGCTGCTGCTCTCTTAAAGGAGACTGGAACCTGGTCACTAATGCCGGAACACAACACAAAGTTGTTATGGCGGCATACTCTAGACCAGGGGTGGTCGCCATCCAGTCGAGCAAATACTCTACCACCTGGCTGTGGGTTGTTTAGTCGCCTCTTACGACAGGCCGCCGGGCCGCAGGAAATTGTATTCTTTCTCCGTTCCTGCACGGATTAAACTAAGTACAAGTGCAAACATGAACGGCCTATCAATTATTTTATGGTCACAGCTGATGTCAACACTTTATTTTTAAACCAATTATATGTTTTGTGAAAAATATCGAGATCATCAATTTTTGAGTTTAAACGGTTGTATGTATTGCACATTCTTGTGATGGGGCTGCTAAGGCCTAAATTGGTTTTAACCGGAGGAATGTAGAAGATTTTCGTAATAGCATGTCGAGGAATTAGACGAGGCACACTTATTTTTATGTCTTGGATAAGATTTGTACACATTATGCTATTGTTGAGGATATATCTACTTAACGATAAAATAAATGGTCTAGAATTACCGTTTAGTTTTAGACGTTATTTATTTGTTACCGATATCTGCAATGAACATGTATTACGATATATTTTTACCGGTATAATCATCATCATCATCCGAGCGTTAATTCCCGGTTGCGTTCGGAGCGTTCACTCCGACGCCCGGGGTCCGCTTTCCTACTTTTTCTACTCCACTTCGCGCGGTCTTCGGCATCCCCCGTTTTGAGACCAAGTCAAGCCAACATTTCTTGGGCCTTCCCCTTCGACCGGGACCTGGCGGAGGCGGCATGGCTAGACATTTGTTCCCCGCATAATTAGCCGGTCTCCGTGAAACGTGGCCGTACCAACGTAAGCGACACTCTTGCATTTTGTCTGCTATGTCACGGACATGAAGACTGCCGCGGATGCGGGTGTTCCTGACCCGGGCTTTCCGCGTCACTCCACACATCCATCGCAGCATATTCGTCTCCGTGACACGCAGTTCTTGCTTGTGTCGCTCAAGTACAGGCCACGCTTCACTGCCATACAAAAGGACAGGTCTAATGATGGATTTATAGACCTGTCCTCTTTTACCGGTATAATATCAAGCTAATAAATGTAATTTTTTTTAAAGTGTTTAAATCTTTTTCTACATTACATACTCATATTTTGTGTTTATAATTATGTAACAAACAATTGTATTTACACTTTTCTTTGTGCGTTATATTTCAACAATAAACATTTTTCTTTCTTTCTTTCTTTCGCGTCTCACCCATCGCGGTGCATACATTTGTAAAACCTAGATTTATGTAAATTTTTTGGTCCTATACTGAGCCGGATGCAAGGTAATATGGGCGTGCAAAGAGGAGGGCGGAAAGTAAAGGTAGACTAAATAGTGTGTATGTATGACATGATGATGATGAGGAAAAGACGTGTTGCGCCGACCCCAAATAATTGCAAGAAGGTAAAATCGTAAAAATCAGTTCATAAGCACCGCTCCCTCTTTTAAAGTCGGTTAAAGTGTTATGCAAATGTTGCTTCATCAGTCATCATCATCCGTGTAACATAAGTGTTTTGAAATTGGAAATTCTGTTAACCGTCTTTATTCGGCCGCATTCGGGCGCTGTCGCCGCGTGCTTGCACATGTTTTTACATAAGTTACTATTTTGTATGTAATTTTTCAATAATTTTATTTGTCTATCTCTTGTGTTTACAGGAATAGGATACGAAAGCACTTATTAATATTTTCGTGTTCGGCACCTCTGTTGGCGTTGCTCACGTACTTTGGTATAGGCAACGAGAGTAAGCAGACTCTGAGCGATTTCAACGCCACCGGTGAGCGGTGATTTATTTAATATTAACCACCTTATTCATAACAGTTTACACGGGGTTTATAGGCTTGTTAAAAAAGAGTTGAAGGTGTTATTTGCAGAAAAACAATTTATTTAACCTTTTTTAAGGAGCCTATAAACCTCATATACAGCTGTTATGAATAGGGGGTTTACTGTGTTAAAATTTTTTGGTAATCATCCTAGTATGGATATGAATAATGAATATTTTATTTTATTTAATCTGTTTGCAACACCATATATGTGTAAATCTTAGATCCGACACTTATTTTTGCTTAGAATACAGCAGACGACAGGTCGATGGGCCCACCTTTTTTTTTATTGCAGGAGTTCAGCAGACAGGCAGACGGCCCACTTGATGGAAAGCGGTTACCATCGCCTATGGACATTTACAATACCGAAGGCACTATAAATGCGCTGCTGCTCTCTTAAGGGAGACTGGAACCTGGTCACTGATGTCGGAACACAACTCAAGGTTGTTATGGCGGCATACTTTAGACCAGGAGTAGTAGCCACCCAGTCGGGCAAATGCCCTATACCACCTGGCTGTGGGTGGTTTTGTCGCTTACGACAGGCCGCCCCAAAGCAGGAAATTGTATTCTTTCTCCGTTCCTGCACGGATAAAATACACCACCTGATAGAAAGTGGTCACCTGGCCATTGATGCCGAAATATAAGTCAAGCTTATTACAGTTGCATACTTTAGTTTAGAGTTTACACCAAGGGTGGTGGTGGCAATCCAGCCGGGCAAATACCCTACCACCTGGCTTTGGGTATTGGCACCAAGAATCGGTATTCTTTCTCCGTTCCTGCAGTTCCTAAGTTGCAGGCTCTGGTATTTCTTCTTCATATAACTTTAACCATTCTAAATCACTCTACTCTGTGCGTACAATGCTTCTGCTCCCGATATGCTTAAAACCGAGTGAAAAGATTTCACATTTCTAATACAGTGTAAACTCCATATAACGTCACTCGATTTAACGACAAACTCCCTTAAGGCGTCGAAATTACTTGGTTTAGCTTGTTTTCCGTACAATTATACACTCTATATAGCATTACATCCACTCTCAATAACGACAACAATTAAGTAATAAAAAGTACCTTATAAGTTGCCAAAATTAATAAAAACTGCACAGCTGTGTACATTCCTTTATCGCTTTATTATCCTACCCTGTAATAAACTGGACTGTTGGCATCATGCATATCGAAATTTCTAATTACTTTATTTATCACCAAGATGCCCCAATATCGCAAGATATGAATAAAATAAGTTTTTTTTTATTATTGCATGAATTCAGCCGACAAGCAGACGGCTCACTTGATGGAAGGCGGTTACGGCCTATGGACATTTGCAACACAGAAGGCTACAAATTCGCTGCTGCTTTCTTAAAGGAGACTGGAACCTGGTCACTAATGCCGGAACACAACTCAAGGTTGTTATGGCGGCATACTCTAAACCAGGAGTGGTGGCAGCCATCCAGTCGGGCAAATGCCCCACCACCTGGCTGTGGGTTGAAATTGTATTCTTTCTCCGTTCCTGCATGGCTAAAAAAATACAACAAAGTTACTGGTGCAGCAAAAGACGTTAGACAATAATAACAGACTTCTCTCCATTTAACGACAACTCTCTATAACGCCATAAAATGCACAGACCCTTCAGTTTCGTTATATAGAGTTTGCACTGTATATAATTTATTTTTCAGGTATAGCGATGTTATTCTCGGCGGGTACTTTCCTATACGTGGCTACAGTTCACGTACTTCCCGAATTGACTCATCCTCAACCGCATTCCCATACACTCCTGCCCATGCAAGAGGGGGGGACCCCCAAAAAGGGCTTCGGCGGGTTACAGTTCTGCGAGATGATCATACTGGCCATTGGTGCCTTGCTGCCCGTCCTGCTGACCATGGGACATAAGCACTGATGGTTATCCACACATTTGGATACTGGATAGTAGGTAATTATAAGTTAAAATTAAGTTGTCTCTTACGACTTTGGTGAAGATGAATTTAAAACGCCAGTTATCCAAATGTTAATGGATGTTCGGATACTGGATAACTTGTGGTTGAGTTTAAATAATATTATTTGACACGAGTTTAAAATGCTTGTTATTCAAATGGATGTTTCGATATTAGACAATTGTTAGTTAAGAGATTAAATATTTGATGCAGTCTTGTTTAATGAGTTTATTTTAGTCTGTTGTCTAAATTAAAATGGATGTTTGGATATTGGATAACTTGTGGTTGAGTTTAAATAATATTATTTATACAGTCTTAGTATAAACATGTTTAAAATGTCGATTATCCAAATGGAAATGGATGTTCGGATACTGGATAACTTGTGGTTGAGTTTAAATAATATTATTTGATAGAGTCTCATTCGACATGAGTGTAAAATACTTTTAATTCAAATGGATGTTTGGATATTAGATAATTGATATTAAGAATATAAAAAATATTTGATGCAGCCTTATTCAAATAAAGTTTTAAATGCTTGTTATCCAAATGGAATGGAATGGTATCCAGTATCCAAACATCCAGATTGGATATTGGATAATCGATAGTTATCAGTTTAAAAAAATATTAATTGATACAGTCTCGTTTGATGTGAATTTAAAATGTCAGTCATCCAAACGGTGATGGATGTTTGGATACTGGATAACTTATAGTTCAGAGTATAAATAATATTATTTGACACAGTCCTGTTCGTTAGGAGTTTACAATGCCAGCTATCCAAATGGTGATGGATGTTTGGATACTGGATAACTTCTAGTTCAGAGTATAAATAATATTATTTGACTCAGCCCTGTTCGATAGGAGTTTACAATGCCAGCTATCCAAATGGTGATGGATGTTTGGATACTGGATAACTTATTATTAAGGATCGAAATAGTATTATTTGATACAGTCTTGTTTCATACGAGGAGCTACGATTATCCAGAGGATAATGAATACACTAGTATTATCTTGTTTGACATGATATTTCATTTATTATCCATTGGGTATATAGGTCGGTTAACAAAAACTGGCACGTTCAACACACATTACACGTTGTGTTTGTGTAGTGTCTGTGAATAGCCGCGTGGCAACGCACGGTGCACCGCATTCGCATCATGAAAAGTCTGTCCGTCTCTCTCTCGCGCGCGGTCAAGCTTACGCATATGCAGGAGACAGTTGTTGTTTCGCTTTTGCTGCTGCTCATAAATATAGAGTGCTATTATAATACACTATATATAAAATAGATGAGCCTCTCTGGAATAAAATATCTAAATATCGTTTACCCTGTCCGATAGATGGCGCTATAATCGATAATTCTATAAATTCCACTAGATGGTACTAATAAGTTATAACTTGTTCTAAATCGGAATAAAGGGAAAGACAGAATAATATTAGTATAAAAATCTTATATATAACACTATAATTTATTCCAAAAGTAATAAATGGTTCACATAAAATTTAATGTAAAAATGTGCCAGATTCACCAAATATTACTATAATTTGTGGTTTTATTTATGCTCGTAAGATCTCGCCAGCGCGATGTATTTATTCAACGATATTGCACAGCGCCATCTTAAGTGAAGTTAAGTGGACTAAATGGAGACTAATTTTTGATGTTCCTGGATCACTTGATGGCGCTAGTTTCCGTATTTTTTTTATTATTCGATTATGTAGGGCAGATCCATTGGGATGGTGAGCTACAGTCACGTGTCAATCGGCATGCGTTGTGATTGTTTTTACCCATTTGGAGGTTAGAATGTAATGTCTTCTGAAAGTATTGCTTCCGGCAAAACAGTAACAGGACAATCTCGTGAAATAGTGTACAGTCGTGGTATGAAAAGATTCGTCACCTTAAAGTCAATTTTGCTTGCACGAGTACAAGAAACAATACTGCTAACATTTTAATAAATGTTACGTTTATAAAATATAGAAACGTGAAAAAAGAAAAATTGCAATGTTGACAATGATAGACACTGAGATTAACATTTTAGTTGTCATCATCAGAAAAATAGAGGATATAATGACTATGCCCATCATACATACTTAAACCAATACAAAGGTTTTACATTTCTAAACAATCCTCTTAGATCATATAGGTGTTGTGCACTTTTTGATTGTATTTATTATGGGCAGAGATAAATCATAAATGATAATAATAATATGGACTGACTTTAAACTGTTTATTTTAAAAGATACAAAATTAAATATAAGAATATGACTGACCGACATGACACTCAAAGACCAAAGAGAAAGAATATAAACATAGACAATACAAGCTTACAAACTAGTGATGTGAATACACCACGATAGGAAATCAAACAACTACGATCGAAGTAATTTTAAACTTTATTGCCAAACAGTTAAACATAATTTTCTGCAGTTTTTGGCGGGAACTAAAAGGAGATGTTGTGCTGTACTGTGCTAAAATGAACAATAGTTGTAGGATATTGATAGTTTTTGAATAGTGATTATGTGTTTTTGTGAGAAATGTAAACTGTATAGTCAAATGTGACCTTTTGAGTTGTCACAAGAACTCCGTTGAATGGCACTAGCTTATTACCTACAGGTCAGCTGTGCTACACATAGACTTAAGAAAATGAAGAGACTATATTGTTAACTAAGATCTAGCTTAAAGGCCTAGCTGCCAGGCCATAAACCGAAATAAATAACAAATAACACAATTTTCGGTCTTAGTTTGAAAAGGTAACATGTGCTCGCGTAGCATTAAAATAAATGAATCAATTTCAAAACAGTAGAACGTTTTCATACCACGACTGTACAATGTAATACACGACACAATAGCCGAACTGGCCGAACTGTGAAAGACGTGCTTACTAAGTTATCACAACATTTATTGGTTCTGTGAAAGGAATGCTCCGGTGGTTCGGGCATGTGGAAAGAATGCATGATGAAAGAATGACTAAACAGATATACAATGCAAAAGTGGATGGATGCAGAAGTCGTGGAAGGCCACGACACACCTTCCATGATCAAATTGATCGTGTACTAGCAGAAGGTGATGTCGGGAGCCTTAAGAACAGACGAGCGTGCATGACAAGAGCTATGAATGTCAAAGGAGCGAGTGAGGTGTGTAAGAATAAGTCTGAATGGCGCTCTGTTGTTCGTGCCTACCCCGCAAGGGAACTGGCGTGAAGTTATGTATATTACAAGTATTTTTTTTTATTTATACACAATCCATCCAACTTGGCATTTATTTTTATACATACTGTATAGTGAAATTGCATTAGTGTGAGTATTGCGACGTTGCCAGCTTTAGTTAATCGACCTGTACAGGATATTTGATAGTTTAGTAGTAACTTTTTTTAGTTTAGTCAAGTAACTTGTGGACATTGTATAGTAAATAAGGAAAACCAAGACATAATTTGTGATAAATGATCTTTTAGAATCTGTTTCTATATTACAACATCTGAATGGCTAAACCGATTTTTATGTATGTGGTGTTTTAAAACAAAATGTTCCTAGCTTTTTTTCGAAAAATGGAACTCTAAGAAGAGCTGTTTATTAAATTTATATGAAAGTATTACTTATATAAAAAAAAAATTGTCTGTCTGTTTGTTCCCGCTAATCTCTGAAACGGCTGGACCGATTTTGCTGAGACTTTCACTGGCAGATAGCTGATGTTATAGGGGGTAACTACTTTTATAATTAGGGTTCCGCGAAAAAAAAACCACGCGGGCGAAGTCACGGGCATAACTAGTTCAAAAGAAAGAAAGAAAGAAAAACATTTTATTCGGGAAAAAATGACATTGGTGTAGTGTAAGTAAGATTGTTAACAAATTTAAAACTAACAACACAATCTTGTCATCATCAGCATCAAGCTTCAGACTCGGCGTAATGCTGCTCTTTCTCAAAACCAAGTTCGTCGTTAATTGAAAACAAACTTATGACTTGATTGTTTTTTTGAGTAATAAAAGTTCAAATACAGGCGAGAAGGAAGTATAATATTGGTTTTGGAGCATTTCGTAATTATTTTTTACAGGGCGATCATTCCTAGTATACTCCATCCATAATTATGTACAATTTGTAATATTGTCTGTATATAAGAGCAATTTTGTATATCTGTCTGTGTATGTAAATATATGCTTGTGATATATATGTTGAAGTTTTCATTAATAATAATGTCCTGCTATTCGCATTTGCCCGACTGGATGGCTACCACCCCTGGTCTAAAGTATGTCGCCATAACAACCTTGAGTTGTGTTCCGGCATTAGTGAGCAGGTTCCAGTCTCCCTTAAGAGAGCTGCAGCGCATTTGTAGCAACTTTGCTGTTGCAAATGTCCATAGGCGATGGTAACCGCTTTCCATCAAGTGGGCCGTCTGCCTGTCTACTGATCTGCAATAAAAAAATGAAGTATATTTTAGGGTAGGGCAGAGGCTCCGGGTTCGATTCCTGGTATAGTAAATTTCGGAAAACGTTTTTGCTCCGTTATTTACTATGGTCTGGGTGTCTGGGATCGGCCCCAGAGTAGTCCGTTGTATATTACCCATAACACAAGCGTAACTTGCTTAATTTGGGGATATACAATATGTGTGTTTGTCTGCCGATTATTATTATTATTATTAAAAAAAAGAGCTAATAATAGCACTAAAGTATTATTAAACCATTTGCTGCAATTGACTTTAATGAATATGTAAATTCGGCACACTTCACTCTGTCTATAACTGCTAACTTCATACCTTACTTTGACTACATTAGCGTCATTTTGGCCAATTCTTGAACTAATATGATATCTCTTAACTCGCCTCTTTTTTCATTCTCCCAATCATTTAGGAGAAAGTACATACATACATACATAACTTCACGCCAGTTCCCTTGCGGGGTAGGCACGAGCAACAGAGCGCCATTCCGGCTTATTCTTACACACCTCACTTGCTTCTTTGACATTCATAGCTCTTCTCATGCACGCTCGTATGTTCTTAAGGCTCCTCACATCACCTGCTGCCAGTAAACTCCTAACACTTTCTTAGGAGAAAGTGTTAGGCATATATTATCTGTATTAATTAAAATGAAACAATCTCAATTAATCTTCATAATTTATTAATAAACTCTCACAATCCAATAGGGTTATTAGCATTCTTAGAATTATTAATTTACGCTACAATATAAACTTTAAGAAAAGTCAGTACCATATTTTTGAGTACATTTGAATTTCCTAAAAAATCTCAAAACATTATATAATCTCTATGAATGGATGGATTTAATTATTCAAATATAATTTCATCTTATAATTAATAATTATTTACAATAATATCTTATGACTGTTAAATTTCATAATTTACAGACCGTAATGAAAACGTCGTTGTTCCTTGCTGAAACGATTTGTATTAGGATATCCCAGCAGCATTCAATAGCTATCTAAAGTGTGTCGTCATAACAACCTTGAGTCGTGTTTCGGAATTAGTGACCGGGTTCCAGTCTCCCTTAAGAGAGCAGCAGCGCATTTGTAGCACTTTTTGTGTTGCAAATGTCCATAGGTGATGGTAACCGCTTTCCATCAAGTGGGCCGTCTGCCTGTTTGCTGAACTCCTGCAATAAATAAATTCAATAGCTATCTAACTAAATGACACTGTGTTCACTACATACACGTTTTAATATGCTTTGCAGTTATTGCTGTCTGACTACGAAATCTTAAAAACTGAAAAATCTAAAATCAGACTTTTACATGGACGGATTTGCTTTGGTTCGTTTTTGCTTTCAAAAAATCACCCTGGCTCGATTGCTACATATTACCAACCATTTATTTGCCTTACTATCGATTAAAATCTGATATACGCTCCATAGAAGTAACGTCAAAATTCAACCGATAGCAAGCAAATAGGACGAATAGTAAGATAAGTGAAATTGAAGAAATGACAAGAGATCTGAATAGAATCTATAGCCGGTGTCCATCATAAATTCTTATAGATAAATCAATTTTTATTAGATATATGTATGTATGTGTTAGATTAGCTTCAGGTGACTCACACCTACATAATACAGTTGATGAAATGAGAAGATTTCTTACTTGAAAACATTAAAACGTAGTCAAAAGGAACAACCTCAGGAGCCTTAAGCACAGACGAGCGTGCATGACAAGAGTTATGAATGTCAAAGAAGCAAGTGAGGTGTGTAAGAATGGGCCTAAATGGTGCTCTGTTATTCGTGCCTACCCCGCAAGGGAACCGGCGTGAAGTTATGTATGTATGTAAAAGGAACAACGTGGTTTTTGTTACAGTGTACAAATAAAATTATTAAAACAAAGATAGCACAGGTCGTATTAAAACATAGTAAAATATACTCGCAACAATCAAAATTGTTACAGCCCTCAAAATTTGGTGCAACACGAATAACCTGAAACAAAAAAGTACGTATAAAATATTGTTTATACTTTCTAGTCATTATAGATAGATAGATAACACTTTATTGTACGCCATTACAGAAAAACTTACGAACTAGTATTAATTAGTCTAGTTGTGTACAAAGGGCGGTCTTATCGCTAAAAAGCGATCTCTTCCAGACAACCCGTGGCAAGAATATTGCTGATTAGGAGTGGCGACGGTGGTATACATAATTATTGTACGATTACTTACATTTTAATAATAAATATATAACTATACTATATATACAAATATACATATACAAGATATGGTGATAATATGTTTAAATAGTCTAGATTATGACGTCACAGCTTGCTGTTCTCGTACAAAATCTAGGAGGAACATTTTGTTCAATGATAAAACATGAGTGTCGGGGTGAAGGTAAGGAAAGGAATGCTCCGGTGCTTCGGGCATGTGGAATGACTAAACAGATATAATGCAAAAGTGGATGGATGCAGAAGTCGTGGAAGGCCACGACACACCTTCCATGATCAAATTGATCGTGTACTAGCAGAAGGTGATGTCAGGAGCCTTAAGAACAGACGAGCGTGCGTGACAACAGCTATGAATGTCAAAGAAGTAAGTGAGGTGTGTAAGAATAAGCCTGAATGGCGCTCTGTTGTTCGTGCCTACCCCGCAAGGGAACTGGCGTGAAGTTATGTATGTATGTATAAAACATGACTTAATACATTATTATATTTAACAAAATAAAATCCCTACTAATATTATAAATGCGAAAGTAACTGTCTGTCTGTTCAGTTTTCACGAAAAAACTACTGGACCGATTTGGCTGAAACTCAGTATATATATATTTTCGATGCCGAGAATGAACATAGGATATTTTTTATCCCGAAAAATGGGATAGTTTCCGGGATAAGAATATATTTGTCTTTTTGTTTGTTATCCTTTTATGGAAAGACTATTGGACCGATTTGGCTGAAACTCGGTACATATGTAATTTGAATACCGAGGGTAGCCAAGGGATACTTTTTATCTTGGATAATGAGATACATTTTGGGATAGATTTATGTAAAGTTTATCCCGGAAACTAGGGCTGGTTTTATGATTTTGTCCATTTCGTCCACTGGGTCTACTGGGTCCACTGGGTCTACTGGGTCCACTTGGTCCACTGGGTCCACTTAGACCACTGGGTCCACTTAGACCACTGGGTCCACTTGGTCCACTGAGTTTACTGGGTCCAATGGGTCCATTTGGAATACTTAGCCCACTGGATCCACTGGGTGCACTTGAACCACTGGGTCTACTGGACCCACTGGGTCCACTTGGTCCACTAGGTCCGTTGGGTCCACTGGGTCCACTTTGTCCACTGGATCCACTGGGTCCAGTTGGTCCACTGGGTCCATGTTATCTATTTTGTCATTTTTGTCAAGTTTTGTCATTTATGCAGTTTACATATAGACGGGGGGGTATAGTTTGCGATATAAAATGAAGTGAATCTTTCGGGGGCAAATACATACAAATTTAATACAATGTAACCTGTACTACTTGCTCTTTAAACAAGAGACACGCACTAGAGGTTGACCCGCGGCGCAGCCGCGGGGTAAACTCTAGTTACATATAATCGAATACAATGCAAAAAAACTTAACTTGTTTGTATTGTAATCTACTCATAGTCCCTCAAGACTATAAGTAGAATACTGAGCCCAGATCACCGTCTTCTATGGGTAAGGTGCCCAGAAGGCTGGCTACGTTTCCTCGCTGGATCGCCATACTGATCCGTTGGCCGAGGTAAGCACCAGCCCTCTGATCACCCGAAGAGTCAGTGAGTCGTTTCGATAAATTTTGGTAGAGGCTCATGGCCTCGGGACCCCAAGGTCCAAGCGTCTCGACAGCAAACGGCACAAACATATAACTCTCACTGAGGGTTGCTGATTCGGCTGTTTCCGCCGCTGTACCGGCTGATCCAGACGTGTTTGGTAAATGGGATGCGCCTACCATAGTCACGTGCAATACCGTTCGGCTCCTTGACTTAATTGTCAACTAAAATTCAAAATAAGTTCCACTGGAGAACACTTCTTGAAGGTCATACATGTAATATATAAAATATATATAATAACAACCTATAAAAGTCCCACTGCTGGGCTAGGGCCTCCCATTATATGGGGGAACGGACAGCATACCTGCCACGCTTGTCTATGGCGGCTTGGCAGGTTTGACACATCGATTAACCCGATGTGCAGGTTGCATCACGATGTTTTCCTTCACCATTGTTAGCACGTGGTAATTGTAACAATATGCACATTAGATCAGAAAACTGACTAAGTGGTGCATGCGTTCCGGCCAGGATCGAACCCGCGCCCTTTGAGTTTGGGACACGTGCTCTAGCCATTACGCTATCACGACTTAACCCCGGTTTCTATATTTTACTGACAGTTGTCTGTAATAGTAACTGATTGATTTTGAAGCTACCAATAACCGGTGGTTGAGAGGGCTATACGAGCGTTTCACAAGCTCATTGTCAGTTAGAAATACTGTCGGTTATCACTTATCAATTCCCTCCCAAGCGTTTTGCTAACGCAACATAGTTCTAGTAGCAACACGCAACTTAATTCAATGCGTTGAGGTATAACTACAAAATAAATATATTTTAAAAAGAAATGACTTTTGTGATATACGATTGTCACTAAAAATCAAGCTTTCAATCAATCTGATTTAAAAATACTTACAATTACAGAGCCGTTTTATATGAATGTTGTATGAACAAAACGCAGTAATCTAAACAACATAACTTTTTAAATAATGATTGTTCCAATGTCATTGGATTTGTTGTAAAAAAAAAGATGAAACAGTGTTGTCACTTCAGAATTTTTTCACTAGTTATAGGGATTTGTGGTTTTCGATCGCAATTTTGTTTTAAATAAGTTAAGGCTAAAAACAACGGTTTTTGTGGTTCCAAAGTCAAATGATGTAAATTATAAATATTTGTCGACGAAACTTACGAAAACGGCATCACAAAAAACAAAACCTACATACCCCAAACTCTTTTCCGGAATGAAAAGTATCCTATGTCTCTCCTAGATATTGAAATTACGTATATAGCTAGTTTCAGCCAAATCGGTCTAATAATTTTTCGTGAAGGCTTTACAGGCAAACAGAAATATATACTTTTGTCCCCGAAACTAATCCATTTTTCGGGATAAAAAGTATTGTATGTTCATCCTCGGCATTAAAAAAGTATATATACTGAGTTTCAGCTAAATCGGTCTAGTAGTTTTTCCGTGAAAGTGTAACAGACAGACAGACAAAGTTACTTTCGTATTTATAATATTAATAGGGATAAAATAGTGAAGCAATACTGGAATTGGAATTAGAACTGTTAAAGGCAGAAACAGCAAGTTTGAAAGATATAAATAAGAATTAAATCCAAGTTAAAAGAAGAAGTAAAAAATTAGTGTTTAATTTAATTTTAAATCACCTGTTTATAATGACAAATAAACTGGCAACCTCGACAAACAAACAAAACTGACCGAAATCGGGTGGTAATAAAATTCCTACGAACAGTAGTGTTGACAACCAGTGGTAATCATATAGAAACACTTCATCTGTCATTTCCATATAAAAAGTCTACCGATCGGTTAGAAAATCCCTGCCATCAGTAGTTGGTACTTTCATGAGTAACTAGCTACGAACAGTTCACCATAGAAACATCAGTAGAGTTACCGGACGGTAATATTCTAACTGTCGGTATCAAAAACGAATCGTTTTTGTAATATTGAAACCGGGCATTAGACATACATGTATTTCAAAATTTAAATCTACTTCGTTTTATATGTACACCACTTCGCAATGTGTTATCAATGCAATAAAAAATTTAAAAAAATCTGAATGAATTATAATTATTACATACCTATTCCACTTTCTCCTTGCTTCGGGTAGCGTTGATAAATCATCTTTGAGAAGATATACACGTAACCCTGAAAATAATAAACGAGTAAATCTTGTCATCATGGCCCGGGTGCGTTCCTCTTGTATCTCACAACGCTCAAAATGCTCCGTCTGCCGTTGCACATGGCGACCACGGTCGTTATGGTCGTGGCAAAAACGTCACTAATGACGCCATTATTTTTGATGACACAGCGCTCACAACGATCCACGTCATGAACTGGATTAAAGTGGGCGTTGACCACAGACATTGACATTGAAAAAATGCTATTTTCAAATCAACCAATGACATTTGTGTATTTCGTCGTTAATGACATTTTTTTATGTTTAAGGCTTGGCAACTAGGCCTTTAAGCCAGGCGCAGTTGTATTGTAGGCTACAATCCACACCATTCAACGGAGTTCTTGTGAAAACTCGAATGGCCACAGTTGACTTTACAGTTCACATTTCTCACAAAAAAGCATAATTACTACTCAAAAACCATCAATATCCTACAACTATTGTTCATTTTAGAGTAATTTTAGACATTTTTAGAAAATAAAACTGCACAGCACAACGTCCCCTTTCAGCTCCCGCCAAAAACTCCCTCGTTAATGACATCAACACTCCATAATCCGTTCCACTAGAGTTTATGATTGTAACGTCCGCAAGCAAGTGGAACGGGAAAAATCGCGCTTGTGACTGGAGTCGTTGTGAATCTCTTGTGGAACCTAGCCTATATAGTACAATACTATAATCACATACGCATCTCTCGCATTGTCACATTTTTGAGAATATGTAAGTACATAAAATTTGTCAGAATTTACTCACATATTAACAACTAGCTGACCTGGTAAACTTCGTACAGCCTCAGAATCAATAAATAAAAAAGCTAAATGATAATTGCAGAATGTTTCAACTTTAGTAAAAAATGTGGTCAAAACTTAACCGGAATGAACATCAAACGTTTGACATTCAAAACCAAAAAAATAAAAAAATAAAGCTTCACTTTTAAATTTAATTTGATTTCTGAACGACTTTTAAATTTAATTGATTTCTAAACGACGGGACGAACATTAAATGTTTGACAGGTAGGTATGGTTTCTAAGGGAAAGCGAAATTGTTGTTTTTACTATATTCCAAGCATTTTTTCAGACTTACACAAATAATTCAAAACCAAAATTAGCCAAATCAGTCCAGCCGTTCTGGAGTTTTAGCGAGACTAACGAACAGCAATTGATTTATATATATATATATATATATATATATATATATATATATATATATATATATATATATATATATATACTAGAGTTTACCCCGCGGCTGCGCCGCGGGTCAACCTCTAGTGCGTATCTCTTGTTTAAAAAGCAAGTGGTACAGGTTACATTGTATTAAATTTGTATGTATTTGCCCCCGAAAGATTCACTTCATTTTATATCGCAAACTATACCACCCCTGTCTATATGTAAACTACATAAATGACAAAACTTGACAAAAATGACAAAATAGATAACATGGTCCAAGTGGACCAACTGGACCCAGTGGACCCAGTGGACCCAGTGAACCCAGTGGACCCAGTGGACCCAGTGGACCTGGTGGACCCAGTGGAGGAAATGGACAAAACCTGTCCTAGTTTCCGGGATAAACTTTACATAAATCTATCCCAAAATGTATCCCATTTTCCGGGATAAAAAGTATCCCTTGGGCATTCTCGGTATTCAAATTATATATGTACCGAGTTTCAGCCAAATCGGTCCAATAGTCTTTCCATAAAAGGATAACAAACAAAAAGACAAATATACTTTTATCCCGGAAACTGTCCCATTTTCCGGGATAAAAAGTATCCTATGTTCATTCTCGGCATCGAAAATATATATATATACTGAGTTTCAGCCAAATCGGTCCAGTAGTTTTTACGTGAAAACGGAACAGACAGACAGACAGACAGAGTTACTTTCGCATTTATAATATTAATAGGGATATATATATATAATGTTACAAATGTTCAAAAAAATATCATTTTGATTCAGACAAGGTTTTATATCATTTTATAATTGAGATTTGTACATACATAACTTCACACCAATTCCCTTGCGGGGTAGGCACGAGCAACAGAGCGCCATTCAGGCTTATTCTTACACACCTCACTTGCTTCTTTGACATTCATAACTCTTGTCATCCACGCTCGTCTGTTCTTAAGGCTCCTGACATCACCCTCCGCTAGTAATAGTATTATATTGAATATAAATAGTATTGAGATTTGTATAATACAGATTTGTCATAATAAGTAAATTCTGTCAATTTATATTATCAAAAATGTGGTAATGCGCGAGCGAGGCCAGGTGGTAGGGTGTTTGCTCGACTAGATGGCGACCACCCCTGGTCTAAAGTATGTCGTCATAACAACCTTGAATTGTGTTCCGGCATTAGTGACCAGGTTCCAGTCTCCCTTAAGAGAGCAGTAGCGTATTTGTAGCAACTTTGGTGTTGCAAATGTCCATAGGCGATGGTGACCGCTTTCCATCAAGTGGGCCGTCTGCCTGTTTGCTGATCTCCTGCAATAAAAAAAAAGCGAGAAGGCACACTCCATTTGGGTACAGTTTTACACAGCTTATAATTCCGATCGGCAATTTTTGTTTGCGCCGAAAAGTGCAGACCGGTTTCCGCCGTGGTAAGTAATCGATATTGAACTTTATTCACAAGTAAAAATGGCAGGGTGTTGCTTGCTATGCATTCTTACTTCTCATATTCTTACACGATTCCTACAATTGGTACATCGGGACGGATTATTAGTTAAAATGGCCACAGGGCACCAGCAAATCAAGACAGTACATACCAACTAGGAAGGTCTCCAACATGTACTCCCAGGACATTTCCCCGATGCTGAAAGGGAAGACCACTCTGTCTTTCGGATCCAGGCCCTTCCACATACTCTGGACGTTGTGATCATCGAATTTCCAATCTTGCATCGAGAAGTAAAACAGAATATGTGCCACCTTCATTACCTTTCCGTATAGTTGTAACATTCTGAAAATAATCCAATGGATTAATCGTCATTGTTTTAGTTATTATTCTATTGCGTAACTGGGAAACAGGCTGAGCTCATGGAAAGTGGTTACAGTCACCTATAGGCGTTTGCAACACCAAAGGTGAAGCAACGAAGGAACGGAGAAAGAATACAATTTCCTGCGGCTCGGCGGCCTGTCGTAAGAGGCGACTTAACAACCCACAGCCAGGTGGTAGGGCATTTGCCCGACTGGATGGCTACCACCCCTGGTCTAGAGCATGTCGCCATAACAACCTTGAGTTGTGTTCCGGCATTAGTGACCAGGTTCCAGTGTCCTTTAAGAGAGCAGCAGCGCAAATGTCCAGAGGCGATAGTAACCGCTTTCCATCACGTGGGTCGTCTGTCTGTCTGCTGAACTCATGCAATAGAAAAAGATGGATATGACGAATGGGACAGAAGGGAGAAGGGAACAGCCTGTTTCCCTTCTCCCTTCGTGTGTGCGAGCTACTAAGATTGCTCAATCCTGATCAATTCTCATCAACTATGACGTCACAACTACATCAAGCAATTTAAGAGCGATGGCAATATGTAGCAAGCGTTGCTGAGATACGGCCACACAATGCCATGCAATATGGAGCAACTTAAAAAATTACGAAACCCCCGCCCCCGCCGCGGGTCTGTACCTCTCGCGGAAACGAGAAGTAGCTATACGTACAAACGAGATAGATAGAAAATTGCCTTAACAATTTCCAAACCGATTGGATATTCGGCATTCGGAAATACGCCAGTCGTGTTCAGACTGCGAACGAGGCGTTACCTAGCGCACTTTCGGAGCGAGTGTCTTATAATGAAGTTTGCACGATTTATGTGATAACGACTTTCTACCCTACGGTTTGGTTTTGTTGTATTCGGTTATACTTGTAAGAACTGTGAATTGCATGTATGTACTTCTACACAATAAGCTTTGTAATGATTCCAATATAAGTAGTAACAACAGCACATAAATGTCCCACTGCTGGGCTCGGGCCTCCCACTATAGGGGGAACGGACAGTATACCCGCCACGCTTGTCCAAGGCGGCTTGGCAGGTTTGACACATCGGTTATCTCGATGTGCAGGTTGCATCACGATGTTTTCCTTCACCGTTATTAGCACGTGGTAATTGTAACAATATGCACATTAGGTCAGAAAACTGCCTAAGTGGTGCATGAGTTCCGGCCAGGATCGAACCCACGCCCTTTGAGTCTGGGACGCGTGCGCTAGCCATTATGCATTATAATTCCAAAAGCATTTTTTAATTTACATCCTACAAATTCGTAACAATATGAAATCTAACAGTAATAGCTACGTTTTAATTTGATTCAAAAAAATTAAAAATATCCTGATTAACACCGAGGTTTGAATTTTTCAAAATTGCTTACGGTACCCTAAAAATATGTAACATTACTTACGCTCTCCTCTTTCCTCTTAAAGCACTGTAGGCGTCTATCAACAACGCTGGCAGGTAATGTAGGAAGAAATTGTAGAATAAAAACATGTAGTAATTACTCGTTGGATTTAAACCATAATACCTGAAATAAAAAATAATAGTTCTTTATATAAAATACGTAAGAACACCTGATTTTCATCTTTTTTTATTTTTAAGACTTGGTGGCAACTAGGCCTTTAAGCCAGGAGCCGTTGTATTGTAGGCTACAATCGACGTCATTCAACGGAGTTCTTGTGAAAACTGGAAAGGCCACATTTGACTTTACAGTTCGCATTTCTCATAAAACACATAATTAAAAAACCAGCTGCCAGACCTCAAGACACTGTGAGCTCTTTCTGCGTACAACGGAACACAAACCAACTTGACTGATAATTACTTTTATTTTTCTTCCACCCATTTTAATATTATATAAAATTATTAGAGCTAGGCATGTTTGCTGAAGAGTTTCTTGCGCCGCTTCTTCTCTTCAAGCCATAACATGTTGCGAAGCGGTAGTAACTTAGATTAGGCTCCCATAGAGTAAATAATAACCATAAACAAAATTAAAATTATCAAGTTGGCGGTAGGCTAAATAAAACTTTAACAATACTCGTTGACACTTGACATCTTTGTCTTCCGTGATCACCGCCACTGAAAAGTGGCCGAAACGTCGGAAAAACCAAAATCAAATAAAATTACCGCGCTTAAAACCGTTAAAACGTAGTTTTATTACATAATTATTACTCACAAACTATCAATATCCTACAACTATTGTTCATTTTAGAGTAATTTTACACATTTTTAGAAAATAAAACTGCACAGCACAACGTCTCCTTTCAGTTCCCGCCAAAAACTCCCTGATTTTCATCCGCGCAGGAACGGAGAAAGGATACAATTTCCTGCGGCCGAGCGGCCTCTCGTAAAAGGCGGCAAAACACAGCACACAGGTATTTGCCCGACTGAATGGCTACCACCCCTGGTCTAGAGTATGCCGCCATAACAACCTTGAGTTGTGTTCCGGCATTAGTGACCAGGTTCCAGTCTCCCTTAAGAGAGAAGCAGCGCATTTGTAGCACCTTTGGTGTTGCAAATGTCCATAGGTAGGTCCATGGTAACCGCTTTCCATCAAGTGGGCCTTCTGCCTGTCGGCTGAACTGAAGCAATATTTTTTTTTACCTGAGAGTGGGGGTTGATATAATTACGTTTAAATGCTAAAAAAAATATATGTTTTAATGGTGTATCTATGGTTACCCCATTAAATTGGACAGGGTGGGGAGTTTTTGGCGGGAACTGAAAGGAGATGTTGTGCTGTGCAGTTTTATTTTCTAAAAATGTGTAAAATTACTCTAAAATGAACAATAGTTGTAGGATATTGATAGTTTTTGAGTAGTAATTATGTGTTTTGTGAGGAATGTGAACTGTAAAGTCAAATGTGGCCTTTTGAGTTGTCACAAGAACTCCGTTGAATGGCACTAGCTGATTACCTACAGTTCAGCTGTGCTACACATAGGCTTAAGAAAATGAAGAAACTATATTGTAAACTAAGATCTGGCTTAAAGGCCTAGCTGCCAAGCCATAAACTTAAATAAAATAAAATTTGACAGGGTGACCAACCACTGGCACCTCTATCACCGCGGGAGCTAGGCTCGGCTGCTGAAGAGGATACAAAATAAGACGACAAGTACTTGTACTATCTATGTATTTTTTTTGGAACGAAGTTCCTTATCGCGCGTTGTGACAGGGGGCTAGACGGAAAAAATTCTTACGAAAAGTTGTCACGACACTTTTTGCTATAGTAAGCTATTATACAATTTCAACTTTAATGCAATGAAATAAAATCTAAAATATCAATTAGTTTTTTTTTATTTTTTTTATTGCAGGAGATCAGCAGACAGGCAGGCGGCCCACTTGATGGAAAGCGGTTACCATCGCCTATGGACATTTGCAACACCAAGTTGCTGCAAATGCGCTGCTGCTCTCTTAAGGGAGACTGGAACCTGGTCACTAATGCCGGAACACAACTCAACTCAAGCGTAATAATATACGCTGTTTTTGATACTATTTGTTTGTTTATGTATTTCTTTCTATACATAGGTTTTTGATAAAATTTCGATGGTTTTCGATGCTTATCGACACAATTTTTGAGACGTTTTGAGAATTTTTAAGACATTTTAGGAGAACTTCGTTCCAAACATGTGTCCCAAAGACACCTCATTAGTTTTATTGTTATTATTTATTTAAGTGTACAGACAACTAGATCCAAATATTAGTAGATCCAAATGTTAGTAGAGCTTAAACATAAGTGTTAGTAATTTAGAGTAAATAACTATTTGGTCCTCTGCATGAGTGCAAACATCAGAGGACTGATGGCGTCAAAGCCTTCAGTGCGTGCAGCCACAAATATCCCGGATACAGTGTAAAAACGCGGGAGTCGCAACAACGTCCTGAACGCATTATTATATTATGCACGTAGGGCATTGTAGGACTGTTGAGCAAACGCAAACCATAAACTCGCCGAATATACAGATGTACAGTACATTGAATTCGTGCTGCCAGCAAATCTGTGAGCTAGCATGTTTGCTTTAAGGTTGTCGGTAACCAAATGCCCAAGGTATTTATTTGCTTAATTATTTTACCATGGAAAGAATGCATGATGAAAGAATGACTAAACAGATATACAATGCAAAAGTGGATGGATGCAGAAATCGTGGAAGGCCACGACACACCTTCCATGATTAAATGGATCGTGTACTAGCGGAGGGTGATGTCAGAAGCCTTAAGAACAGACGAGCGTGCATGACAAGAGTTATGAATGTCAAAGAGGCAAGTGAGGTGTGTAAGAATAAGCCTAAATGGCGCTCTGTTGTTCGTGCCTACCCCGCAAGGGAACTGGCGTGAAGGTATGTATGTATGTATTTTACCATAAGACTATATATACAGAAATGTTAACTGCCACGCGAAAATATGTGAAACCTAAACATATTCGTAGATCGTTCATCTTCGAAAGTTTTATCTGTGTTCTGGATTGGCAGATTTTGGCACGTTTGGAGTTTTTGGCGGGAACCAAAAGGGGACGTTGTGCTGTGCAGTTTTATTTTCTAAAAATGTGTAAAATTACTTTAAAATGAACAATAGTTGTAGGATATTGATAGTTTTTAAGTAGTAATTATGTGTTTTTGTGAGAAATGTGAACTGTATAGTCAAATGTGGCCTTTCGAGTTTTCACAAGAACTCCGTTAAATGGTGTGGATTGTAGCCTACAATACAACTGCGCGTGGCTTAAAGGCCTAGTTGCCAAGCTATAAACTTAAAAAAAAATATTTTGGCACGTACATAGACTAGTCAATTTTAACCAATTATGTAGCAATAATTATTCCTCGTATGTGACGTAACATTGAGCGTCTAAAAAGCTCTCACATCGGCTTATGGACTGCAAAAGTTATTCGGCTAAGGTTCATCATAAACCTCGTATAAGTATTATCACTAGCGTAACTCAGCTACTTATTATCTTCTGCCAATTATTATAACAAAAAATAATAGAAGAATTTTATTATTTATAAGGAAGAAAAACATCAAAATAGAAATAAGAACGACCTGTGGCGCCATCTAGTATTTAGGGGTTTAAAGCTTTCATTTGTGATTTTACTGGGCTATTATCTATCGTAGTGTTCTTTATCCACGGGCTTTAATATAATAGTTCACTCACCAGACAGCTTTAGTTGTCGGTTGATTGATGCCATATCTTCTATTAATTTCAATGAATTTACCCCATTTTAATGGATTCTGGGCGCCGGAAACATAATTGTAGATCGGTATGTGCGATGTTTGGCTGAAATTAATGAATAAAGAAATGAGCAAGTGACTTAATGAGTAACTCAAAGCTTATAACCGAGTCAGTCAGTGAGTAACATAATATTTAGGTTTAAAGAACTTTATTTCTCATAAGAACAGGTAGTTCACTTACAATGAGATTAAGATAATAATTAGTAAGTAATACAGTATAATTCTTAACACTAATGTGGTCCTATGCAGTCTGCGATAGAATTATGTTGTGGTTTATTGTTTTACATTTATTTTAATAAAAGATTTTTTAGTTTTGTCTTGAAAACGTTTGTATTTTTACATTTTTGTGGGTCATCTGGTAATTTATTAAATAAGTGCACACCTTCAAACATAATATTTCTTTTCCCGTAGTTTGTTCTTGGTACACTTAATTGAAATTGTACACTTAATTTAAAATAGTTAAATAAAATAAACGTGTGATTTATAATAATATAAACGAGTACTAGTGAATAATAGTAAGAGATTTGCTTTGTTTGGGTATTTGTTTATTTGTTCTTCACGGCCTTGGAAATTAATTCATTATCATAAAATTGTTTAAATACGTAATCGAAGTAAGAGTTGCCTTTTTCATTTAGTTAATTTCACACATTTTACACACGATTTAATATTTATATAGTTAAGCTTTACAAAGAAAGAAAGAAAGAAAAAATATTTATTTAGGACAAGATACAAAAAGTCTTACATGATAATATATGTAACAATTAATTGTGATGTCCTAAAAAGGCCTTTGCTCAGCATATTGCTAGTTTCACAACCAGCGCTGGTCTTTCGCAAGTAACTCTAAGTGATGCCACGGCTTAGCTCCATAAAAAAAAATTAAAACTTAATACTTATAACTTTATATTTTATTCATTTTGTAATTACGGTAGGCTTCCAAACAAGTGATAATATAAAGATTAAAATAAAAACAAATAAAATAGAATCACGGACATAAACCATTAAAACTGGTTTTAATTAAATTAAGAATAAAACAAGAACTTTATCCATCTTTTTAAGTTTAACGGAACATAATCTAAAGGTGAGGTTAGGAGCCTTAAGAACAGACGAGTGTGCATGACAGGAGTTATGAATGTCAAAGAAGCAAGTGAGGTGTGTAAGAATAAGCCTAAATGGCGCTCTGTTGTTCGTGCCTACCCCGCAAGGGAACTGGCGTGAAGTTATGTATGTATGTATGTATAATCTAAATGCAAATACTACATAAATAAGTACAGTAAGTTAATTAGCATAAAATTACCAAGCTAGTCATCTAGTAGATTAACTAGAAGCTCATTCGGACATGAGTGAGTCGTTTTAAAATTGTTATTAATGGCTTACTTCTCTTTGAAGTTCTTGGCAGTGTACCATGTTGAGGCTAATATAGCGTTTACAGTGAGGTCGACAGGTACTAAATCAGCTATTATATTACTGTCCAAATACATTGTTCTGAGAACCTGGAAATAGAGAAATTTAATATTAAATGTTTAGAAGAGGGATACAAGGAATGACAATCATCTATTAAAAATATAACTGAGAAGTTCTTAATTATCACTTGATTAGATGAGACCATAGTTCATTTACCTCTGACTACTTTACGTCGTATTATTGAAGACATACTTTTAGTACAAATCGGCCAAAAATAGAATAAAATTGAATAAGTTTATTTTGTATAAATGAATTTGGATTAGACTTAAAAAAATGACAGATTTTTTAGTGAACATTATAAATTTGTAAACGACAGGGAAACCGAGTCGTTAACTTTATGGTACAAGGAAAGGCGGGAGAGGATTGGAGAGGTAACAAGAGATTAGTTTATGGTTTTTGACATTAGAGAGTACATTAAATTTTTGGAGGCAAGGAATTTTTACTATGTGATCTATGCAAGGAATAATAAAAAGACGCGATAAGACATTACTTTTCAGTTTTATTTATTGACAATATCAATAATAAATATATATAATAATAAAAATAAATCCGTCATAAATTAATTTAAAAGTTTTTACTAAATTGGTCTAAGATATTTGTTTTAAAATATATTTTTTTATTGCCAAGCTGGCAATGAAGGGGACGACCCAGCTCGTGGTAAATAGTTATCGTCACCTCCAGGCGTTTGCAACACCAGAGGCGAAACCAACGCATTGCTAGCCTTTAGGCTAGGATAAAGAGGATGGGATAGGGGGATGACATAGAGAGATCAAAGAGGAGCAATGGGACAGAATAGTTGGGATATGGGATTGGGACAGAGGAAGGGGATAGAGAAGTTTGGACAGGGAGAGACAAATTCGGAACTTCGAAAGATCACTCACCGCACGAAACACAATTAGAAAAAAGCTAACCGTTGCACGTGGTTCTATAAGAGTACAGTATCACTCCTATTGAGTCGCCCATAAGAGCTGTAATCACGATAAGGATTCCAGCACGGCTCTATCACATAAATAACGTTAAGTTGAATTTTTAGATTATTTACCCCAGTACCGGTACCGATAATCAGTCCAGTCGGACCATATAGACTGTCTGTCCATCCCCTGACAGGTTCTTCATATGTTGATATCACTGTAAGAATAATACAAATATGTATTATGTCTGTATGTATTACCAAAATAGAAGAATACAATCAAAATATAACACAAGTTCCAGAGACAGTTTGGGCCACCAGTCCTTCCTTATTTTTATAGAATTCTCAAACTATGATTTAGTTAAGAGACTGCCTAAATGGAGTTTGCTATCTCGCTTACACATTACGACATTCTGGAAGATATAAATTGACAGAATTTACGTACGAGAAATCGGTATTTCACAAATCTTAACAATATTTTATTGTTACTAAATACAATACAATGCAAAAGTGGATGGATGCAAAGTTGTGGAAGGCCACGACACACCTTCCATGATCAAATTGATCGTGTACTAGCAGAAGGTGATGTCAGGAGCCTTAAGAACAGACGAGCGTGCATGACAAGAGTTATGAATGTCAAAGAAGCAAGTGATGTGTGTAAGAATAAGTCTGAATGGCGCTCTGTTGTTCGTGCCTACCCCGCAAGGGAACTGGCCTGAAGTTACGTATGTATGTATGTACTAAATACACGACTGGGAGCTATCACGCTACCTAGTGACTTCATGAAAAAATATTCAAGGAAAGTTGCTGTTTTTTAAAAATCTAACTAACGAAACTTCATACGACTATGCAAGAAAAAATCCAAAAATCAGCTGTTACAGGCATGGCTGCCGAAGATAATTTTTATTCTTCTCCTGGTTTTGGTACATATATTTGTAGTGCAATACAGACTACATCTTCCAACCAAATTTTATCCATGTGGAGTAGTTTCCGAACAAAATTACTTTCAATGTGGGTATCCTACACAGACAGACGCGTAGGCAACCATGACAAAAATGTAATAGTGCCGTTTTTTATTGTCTACAGTTTTCAAATAGGCAGACGCATCACGTAATGCCAACGTTTAGTTATTTGTTTATGAAATCCTAAAAAAACTTACCTATAGAGGGTCTGACTATGCATATAGGCATCCCCTCCCCATACTTCCTCACGGCTTCCTCGGCGACTGCTTTCGTGAAGCAATACGTATTGGGGCGTTTACCTAAAATGCTGAAAAATAAAAACAAGTTCTTGCAAAATTTGTGTTTATTATTTATAAAAGCAGCTGAAGAATCTATTAAGACAGTTCAGGCAGTAACATAGAAAAATATTTCGAGGTGTGAAGGGTATCTGTTTCAAGCGACATTTTGAAAATGTGTCGGGAGAAGAGTTTAAAGCTGTCATTTTTTTTACTGGTTCAAGTTGGCAAACATGCTGACCTCTTACCTAATATAAAGTATAAGAAAGAGGGATGGGACAGTAAAGGAGATTATAATTTATATGGATGGATGCTTATAGATTGAGATGGAAATGAGATCTGGAGAGGGGAAAGTGGGGCATCGGAACTCTTACTCATCTTGCGAAATACGATTAACTAAAGGCTAAATATTTCACGCCGGTATTCTATTTTAAACACTAAGTTAAACCAAACAACACTAGTTTATACCAAAACAACGACGATAACAGACTACAAACTTTAAAGAAATGTCCTGTAATGTCATTTCTAACAATCATCTAATATGACAATACCTTTGAAAAACTGAAAAATCCTTTACAACTAGATGAGGCCACGTATCATGTGTCTCGCTTTTTGGCATTTTAGTTTTTAATATTTTTCTGATCAAAATCAAGAATTACTAATAATTTCTTTTAAATTTTGGCTGGCTATCTAATTACCATTGCATTAGACTAAAATATTGTAATTATTGTAGTGGAACACTTACAAGCCAATAGATGGCGCTGTGCAATAATTGATGTCACAAACGTTTCCCGAAACATGCAAAGAATATATACAAAAATTTCAACTATAACAGATGGGCCTAGGCCTGCGAGGAACAACATTAGCCTCGCTGGAAGATCTTCCTTTAAGACGGAGGAGAATTCCATCTCGCGCCTCTAACTCTATCGGGGCTCACCCGTCATTATTTTAAATAATAATACATTAATAGGCAATATGCCCTGATAACATATGGTGCCATCTAGTAGGTAGGGTTTGAAAGCTTTAAGAGTTATTTTTTAGTGGATGTTTATCATTTAGTATTTTTCTTTCATGCCGAAGTCTAGAAAGTAATTATTATCAAAAGATACTTACGTGGGTAGGATAGCTTCAACCAATTTGTCATCTAACCCTGATACAGCTTCAAGGGCCTCCACAGACATCGGTGGTTCGTAGAATCTTTAAAAAATGAAACATACTTTATACAGTCTCATTTGTAATGTTGCTTATGATGTTGGTTCAATCAAATGCCAACAGAAAAATCGCAAATTAAAATCAAAACACTTGCAAAATAATCATATACTAAGTCCAAATTTATAACAATCAATCGTCGTAGTCGTATTATTTAATTTCATTAACACAATATCGGAAAAAAACGCAAAACGCAGTAAACCAATAGACCAATAGCTAGAGTTAAAGCTTGGTTAGACAGCGTGGCGGCATTATAAAGAAATTCTTTAACATACATACATACATAACTTCACGCCAGTTCCCTTGTGGGTAGGCACGAACGACAGAGCGCCACTCAGGCTTATTCTTACACACTTCACTTGCTTCTTTGACATTCATAACTCTTGTCATGCACGCTCGTCTGTTCTTAAGGCTCCTGACATATGCCTAAATAATTAACTAAATAATTATTATATCATTTATGTATTTATTATTAAAATGTAAGTAGTTTGTACTATATGTTACGTATACCACCATCGCCATTATCATCTCAATTCATTCCTGGAGTTGTCTGGAAGAGATCGCTTTTTAGCGATAAGACCGCCCTTTGTACATAACTAGATATAATTTTAGTCTTTAAGTTCATGTTTGTATTGGTGTACAATAAAGAGTTATCTATCTATTAACTATGGCTAATAAAGAACATATTTTCTTAAACACGTGCCATTTGCGCCTTTCAACCCAACTATAATAAATTATAAGAAGTTTATAGACCTAAAAAGCAAAGCCCAAAAATGATGTCTTGAGGTCTAAAAGGATTAGTACACGTATGTTTCAATGGTCTTACGATGATGGATACCAAAGACCACGCTAACTGGTGATTTGAAAGTAAGAACGTGGACTCTGGGCATCAAAATGAACGCTCCAAACGCAACTGGAACTTAACACTATAGATTTTATCCCAGCATATCAAAAGTTTCTTATGGGGTAATATAGTATGGTACTTACTTCTCCTCTATATGTTTCACTTGGGTATTAGAAAAGGCAGTAGATACGTGTGTTATGGCTTTTAAATGTCTACACTCTTTTGCCAATTTTAAGACTTCTTTGGTTCCTTTTACGTTAATAGTGGTGGAAATAGAGAGTTTCTCATCAAACTTCACCGTTGCCGCTGCGTTGATTATGATTGTCACCTGAAATTGTAAATATGGCTAAATCCTCCTGTTTGACTCTTCTATCTCATCCTAGAGATAGAGGAAAATGAATTTGCTTCGTCCCTACTATTTCTAACGTCTATGGGCGACAGTAAGCATCTTCTATAATCTGGGCCGTCTACTTATTTGCCAGCTTTGCAAAAAAAAAGATTGAAGCCTTTGTTATGTCTAGCGAGGTTCAGTTAAATATAGAACGAAAGATAATGAAGGGTGAGCCCCGATAGGGTGGAGGAGCGAGATGGAATGCTCTTCCATCTCAAAGGAAGATCTTCCAGCGAGGCTAATGTTGTGAAATTATGTATATATTCTTTGTATGTTTCGAGAAACGTTTGTTACATCAGTTATTGCACAGCGCCATCTGTTGGCTTGTAAGTGTTCCACTACAATAATAATTATGAAGAATACAAGTTAGGAGTCATTCTTTTTGAAGTAATACTTCTATATAGACGGGGGTATTAGGATTTTTGTGTCACTAAAAAGCGTCACGGCCGCGTGGAGGGGGTAGAAGGTATATCGCGTGGTCAGAGGCGGCATAAATTTAGATTAGACTATGGATGTTTTTTTGGTTCCGTATTGAATTGAGTTGTTTTGTTTGATAAAATAAAATATGTTTAAATAAAAAATGCATTCATTCAAATCTACCTAACCTAATCAAATCATAATTGGCAGCAAACCTGCGAAAAATCGAAATGTCTGCTGGCACATATAGTAGGAGTGAAACTTCAACAGACAAGTGGAAAAACGAATCGCAACAAAATTTAATGTAAGCTTACATTAATTTTTAAATACTGTGGTTCTTTGTGTCCCAGCAATCCTGCGGGAATTTAAGTCAAGCGTGGATGAAGTCGCGGGCATTTCCTAGTTATATTATAAAAACAAGAACCGACTCTTGGCGCCATCTGTGTCGCAAGGGCGTGTTACGAGCTACATTTTTACTAGGCGAAAGTCTTTATTGAGTAGTTGTGCCCGCGACGTCGTCCGCGTGGAATTTGCTTTCAAAACCCTCCGATTTTGAAACATTCTTCATTGGTGCTCCGATTCTATTGGGCTTAGCGTAATGATATATAGCCTATAGCCTTCCTCGATAAACGGGCTATCCAAAACTGAAAGAATTTTTCAAATCAGACCAGTAGTTCCTGAGATTATCGCGTTCAATCAAACAATATTAGTATATTTGGCTACAACACTAATACTTACATTTTAAATATCGCGATATCTTTTAAATGAAACGTCCGAATTGAATAATTCAAAAAGTTCTAGACAGGTATTGAATTCGTCTTGAATATGGAGTAATTTATTTTGATAAGGATTAATACCAAGGTACAAAATAAAGAGTTTTTGAAGCGACGGCATTTTAATTACTTAAAAAAATAAAAGAAAACACTTATTGTGAGATAACTACAATAGTTAGACATAATGGTTACGCAATATTTTTTGTAGACAGTTATATGTTCTGCAAAGTGGTAGTACATTGTTTTGTTCTATAATCAATAGTTTTCGCAGCGCACGCCGTGTAAGGATTTTTTCGGGTCATTTTTTTACACCTTGGGTTACATTATTGGACTTTTAGTAAGGATCCCTAATTTTTTTGAAACTATAATATAGCCTATAGCCTTCCTCGATAAATATACTATTCAACACTGAAAGAATTTTTCAAATCAGACCATCGGTTCCTGAGATTAGCGCGTTTAAACAAACAAACAAACTCTTCAGCTTTATAATATTAGTATAGATACTTCTCCATGCAATGCATATACCCACTATAACCTAGTTGATTAGTAATTGTATTGTGTGTACAGTTTTAGTTTAGGAGAGAAGAGTAATATGTAAGAAATACCTAATAAAATTAGGCCGCAGTTATTTATTTGTAAAGTGCTGATTATTACACTACACACTCGTAAACTAGTCGTTGATAAGATAAATACGTACATAACTTCACGCCAGTTCCCTTGCGGGGTAGGCACGAGCAACAGAGCGCCATTCAGGCTTATTCTTACACACCTCCATTGCTTCTTTGACATTCATAGCTCTTTTTACGCACGCTCGTCTGTTCTTAAAGCTCCTGAGATCACCTTCTGCTAGTACACGATCAATTTGATCATGGAAGGTGTGTCGTGGCCTTCCACGACTTCTGCATCCATCCACTTTTGCATTGTATATCTGTTTAGTCATTCTTTCATCATGCCCGAACCACCGGAGCATTCCTTTCCTTACCTTCACCCCGACACTTTCTTTCAGACCAACTCTCTTTCTTACTTCGGTATTACGAACGCGGATAAGAAGATAAGATAAATCCATGTTAATTAATTATGATGCTTAAGTCATTATATAACTTACCTTACTGATTAAAGTCTTTCTGTCCTGTTCTGACATGCCTAGCCCTGGTAGTTCCATGTCTCCTACTACTGGCACCACTTTGTGGATACCTTTTGGATTTACCTCGTGTGCTTTGTGGAAAATCTGGAAGAAATCGATAGTTAGGGAAATTTTCGTGGTAGCTTTCGGAGATTGACTATGATTTCATAGTCATTTTGACTGAAGTAATGTTTTTATTAAGGCCGTTTGTTTTTGTATGTCAGAGTAATTTTTCTCCGAGTCTACATTAGTATGGATGTGACATTTATCTACATTTTCACACTGCTATGTATATTAAGAAACATTTTTTCAACCCTCACTTGTAGTTCCCGGCACGAATGTTGAGCGGACGGCGGAATAGTAGGCATCGCTTTACGCGTTGAGCATAGCCAATGTGACGAGATTTATCGACGCATCGATAATATTATATTTTTATCCCTTCACTTGACAGGGACAATACATCCTTGAATACGTCGAAAAAGAACCCAAATAAGACTTGTGTGCAGGCCAAGTTCACCGCTCAAGAATCGTGCCGGGAACTATACAATACATGTATGTCAGCCGCCCCTAATTTTAACATTTTCCGGGAGTTTACGAAAATGTGAAAATATTTCCTTACTTCTATCAAAATTCATCTAATAGTTTCTGGTACGCAGCTTAGGGTATTTATAACAGACCACCACCGCCTAAAGCCGCGGCCACACGTTTGATTCAAGTTTGCGTCCAAGCTTGGCTCCAATTTGCCAATATTGAACCAAGCTACTGTACCACGGAGAGGTACAACTGCGCATGCGCCTCACGGGTACCGACGTCAGTCCGGGTCCCGGAGGCGCAGATATTCGCATGACTTCCCTCCTTGAAAATACCGCTGCAGGGGCCCTCTAGCATCTAGGGAGCAGAGGAGTCTCCACCCCTGTTGACGAAGCGAGTTTGCCTCTCCCGGGGCATTGTCAAGCACTGATGCGCCAGGATCAGCGTGGGCGTAATTACGTTCTAAGTCTCACGCTCTTCCTGCCATAAGCGCGGGGCACATGGGAGGAGGGTGGTTTTAGTGGAGTATTCAGTACTCGAGTCTCCACACAAGCCGGTCGATTAGTGATTGGATTGCCCCCAGGGGAATACCTCGTACTACTGTCTAGCGGAACGCGAGAGCGCACATATTAATAGTTGCTTTATCTCGCTCGCACATCATCCGTCCCGCTCACACATTGTGCTATATATTGTACTAGCAGTACAACTTGTATTTGTAGTTAAGGTTATCATTTCCAAAATAAATGAGTTCACTTCAGTTCACATCAGCACTCGTCAGTGAATACTCTCTGCCATCTGAAGTACCATTTAACCTCTACCTCTCCGTGCTAGTCATGGGAAAAATCACTCATCAAGAAGAAAAGACTGATATATATCTTTTTGATACAAAGATATATATCACTCTTTTATATCTTTAACTCTTTATCTTTACAGTGAATAGTGTCAGACATCAGTGTCAATTGCAGACAAGATGATTTATTATCTGTGAGTGATGATACACCCTGAATAATACCGCTTCGGGGGGCCTTTAGCTATCAAGGGAGCAAAGGATTCATCACCTCCGCTAACGAAGTGGATGTGTTCTGATTCCCGGGGCAGATTCAGGCACTTTTTGCGCTGGATCGGACTGGGCGTAACTACGTTCCAACTCTCAGCCTTTCCTACATAAAAAGCGCGGGGCACATGGGAGGTGGGTGGTGTTAGTGGGTAGTGGTTGTTGCCCATGCAACTTCTCTGACTCTCCACACAAGTTGGTTGATTACTGTTTGGTTGCCCCTTATTAAAGGGTAAAGCCTCCATGATCAACTATGGTGTAATCCCTTGTAAAGGACCCAGTATTGTGCGTAAACATCAATTCCCCCGCCTTAAAAAAAAAAGCAGAACCGACACGCGTACCTGTGGCAACGCAAAATATCTGACATTTAAATAACATACACGCCATCTAGATGGCTGGTGACGCCATCTAGCGATGTTGGGTAAATCGGAGATAACTTCACTTCATACGTCATTGCGGCCGCCCACTCGCCAGAAGGTGGTGCCTAGACTTTTGAATTTGAATACGTTACATTCGCTTACTCGTCGTCGTTGGTCGCTGCTGTACTAGTTGAGCAGGCGCACGTTAATAAAAAATAATATTTAAACCTTAGCCAATAACTACTCTTTGGTGCTTAATAAATCGGCCCCTTAATCAAATACACAAAGTGTAATAAGTGTTGCATCAAGTGGAAGAACTGGAATTTGGTTATAAGCCGGCCGGCTTCCCCTTGTGTCTGGTGTCGTGGCGAAGAAGGTGTGGTGAACTTATGGTGACCACTGATCTGACAACGTACTTCTAATAAGGTGTGTGGGCATATTTTTTAACCGCTCCAGTGGTTGTCGTGTGAGTTATTATCTTGATTGCCCGGCGTCGCATACTTTTGGTTTATATCACCGTATTTTAATTTTGGGCTGAACGTTGGTTCATCATAGCCCGCCCGCACACTACATGTTAGGGCTATTTACACGCCTTAACAATGGCCTTTGACTTTTAGTAAATATTTTTGTAATTAAAAATATTTAGTCCATAATTCGAAATAAAAACTATCCTATGGCTCAATTTGGACTAAATTACAATTATAGAAGATTCTTATAATCTATCTATCTATATCTCCCGCCTTCATTACCCGAAGGTGTAGGCAGCGGCAATAATACTACGCATGAGCAGTGCGCGGGCTAATCGTTCTTTCTCTTTTCTTTCTAGTTTCTTCTCATTCGGATCTATAGCCATCGCGTGGAACAGGAATGAACTAAAGAGCTAAAGATATAAAGACACATTTTGCAGAACTAATCACTCTTCGCGTCGGATATATATCTTTTGAGTTAATCACTCGGGAGTTTACACACCGCTACTCCGTGTTACATTATAAATATATTGGGGAGTTTTTGGCGGGAACTGAAAGGAGATGTTGTGCTGTGCAGTTTTATTTTCTAAAAATGTGTAAAATTACTCTAAAATGAACAATAGTTGTAGGATATTGATAGTTTATGAGTAGTAATTATGTGTTTTGTGAGAAATGTGAACTGTATAGACAAATGTGGCCTTTTGAGTTGTCACAAGAACTCCGTTAAATGGCACCAGCTGATAACCTACAGTTCAGCTGTGCTACATACACATAGGCTTAAGAAAATGAAGAAACTATATTGTAAACTAAGATCTGGCTGAAAGGCCTAGCTGCCAAGCCATAAACTTAAATAAAAAAAATATATATATACTCACGAATTCATCCAGCAGCTCGTGCAGGCGAGCTGCTGCGTCCTTTCCCTTCTTGCTTCGAATTAACACGTATATCGTGTCTACTTCGCCGCACGAACGAAGTATTTTCTCAATTAAAACTAAAAGCAGAGGAAGGTTAAGAACAATATGGTAACGTATACGAGCAGGAACGGAGAAAGAATACTAATTCCTCTGGTGGTAGTGTATTTACCCGTCTGGAGGCTACCACCCCTAGTCTAGAGTATGCCGCCATAACAACCTTGAGTTGTGTTCCGGCATCAATGACCTGATTCCAGTCCTCCTTCTAGCACTTTTGGTATTAATAAGTCTGTATGTTATGGTAATCATTTCCATCAGGTGGGTCGTCAGGCTGCTGAGCACCAGCAATAAAAAATAAGCGTTCAATTTATGTCCAAACGGTTGCCAGGTGGTAGGGCATTTGCCCGAATGGATGGCTACCACCCCTGGTCGAAAGTATGTCGCCATAACAACCTTGAGTTGTGTTCCGGCATTAGTGAGCAGGTTCCAGTCTCCCTTAAGAAACAGCAGCGCATTTGTAGCACCTTTGGTGTTGCAAATGTCTATAGGCGATGGTAACCGCTTTCCATCAAGTGGGCCGTCTGCCTGTCTGCTGAAATCCTGCAATAAAAAAATAAAAATAAAAATTGCCGTGGAACATGAAAAATGTATACATATATCCCTATTTAAATATTGAGTCACTCAAAATTGTGTAAGAGGAAGTAGTGGGCAAAGGTCATGACCCTCAGGAATGAGGAATACGACCCAATGCCGAAGATACGTTGAGTCAAAACTTTCAATGTTTATTACATAATTTCGTCACTAAAGTCAATTGGTTCCGTGGTGTAGTGGTTATCACATCTGCTTTACACGCAGAAGGCCGCCAGTTCGATCCTGGCCGGAATCAAAACTTTTTTTTTTTTTATTAATTATAATACTACGTTTTAACGGTTTTAAGCGTGGTAATTTATTTGATTTTTATTTTTCCGACAGAAGACAGAGATATCAAGTGTCAATGAGTATTGTTAAAGTTTATATTTAGCCTACCGCCAACTTGTTCGTTTGAATTATTTAGTTTCAATTTTGTTTATGGTTATTATTTACTCTATGGGAGCCTAATGTAATTTGCCACCGCTCCGCAACATGTAGTGGCTTGAAGAGAAGAAGCGGCGCAAGAAACTCTTCAGCAAACATGCCTAGCTCTAATAATTTTATTTTATATTTATTTTATTTGGCACTTACACAACTTCTTTTTATTTTACCTCCCACCCGTTTTAATCTTTATATATAAAAATGAATGTTTGTCTGTGTGTCCTTTATAGAATCATAAACTATACATTTGATCATGTGATGATGTTTAGTAAAGTTGTTGTGCATGATCCAAAGAAGGTTTCTGAGTTGGTTCACAATTGGACCCGGTAGGTGGCGCTGCTGTCGGCATATCAATTGAAGCTTTTCCGCGCAAGACGACACCTGCCGGGGCAGTTAGTATTATATAAAATTATTAGAGCTATGAATCTTTCAAATCTTCAAACCACATGTTGCGAAGCGGTGGTAAATTAGTTTAGGCTCCCATAGAGTAAAAATAAACCAAATTAAAACTGAATAATTAAATCAACAAGTTGGCGGTAGGCTTAATAAAACAATATTCATTGACACTTGACATTTTTATCTTCCGTGATCACGGCTACTAAAAAATGGCCGAAATGTCGGAATAATAAAAATCAAATAAATTACCGCGCTTAAAACCTTTAAAACGTAGTTTTATTAATTATTACATACATACATAACTTCACGCCAGTTCCCTTGCGGGGTAGGCACGAACAGCAGAGCGCCATTTAGGCCCATTCTTACACACCTCACTTGCCTCTTTGACATTCATAGCTCTTGTCATGCACGCTCGTCTGTTCTTAAGGCTCCCGACATCACCTTCTGTTAGTACACGATCAATTTGATCATGGAAGGTGTGTCGTGGCCTTCCACGACTTCTGCATCCATCCACTTTTGCATTGTATATCTGTTTATTAACTATTGGTTTTTTATTAATATTTTATTAGCTAGGTTACTAAATTCCAACATATAAATATTTTCATGATAATATGAAATCAATTTAGGTTTATACGTACCGATCGATTTTGTAATATTGAAGATCTTAAGTTAACATTAGATGATTCATTTGTCTTTCAATTTACATGAATAAACCAAAGTAAACGTAAACTTGAATCATTCACTATCATTGAATGCCGTTCTGTCCTTTCAACGGAATTATTCAATTCGGTTGAACCATGTACTATGAGCATTACAAAGTGTTATTTTAGAAAATTTGTTTGAATAATATCCTTTAAGCTTTTGGCTGTATGATGTATTTTTAATTATATGCTTGTTTAGGGATCCGTAGTTAAATATAATTCTATCTGTGCAGGAACGGAGAAAGAATACAATTTCCTGCGGTCGGGCGGCCTGGCGTAAGAGGCGACAAAACAACCCACAGCCAGGTGGTAGGGCATTTGCCCGCATTGATGGCTACCACCCCTGGTCTAGAGTATGTCGCCATAACAACCTTGAGTTGTGTTCCGGCATTAGTGACCAAATCTCCCTTAAGGGAGCAGCAGCGCATTTGTAGCACCTTTTGTGTTGCAAATGTCTATAGGTAATAGTAACCGCTTTTCATCAAGTGGGCCGTCTGCCTGTCTGCTGAACTCACGCAATAAAAAAAAATAAGAACTAGTACTGTCACAATTCCACTGCACAATTTCAAAAGCTAGCAAGTGCTTTCCAATAAACTTCACTACACGTTGCAAAAATATCGTGAACTTCAAAGACATGCCGTTTCATAAATATTTATTACTAGCGGCCCGGCGCGGTTTCACCCGCGCTCTGTCCCGCTCCCGTGGTATATAGCGTCATGTTATATAGCCTATGACGCTCCCTGTTAACGTAGCTTTCGAACAGTAGGGAGAAGAGTATTATTGCGCGTACTAATGCGACTCCACGCGGACGCCGGCGGTTGGCTGGCATCCGGAGACGCAGGTATGCGCATGACTTCCCACCCTGAATCATACCGCTTCGGGGGGCCTTTAGCTATCAAGGGAGCAAAGGATTCATCACCCCCGCTGACGAAGTGGATGTGTTCTGATTCCCGGGGCACATTCAGGCACTTTTTGCACTGCTCAGCCTTTCCTATATAAAAAGCGCGGGGCACATGGGAGGAGGTTTTAGTGGGTAGTGGTTGTTGCCCGTGCAACTTCTCGGATTCTCCACACAAGCTGGTTGATTACTGTTTAGATTGCCCCTTATTAAAGGGTAAAGCCTCCATGATTAACTATGGTCTAATCCCTTGCAAAGGACCCGGTATTGTGCGTAAATAGCATTTACCCCCTTTAAAAAAAAAACTAAAAAAAAAACGTGTACTAGCGGAGGGTGATGTCAGGAGCCTTAAGAACAGACGAGTGTGCATGACAAGAGTTATGAATGTCAAAGAAGCAAGTGAGGTGTGTAAGAATGGGCCTAAATGGCGCTCTGTTGTTCGTGCCTACCCCGCAAGGGAACTGGCGTGAAGTTATGTATGTATGTAAAAAAAAAAAGTTCGAACAGTAAAAGAATTTTTAAAATCAGTTTAGCAGATCCAGAGATTACCCCCTACAACGTCACAAACTTTATCTCTTCATAATATTAAATATAGATGCTTATTAAGAGCAATACCATATTGTGATACCAGTGTTCCCATGGTGTCAAACACTTCCTAGCAAGACAATGAATGCACTAACATTCTTTTAAAAATCATTTCATTTGCTAAGTTTTAAAATTGTACAGCTTAGTTTATTATTCATCATGACTGCAGAACGCTTTATTCTACGTAAGCCACGCACTTGGCCGATTATCAAAATCTGTATTTTAAGCATGGGTAAAGAACTTCTTCCATGGTGATAAGTCACAAAAGGTTACTAGTCTATTTCGATTAGGACGCTATGGTTGACACATCTGTAGAATGGGTTTTATACCGTTATTCTAAACTGTCTTACGAAAAAAGTATCAATTTTAATTATATAAAATATACCGAAGTAAGAAAGAGAGTGTCGGGGTGAAGGTAAGGAAAGGAACGCTCCGGTGCTTCGGGCATTTGGAAAGAATGACTAAACAGATATACAATGCAAAAGTGTATGGATGCAGAAGTCGTAGAAGGCCACGACACATCTTCCATGATCAAATCGATCGTATACTAGCAGAAGGTGATGTCAGAAGCCTTAAGAACAGACGAGCGTGCATGACAAGAGTTATGAATGTCAAAGAAGCAAGTGAGGTGTGTAAGAATAAGCCTGAATGGCGCTCTGTTTTTCGTGCCTACCACGCAAGGGAACTGACGTGAAGTTATGTATGTAAAATATATTTGATACTGTTATTAATTAACAATTATAATGTTATATTTACAACCATGATGTTTAATTGTTTATTACTCTATTTACGTAATTTCTCCCATAACATTTTTTTTTCTTAAGTTTTCGCGACTTGTATACATAATAAAACTACGTTTTAACGGTTTTAAGCGCGGTAATTTTATTTGATTTTGGTTTTTCCGACGTTTCGGCCACTTTTCAGTGGCCGTGATCACGGAAGACAAAGATGTCAAGTGTCAACGAGTATTGTTAAAGTTTTATTTAGCCTACCGCCAACTTATTAATTTTAATTATTTAATTTTTAATTTTGTTTATGGTTATTATTTAATCTATGGGAGCCTAATCTAATTTACTACCGCTTCGCAACATGTTATGGCTTGAAGAGAAGAAGCGGCGCAAGAAACTCTTCAGCAAACATGCCTAGCTCTAATAATTTTATATAATATTAAAATGGGTGGAAGGAAAAATAAAAGTAATTATCAGTCAAGTTGGTTTGTGTTCCGAATTCTGTCTGTGACTCCCTTGATGTAGGGTAGGGTAGCAGGGCACCGCTCAACTGAAGGTGGTTTGGGGCCTTTGTGACGTTGGTGTGGAGTCTTCAGCTGATTGCGTTGTAGAACTCGCTTGACATGCTGAAGCTCTCCAGCTATGTGGTTCTCGTCACAAATTTTCCGTGCTCTCTGAAACAAAGATTTGCCCACGGTAGCTAACTGACTAGGATGGTGGTGAGACGAACCATTAAGGTATTTATCTGTATGGGTAGGTTTCCTATACACCGTATGACCAAGAGTATTGTCAGGGTTCCTTAGGATGAGCACATCCAGAAATGCTAATTTATTATTTGCCTCTAGTTCCATAGTAAATTTAATATTACTGCTAATGGAATTTAGATGATCTAGAAATGCAGAGACTTTATCGTTTGGGAGGACGGCAAAAGTATCGTCTACGTACCTTTTATACATCTTCGGCTTAGCCGGAGCGGTATCCAGTGCCTTCTGCTCGAAGTCTTCCATAAAAATGTCAGCTACGACAGGAGACACCGGTGAGCCCATGGCTACACCGTTGATTTGGTCGTAGAAGCCGTAGTCCCACACGAAATAGCCAGATGTGAGGCAATGTTTTAGTAGATCTGCATATTCCTCAGGCATGTTATTATCTATTAGCTTCCTTTTGACAATCTCAATGCAGTCTTCCACTGGTGCGCAAGGGGATGTTGTTTTTGTGAATTTTAGGTAACCCATACAGTTTAGGCGCTTTGGCGCAAGATGGTGTGAGTGCGGATACGTCTAAGCTTAATTTTTCGGAGTGTTTTTTCATAACCGCGATTGTTTGTTTGGTTACTTTATCCGTGGGGTCAGTTTTGACCTTTTTATAAGTGCTTTCGTCCGATAAAAGATCTTGTATTTTACTATTGTAATCAGACGTATCCATGACGACAGTCGCGTTACCTTTATCTGCACGGAGCACGGTTATTTCTGGTTTATTGCGAATGTTTTTTAAGGCAATATATTCAGCACGAGTGAGATTCGGTTTGGGTAGACGACTACGGCGTAAAACCGATGAGATATCTTGTCGTATAGCTTCCGCATCCTCTTTCTGCATGCTGTTCCTTACCAGACATTCCTCTACGTTGCAGATTATGTTTTCAAAAGGTATTTTTCGCGGGGTTATTGCGTAATTAAGGCCTTTTTCTAATACCGAAACGGTGTTTTTATCGAATGTTTGTTTTGACAGGTTAACCACCGACAGTGACATATGATTAGTGGTCGCGTTTCCGTGCACATCAACAATTGCTTCACAATGGAGCTCAGGTATATTTTTTTGCGCGTTTTATTATCGCGACACCTTTTTAAGAAATTTAACGATGTCACTAAACGCGCATGTTTTGTTTTTAGGCACTCAGACCGCCGAATTTTATTTGCGATTTCCAGACCGTACTGGTTCACATAATATTTTCTTAAGTTTTCTCGACTTGTATACATAATAAAACTACGTTTTAACAATTTTAAGCGCGGTAATTTTATTTGATTTGGGTTTTTCCGACGTTTCGGCCACTTTTCAGTGGCCGTGGTCACGGAAGACAAAGATGTCAAGTGTCAACGAGTATTGTTAAAGTTTTATTTAGCCTACCGCCAACTTATTAATTTTAATTATTTAATTTTTAATTTTGTTTATGGTTATTATTTAATCTATGGGAGCCTAATCTAATTTACTACCGCTTCGCAACATGTTATGGCTTGAAGAGAAGAAGCGGCGCAAGAAACTCTTCAGCAAACATGCCTAGCTCTAATAATTTTATATAATATTAAAATGGGTGGAAGGAAAAATAAAAGTAATTATCAGTCAAGTTGGTTTGTGTTCCGTTGTACGCAGAAAGAGCTCACAGTGTCTTGAGGTCTGGCAGCTGGTTTTTGCTGGGTTTGGGTCTTAATAGTTTTGATAATTGGATCCCAAACAGGTGGTACTTGCCAACCATCTTCTCTATTGAAATTTGGGTGTTTTTTGATTTCAATAGCCTCACGCATCATTCTAGGTATGAAACGATTCTCTTTCGCGAGGATTTGTGGGTTATCGAATCTGATGTAGTGGTTGGGTTTATCCAGCGTGTGTTCACTGATCGCAGACTTCGTAGACCTTGTGTGTTTCATGTCAGCAATGTGTTCTTTTACTCGTGTTTTTATGCTCCTCTTTGTTAATTCTGTCTGTGACTCCCTTGATGTAGGGTAGGGTAGCAGGGCACCGCTCAACTGAAGGTGGTTTGGGGCCTTTGTGACGTTGGTGTGGAGTCTTCAGCTGATTGCGTTGTAGAACTCGCTTGACATGCTGAAGCTCTCCAGCTATGTGGTTCTCGTCACAAATTTTCCGTGCTCTCTGAAACAAAGATTTGCCCACGGTAGCTAACTGACTAGGATGGTGGTGAGACGAACCATTAAGGTATTTATCTGTATGGGTAGGTTTCCTATACACCGTATGACCAAGAGTATTGTCAGGGTTCCTTAGGATGAGCACATCCAGAAATGCTAATTTATTATTTGCCTCTAGTTCCATAGTAAATTTAATATTACTGCTAATGCAATGTTTTAGTAGATCTGCATATTCATAAAACATTGCCTCACATCTGGCTATTTCGTGTGGGACTACGGCTTCTACGACCAAATCAACGGTGTAGCCATGGGCTCACCGGTGTCTCCTGTCGTAGCTGACATTTTTATGGAAGACTTCGAGCAGAAGGCACTGGATACCGCTCCGGCTAAGCCGAAGATGTATAAAAGGTACGTAGACGATACTTTTGCCGTCCTCCCAAACGATAAAGTCTCTGCATTTCTAGATCATCTAAATTCCATTAGCAGTAATATTAAATTTACTATGGAACTAGAGGCAAATAATAAATTAGCATTTCTGGATGTGCTCATCCTAAGGAACCCTGACAATACTCTTGGTCATACGGTGTATAGGAAACCTACCCATACAGATAAATACCTTAATGGTTCGTCTCACCACCATCCTAGTCAGTTAGCTACCGTGGGCAAATCTTTGTTTCAGAGAGCACGGAAAATTTGTGACGAGAACCACATAGCTGGAGAGCTTCAGCATGTCAAGCGAGTTCTACAACGCAATCAGCTGAAGACTCCACACCAACGTCACAAAGGCCCCAAACCACCTTCAGTTGAGCGGTGCCCTGCTACCCTACCCTACATCAAGGGAGTCACAGACAGAATTGGTCACATCCTCAGGCGAGCTTCAATCAAAACATATTTCAAGCCGCAGAAAAAGATTACCCAATTTCTGAGACCTGTGAAATGCAATATCCAGGATGCAGGGGTTTACAAGCTTGATTGTGAGTGTGGATTGTCATACATTGGGCAAACAAAGAGGAGCATAAAAACACGAGTAAAAGAACACATTGCTGACATGAAACACACAAGGTCTACGAAGTCTGCGATCAGTGAACACACGCTGGATAAACCCAACCACTACATCAGATTCGATAACCCACAAATCCTCGCGAAAGAGAATCGTTTCATACCTAGAATGATGCGTGAGGCTATTGAAATCAAAAAACACCCAAATTTCAATAGAGAAGATGGTTGGCAAGTACCACCTGTTTGGGATCCAATTATCAAAACTATTAAGACCCAAACCCAGCAAAAACCAGCTGCCAGACCTCAAGACACTGTGAGCTCTTTCTGCGTACAACGGAACACAAACCAACTTGACTGATAATTACTTTTATTTTTCCTTCCACCCATTTTAATATTATATAAAATTATTAGAGCTAGGCATGTTTGCTGAAGAGTTTCTTGCGCCGCTTCTTCTCTTCAAGCCATAACATGTTGCGAAGCGGTAGTAAATTAGATTAGGCTCCCATAGATTAAATAATAACCATAAACAAAATTAAAAATTAAATAATTAAAATTAATAAGTTGGCGGTAGGCTAAATAAAACTTTAACAATACTCGTTGACACTTGACATCTTTGTCTTCCGTGATCACGGCCACTGAAAAGTGGCCGAAACGTCGGAAAAACCAAAATCAAATAAAATTACCGCGCTTAAAACCGTTAAAACGTAGTTTTATTATATTCTCCCATAACGTTCAATTTGAAACAGACTTTAAAAGAAACAAACAGTTGTCAAAAATAATTTAATATAATAAAAAAACAATAAATTACTATCACCATTGAATATATTTATAATAAAAAAAATTGTTTTGCAAGAACAACTTGTATTAAATATTAAATAAAAAAAAATAACACTAGAAAAAAAAATACTAATACCAATCTCACTCTTGCGACACAGATGGCGCCACAAGTCTCAACTAAAATCAATGGACGTTATTTTAAACATATTTTTTTAAACTTAAATCAATTCATAAACTGTAAGTCCTATAACT
Organism: Dendrolimus kikuchii; assembly: GCA_019925095.2. Taxonomy (NCBI): domain Eukaryota; kingdom Metazoa; phylum Arthropoda; class Insecta; order Lepidoptera; family Lasiocampidae; genus Dendrolimus; species Dendrolimus kikuchii. The sequence goes on along the minus strand of CM034388.1, from coordinate 634,607 downwards.
AGCCCCTTGTCAAATTTGTATTTTTTTTATTGCATGAGTTCAGCAGACAGGCAGACGGCCCACTCGGTGGAAAGCGGTTACCATCGCCTATGGACATTTGCAACACCAAAGGTGCTATAAATTCGCTGCTGCTCTCTTAAGGGAGACTGGAACCTGGTCACTAATGCCGGAACACAACTCAAGGTTGTTATGGCCATATACTTTAGACCAGGGGTGGTAGCCATCCAGTCGGGCAAATGCCGTACCACCTGGCTGTGGGTTGTTTTGTCGCCTCTTACGACAGGCCGCCCCAGTATTCCTTCTTTCTCCGCTCCGACACGGATAGGACATATCACAAAAAATTAATAAAAGCTAATTATGATTTTCAATTTATGACGGATTTAAGTTTAAAAAATATGTTTTAATAATGAGACATCTATTGAAAGTTTTGATTAATATTTTCTATAAAAACAAGATGGTGGTGCCATCTATTGGAAGAGTGCGTTATCTGTTAATTTTATTGGGCGATCGTGTTTCCTTAACAATCGTTTTACGTTGTTATTGCAGAAGTAAAATACATATTCATTTATTTTAGTAAGTATTTATTTTATTTAAAAAATAACACAATTACAATACAACTTTTTCGACGACACGACTCGCTTTCAAACTGACTCTGCCATCTGTGAAATGATAAATACATACAAAAATTAATTCCAATAAACAAGATTAAAATGTGTGTCCGTAATTTTAAACTCAAAATATTTTATTGTTTAAATAAATACTACTATTTATACGATGCCTGTGATGATGATAAATGAGCATTTTTTGAGAATTTTGTAAGTTTGTCTATCTAAAATTGTATCTCGAGTAAACTCCGAAACAACAGATTTCAATTAGGAAATTGGAAAGCAACTTTTCAGGACATTTTATTTATGTTTGATTTAAGTTCAAAAAATATGTTTTAAATAAAAGACATTGATTGAAACTTTTATACGAAATTTTATATAAATACTAAAAAGACAGACTGGCAGCGCCATCTATGATTGAAGCGCGTGTACCACGTATGTTTTTCAATAGGAAATTGTTATTTTGTATATTTGACTCCCATGCTATATAATAAGGATTATATTATTCTGAGAAAGTAATACAGTAAATAATTATATGGAATCTTAAATTACGTGAGATTTCTTTACATTATTAGCTGCAAAAGACTGAACTGAACCGATTTAGTTATTGCATCGCCATCTGTTGCTAACTAGGAACATCATAAATGATTTCTTGATAACCCTTTTACCGTCAAAAAAATTACATAAGAACTCATACTTACCTCTTTTCATTGTAAGCAACATCACACTCATGCGAGAAAATAGCGTTTCCAATATAAATCACACACCCAAAAAACAACACTCAACATGCATGCTTTTTAATGGCCAGTTCCTATATTTTGCTATTCATTCATTTGCCTTGTCATCGGTTAAAGTTTGACATTACTTTCAAGGAGCTTACGTCAAATTTTAAGCGATAGCGAGACAAAAAAACGGTCTGTTAGACATAAAAGCCGGCCATAAGTAAGGAAGTTGAGAATATATGTCCTACAAACTAGAGGGCGTTGTGAGTAGTACTTGCCGAATCTAGTTTCTACACGATTTTCAGTTAAAATATGAACTTAAATCTAGATGGCGCTGGAAGTAAGCACCTTTGATATCAACAAGATCTGGAATGAATTGTCTGAGAAGAGTGAACGACCTCAAAATTTTCCGTTGTACATTACCCATAACACAAGCGTAAGTTGCTGAACTTGGGGATAGACAATGTGTCTGTTTGTCTATTGGTTTATATTTTTTTAAATATGATAACGACTGCCAAATTAGGGGCCATCCATAAAGCACGTCACACGCTAAGGGGGGGAGAAACGAAATGTAATATTGTGTGACAATGGGTGGGAGGGGGTCTTAAATTTCGTGACGTCACATTTCAAAATCTAATACAGTGTAAACTCCATGTAACGTCACTCGATTTAACGAAAAGATATGTAGAGTATTATATTTAATAAACGCAGCGTGCTTACTGACGCGGTGGTTGGTGGCGGGGAGTGCGGGGAGGGAGTCGCTAGCGACTCACTCCAGCGCAGTCGCTGTGCAACCGCCGAGCGGATGAGTGCGTTATAAGCCATGTAGTTGGTGTTTTATTCGTGTACATACAAACCGAACCCTACAACTCCCTTAAGCGTCGAAATTACTTCGCTTTGGTTGATTTAGCTTGTCTTCCATACAATGATACACTCTATATAGCATTACACCCACTCTCAATAACGACAATAATCAAGTAACAAAAAGTACTTTTTAAGGACAACATTAGTAAAAACTGCACAGCTGTGTACATTCTTTTATCGCTTTATTATCATAGCCCGTAATAAACTCGACTGTCGGCATCATGTCTACCGAAATTTCTAAGAAATTCCGAAATACCGAAATTTCTAAGCACTTCCTTTATCACCAAGATGCCTCAATATCGCAAGATATGAATAAAATAAGTAAAAAATACAACACAATTACTGATGCAACAAAAGAAGTCAGACAAAAATAACTTCTCTCCATTTAACGACAACTCCCTATAACGCCATAAAATACACAGTCCCTTTAATGTCGTTATATATAGTTTACACTGTATATTTGTGCTAATTATGGGACTGCTGTTTTAATTTATAAATTTATTTATGTAATACAGCAAAATATGTGATGTTACGCTAGAGTGACTAGGGGATAAGTCTCACGAATGTGACCAGCTGTGACAAAGATGAGGGAGAGGGGTAATTCTTCTTGTTGGCGGGCGATTGTCCAACGCGCGTCATTGGTTGCAACAAGTTTCTTTTTTAATAGTGCTAGATCATTCATATTTGACTACAATTAACTGATTAGCGCTCATTATTGTTATCAAAATAGCATTTGAAACGGAAAGATTCTAAAAAAGCTGTAATGTTTTCAAAGAAAATCTAGTTGCGGCCAATGATGTGCGCGATTGGAGGCGGAGAATCACCCAGGGGTCGAATAATCATGAAATTCATGTGACGTAATTTGTGGATGGCCCCTTATACATGTATATAATATACGTAAACACCCTTTTCATCGCAAAATAAAACAATTAAAAGACAATAGTCTTTTTTTCCACTATGAAAATAACACCCTTACAAAAAAAACAATGTTTCACAGTTAAAATGCAAACCGCAAAACGCATGCCGCATAAGCAAAATCGTTATTACCGGAGGCATTAAGATCCCTGCTTATTACACATGGGTAGATAATATACTCATGTTACAACAAATTATTAAAAATTGTGCTAAGTTCTTAAATTAACCTTAGTGTCTCGCTCAGTATAACACTGATCACGACACTAAGGGTTACATTAAATTTTATAGACATCATAAATTATTTAATACATACAGCGTAAACTCTATATAACGACACCGAAGAGACTGTGCATTTTATGGTGTTATAGAGAGTTGTCGTTGAATGGGGAGAAGTCTGTTATTTTTGTCTGACGTCTTTTGCTGCCCCAGTAATTTTAATGTATTTCTTACTTATTTTATTCATATCTTGCGATATTGAGGCATCTTGGTGATAAAGGAAGTACTTAAAAATTTTAGTATGCATGATGCTGACAGTCAAGGTTATTACAGGATAATAAAGAACGTACACAGCTGCGCAGTTTTTACTAGTTTTGGAAACTTAAAAGGTACTTTTTATTGATTACTTAATTTTTATCGTGTCGCTATTGAGAGTGGGTGTAATGCTATATAGATTGTCATTGGAAGACCAGCTAAACCAACCAAAGCCAAGTGATTTCGACGCTTAAGGGCAGTTTGTCGTTAAACCGAGTGACGTTACATGGAATTTACACTTGTATTTTTTTTATAAAATTTTATAAAAAGCGTTGAGTAACATAAGAATTAAATAAGGATTTTGAATTCGTCGTGTTGTTGGAAAATTTCTTGCCGCTTCTTATTTTTAAAACAACTTTAACACGTTGCGTGGTGGTGGTAGCCTTAATTTTTTAACTCATATTTAACACCTTTAAAAATGTTTCTCAATAGAACTTAGTTCGCATAAAGACACAAATGTCTTTTCAAAAATTTGAAGAAATAAAGAAAAACACCATGCAAACTCACCTTTACCCAAAAACCCCGTACCACCAGTAACAAACACACACTGGTCTTTATAAAACTGCTGAATTTCAGTTCTAGCTGCTTTACCCTTAGTTAATCTCCTCTTCTCTTCTTCTTTCGCGTCCACTTTGTCTTCTTCCGCATAGTAGTTGTCCAACTGGTTTGCTGAGACGAATTCGTGGTCTTCTGAGAAGTCCAGTATTGGTGCTGTAGGATTCATGGCCTGGTTGTCCACTTCTGCTATTCTTATTGAGTTTTCTATTTCCTGGAAAGGAGGAGCAGTTTATAAAATTCTGGACACCTTAGAACAGTCATTCCCAACCTTTTGTGAACTATTGCCCCCCTTTTAAAAAAGTCATCATAGTAGTTTAAGTACCGATGAATAAAATCGCAGTTTCTGTCTGTAATTAACCAAGATTCCTTAAGTCCACTAATAAATATAATTCACATCTAGATTAAAGTATAAAAAATGAGAAATAAATGAAAAAACTACTGAAATCTAAGTTAATTAATAGTTAACTTACAATTCGAGTTAAATATAACCAGCTTTGCATTTAGTTATGCTATACTGTGATGATATACCTACTTAAATTAAACGCGTTTACTGTACTAATAAAAAATTTGTTGTCGGTAAACTGTGTGCGTCATAGATGCGTACAATAATTGACTAAGGTGAACATTACTAGGGGCAATGTACGTATTGTAATGTTTCTTTTTGTTATCTTACAGAATTCAGAAAATATCAATAAACAATTATAGAGTAAACGAGGTGGCGGGCACAAATAATAAGAAGTATCACTTACGTGTAAATTGTCCTGCAACTCCTTACTCAAATTTCTGACGTTTTCGAGTTCTTTAAGCATCTTCTCTGTAGGCTTGCCATATACGTCGATGTCTAGCTTCTCCCCCCTTCTTTGGGCTTCCTGCCACCGCTCCATTTTCTCCCTTGTCAATTCTGTGTTCACCAACGGCGATTCTTCTAATGAGTAGTTCATTTTCTTAAAGTACAATAAAAACTTAATTAATTATAAATCATTTTTAAAATTCTTACAATATAATGGAATAATTTGCGTTTTTAATCGGTAATTTTCAGATCTTATAATAATAATAGCAGCACATAAATGTCACACTGCTGGAGCTAGTGCCTTCTATTTATAGAGAAATGGACAGCAGACTCGGCACGCTTTTCCAAGGCGGATTGGTCAGTTTGACATAAAGGTTATCGCGGTTTGAGGGTTTCATCGTGATGTATTGCTTCATTCTTAGTACGTAGTACAAACAGAGCGCCATTCAGGCTTATTCTTACACACCTCACTTGCTTCTTTGACATTCATAACTCTTGTCATGCACGCTCGTCTGTTCTTAAAGCTCCTGACATCACCTTCTGCTAGTACACGATTAATTTGATCATAGAAGGTGTGTCGTGGCTTTCCACGACTTCTGCATCCATCCACTTTTGCATTGTATATCTGTTTAGTCATTCTTTCCATATGCCCGAACCACCGGAGCATTCCTTTCTTTACCTTCACCCCATCACTCTCTTTCAGACCAACTCTCTTTCTTACTTCGGTATTACGAACGCGGCCCGCGAGCGTCACTCCGCAGATTTTGCGCAGTGCTCGCATCTCGACCGCGTTTACTCTACTTTCATGCTCTCTCTTCCATACCCAACTCTCGCTTCCATACGTGAGCGTAGGTACCAGCACCGCGTTGTGTATGGCAAGCTGGGCCTTCTGGCTGAGGTTCTTAGCGCCTAAAAGTACGTAGTACGTAGTAATTGTAACATTTTATATAAGTCAGAAAACTACCTAAATGGTACTTGCTTGGTGGCTAGGATTAGCGAACCTGCGCCCTTTGAGTTTGAGACGCGCGTGTACTAACCACTGAGCTACAGTTCTTACAATACTAAGTCTAAGTTATTTAAAATGCAATAATAATCATAATTAAAATTAAAATATTACATTATGGTTACATAACCTGTTAGTTAAATTATTATAAATTTAAATATAGAGCAAAATTAAGGCGATAATTTGAATCGGTTGCAACTTTGTTAGAAATTGGAAAAATCGGTGAAGTTTTACATTGAAAGTTATTGATAGGTAGAACTTTTTTTTTTCTTTTTTTTATTGCAAGAGCTCAGCAGACAGGCAGACAGCCCACTTGATGGAAAGTGGTTACCATCGCCTATGGACATTTGCAACACCAAAGGTACTACAAATGCGCTGCTGCTCTCTTAAAGGAGACTGGAACCTGGTCACTAATGCCGGAACATAACACAACAGTCGAGCAAATATCCTACCACCTGGCTGTGGGTTGTTTAGTCGCCCCTTACGACAGGCCGCCAGGCCGCAGGAAATTGTCTTCTTTCTCCGTTCCTTCACGAATAAAAATTCACTAGCCATGTTTTCATTATTTAATTGAAAGTATTTTTTATCAAAAAGAAATCAAAAGAATGTTAGAGACGAGACACATTTTTAAGCTTTTGATCGCGCATAATTCACTACTGCTGTTTGTCTATGTTGGTGTATAATAAAGAATTGTTTATCTAAAGTCTGCCAGACCCACATGATAAGGACATAATAATCCCGTTTTTGTCGAAATACAATTTTACTACAGTCCTATTAAGACTTTTTTTTTTGGATTTTATGGCTTGGCAGCTAGGCCTTTAAGCCAGATCTTAGATTCAATATAGCTTCTTCATTTTCTTAAACCTATGTGTAGCACAGCTGAACTGTAGGTTATCAGCTAGTGCCATTCAACGGAGTTCTTGTGACAACTCAAAAGGCCACATTTGACTTTACAGTTCACATTTCTAAAACTATCAATATCCTACAACTATTGTTCATTTTAGAGTAATTTTACCCATTTTTAGAAAATAAAACTGCACAGCACAACGTCCCCTTTCAGTTCCCGCCAAAAACTCCGTCCTATTAAGAGGCATAATATAGAATATACCTTCCTGTCAAACTGCTTTTACATACATATGTTTAGTAGTATTTTTTTATTTTTTTTATTCGCCTTCTTCCGCCATTATTCAGGGCAGAGCTCGTTTTTTATTTTTTATTTTCATTTGTTCTGTTTTCTTATATACTAAACGAGGGGTAAATGAATATGGTCGGCGGTAATTTATTTCTTTTTTGTTCTTTTCTCTTTCTATCGTTTTTTCTTATATCTAACACATATAGTCTATGATATCTTACATGCTATTTATGTCTATTACTTAAAATCTAAGCCTATTATACTATTTCTGTTTTCCTATCTTATGTCTACAAATATATACTTAACCTAGTAGTATTAGAGAAAGATGACTATAGTGGATGATCATTTTATAATGGTTCCGTTTCATAAAGTGTTTTTAATAATATAAGCAATTTAAGAATACCTATTAATTAAGGCTAATTGAATTGATAATTAAGACGTTACACGCGCACGCGTTACTTTGTGTTAAGTATGTGCCTATTGCATTCCATTTTGTTCTTTAAAAGAGTGTTTCTCAAAGTTTTGCTCTTCGTACTCCTTATATTTTCAAGACCCTCCAGACCTCTTACAAACACTGATTATGTATATATATATATATATACAGATATATATGTGGGGGTGGGGTGCGGTTGATAAAGATTGGCTCGCCTTCAATAAAACACCTTCTTTAAAATGAAACACTTTTTAATCTTCTTTGAATAAAATACACCTTAGAACAACAACTTCGTCTTACACGTACTCTACCACCCTCTTTCGCTTCGACTAACGACTCCCAGTTCTGTCCATTCCAAAAATCAATCAAACCTTTCATTCATTCATCTCATTCGATCTACACTTGCGTTCCGTTACACATCAAACATACTTAACATTCCTACATATATATATATATATATAACACAACTCAAGGTTGTTATGGTGGCATACTCTAGACCAGGACTGGTAGCCATTCAGTCGGGCAAATGCCCTACCACCGGGCTGTGGTTTGTTTTGTCGCCTCTTACAACAGGCCGCCCCAACGCAGGAATTTGTATTCTTTCTTTGTTCCTGCATGGAGGCAAAGCGAAATTCATAAGGCCCTTTCATTAACAGGCTTCTCGGACTCATTCCTATTATTTCGCTACAACCATATTATAATATTACGAAGAAGAAGAACATATTAGAATGAATATAATTACTGCAATACTATTTTGCCGGATACCCCACAATTTCGCGGCCGCACCTCAACGCGTAGACATTCCCCCACTCCCCACTTTGAGAAACACTGTTCTAAATCCCTCAGAAGTAGGAAATGAATTCGCAAAGTCAGGAAGTTCATCCGTTATGTTGCAAATGTCCATGAGCATAATGATATCGTCTTAAATTTCGCGCACCACTTGCTAGGAAGTGTGTAGCTAGGAGCTAGTAGCTGTGTGTGTATTTTATTTATTTATTTAGTCTAAAAATAGGTTTATGATAAAGATCTTTTAATTAAATAAATTTGATAAGTGTTTGGCAATACATATACAATGATAAAATTATGATGAACATTAATTAGTAAGAAGTTTTGGACGATGCGGTGAGAAGTTTTGATAAAGTCTAAGGGCCTCACTTTTTTTTTTTTTTTTATTGCAGGTGATCAGCAGACAGGTAGACGGCCCACTTGATGGAAAGCGGTTACCATCGCCTATGGACATTTGCAACAGCAAAGTTGCTACAAATGCGCTGCTACTCTCTTAAGGGAAACTGGAACCTGGTCACTAATGCCGGAACACAACTCAAGGTTGTTATGGCGACATACTTTAGACCAGGGGTGGTAGCCATCCAGTCGGGCAAATGCCCTACCACCTGGCAATCGGCACTTATAATCGTTTCTTAAATTTAAAGAAACTGCTCAGCAACTGATTAGTGAAAATCTTACCCATAAACTCCTCTTTAGTCGAATATTTTGGGTATAACCTAAGTTAATCGTTCAAATTTCGTTTATCTGTGCTCCTCTTAGGTAAACAACAGATAATACACGTTTATAAGTGAAAAAAAAGATATTCATTGATTAGGGTCTGATCCTGATTCGCTTACTTAAGAGATGGCTAATCGTTTCTTAACGAGATTATTATAAGTAAGGCCGTAAGTGTTCGCTAGTAGACTTAATTTACATGTATGACCTTCAAAAAAAAATGTTTTTTACTGCTGAGTTCAGGCTGGCTGACGGCCCACCTGATGGAAAGCGATTACCATGGCCTAAGGACATTTGGAATACCAACGGTGCTACTAATATGCTGCCGCTCTTTAAAGGGGGCATGGAGTCTGTCCACTTATGCTGGAACACAAGTAAAGGTTATTATGGCATACTCTAGACTAGAGGTGGCCGCGCCACACTGGATTTGATCATGACGTTGTCGGGGCGGGTGGGGGGGGGGGATCTTATTGGTGGGTATCCCTAACTGGGGAATGGCAATAGCGTGTCACCAGCTCTGACTGGGCACGCTAGTGCCACCCCCGATCTGGCGAATCCCACACACTCACACAGGTCGCGAACATCCCCCCAGGCTTCTGTGCCTGTCGCGGCTTAGTCCTCAAAGGGATTTCTCCTGGCCAAAAAAAAAAGACCAAGGGTAACACCCATCCAGTCAGGTAAATACCCTACCACCTGCCTGTGGGTTGTTTACCTTTTACGACAGGCCAGAAATTGTATTCTTGCTTTATTCATGCACAGATAAATATAAAATTTGTTGAACGAATTTGATATAAAACAAGTCAATATGTATAACCCGACTTCACTTATCATACTTTTTTCTAAACATAACTGAAAGAAAGAAAGAAAGAAAAACTTCATTTGAAGAAACAGCGACGCAATTACATTCCTTATACACCGAGCATATTTTGAGAATTTGTACGCCGCATTTTCAGCAAACAAGGTTTGCACTCAGCATATTGCTGTGCCGGAATTATATCCGACACAACGCTGATTTTCAGCACAAACCTTTCTTTTAGCGTAAGACTAAAACGACCCAATTTTCTTCAATAATAATAAGAATTAATAAACGCAGGGGGGCTTTGTGGCGAAGCCTTAGGTGAGTAGCGACACCTCGTACCTGACTCCGGGGTCAAGGCAAGGCCTCCGCCTCCGTGTTTGCCTTAACCGGCCGGCACGGAGTGGAGATCGCTAGAGCTAAGACTCAAGCTCCAGGGATGGAAGTGATAAATGGCCTAACGTCGGAAGTAGCTTCGGTGAACCTGCAGCCCACCTCTCTACACCTCTTAGCCACTCACACCCATGTTGCCCCTGTCTTATATGGCATTTTTAGGGGCCCATGCAGGGAGTGGCGAGTCACCGTCTGCCCATTTTTCCATGTTCCCTGAACATTGGGACGGGCAGACGCCATAGTCCCCATATTCCCAGACCTCTAGTACCACTAGCAGTTCACCCAATAGCCCGGTATTTTTTGTCCTCATTTCCCATAATAGTCCTACACTAGCCGGGGCTTGTCCTTGGGTGCATTACTATATAATGTAGACAGGGATAATCGCCGGTCAGTGTTACGCCACATTTACATTAAACTTGTCAAGGGGCCTCTACGTGTTGGCCTTCCCATTTCCCACAATAGTCCTACACTGGCCGGGGCTTGTCCTTGGGTGCATTACTATATAATGTAGACAGGGATAATCGCCGGTCAGTGTTACGCCACATTTACATTAAACTTGTCAAGGGGCCTCTACGTGTTGGCCTTCCCATTTCCCACAATAGTCCTACACTGGCCGGGGCTTGTCCTTGGGTGCATTACTTGTAGACAGGGATAATCGCCGGTCAGTGTTACGCCACATTTACATTAAACTTGTCAAGGGGCCTCTACGTGTTGGCCTTCCCATTTCCCACAATAGTCCTACACTGGCCGGGGCTTGTCCTTGGGTGCATTACTATATAATGTAGACAGGGATAATCGCCGGTCAGTGTTACTCTTCAAGACCTTCCCAAGGATACCTCGTTGGCCCGAATCGTCCGTGGTATACCGATTTTCTGCTCATTTTTACCCAGAAAATTCGGTTTTCATCGACAAATTCGACTTTTTTCTATTGTCACCCCCCCTCTTTTTTGGCATCGCCGGATAGTGTTCGTCGAGAGCTATCCGTCGACACCACTCTCGTTTCCGTGCGCCTAACAGCGCCTTCAATAATCGCATCCCAAATTCCCAAATTTCATAAATTCCCGTTTTTCCCCCTTAATTCCCGTTTTTCCAAGGGCGACCCCTGGTCCGCGACCACTGTACTATAGGCCTCCTCAAGACCTACAGTTTGGTGTGCGCCACGTATCGATCCGACCCAAATTCGGCCTGTTATCACTTGAAAACAGACCCGAATCGTCCGTGGTATACCGGTTTTCTGGTGATTTTTACCCAGAAAATTCGGTTTTCATCGACAGATTCGACTTTTTTCTATTGTCACCCCCCTCTTTTTTGGCATCGTCGGATAGTGTTCGTCGAAAGCTATCCGTCGACACCACTCTCGTCTCCGTGCGCCTAACAGCGCCTTCGATAATCGCATCCCAAATTCCCAAATTTCATAAATTCCCGTTTTTCCCCCTTAATTCCCGTTTTTCCAAGGGCGACCCCTGGTCCGCGACCACTGTACTATAGGCCTCCTCAAGACCTACAGTTTGGTGTGCGCCACGTATCGATCCGACCCAAATTCGGCCTGTTAAGACAATTAATAAAACTAATTCTACTTATATTTAATTAGTAGAACAAATAAATAAATTTTAATAAAACCAACACTAATACTTTATTACTTTAAAATTAAAACAAAATACGCGTGTAATAACTTGTATCGAATTATATCCCCTAGTTTTTTGCGTCATAAAGCTACCATCATTATGCACAATGAAAAAAACAAAGTACAATAATATTGACACTGGCCAATGCCAATTGCTCAATTAATATTGACTGTCATTAAACATTTTAATATACTAGAATGTACCAGTGATACTTCGTTCGCGTAGTCATGACAACAACGGGTTCTTCACTGAACATCCACACGGAAACTATTCAAGTTATCTTAAATGTTGACCCGACATATCAAGGACTACTAGCTGTGTCCGCTAGCCTTCCTCGATAAATGGGCTATCCAACACTGAAAGAATTTTTCAAATCGGACCAGTAGTTCCTGAGATTAGCGCGTTCAATCAAATAATATATTAGTATATTTGGCTACAACACTAATACTTACATTTTAAATATCGCGATATCTTTTGAATGCAACGTCCGAATTGAATAATTCAAAAATTTCTTGAAAGGTATTGAATTCGTCTTGAACATGGAGTAATTTATTTTGATGAGGATTGATACCAAGGTACTAAATAAAGAGTTTTAGAAGCAACGGCATTTTAATTATTTAAAAAAATAAAAGAAAACACTTATTGTGAGATAACTACAATAGTTAGACATATGGTTACGCGATATTTTTTGTAGACAATTATATGTTCTGCAAAGTGGTAGTACATTGTTTTGTTCTATAATCAATAGTTTTCGCAGCGCACGCCGTGTAAGGATTTTTTCTGGTCTTTTTTTTACACCTTGGGTTACATTATTGGACTTTTAGTAAAGATCCCTAATTTTTTTGAAAATATAATAAATATAGCCTATAGCCTTCTTCGATAAATGTACTATTCAACACTGAAAGAATTTCTCAAATCGGACCAGCGGTTCCTGAGATTAGCGCGTTTAAACAAACAAACAAATTCTTCAGCTTTATAATATTAGTATAGATAGTATAGATAATAGCTACTCGTATTGTAAATCTTGTATTTTCGGAATATACTGCTCCGAAATTATTGTACAATCTCGAGCCTTCTGGATATTTATTATTTGACTAGACTAGACTAGGCAGTAGTTTTAATTTACTTACACAGAAACTTAATTTAGTTTTTAAACTAAATCCATCAGCCGTTCCACCTGGTGTCCGCGGTCGTTATGGTCATGGCGATAACGTCCCCAATGGCCTCATAATTTTTGATCACGCATCGCTCACAACGACCCATGTTAAAAGGCGGGTCGAACAGCCGTTTTTTTTTATTGCAGGAGTTCAACAGACAGGCAGACGGCCCACTTGATGGAAAGCGGTTACCATCGCCTGTGGACATTTGCAACACCATAAGTGCTACAAATGCGCTGCTACTCTCTTAAAGGAGACTGGAACCTGGTCACTAATGCCGGAACATAACACACGGTTGTTATTGCGGCACACTCTAGACCAGGGGTGGTCGCTATCCAGTTAGCAAATACCCTACCACTTGACTGTGGGTTGTTTAGTCGCCTCTTACGACAGGCCGCCAGGCCGCAGGAAATTGTATTCTTTCTCCGTTCCTGCACGGATAACTAGATAATAAGTATCGCGGTCCTGAGCGTGGTCGTTGTGAGCTACTTATGGAACGCGCTGCATATAGTCTAAATAACTGCCCAACAATACATAGAGATGAGTCGAAACCAACTTGATTTGAAGTAATACAACGAATTATATTTTGTTTATGACAAGGTAGGTATTTGTTAGTAAATTGAAAAAACGCGATTGCAGCGCCATCTATTTAGCTAATAGAAAGAAAGGATTTATTTGCTGGGAAAGCGACAATACAAGGATGTACAAAAAAATTATACATACATTACTATGGTTAAATTCTATATGTTGTACGCCGCATTTCCTACTAATCCGTCTATTCTATGCAAACGACATTGTTTATCGGGATAAAAAGTATCCTAAGTATTGATTCGGGATATAAGACAGTTTCGTTAATATACGTTCTGTAGTTTTCAAAAAGGATGCGATCGCAGCGCCATCTTTTCCAATATATTCGTATATCCCGTTTAAACGACATTATTTATCGGGATAAAAATTATCCTTAGTTACGCCCTAGGATATGAGCTAGCCCTATGTCGAGTTTCATTTAAATCCGTTCAGTAGTTTTCAGGTGATGCCCTAACAGACAGACAGACGGACAAAAATTCTATTCTATTCTATTTTAAAGTTCCTGTTTTTTTCACATTTTTAAACGCAATGTACAAACTCGACCCACTTTCAGATTTATTCTAGTATATAGATAGAAGATAGCGGACCCAGCAGACGTTGTCCTGCTTTGAAGAAAAGAAAAACTAGAACCCGATTCCAGAGCCATCTATCGGATCCAAGTGTGAATCTAAAACATCTCGGGAATAATGAAAAATTTCATTAAAATCGGTCCAACCGTTTAGGAGGAGTTCAGTGACACACATGAACAGAAGAACTTTATGAATAAAAATCAATAGATACACAGATTGATTACTAGTCATCGATCAGGCACAGAAAAGAAAAAAAAACAACACACATGGCACTAGATACGACTATATATAAGTATAGATATAAGGCCAACACTGCACATGCACTTCCTCACAACACCAGCATGTAACAGATACGCTCTACATTAGTATAAGTTATTCTTAAGGTACACCAAAACAGAAAAATTACTACATATAATGTCACATACACTAACAAAAACAAACAATAAGCGTGTATGGAGTCTCAAATTTTTCATAGAAATTAAGTATTAATAGTACATTATGGTACTAGTGTGTAACATTGGTGATTACCGCCGAGGCGCCATTGAGACTCGAGCCGTAGGCGAGGGTCTTAAAAGAGCCGAGGAGGGTAATCATCAATACACACGTGTATCATACGACGTTTTTCAACACACTTGTGAATAAAATAACAACAAAAACTCATTTTATTTAGTAGATAAAAAAAAGTTATATATGAGTGAAAATTTTATTTATTAAACACGTACGAGTTAAAATTATCTATTTAAATAAGAAGTTGCATGAAATGAGCAAGCAATAGGAACATTAATTTATTTGTTCTATAGAACACGATCTTTTTTTATGAAAAAAAACTTTTTTAAGAACAAAGCAACTCAACCAATAAAATTTAAAAAAAAATCTATAACTCACTAGTGAGTTATAAAGTTTTTTACTCACAGTTTGATAATGGGTGTCATTCTGTGCCTCATTGCGGTGACCATAGTGCCACTTTATGAGCAAGTGTGTTGAAAAAAAGGTTACGGAACTCGAGTCCGTAGAGATATATATAATAATAATTAAAAAAAAAACTGGTCATCGCTCAAAGTTATCTGAAATTGGAGACTTGTAAAATATTTCACCGGGCATTTGGAAGGCTTGCGTGGGGCCATGGGAAGGCCAACACGTAGAGGCCCCGTGACAAATTTAATGTAAATGTGGCGTGACACTGACCGGCGATTATCCCTGTCTACAACATATAGTGATGCACCCAAGGACAAGCCCCGGCCAGTGTAGGACTATTGTGGGAAATGAGGACAAAAAGTACCGGGCTATTGGGGTGAACTGCTAGTCTGCCCGTCGCAATGTTCGGGGAACATGTAAAAAGAGGCGGACGGTGACTCGCCACTCCCTGCATGGGCCCCTAAACATGCCATAGAAGGCAGGGGCAACATGGGTGTGAGTGGCTAAGGGGTGTAGAGAGGTGGGCTGCAGGTTCACCGTAGCTACTTCTGACGTGATGCCATTTATCACTTCCACCCCTGGAGCTTGAGTCTTAGCTCTAGCGATCTCCACTCCGTGTCGGCTGGTTAAGGCAAGCATGGAGGTGGGGGCCTTGCCTTGGCCCCCGGAGTCAGGTACGAGGTGTCGCTACTCACCTAAGGCTTCGCCACAAAGCCCCCCTGCGGAATTTTTTTATTATTATTATTAACAACTCTGCGGTCTCGAGTTCCGTGCCCTTTTTTACAACTTAATTTCTAGATTTAATTTTTTGAGTTTAACACGCTTATTAGTTATTTTGGTTCTTGTGTGTGACGTTAATTTATTGATTTTTGTGTTGAGGTGTATGTCTCTTACGAGTAACTTATTATATTAATCTATTCTAGTTATAATACTAAACTTATACTAATGTAGAGTGTATCTGTTACATGCTGGTGTTGTGAGGAAGTGCATGTGCAGTGTGGGCCTTATATCTATACTTATATATATAGTCCTATCTAGTGCCATGAGTGTTGTTTTTTTCTTTTCTGTGCCTGGCTGAGACTAGTTATTAGTGCAGCCACTGGACATGGCAATTTTAACAGACATCTTTCCAATATAGATGTCACCGACAGCCTCCTGTGTAGAGCATGCCTGGAGGAAGAAGAAACAGCCGCCCATGTCCTGCTTGAATGCGGAGAGGTGGCTTAATACAGGGCAAAGTATCTGGACGCCCCAGGTAGCCTCCGAGAAGTCTTCAGCAACGTCAAGAAACTGGTGGACTTCCTGGAAGAGCTGGGCTGGTACACCCTCATCCACCCTCGCACGTCAGCACGGTCAGCATTTTTCGTTTCGTCTAGCTCCGTTCGTGCGCTAAGGAACTTTGATGCAAAAAGTTTCTTTAAACAATCTTATGAGTAACTAGCTTCTGCCTGCGACTTCGTCCGCGTAGTGTAGTAAAAAAAAGTATGGTAAAAAAAACCCCCGATTTTGAAACATTCTTCATTGGTGCTCCGCTCCTATTGGTCTTAGCGTGATGATATATAGCCTATAGCCTTCCTCGATAAATGGGCTATCTAACACTGAAAGAATTCTTCAAATCAGACCAGTAGTTCCTGAGATTAGCGCGTTCAAGCAAACAAACTCTTCAGCTTTATATATTAGTCATTGAGATATAACATGTCTATATGATCTAAGATATTATTAGTATAAGATTTTTGATATGCAGTATTTTAAATTGAACGCTCGTGGTTCGGTAGACAAATAATAAAAACAATTTATTCACACTTCCATCGCTTATTACGCACTTGCAAGTTTTGTAAAGTAAACAAAACAGTGTTTACATGACCAATATATAAGGAAATAACAAAAGCATGCCAAGGTTTAAAATTTCTCGTATGTTTAATAAAAAAACCAATAAAATAATACGTGCTCTTTTAGTAACGACAATGTCATCAGATTATATGCTTACTTGTAATTTTTTTTTTTTTTTTTATTGCAGGAGTTCAGCAGACAGGCAGACGGCCCACTGGATGGAAAGCGGTTACCATCGCCTATGGACATTTGCAACACCAAAGGTGATACAAATGCGCTGCTGCTCTCTTAAGGGAGACTGGAACCTGGTCACTAATGCCGGAACACAACTTAAGGTTGTTATGACGACATGCTCTAGACCAGGGGTGGTAGCCAGCCAGTCGGGCAAATGCCCTACAGGCTACCACCTGGCTGTGGGTTGTTTTGTCGCCTCTTAGAACAGGCCGCCCCAACGCAGGAAATTGTATTCTTTCTCCGTTCCTACACTGATAAATTATATTACTTTAGTTTTAAATATGTTAGCAATTATACTGTATCTAACTATGGACGGCCTCTGTGGTTGAGCGGGCTAAGGCTTTGCCGGCGTACCTCATTGCAACGCAGAGGTTCCGGGTTCGATTCCTGGTATAGTAAATTTCGGAAACGTATTTTCTCCGTTGTTTACTATGGTCTGGGTGTCTGGGATCGGCCCCAGAGTAGTCCGTTGTATATTACCCATAACACAAGCGTAACTTGCTTAATTTGGGGATATACAATGTGTGTGTTTGTCTGCCGATTATTATTATTATTATTATATATAATTTCTCCTGTATAAAATGATTTTCTTTCTTTATTTCTTTCTTTCTTGCCAGACGCGACAGAAAATAGGCACGGCCTTCTACTATCATAACCTATACCCCTCGTTGTCGTCATTTAATTTTAGATGACTTAGTCGGCCTCTGTGGTTGGGCGGGCTAAGCCTTTGCCGGCCTAGCTCGCAGCAACGCAGAGGTTGTGGTTTCGAATCCTGGTTTGGTAAATTTCGGAAACGAATTTTCTCCGTTATTTACTATGGTCTGGGTGTCTGAGATCGGTCACAGAGTAGCCCGTTATATGTCCCATAATAGTACATACATACATACATAACTTCACGCTTGTTCCCTTGCGGGGTAGGCATGAACACCAGAGCGCCATTTAGGCTTATTCTTACACACCTCACTTGCTTCTTTGACATTCATAGCTCTTGTCATGCACGCTCGTCTGTTCTTAAGGCTCCTGACATCACCTTCTGCTAGTAAACGATCAATTTGATCATGGAAGGTGTGTCGTGGCCTTCCACGACTTCTGCATCCGTCCACTTTTGCATTGTATATCTGTTTAGTCATTCTTTCCACATGCCCCAACCACCGGAGCATTCCTTTCCATACCTACACCCCGACAATCTCTTTTAGACCAACTCTCTTACTTCGATATTACGAACCATAATAGTAACTTGCTTAATTTGAGGATATAGAATGTGTGTGTTTGTCTGGCGATTATTATTATTATTTTATAGTTGAAGCCTTCTCCGAGAGTCTATTGTGATTTATGCAGGAAAAAATATAGTTATTTAAAAAAAAAACTCGTTCTTAAAACGTAAATAAGTGACGTCAAACAGACCATACTTGTCGAATAATGAGCATTAGATAACATGCAAGCGATTCGCTAAATCACACAATCTTTAATAAACCAATGCCAATGTGGACTTGTAATAGGCATACATATAATTCTTCGGCCGCGTGGAATAGTTTAAAAAAAGTAAGTAAAAAAAAAACCCCCCGATTTTGAAACATTCTTCATTGGTGCTCCGCTCCTATTAGTCTTAGCGTGATGATATATAGCCTATAGCCTTCCTCGATACATGGGCTATTTAATACTGAAAGAATTTTTCAAATCAGACCAATAGTTCCTGAGATTAACGCGTTCAAGCAAACAAACTCTTCACCTTTATATATTAGTATAAGATTACTTTTGTAATAAGTACATTAAAAATGCATTATCAACAATAAAGCGCGTATAATGTATGCGTATATATTATTTGTTATATAAAAGGAATACAATTAAAACAATGTATATATTTACGTACAAAACAAATTAGGAATAGGGTAATAATTAAACTGTAATTATATGATATACAAGGCCAGATTAATAATGTAAATTATTATATGCTGATTAGAAAAAAGCCTTTGTTATTATTTTAAAAAATGAAGATTTTAATTACAGATATCTACTTAAGAAGCACAATCATAAACAAATCAGATGAGAACTTTTGCCAGGTGGTAGGGTATTTGCCCGACTGGATGGCTACCACCCCTGGTCTAGAGTATGCCGCCATAACAACATTGTGTTGTGTTCCGGCATTAGTGACCGGGTTCCAGTCTTCCTTAAGAGAGCAGCAGCGCATTTATAGCAACTTTGGTGTTGCAAATGTCCATAGGCGATGGTAACCGCTTACCATCAAGTGGGCCGTCTGCCTGTCTGCAGAACTCCTGCAATAAAAAAAAAACGACCTCTACAGATAATTTTGCTGAAATCTAATATTAGATTAAAATATATTTATGCAAACTAAACTAATCTACTGTTCGCGCTAATCTCTTTGTTCACGCCGCCGTAAGACGTCATAAAACCTTCTTCCCTCTGTTGGTATTTCATGCGAATTCTTGGAAGCCATTAAGTTGACCATTTAACGATTTTAAGAACCAGTGGGCGGCATGTCGCTAGGAGGCCATGTCTAATTTACAAATAGATGAGGTTCGGTCAGTCGGGAAATGCGCCAGTCGTGTTCTGACTACAAACGAAGCGGTATCTAGTGCACTTTCGGAGCGATATCTTACAACGACGAGCTTTGCGCGATTTATGTGATAACGATTTTCTGCCATACGATTTGGTTTTGTTGTATTCGGCTATACTTGTAAGAACTGTGAATTATTTTTGTATACTTCTAATAAAATTTGTGATAATTCTAACGACATTTTTGAATTTACATGATATACAATGCAGAAGTGGATGGATGCAGAAGTCGTGGAAGGCCACGACACACCTTCCATGATCAAATTGATCGTCGAGCCTTAAGAACAGGCGAGCGTGCATGACAAGAGCTATGAATGTCAAAGAAGCGAGTGAGGTGTGTAAGAACAAGCCTGAATGGCGCTTTGTTGTTCGTGCCTACCCCGCAAGGGAACTGGCGTGAAGCTATGTATGTATGTATGTAAATCCCCTACAAATTGATAACAATATATAAACTAAATAAAACATATATTTGCACAGACAATAAATAACCGTGAAAGCGACTCCATTACACGATGCTCCACGTTAATGCATAATTTACATTGCTGGGCATAAAAAGGCATAAGTTGTTGTATTTATATTTCCTGTTTCATAGTTGCGAATAATGATGATTTCGACCATTCGCAGTTATTATACCAGTCATGGCTTCAAGCGCTAATCCATACATACGTATACATCTATACTAATATTATAAAGCTGAAGAGTTTGTTTGTTTAAACGCACTAATCTCAGGAACTACTTGTCTGATTTGAAAAATTCTTTCAGTGTTGAATAGTACATTTAACGAGGAAGGCTATAGGCTATATTATATTTTCAAAAAAAATAGGGATGTTTACTAAAACTCCAATAATGTAACCCAAGGTGTAAAAAAATGACCCGAAAAAATCCTTACACGGCGTCCGCTGCGAAAACTATTGATTATAGAACAAAACAATGTACTACCACTTTGCAGAACATATAATTGTCTACAATAAATATCGCGTAACCATATGTGTAATTATCGTAGTTATCTCACAATAAGTGTTTTCTTTTATTTATTTATTTTTGTATTAATCCTTATCAAAATAAATTACTCCATATTCAAGACGAATTCAATACCTTTCTAGAACTTTTTGAATTATTCAATTCGGACGTTTCATTCAAAAGATATCGCGATATTTAAAATGTAAGTATTAGTGTTGTAGCCAAATACTGTTTGATTGAACGCGCTAATCTCAGGAACTACTGGTCTGATCTGAAAAATTCTTTCAGTGTTGGATAGCCCATTTATCGAGGAAGGCTATAGGCTATATCATCACGCTAAGACCAATAGGAACGGAATACCAATGAAGAACGTTTCAAAATCGGAGGGTTTTGAAAGCAAATTCCACGCGGACGACGTCGCGGGCACAGCTAGTGTTATATAATTACTTGACTTCACTAAATGACTGACATATCAACGCACAACCCAAACTACTGGTGCTTGGACCATGAAAATTTGCATGCAGGTTCCTTCTACGCTGTAGGTGTCCACCAAGAAAGGATATTTCAAAATTCGTCCCCAAAGGGACGTATTGCAGGAGTTCAGCAGGCAGGCAGACGGCCCCTTGATAGAAAGCGGTTACCATCGCCTATGGACATTTGCACCACCAAAGGTGCTGCAAATGCGCTGCTGCTCTCTTAAGGGAGACTGGTACCTGGTCGCTAATGCCGGAACACAATTCGAAGGTTGTTCTGGCGACATACTTTAGACTAGGGGTGGTAGCTGTCCAGTCAGGCAAATGCCCTACCACCTGGCTGTGGGGTGTTCTGTCGCCTCTGACGACAGGCCGCCCCAACGCATCAAATTGTATTCTTTCTCTGTTCATGCACGCATGCATGCACAATACCCTACTATTTGTCCGTCTTGATGGCTACCAACCCTGGTCTAAAGTTTGCCGCGATAACAACCTTGAATTCGGCACGGCATTAGTGGCTAGCTTCCAGTCGCATCTACGAGCACGGCAGCAATTAGAAATACCTACTATTGCTAATGTTTATTTGCGACGATAACCACTTTCCATCACAGCTGGGCCGTCAGCCTGTCTGCTGTATGTAATAATAACAATAAAGTAGGTAGGCTAAATAAAACTTTAACAATACTCGTTGAAACTTGACATCTTTGTCTTCCGTGATCACGGCCACTGAAAAGTGGCCGAAACGTCGGAAAAACCAAAATCAAATAAAATTACCGCGCTCTATTTTACTTATTTAAATTTTTTATTAGGTTTTTTAGACAGGTATCTCGAGCGCCGCGGACAAAAACTACTACTACTAGTAGTAGTAGTGGTGGTGGTAGTAGTGGTGGTGGTGGTAGTAGTAGTGGTGGTAGTAGTAGTAGTAGTGTAGTAGTAGTAGTGTAGTAGTAGTAGTAGTAGTAGTAGTAGTAGTAGTAATAGTAGTAGTAGAAGGAGTAAAAAAATATCTAACTGATGGTGAAAACCGCTTAAAATCCGTTGGGTAGTTTAGGAGGTTAGAGGATGTACAGACAGACAGATGCGGAAAGCGACTTAGTTTTATGGTATGTAATAAGATGAAAATACACCAGAATAACATATTGATTATAAATTAATAATAATATTGTTAAAAATAAAACAATAACACGCGTCATCGTCTGGTGTGTTACTCAAAGGAGGGTGACGTCGTTGACAGTTGTGACCATATTGCGGATTTTCAAGATACAGACGCGAGCGGCCTCTAGCCTTCCATAATAAAACGTAAGTATTAGGTTGGGGAAAAAGTTCCTTCTCATTTTATATAAAAATTCAAAAGGTTTTTTTATAAAGTTTATTTACATTTGACTAAAGTATGTAGGTGCCATTTTGTTGGATAACTTTTTGCCATCTTGTAGGTAGGGACGTGATCCCATTGCTATAAAAATTTTGGGGCTTCTGATCAAAAAACTGCGACAAGTGGTTTTGGCAGTCCTCTCGTGATGTTAACCTGACACTGCCTAAGAAATTCTGCAGAGACCGAAACAGGTGAAAATCTGAAGGTGCAAGGTCAGGACTATACGGCGGATGCATTAACACCTCCCAGCAAACTCTCGTAATTTTTGCTGAGTGGCTGAAGATGTGTGAGATCTAGCGTAATCATGGTGAAAAACCACACCCCTTCTGTTGATTAATTCCGGCCGCTTTCTCTCAACTTTTTGCTTTAATCTCATCAGTTGTTCGCAGTACAGTTCAGAATCGATGGTCCTGCCTGGCAGTAACAGCTCATAATGAATAATGCCCTTCCAATCTCACCATACACACAGCATCACCTTGTTGCGAGTTAACCCGGGTTTTGCCACAGTTTGTGAAGCCTGACCAGCCTTTGACTACGATCTTTTTAGCACGTTCTTGTCGTACGTGATCCACTTTTCATCACCAGTTATCACCTTCATCAAAAATGGTTCGGTTTCATTACGTCGTAAAAAAGAATCGTAAATGAGTACACGGTTCATTAGGTTTCTTTCAGTGAGCTCATGAGGCACCCAAATATCGAGCTTTTTTGTATACCCATTTTTTTCAAATGCGCCAAAACCGTTTTATGGTCAATTCCCAGTTCTCCAGCTACATCGTAACTACTAATATGTCGATCTTGCTCCACTTTTTCCAAAAATGGCATGAATTTTGTCCGTAACAGGGCGACCAGAGCGACGTGCATCTTTGATATCAAAATTTGCGGATTGAAAACGCTTAAACCAAATTTGCGCTACTCTCACAGATACTGCATTAGGTCCGTAAACATCACAAATTTTGTTCGCGGCTTTGTAGTAAAATTTTAAAATGTATCGAATTTCTTCATTAGATTCACTCATTTTAACAATAAGAAAAACAAATGAAAATCACACATTTTCCTAATTTGAATATGGAATTGTCTTCTTTAAAATTAAAACTTTTTAATGATACCACAACCAGCCAGATACAAATGCTACAGCCAAAGAGATCTTATTACAAGTTCATACATACTATATGCGAAAAGACTTTTTCCCCAACCTATTATTTCAACCTTTTCATTATAGGTAATGAACTATGTAAAGTATTTACGAATTACCAAGCATTTACCTCTTGAACTAATGGATAAATATTTAATGGACTTGAACCGAGATGAAACCAGTCCTGACCTCGCCTGAGGTGGTGTCAACAGCTCTTCTCCGTATAAAATTAAACATACATGACACCATATTAAATTAAGATTCAAAAGCTTTTGTTCAAATAATGTCTGAAGATCAAATGTTTGCAGTTAATTCATAACACACCATTAATTTACTTCCTGGTCTTATATTAATAAATCTATGTTGAATTTGTATAATTAATTCAAAAGCTAATTAAAAACATGAAAAACCCGACTGCGTAAAGAGAATTTAAAAGTAATGCGCTAAAAATACCGAAGCAAGACCGAGAATACAAAACAAAATTCAAATAAACTTTTTTTTTTTATTGGACTTGACTTTATGTTGTTGGTCCGAAGACCTTACAACTTTACCGAGGTTTTTGGGGCGAGTGCCTTCGCGAAGCGAAGGCGCTCGAGTCCGGGGGGGCAACTTGCTCGAGGGAGCTCCCTAAGGAGTTTTACCTCGGCTGAACTGTTGCCATGAGAGGGGGATGAATTTAATGATGGCCACCATAGGGCGACACAAAGCACTAATTGAGAACGGGCGACGGGTAATATAAAGCCCGAGGGGAAGGATCCAGCGGGCCGGGATCGGTGGTTTGCGGCGGCCTACGCTATCTTACTGCCGTTTCGCAACGTGTTATGGCTGGGAGAGAAGAAACGGCGAAAGAAACTTCCCAGCAACACGCCTAGTCTATCCTGTGGGGGGGCTATGTCTCCTAGCGTCCCTCGCAGGGACGTGGAGAGATCTTGATTGGCGAGATCTTGATTGGCGGCAAATAAACTGTAAACAAAGTAAACTCAAGTTCTATTTAACAGACTCTATTATGAGCTGAAAGTAAGTTAAATACCCGCATCAAGTTTAGTAGTAAGCGGAACCTATCAATTTTCTTTCGGTTTATAATTTGCATTTTTTTTTTTTGTTTTATTGCAGGAGTTCAGCAAACAGGCAGACGGCCCGCTTGATGGAAAGCGGTTACCATCGCCTATGGACATTTGCAACACCAAAGGTGCTACGAATGCGCTGCTGCTCTCTTAAGGGGATACTGGAACCTGGTCATTAATGCCGGAACACAACACAAGGTTGTTATGGCGGCATACTCTAGACCAGGGGTGGTCGCCATCCTGTCGGGCAAATGCCCTACCACCTGGCTGTGGGTTGTTAAGTCGCCTCTTACGACAGGCCGCCCGGCCGCAGGAAATTGTATTCTTTCTCCGTTCCTGCACGGATAAAAAGGTCCTGGTTACCTGTTTTTCGCTAGAAGATCACAGTCGTACATTACAAAATTACATATTACAAACACGATTTTAAAAAAAACTTCGTTTAAAAAAACCGACTTCAAAAACTAAAAAGTATAAAACAACTTATTTCTAAAGCTATTTTTAATTATAATATCTTATTTTTTATATATTACTAGCTGTCCCGGCAGACGTTGTTCTGCCCTGAAGAAATAAAATTTAGAACCCGACTGCAGCGCCACCTACCGGGTCAAAATGTAAGCTATCCTATCTTTCAATTTGGATCAAACTATACACGGTGTGAAAATTTGATTAAAATCGGTCAAGTAGTTTAGGAGTTCGTCGCAGACAAAGAACGTGACACGTAATTTATATATATTACATACATACATAACTTCACGCCAGTTCCCTTGCGGGGTAGGCACGTACACAACAGAGCGCCATTTAGGCTTATTCTTACACACCTCACTTGCTTCTTTGACATTCATAACTCTTGTCATGCACGCTCGTCTGTTCTTAAGGCTCCTCTTTATATATATTAAGATATCTAAAACATCTTGAAGTCGGTGCGAAGTAAAACATAAAAATTACTATATTTTGAAAATTACTAAGCACCGACTTTAAGATGTTTTAGATATAATATATAAAAAATAAGATATTATAATTAAAAATAGCTTTAGAAATAAGTTATTTTATACTTTTTAGTTTTTGAAGTCGGTTTTTTTAAACGAAGTTTTTTTTTATTTGTTAATTTTTAGTGTCTAGCTATGGGTAGGCCTACGAAAGGTGCCGCGCGCCTTAAAAAATATAGGTCCTAAGGACGGAACGGAACGGAAAAATTTTTCACAAAAAAATGTTCATAAAATTTAAACTACTGGGCCAAACTATGTTAAATTTTTAGGAGACCTAATGGCAACTATTCCGCATCAAACTAAATAAGAATCACGTAAATCGGATCATAAATCTCAGCGTAATCGGTGTACATACGGAACGAAACGGAAAAAAATCATAAAAAATGTTCATAAAATTAAAACTACTGGGCCAAACTATGTTAAATTTTTAGGAGACCTAATAGCAACTATTCCGCATCAAACTAAATAAGAATCACGTAAATCGGATCATAAATCTCAGCGTAATCGGTAAACATACATAAAAAAAACCGACGAATTGAGTACCTCCTCCTTTTTTTGAAGTCGGTTAAAAATGAATTACTTTAAACAATCTATATTCAGACACAATACGCAATTCCGGATCTGGCCTTTTAGATAGTTGCCTTCGACAACAACAACGACACAATATACGTAAACGTCACACGTCACATTAGCAGTGACAGATAAAACGTAACTTACGAACTTCAAGTCACTTCATACTTGATCACTTCATTAATATACGTTTAAAATTTTACCAGCGTAACGGATTTTGTAAAAAACGAATTATACGAGAAAAAACTCTCATCATTTTGGATATCCTCCGTTCCTGTGTCTACAATCTACGCTATCTAAAGTTAGATAGCTTAGAAATTACTCTTCATTATTATAACAATAATAATATACCTTTTTCCTCTTTCAAGACCACGGGCCATAAAAATGGCCCGGACTTTTGGGGGGGCTTGCGTGGGGCCATGGGAAGGCCAACACGTAGAGGCCCCTTGACAAATTTAATGTCAATGTGGCGTGACACTGACCGGCGATTATCCCTGTCCACAGAAAAATAATTCTGTAATATACCTCCAAAAAGTATAAGTTCGGTCCTGCATAGAATACTGTTCTTATCTTTGGGACGGCTCAGCCAAACACCAGTTGGAGGCGTTGGATCAATTGAGAAAAGAGCCAGGAAGCTGGTCGGCAATGGTCCTCTTTTTTTAGAATAGAATAGAATATCATTTATTGCATAAACTGTCACATACATATAATTTAAAGAAGATGTTGTGTTCTTTGTAGGAACGACAGTTTGTCCTTGCGAACGTGCAATACAGGCAGTTTATAATGTTGCCAGGCCAATGGTATAATTATTTATCTGCAATTATAATTAAGTTGGGTGTGTGGAAAGAATGCATGATGAAAGAATGACTAAACAGATATACAATGCAAAAGTGGATGGATGCAGAAGTCGTGGAAGGCCACGACACACCTTCCATGATCAAATTGATCGTGTACTAGCGGAGGGTGATGTCAGGAGCCTTAAGAACAGACGAGTGTGCATGACAAGAGTTATGAATGTCAAAGAAGCAAGTGAGGTGTGTAAGAATGGGTCTAAATGGCGCTCTGTTGTTCGTGCCTACCCCGCAAGGGAACTGGCGTGAAGTTATGTACGTATGTATGTATAATTAAGTTTCTTAGAGTTGCACGAGTTGATTCCCCCATTTTACCATCGGACAACCAGACGTTCCGGTTTGTGCCACCTAGTTACATGATGGAAACACCACCAGTCAGAACCAAGCGTTTCGCTTCATCTGTTCTGGTGCGCACTGCCGAAGAGTGCAATAATTTGCCGGAGTCTGTTTTTCCTGACAAATACAATCTTGAAGTCTTCAAGTCACGAGTGAAGGTATCTTAGTCTGCGACATCACGCAACGTCAGGTGAGACATTGGTCAAACGCAAACCTATATATCCATAAAAAAAGAACTTGAGATATAAATAGAATCCCTATCCCTATTAATATTATAAGTGCGAAAGTTTTTCTGTGCAGGAACGGAGAAAGAATACAATTTCCTGCGGCCGGGCGGCCTGTCGTAAGAGGCGACAAAACAACCCACAGCCAGGTGGTAGGGCATTTGCCCGACTGGATGGCTACCACCCCTGGTCTAAAGTATGTCGCCATAACAACCTTGAGTTGTGTTCCGGCATTAGTGACCAGGTTCCAGTCTCCCTTAAGAGAGCCGCAGCGCATTTGTAGCACCTTTGGTGTTGCAAATGTCCATAGGCGATGGTAACCGCTTTCCATCAAGTGGGCCGTCTGCCTGTCTGCTGAACTCCTGCAATAAAAATAAAAAAAAGTAACTCTGTCTGTCTGTTCCGTTTTCACGAAAAAACTACTGGACCGATTTGGCTGAAATTCGGTATATATGTTACAGTCATAGTGATTAAATAGCTATTATACATAATGACTGGTCATTATATATAATAGCAAAATTGACTAGACAAGGTGATAAATTAATCACTTTATCCGGATATTATTCATAATAACGGGTCAAAGTTAGCCAAAGTATTAAATACGGTCTAACTGACTTGCTACCCCTCTATGAATAATAATTATGACGCAGTTAATTCAAGTCAGTTCATTTTAAATATTTTATTATTGTAGTCTTTAAAGAGTGATATCAAATGCTTGTATTGATCTCTGTGTTTTTTTTTAAATTTTGTTTTATGGCTAGTGAGCTTTAAATTTACTTTATAAATTAAAGTTAAATAACTTAATGTAGAATCTATGACAATGTTATTTTAATTCTTAGGCAAATCTAATATATAAAATTCTCGTGTCACAGTTTCCGTTGCCATACTCCTCCGAAACGGCTTGACCGATTTTGATGAAATTTTTTGTGCTTATCCGGTATCTATGAAAATCGGCCAACATCTATTTTTCATCCCCCTGAATGTTAGGGGTAGTCCACCCCTAAATTTTTTATTTATATTTTAGACAAAATTTTTAATTTCTATTTTTTTATGATACAGCATTAAAAAATACATACAACCCTAAATTTTCACCCCTCTACGATCAACCCCTATTTTTTATTTGTTAATTATAAACTTTATTTTTTTGGCAAGATTTTTAAACTTATTTTTTTTCTCTTTTAGATTCACAATTAGAACCGGTAGGTGGCGCTGAGATCGGGTTCTGGAATCCTCCTAATCAGCTGGAGCGAATTTGGTGATTTTATTTTTGTGTGTTTGAGTGGGTACCCGGATGGTTTAGATTCGCAATTAGAACCGGTAGGTGGCGCTGAGATTGGGTTCTAGAATTTTATTTTTTAAAGGCAGGACAACGTCTGTCGGGGCCGCTAGTTGAAATATAATTTTATAATCTTTACCTATACCTACTTGTTTTATTACATTATCCAAGTCTTCGAAGATATTATATAAAATTGTTAGTTAATGTGATTAATTCTGTGTCAATTATCACTTTATCTAAATTGAGTAGACATTATAAATAATGGCGAGATTTTTTTTATTTTATTGCGGTAGTTCAGCAGACAGGCAGACGGCGCACTTGATAGAAAGCGATTACCATCGCCTATGGACATTTGCAACACCAAAGGTGCTACAAATGTGCTGCTGCTCTCTTAAAGGAGGCTGGAACCTGGTCACTAATGCCGGAACGCAACTCGAGGTTGTTATGGCGACATACTTTAGACCAGGGGTGGTAGCCGTCCAGTCGGGCAAATGCCCTACCACCTGTGGGTTGTTAAGTCGCCTCTTACGACAGGCCGCCCGGCCGCAGGAAATTGTATTCTTTCTCCGTTCCTGCACGGATAAGTTTGCCCTACTAACTCTAGTAAGAAATATAAAGAAAAACAATTGTTAGCTAGCCGTGTTGCTGGGGAGTTTCTTGCCGCTTCTTCTCCTTAACAGCAATAACACGTTGCGAAGCGTTGTACATAGACTAGGAAGTAAAATTAAATTTCAACTTATATATATTATGACCTTCAAAAAGTGTTCTCCAGTGGAACGTATTTCGAATAAAAACTTTTGAATTTGAATTTAATTTGAAAATGTTTTAATTAATTAATTTAAAATAATTTTTAAATGATTCATAATCATCTAAAGACACAATTTAACTAAATTATTTTGTAAAAAAAAAACAAGATATAGCTACATATAAACCAATTTAGGTACTTATGTGAAAGAATGACTAAACAGATATGCAATGCAAAACTGGATGGATGCAGAAGTCATGGAAGGCCACGACACACCTTCCATGATCAAATTTATCGTGTACTAGCGGAGGGTGATGTCAGGAGCCTTAAGAACAGACGAGCTTGCATGACAAGAGTTATGAATGTCAAGGAAGCAAGTGAGGTGTGTAAGAATGGGCCTAAATGGCGCTTTGTTGTTCGTGCCTACCCCGCAAGGGAACTGGCGTGAAGTTATGTATGTATGTATGTATCAATTTATTATTTTTATTATACATTATTAATATTAATTTGCTAAGGTAGTACTAAATTTTACTACCCAAACTAACCTTAATTGTATTTTTAGTTTTTAAGCCATTCATTAATTCAGTATACCATTTAGTCCAGCAAGCACAATTTCAGCTTCAGTGTATTAGAAGCTACATTTTTGATGAGGCGGAACGTATTCACCACTTAGGCAGTTTACTGACTAATGTGCATATTGTTACAAATTACGTGCTAACAACGGTGAAGGAAAGCATCGTGATGCAACCTGCACATCGAGATAACCGACGTGTTAAACCTGCCAAGACGCCTTGGATAAGTGTGGCGGGTATACTGTCAGACCCGTATAACGGAAAGCCCGAGCGGCAGTGGGACGTTTATTAGACGTTATTATTATATATATGGAGGGGTGCAAATAACTTCCGCAACAGCACTGGCGTACGAAAAATTACGATATAAATTAAAAATTGTTGAAGTACCATAAAATGCATAATATTTACGTAGCTGAAGATTTGTTTGTTTGTTTGTTTAAACGCGCTAATCTCAGGAACCGCTGGTCCAATTTCAAAAAAATATTTCAGTGTTGAATAGTACATTTATCGAGGAAGTCTATAGGCTATATTGTATTTTCTAAAAAATTAGGGATCCTTACTAAAAGTCCAATAATATAACCCAAGGTGTAAAAAATGACCCGAAAAAATCCTTACACGGCGTGCGCTGCGAAAACTGTTGATTATAGAACAAAACAATGTACTACCATTATGCAGAACACATAATTGTCTACAAAAAATATCGCGTAACCATGTCTAACTATTGTAGTTATCTCACAATAAGTGTTTTCTTTTATTTTTTTATATAATTAAAATGCCGTCGCTTCAAAAACTCTTTATTTTGTACCTTGGTATTAATCCTTATCAAAATAAATTACTCCATATTCAAGACATATTCAATACCTTTCTGGAACTTTTTGAATTATTCATTTCGGACGTTTCATTCAAAAGATATCGCGACATTTAAAATGTGAGTATTAGTGTTGTAGCCAAATATACTAATATTGTTTGATTGAACGCGCTAATCTCAGGAACTACTGGTCTGATTTGAAAAATTCTTTCAGTGTTGGATAGCCCATTTATCGAGGAAGGGTATAGGCTATATATCACGCTGAGACCAATACGAGCGGAGCACCAATGAAGAATATTTCAAAATCGGAGGGTTTTGAAAGCAAATTCCACGCGGACGACGTCGCGGGCACAGCTATCTACTTAATACAATGGTTTACTTGTTTTTAAAACATTCAAGTATCATTTGTTTATAAGTGCTGGGCCTAGTAGCTAATTATATATATTAAGTAGAAATTGTGATTATATGAATGCATACATACATACATAACTTCACGCCAGTTCCCTTGCGGGGTAGGCAAGAACAACAGAGCGCCATTCGGGCTTATTCTTACACACCTCACTTGCTTCTTTGACATTCATAACACTTGTCATGCACGCTCGTCTGTTCTTAAGGCTCCTGACATCACCTTCTGCTAGTACACGATCAATTTGATCATGGAAGGTGTGTCGTGGTCTTCAACGACTTCTGCATCCATCCACTTTTGCATTGTATACCTGTTTAGTCATTCTTTCCACATGCCCGAACCACCGGAGCATTCCTTTCCTTACCTTCACCCCGACACTCTCTTTCAGACCAACTCTCTTCCTATATGATTGCACTAGCTAGTAAAGCGGAGATCGTTTGGCGTAGTTTGTTCGGCAACGCGTAGTCGGAACTACTAATAACTTCGTTTGAATAAAAACCGTTTGAACTGAATATGAATATGTATTTCAAATGTTATAATGTTCCGCATTAATAATTACGAGTATTCAATTATTACTGTAATTAAGTGCCATGATTTGCTAGAACAATAGGAAATAACCTGCGACTAAGGTCAATGATATATATACCGAGTATTAGGAATGTTCACGATAAATAAATTTATCGATATATCGACATTTTTTACTACGCGTATCGATGTATCAATTAAATAGCTGTTGCCAGCGACTTTGTACCTGTGGGACTTGGATAAATATCACTTACGATTTTTAAAATTAAACGACAGGCATTATTTTTGTTACGTTGAAGGCAAGTTGTGTCGAATATTGTTCCGACGCAGCAATATGCTGAGTGCAAGCCTTGTTTGCTGAAAATTCGGCGTGCAAATTCTCAAAATATGCTTTGTGTATAAAAATGTATAAGGAATGTAATTGCGTCGCAATTTCTTCAAATAAAGTTTTTTCTTTCTTTCTTTCAAGTCGTCATACCATCATATCAACTAGATTGTTATAGTTACTTTAGGGATGACCCGACTAAGTGGAGGAGCGAGATGGAATGCTCCTCCGTCTCAAAGGAAGATCTTCCAACGAGGCTATTGTTGTTTCTCGCAGACCGAGGCACAAGTATTATTGTTGAACTTTGTATATATTCTTTGTACGTTTCGGGAATCGTTTGCGACCTTACTTATTGTACAGCGCCATCTATTGGCTTATAAGTGTCCCACTACATTATAAATATTTTCATTCAAATCTTCTAAATCCAGCATTAAAATTGCTTTTGTAATCCTTAAAATTGTCGTTGAAATCCGTTGATCCGTCCGATCCATTTCGGACACAATTCGAAACAAACTGTCTCACAAACAGACGCACAAAATCTAAAACGGTCGTTTATGTATAATTATCGTTAAAATATTTGTTAATAAAATTTTGGCATTGATTTTGAAATTAAAGACTTCAATTTTATTTATTTTTATAAATTTACTACTGACAACGGGGTGAACAGAATACTTTGTATTTCAAAATATAGTGTACGTAAATAATTCATTAGACAAAAAGACACAAACACATTGTCCCCAAATTGGGCAATAACAGTAGAAATTGAATCTCTGTATTCAGTGAGCTGTCAAAAATTGTTGTTTTTTTTTTTATTGCAGGAATTCAGCAGACAGGCAGACGGCCCACTTAGTGGAAAGCGGTCACCATCGCCTATGGACATTTGCAACACCAAAGGTGCTACAAATGCGCTGCTGCTCTCTTAAAGGAGACTGGAACCTGGTCACTAATGCCGGAACACAACACAAGGTTGTTATGGCGGCATACTCTAGACCAGGGGTGGTCGCCATCCAGTCGAGCAAATACTCTACCACCTGGCTGTGGGTTGTTTAGTCGCCTCTTACGACAGGCCGCCGGGCCGCAGGAAATTGTATTCTTTCTCCGTTCCTGCACGGATAGAACGGTTATTCTAAATATGAAAAATATCGATATGATGTAATATCGATATATTTGGCGGATCTGACATCCCTATCACAAGCCACACACATTGAAGGTACTTGTAATTAGTAGAATCAAGGTAAGAAAGGAAAATGGACTATTCAGCTGATGGTAAGCCATCTTGGCTGACTCATTAAAAATACGAATAAAGTAATCACTAGACAAAAAAAACATTGCATATTCACAAAGTAAGTCACGCTTACTTACACCCAGACCGTAGTAAATAAGGAAGTGTGGTTAAGACTTTTATTTCTTTGCAATGAGATATGAAGCCAAAGACTTCTGGACTACATATGCCATCTGATATTTTCTTAAGTTTTCGCGACTTGTATACATAATAAAACTACGTTTTAACGGTTTTAAGCGCGGTAATTTTATTTGATTTTGGTTTTTCCGACGTTTCGGCCACTTTTCAGTGGCCGTGATCACGGAAGTCGAAGATGTCAAGTGTCAACGAGTATTGTTAAAGTTTTATTTAGCCTACCGCCTACCTACTATTAAAATTAACAAGTTGGCGGTAGGCGAAATAAAACTTTAACAATACTCGTTGACACTTGACATCTTTGTCTTCCGTGATCACGGCCACTGAAAAGTGGCCGAAACGTCGGAAAAACCAAAATCAAATAAAATTACCGCGCTTAAAACCGTTAAAACGTAGTTTTATTATACATAAATATAAACCTCAGCCAGAAGGCCCAGTTCGCCGTACACAACGCGGTGCTGGTACCTACGCTCACGTATGGATGCGAGAGTTGGGTATGGAAGAGAGAGCATGAAAGTAGAGTAAACGCGGTCGAGATGCGAGCACTGCGCAAAATCTGCGGAGTGACGCTCGCGGACCGCGTTCGTAATACCGAAGTAAGAAAGAGAGTTGGTCTGAAAGAGAGTGTCGGGGTGAAGGTAAGGAAAGGAATGCTCCGGTGGTTCGGGCATGTGGAAAGAATGCATGATGAAAGAATGACTAAACAGATATACAATGCAAAAGTGGATGGATGCAGAAGTCGTGGAAGGCCACGACACACCTTCCATGATCAAATTAATCGTGTACTAGCAGAAGGTGATGTCAGGAGCCTTAAGAACAGACGAGTGTGCATGACAAGAGTTATGAATGTCAAAGAGGCAAGTGAGGTGTGTAAGAATAAGCCTAAATGGCACTCTGTTGTTCGTGCCTACCCCGCAAGGGAACTGGCGTGAAGTTATGTATGTATGTATGTATGTTTATTATACATATGCCATCATTAATGTGCCCTAAATCTACAGAAGTGAGAATCGACGTCACAAATAATAAACTAAGATTTAAAAAAAGGATTTCGATCCTGGATATCATGTAGTCGCAGAGCGCTAGCCAAGACAAGTAAAACGAGCCCAAACACGACGGGTCTATCTTGTTTAGTACAGGAGTTCCTATGGCCACCTTCCGACTCCATCATCAGATCAGCTCCATGGTACCATATTATAGCATTGTCACGCGATATATATATGCGTGCAAAATTTCAGCTCAATCGGAAACCGGGAAGTTGGTCAAAGTTAACTTGCAAGATTCCACCCGAACTTACATACATACATACATAGGTACATCCATTGCAAGTTAAATAAAAGCTTGTAAAAAGATAACAACACCCCTCCAACCCCACCACTTTTTAAACAATGAGTTGGACAAAATCTGGTGGACGAAAAAAAATACATACATACATAACTTCACGCCAGTTCCCTTGCGGGGTAGGCACGAACAACAAAGTGCCATTTAGGCTTATTCTTACACACCTCACTTGCTTCTTTGACATTCATAACTCTTGTCATCCACGCTCGACTGTTCTTAAGGCTCCTGACATCACCCTCCGCTAGTACACGATCAATTTGATCATGGAAGGTGTGTCGTGGCCTTCAACGACTTCTGCATCCATCCACTTTTGCATTGTATATCTGTTTAGTCATTCTTTCCACATGCCCGAACCACCGGAGTATTGCTTTCCTTACCTTCACCCCGACACTCTCTTTCAGACCAACTAACTCTCTCCATGATTGTAATAAACTTCTTTAAATTATTATTAAATAGCGGAATAACCACTTTTCATCACAGTTGGGCCGTAAGCCTATCATAGTAACGAGTTTGTAAAAACCAACAACGGCACGTGTCTCCTACGACGTTTTTCAACACATTTGCAAGTAAACAGTGTAATAGGTAAGGAAACAAACATAAGACGGCCTCGCTAGTTGAGCGGGCTACAGCAATAAAAATAAATGAATAGGGGTCGAATTTTAGACAAAATTAGTTTTCGTTTATGTCGACCCCTGGGAAACCGATTTCCGGCATCAGTGGCAAGGTTCCACGTTCTCCTTCGAGACCAGCAGCACCTCTGGTATCGCTTATGTCCATAGACGACGGTAACCACTTTTCATCACAGTTGGGCCGTAAGCCTGTCTGCTGTGCTACAGCAATAAAAAAAATGAATAGGGGTCGAATTTTAGACAAAATTAGTTTTCGAAACCGATTTCGACCCCCAGGGGGTCGATATCGACCACTTTAGGAATCCCTGATTTAAATGATATAAACGTAAATTCGTAACCAGATGCAAACGAAATCACGGTCAGGGCTAGTCTTGACTAAATTAATCCGATAATAATGACGTCAATATACCTAATTAGTACACAGTTGCAAAAACCAGTTTGAAAACAAGTTTTAATATAGACAAAATATTCCTAAAGCTCTTGAGTTTCTGATGCACCTATGGACTATGTACCCAATTTTACAATGCTAATTAAAATAAATCAATAAAAAAATCAAGAATCCGACTGCAAAAAAGACAATTTATCCCTCCCTCCTTATCAATGCCGTAAATAGGTCGGTGCCACCGGTGCCCAGGCACAGATCGCAGACTCTGGGGTGCGCAAGAATGGCCAGACCAGGCAGGTCTATGATTTTTTCGGTTTGCTCCTGATAAGTTCCCGCTGCGCCCCTAGTGCTCGATTCCAACACATACGTACCTACATGCCAGTATCATCAAAAACATTATTTTGGTCTAATTCTTTAAACAAACAGATTTTTCTTCCAAAATATTAGATAATTGGTCCACCAACACCAAGGTCCTTGTGCGTTATATTTTCACCCTGAATATAATAAAGTAGGCCTATAGCATATAGCATTGCTCTAGCTAGGATACCTAATAGGCTGGGGAAAAAGTCTTTTCGCATATAGTATGTATGAACTTGTAATAACATCTCTTTGGCTATACCATTTGTATCTGGCTGGTTTTGGTATGATTAAAAAGTTTTAATATTAAAGAAGACAATTCCAAATTCAAATTAGGAAAATGTGTGATTTTCATTTGTTTTTCTTATTGTTAAAATGAGTGAATCTAATGAAGAAATTCGATTCGATTTTCACCTGTTTTGGTCTCTGCAGAATTCCTTAGGCAGTGTCAGGTTAACATCACGAGAGGACTGCCAAAACCAAAGCCCCAAAATTATTATAGTAATGAGATCACGTCCCTACCTACAAGATGGCAAAAAATTATCCAATAAAATGGCACCTACATACTTTAGTCAAATGTAAATAAACTTTATAAAAAAACCTTTTGAATTTTTATATAAAATGCGAAGAAACTTTTTCCCCAACCTAATATAATATCTAAAAGAAACAAGGGCGCAGTTATAGAAGCTCGCGTAGAGCGCATAGAAGGCTATTTACGGCGCTGCTCCCTATCCTTAATTATGCTGACGCCAGCTATCTACATTTAACCCAATAAACTTGAGCATCTCCAAAACTTCTGTATAAGGTTCATATTTGGCCTACTGAAATATGACCACGTCTCTGAATTTCGTAAACAAAACTCAAGTGGTTCCCAATCTTTGTTCGCCGGAATCCTCATATTCTTTGCCTTCTGTACAGTATCTTATTTTTCCCGAATACTCCTCATTATCTTAAAGAACGCTTTGACTTTATTCAGTGCTCCCATACGGCCTTCCACTCAACTGAAACTAAACACCCCTGCGCAGCCAGGAAACGTAGCCAGCCTTCTGGGCACCTTACCCATAGAAGACGGTGATCTTGGCTCAGTATTCTACTTATAGTCTTGAGAGACTATGAGTAGAATACAATACAAATAAGTTAAGGTCCCCTGCGCATAGTTCAAATTCTTTTACCGTCAAGGCTATAAAACTTTGAGCACGCGCTGCCAATTGCTATCCAACAAGCAAAATCGCTAGCAATATTTAAAACATTGATCAGAAAATATTACCTGTCCTTGTAATATGATGATATTTAAATGTACTGTAAAGAGTTACGCAGGACTCGAATTAAAATGCCTTTGGAAATACTATAGAGTTTATTAAAACTGTACAAACACGTATAATAACGTCTGCGGAGTGACGCTCGCGGACCGCGTTCGTAATACCGAAGTAAGAAAGAGAGTTGGTCTGAAAGAGAGGGTCGGGGTGAAGGTAAGGAAAGGAATGCTCCGGTGGTTAAACAGACATACAATGCAAAAATGGATGGATGCAGAAGTCGTGGAAGGCCACGGACACACCTTCCATGATCAAATTGATCGTGTATTGCAGAAGGTGATATCAGGAGCCTTAAGAACAGACGAGCGTGCATGATAAGACCTATGAATGTCAAAGAAGCAAGTGAGGTGTGTAAGAATCAGCCTGAATGGCGCTCTGTTGTTCGGGCCTACCCCGCAAAGGAACTGGCGTGAAGTTATGTATGTATGTATGTCAACACGTATAAAACAGGTACAAATATAACTGACTAAAAACAATATACACTGCACGATTCAATAACACGCGCAAAGTCCGTCACTATATCACTTGTCGAATCTACGTCTTGCTCGTATCGTAATCCTCGCTCGACTGCCGATCTCCCCTTTTAGGCATCCCTTTGTACTCAGCTTACAATGTGTCACGATCGGGTAAACAATGATTTCCACGAATCACACCTGCGCCTCTGTCGACGCTATTCCCAGAAAACATGATTCTGCACACCTGCAGGATTATGTTTGCGAACGGCCTTAAACAAGTATAATAACAATAGGCTCCAAATGAGGAGGGTAATAAAACCCTGCTATAACCTTCGAGACAGTGGTGATCGTGAGGTCCAAATCCAACAAGATCGATCTGTACAAGAGCATCCCTCATGCGGTCGTGGCGATTTCGTGGCACACGGGTAAATGTATTTACTACACAGCCGTGTACAAAGAGGACGCTACCGTCACCTTCATCCTTAAAGCGGAGAAAGCCATAGCCGATGAAATCAGGGATTATAATATAAAAATGGCGATACGCATGAGAGACAAGACGGTGGTCCAACGCCTAATGGAGAGCCAATAATCCCCCTCCTAAACCATCCATCATCATCAACACCAACTGAAAATTTTTCATGTCACAACAGTTAAACAATAAATCATGACACCACACAAAGTCACAAACACATAACTAACAATAAAACTTATACACATATTCAAACCAACGCGCACTACCAACACATTGCATTACACGCACACTCCACAAACAAACCGAGACACACAAAGAGCCTAAAAATTAATAATCCAGGCACAGAAAAGAAAAAAACAACACATATGGCACTAGATAGGACAATATATATATAAGTATAGATATAAGGCCAACACTGCACATGCACTTCCTCACAACACCAGCATGTAACAGATACACTCTACATTAGTATTAAAATTAATATAATAAGTTATTCTTAAGGTACACCACAACATAAAAATCACTAAATTAATGTCACACACAGTAACAAAAACAAACAATAAGCGTGTATGGACTCTAAAAATTTTCATAGAAATTAAGTAGTAAAAAAAGGTACGGAACTCGAGTCCGTAGAGATGTTAATAATAATAATTAAAAAAAAACTAAAAACTTTGGCTAAGTTGTAACAGTATGTACGTATATACTTATCTGTATATACTACATTTATATATCTATTATCAGAATGTAAGAAATTATACTATGTATACCACCATCATCATTATAATCTCAATTCATTCCTGGGGTTGTCTGGAAGAGATCGCTTTTTAGCGATAAGACCGCCCTTTGAGCATAATGAGACGTAGTTTTAGTCTGTAAGTTCTTTTTTTGTATTGGTAAACAATAAAGAGTTATTGATTTCAAAGTACCGAAACAAGATGGTTAATTGAAAATCAAATTAAAACAAACTACTTCGGTTTAACAAATTATAGTTAAGTTTAGTAGCCCTAATAGTGAGACAAATGAGTGTATAATAATATAAGTCCAACATTACAATTGTTTTTATGTGGTTTATTTTGTTAAAGATAGTAAAAAGCACTATTTGAAATGTTAATATGACGTCGCGTCGGTAGCGGCGGCCATGAGCGTGTAGATGCCACTGGCCCATTACTGAATTAATTAATTAGTAATTTATACAAGTAGGTACTTGGTTAAAATATTACCCCCTAATTCATAATACTTATATGAAGTTTATATACTCGTTAAAAAATATTTCATACATACATACATACATACATAACTTCACGCCAGTTCCCTTGCGGGGTAGGCACGAACAACAGAGCGCCATTTAGGCTTATTCTTACACACCTCACTTGCTTCTTTGACATTCATAACTCTTGTCATGCAAGCTCGTCTGTTCTTAAGGCTCCTGACATCACCTTCTGCTAGTACACGATCAATTTGATCATGGAAGGTGTGTCGTGGCCTTCCACGACTTCTGCATCCATCCACTTTTGCATTGTATATCTGTTTAGTCATATAGTCAAAATATTTCATAATAATAATAATAATTTAATTATTGGGCATCACGTCAGAAGTAGCTTCGGTGACCCTGCAGCCCACCTCTCTACACCCTTTAGCCACTCACCCATGTTGCCCCTGTCTTCTATGGCATTTTTTGGGGCCCATAGAGGGAGTGGCGGGTCACCGTCTGTCAATTTTTCCCTGAACATTGCGACGGGCAGACGCCATAGTCCCCATATTGCCAGATAGTTCCACTAGCATTTCACCCCAATAGCCCGGTACTTTTTGTCCTCATTTCCCACAATAGTCCTACACTGGCCGGTGCTTGTCCTTGGGTGCATTACTATATGGTGTGGATAGGGATAATCGCCGGTCAGTGTCACGTCACATTTAGATTAAATTTGTCAAGGGGGTTTTACGTGTTGACCTTCCCATGGCCCCATGGCAAGCCCTCCAAAAGTCCGGGCCATTTTTATGGCCCGTGGTCTTGAAAGACATACAGGATTCATTTATTTCAGAAAATTGAATATTTCCATATTAGACAATTTTGGAGCAAGTGAGTGAGTTTGTATATCTTGGATGTGCTTTTAGCAGGGATGGAAGGTACACCGCTGATATAGAAAGAAGAGTGAATTTGGGGAATAGTGTGAATGGAGCGTTAGGTAAACTTCTAGGCGCTAAGAACCTCAGCCAGAAGGCCCAGCTCGCCGTACACAACGCGGTGCTGGTACCTACGCTCACGTATGGAAGCAAGAGTTGGGTGTGGAAGAAAGAGCATGAAAGTAGAGTAAACGCGGTCGAGATGCGAGCACTGCGCAAAATCTGCGAAGTGACGCTCGCGGACCGCGTTCGTAATACCGAAGTAAGAAAGAGAGTTGGTCTTAAAGAAAGTGTCGGGGTGAAGGTAAGGAAAGGAATGCTCCGGTGGTTCGGGCATGTGGAAAGAATGACTAAACAGATATACAATGCAAAAGTGGATGGATGCTGAAGTCGTGGAAGGCCACGACACACCTTCCATGATCAAATTGATCGTGTAACAGACGAGCGTGCATGACTAGAGTTATGAATGTCAAAGAAGCAAGTGAGGTGTGTAAGAATAAGCCTAAATGGCGCTCTGTTGTTCGTGCCTACCCCGCAAGGGAACTGGCGTGAAGTTATGTATGTATGTATGTATGTAATAAATAATGATATTATTGTTGTAATAAAGACAAATATTAATACTGAGTTATAACTGTGTGTGTGAACTCAGTATAATAATTGTACTGAATTCAATAAATTTATAAATATTTATAAGATAAAATTCATATACAACACATAAACATATAATAAATTTAGTGATATTATACACAACATATTAATCGATAGATAAGTAAATAAATAAAAAAACAGCCTTAAAGCAATACCAGAATTATAAAATGCTGCTGTCGTGTCTTTGGCCCGCCTGTGATTTTTGGTGGTCAACAAGAAACTTCTTGAGTTTCAAACCCTTGAACTGACTGCAGATTTCTTATTGGTGGGGGAGTTGTTCCAACATTTTGAAGCATTTAAGACTACAGAAATCTTTCCTTTAATTGAGGAGATAAAATCTCACCTTCTCCGCTAGTTTGGTCATTTAGAACGGATCGAGGAGTGAAGAAAACATACTTGGGGCGACCAGTCAGTCGGCGACCGATTGGTCGTCCCAAGTATCGCTGGAAGGACAGAGTGGAAGCTGACCTGTCGCACTACATACCCACAACTGGCAAGACACTGCGCAGGACAGGGGAAAGTTGCGTGCTCTCTTTAACCGACTTCAAAAAAAGGAGTAGGTTCTCAATTCGTCGGGATCTTTTTTTATTTATGTATGTTCACCGATTACTCCAAGATTTATGATCCGATTTGTTTTTTGTTCGACGCGGAATAGCTGCCATTTGGTCCCCTAAAAATTTAACATAGTTTGGCCCAGTAATTTTCATTTTATGAACATTTTTTACGAAAAAATTTTCATTCCGTTCCATATGTACACCGATTACGCTGAGATTTATGATCCGATTTACGTGATTCTTGTTTAGTTTGATGCGGAATAGTTGCCATTTGGTCCCCTAAAAATTTAACATAGTTTGGCCCAGTAGTTTTCATTTTACGAACATTTTTTTGTTCCCGTTTCTTGGGACCTATATTTTTTAAGGAGCGCGGCACCTTTTGTAGGTCTACCCATACATAGCTAGACACTAAAAAGTAACAAAAAAATAAAAAAACCGACTTCAAAAACTAAAAAGTATAAAATAACTTATTTCTAAAGCTATTATTATTAATATATATTATCTAAAACATCTTGAAGTCGGTGCAAAGTAAAACATAAAAATTACTATATTTTGAAAATTACTAAGCACCGACTTTAAGATGTTTTAGATAATATATATTAATAATAATAGCTTTAGAAATAAGTTATTTTATACTTTTTAGTTGTTTTCGGAGACCAAGACTCACTTTGGGTCGCCGAGCCACCGGAGTTAGTTACTTATACAAATATCTTAACTTTTACGTGATAATATGTAAAACACTAAACATGTTCGTAAATGCATCTGCGAAGGTTTTCCGCTTTCTGTATTGACAGATTTTGGCACGTACGTGGACTTCTGTTTTAAGCTTGCCAATTATGTAGCAATAAATTATTCCACGCTTGGAGTGACGCTCGCGGACCGCGTTCGTAATACCGAAGTAAGAAAGAGAGTTGGTCTGAAAGAGAGTGTCGGGGTGAAGGTAAGGAAAGGAATGCTCCGGTGGTTCGGGCATGTGGAAAGAATGCATGATGAAAGAATGACTAAACAGATATACAATGCAAAAGTGGATGGATGCAGAAGTCGTGGAAGGCCACGACACACCTTCCATGATCAAATTGATCGTGTACTGGCGGAGGGTGATGTCAGGAGCCTTAAGAACAGACGAGCGTGCATGACAAGAGTTGTGAATGTCAAAGAGGCAGGTGAGGTGTGTAAGAATAAGCCCAAATGGCACTCTGTTGTTCGTGCCTACCCCGCAAGGGAACTGGCGTGAAGTTATGTATGTATGTAAATTATTCCATGCGTGACGTAACACCATGTTTTACGACAGATGGCGCTGAAAATCAATTTGGAAAAAATTGGGATAGTGTTAGCACTGGATTGACGAGACGACACGAGACCTGCACCTTGCAAAATATCGCAATTACACATACAAAGAAGATAAGGAAAATTTTACTGTAATCTGTTGTATGGTTTCGGAGCTTATTTGAGTATTATAATTACTAGGTTTTGCGCGCAGCTTCTCTCGCGTTAAAACAACGTATGTCATGAAGTGAGCATTTTATAATTCTTAAAATATCTATTTATTTTATTTTATTGTAGGAGTTCAGCAGACAGGCAGACGGCCCACTGGATGGAAAGCAGTTACCATCGCCTATGGACATTTGCAACACCAAAGATGCTACAAATGCGCTGCTGCTCTCTTAAGTGAGTCTGGAACCTGGTCACTAATGCCGGAACACAACTCAAAGTTGTTATGGCGGCATGCTTTAGACCAGGGGTAGTAGCCATCCACTCGGGCAAATGCCCTACCACCTGGCTGGGGTTGTTTAGTCGCCTCTTACGACAGGCCGCCCCAACGCAGGAAATTGTATTCCTTCTCCGTTCCTGCACGGATATCTACCTTAATTGTTAATTCGAAGTACCTAATCATAAATACCGGTAACGCCATCTAGCGAAGATAGAACTCTAACCATGAGAGCGACGCATTAAAACTGTTGCCGTCATTTTCGTTGCCGTGGTATATGTTAGTGAATTGAAACAGTGGCGCCATCTTTTCGGGTTTCGGGTAGTGTCAGTACTGGATTAAGCATGCGATGCATACAGTCAAATACTGATAGATATTGCGGGCACAGCTAGTCTACGATGTTTGAGTGGTTGCCTAGTTCACTGGAATACAAAGGTTCCGGGTTTGAATCCTGGTATGATAGATAGATAGATAGATAGATAACACTTAATATTTTCTTAAGTTTTCGCGACTTGTATACATAATAAAACTACGTTTTAACTACGTTTAAAGTAAATTAGATTAGGCTCCCATAGAGTAAATAATAACCATAAACAAAATTAAAATTAAATAATTAAAATTAATAAGTTGGCGGTAGGCTAAATACACTAAACTTTAACAATACTCGTTGACACTTCACATCTTTGTCTTCCGTGATCACGGCCACTGAAAAGTGGCCGAAACGTCGGAAAAACCAAAATCAAATAAAATTACCGCGCTTAAAACCGTTAAAACGTAGTTTTATTATAGATAACACTTTATTGTACACCATTAAGAAAAACTTACGAACTAGTATTAGTCTAGTTGGGTACAAAGGGCGGTCTTATCGCTAAAAAGCGATCTCTTCCAGACAACCCGTGGCAAGAATATTGCTGATTAGGAGTGGCGACGGTGGTATACATAATTATTGTACGATTACTTACATTTTAATAATAGATATATAACTATACTATATATACAAATATACACATAAGCACATCCAAGATATACGATCACAACGCGGTGCTGATATCTACGCTCACGTATGGAAGCGAGAGTTGGGTATGGAAGAGAGAGCATGAAAGTAGAGTAAACGCGGTCGAGATGCGAGCA
Organism: Dendrolimus kikuchii; assembly: GCA_019925095.2. Taxonomy (NCBI): domain Eukaryota; kingdom Metazoa; phylum Arthropoda; class Insecta; order Lepidoptera; family Lasiocampidae; genus Dendrolimus; species Dendrolimus kikuchii. The sequence goes on along the minus strand of CM034388.1, from coordinate 589,720 downwards.
CTGCGCAAAATCTGTGGAGTGACGCTCGCGGACCGCGTTCGTAATACCGAAGTCAGAAAGAGAGTTGCTCTGAAAGAGAGTGTCGGGGTGAAGGTAAGGAAAGGAATGCTCCGGTGGTTCGGGCATGTGGAAAGAATGCACGATGAAAGAATGACTAAACAGATATACAATGCGAAAGTGGATGGATGCAGAAGTCGTGGAAGGCCTCGACACACCTTCCATGATCAAATTGATCGTGTACTAGCGGAGGGTGATGTCAGGAGCCTTCAGAACAGACGAGTGTGCATTACAAGAGTTATGAATGTCAAAGAAGCAAGTGAGGTGTGTAAGAATGGGCCTAAATGGCGCTCTGTTGATCGTGCCTACCCCGCAAGAGAACTGGCGTGAAGTTATGTATGTATGTATGTATGTACACATAAGTTGGTATGGTAAAAATATATGTAAACAATCTGTCCGTTATTTGGTATGGTCTGGGTGTCAGGTCTGGTGTTTTATATCATCCATAATACATGCACAATTTATTTAATTAGGGGATGTCATCTCGAATATTTTTATAAAATACTAGCTATACCCGGCAGACGTTGTCCTCCCGCCTTTAAAAAAACTTCAACGGACAAGTGGCAAAACGAATCGCAACAAAGTTTTAACTTGAAGTTTTACGGGCAGTTTGTTAATGTACTTGTCCAATTTGAAAACCTGCCCGAAAAACTTCAAGTTAAAATTTTGTGGCGTTTTCCGCTTGTCCGTTGAAGTTTCACTTCTACTATGTGTCCCAGCACACATTTCGATTGTCTATTGCATGGGGCCCTTCATATACAATAAGCTTCCGAAATCTCTTAGAGAACTGCCATGTACACTATTTAAGAAAAAAATAAATTTACTATTGACCGCTAAATGCTATTACAATATAAACATGTTTATGGACGATGAAACACTATAAACTGACATAAATATATTTTTGACATGCTTTAATAGTAGACATTTTATTATTTAGATTATTTATAGATTATTATTATATTGTATGTTATTTTTTATTGATTGATATAGTAGATATTGATTTTATTGATTATTATTATTAATTTTTAATTTTAATTGTATTGATACATTCTTTGTAAAAATAAGTTTACAAATCAATATTGTAATTTTAATTTTGCACGCCCAATTATGGGCCGAATGCATTGATACTGTAAAAACCGTAACATCTTTGTACATGCATTACGCAATAAATATATTCTCTGTTTGTCAGTTTGTACCGGCTAATCTCCAAAACGACTGGACCGATTAAAATGAAATTTTGCATGGTGGTAGCTTATATCCCTTGTCAACATATAGGATACTTTTGATCCCGAAAAATTAGAGTTCCCGTGGGATAGTTAAAAAAAACTTCAATTACTTAAACAGCTTTGAAGGAGTAATAAATACTACGCGGGCATCAGCTAGTTACAAATAAACAGACATTAACCATCTAACTCCATAATAATCACTATGGTATGCATACTACAAACTACATAATACCAAAATTAATTAATCAATCGCCCACTACACTAAGGGATTCTTTCAATTCCAAAAATATAAAAAAGAAACTAAAAAACTATTATCTAGAAAAATTGCAATGACAGCCTGTTGCAGCGTTCTTAACTGTGTATATGTTATTTGCATATACGATGTAATTAGGTATATGTGTATATAACTATTGACCAATACCAAGCGTATGGAGAGCTTTAAGAATTGCATTTGCCTCCATACCTACTTTGTGTAATGCAATCACAGCGATTCGGTTCTCTTTATCGCGCCACTCCATTTTAATATCGCAAAATGTTGTACAATGTTTTAGCGCCAAAATGAGAAAACACAATGAACAACCATATAAAAATGACATATTCCAAATTCAAATGTAACATTTTGTTTCTTTTTAATTGTAACAGTATTTATGGCTATACTAAGTATATGTGCTTATACATGTATATGTGTGTAGGTGTACATATGTGAGTATATATATATATATATATATATATATATATATATATATATATATATATATATATATATATATATATACCAGCTGTCCCGACAGACGTTGTTCTGCCCTGAAGAAATGAAATTTAGTACCCGATTCCAGCGCCACCTACCGGTTCCAAATGTAAGCCATCCTATCTTTCAAGTCGGATCAAACTGCACACGGTGTGCAAATTTTGATTAAAATCGTTCAAGTAATTTAGGAGTCCATCGCGGACAAACAACGTGACACATAATTTATATATATTAAGATATATATATCTTAATGCTCCGGTGGTTCGGGCATGTGGAAAGAATGCATGATGAAAGAATGACTAAACAGATATACAATGCAAAAGTGGATGGATGCAGAAGTCGTGGAAGGCCACGACACACCTTCCATGATCAAATTGATCGTGTACTAGCAGAAGGTGATGTCAGGAGCCTTAAGAACAGACGAGTGTGCATGACAAGAGTTATGAATGTCAAAGAGGCAAGTGAGGTGTGTAAGAATAAGTCTAAATGGCGCTCTGTTGTTCGTGCCTACCCCGCAAGGGTACTGGCGTGAAGTTATGTATGTATATATATATATATATATATGTATGTGTGTGTGTATATATATGTACATATGCGTCACTATAGATACGATGGAGAACACGGTAGAATGTATAATTTCAAATCTTGTACTAGTTATTCGTAAGATACATACACCTCAACACAAAAATCAATAAATTAATGTCACACACAAGAACCGAAATAACTAACAAGCGTGTTAAATTCAAAGAATTAAATCTAGAAATTAAGTTGTAACAAAAGGGTGCGGAACAGTCCGTAGAGTTGTTAATAATAATAAAAAAAACTTGTGTTTATTAGAATAAGTTTTCATGTAAATACGAGGGTGTGTTGCATCAGACGCAAACCTCATAGGTTTGAGTGGTAAAATTATTATTATAGATAAATAATAATATGAGGGGCAAATGTCTACTCGTGCTGCCTCCATCAGGTCCCGTTCGAAGGAGTAGACCCAAGAAATAATGGCTAGACGTCCTAAGGGATGACATGCGTAGCAGAGATCTCCCAAATAGGGATGCCGAAGGCCACGCGTAGTGTAAAATAAAAATAAATGAAAACGGACCCCAGACTTCGAGGCGGACGATCCGAACACAACCGGAATTTAACCCTAGGCTGATGAAGATAAAATAAATTTAAAAAAAAATTAAAAATACTTACCAATTAAAATATTTAAATCACGCTACACTCTACACTAATTTTAATTGTTCAATGATATTTTTTTTTATTAATTAATTGCCACTTTATTAGATGACGTTCGATGATCACGGTAAGCTAAGTAAGACTGCGACATGTGTACCAATAATCAAGTAATGCCTTGAATAAAGATGGCCGATAATAAGGCAGGGCAGCTATCACGTTGGTTCCGTTTATATTAATTATTTATACGATTTTTTTTATATCAGCCCATAAATGTCCCACTGCTGGGCTCGGGCCTCACATTATAGGGGGAACGGATATACACGCCACGCTTGTCCAAGGCTTGGCAGGTTTGACACATCGGTTATCTCGATGTGCAGGTTGCATCTCATTGTTTTTGTAGTTGTCAGTTTGTGCTGATTCGTGATTTTTAATACTTGATTAAAAATATTACAATGGATGATGGCGTGCGCAATGAATTGCATAAGAAACAAGAAGCGAAATAAACATGGCCGCAGAGCATCTCGCGCGCAGCAAGCTTCACACCGCTCTCTATAAACGCGTGCTTTCGCACGCATCCCTCATTTTACCACAAAGCCATTATTACAATTATAAACTTTTAAAGCTAAATCTTTAAACAATAAAAAATATAATTTAATCGCTCAGAGTTTTCCTTGACCGTTGCTAGCTCGTGGTAATTGTAACAATATGCACTTTAGATCAGAAAACTGACTATGTGGTGCATGCGTTACGGCCAGGATCGAACCCGCGCCCTTTGAGTTTGGGACGCGTGCACTAGCCATTACGCTACCACGACTTTTTTTATACGCATTTAATACAAAATATGCTGATATGCCATAGACTAAGTTATATATCTATACTAGCTATGCCCGCGACGTCGTCCGCGTGGAATTTGCTTTCAAAACCCTCCGATTTTGAAACATTCTTCATTGGTGCTCCGCTCCTATTGGTCTTAGCGTGATGATATATAAGCCTATAGCCTTCCTCGATAAATGGGCTATCCAACACTGAAAGAATTTTTCAAATCGGACCAGCGGTTGTTGAGTTAGCGCGTTTAAACAAACAAACAAACAAACTCTTCAGCTTTATAATATTAGTATAGATATTAATACGTGGAGCAAAAACACAGCAAAAACTTTGTAGTCCTTTTTACAAAAAAAGGCGCGGACGGAGGAGTATGAAATTTCGCACACTTATCTATACTAATATTATAAAGCTGAAGAGTTTGTTTGTTCAAACGCGCTAATCTCAGGAACCGCTGGTCTGATTTGAAAAATTCTTTCAGTTTTGAATAGTACATTTATCGAGGAAGGCTATAGGCTATATTATATTTTCAAAAAAATTAGGAATCCGTACTAAAAGTCCAATAATGTAAGCCAAGGTGTAAAAAAATGACTCGAAAAAATCCTTACACGGCGTGCGCTGCGAAAACTATTGATTATAGAACAAAACAATGTACTACCACTTTGCAGAACATATAATTGTCTACAAAAAATATCGCGTAACTATATGTCTAACTATTGTAGTTATCTCACAATAAGTGTTTTCTTTTATTTTTCAAATAATTAAAATGCCGTCGCTCCAAAAACTCTTTATTTTGTACCTTGGTATTAATCCTTGTCAAAATAAATTACTCCATATTCAAGACGAATTCAATACCTTTCTAGAACTTTTTGAATTATTCAATTCGGACGTTTCATTCAAAAGATATCGCGATATTTAAAATGTAAATATTAGTGTTGTAGCCAAATATACTAATATATTGTTTGATTGAACGCGCTAATCTCAGGAACTACTGGTCTGATTTGAAAAATTCTTTCAGTATTGGATAGCCCATTTATCGAGGAAGGCTATAGGCTATATATCATCACGCTAAGACCAGTAGGAGCGGAGCACCAATGAAGAATGTTTCAAAATCGGAGGGTTTTAAAAGCAAATTCCACGCGGACGACGTCGCGAGCACAGCTAGTATCAGATATACTGCACGTAGATCACAGTGAACTTGAGGGGGGTGCCCCCGTACAGGATGGAGGAACGAGATGGCACGCACCTCCGTCTCAAAGGAAGATCTTCCAGCGAGGCCATCGTTGTTCCTCGCAGGCCTAGGCCCGTCTGTTACAGTTGAAAATTTGTATATATTCTTTGTATTTTTCGGGAAACGTTTGTGACTTCAATTATTGTACAGCGTCATCTATTGGCTTGTAAGTGTTCCACTACACACTAATCTTTTTGCACTTCTCAAGGTCACAAAAGTAACCACTCTTACTTTAATCCCATTATGAAAATGGCAAGATATTATAATGAGTTGATAAGTGACGACACTGATCTTGATATTGTTACGTGCGAGCGGGGGTATGCACTTGGGATTGGAAGGAAACACCAGTTCTTTTAAGTAACGCCTTTATTGACTTACACAGCCGCATGTAATACCTCTCCGCAGGGTTGCCCCTATACGCACGACTAACGATGCACTGTGTTAGACACAGCTACACTCCTCCTTCACTTAACTGTCCACTAAACTTGTAACTAAATTCACAACTTAACTCGTCACTGTCTCCTATTTTTTTTTTTTTTTTTCCTTCTTTAGCCCGGGCGAACTAGATATGCCCGAGTCTATTACTATCTATATTCTCTCTATTTATATATATATATATATATATATATATATACGATCACTGGTTGGATTATTGGTTGGGATTGGATGATATTGGTTTGGGTTGGTTGGTGTTGGATTATATTATTTACTTACATATACTAAATATATGTATTTTAATACTATTATATATATATACTAGCCATATATACTTGAGCGACCGCGTTGCCTCTCCCAAGCCAAAACCCCCAACTCGATTTGTGTTTGAGCTGGTTGTTTTGGCCCGGGGAGATGATCAGCCACTCATATATATACTTTCCTATTTCTAGCTATTGTTATAATATACTACTTACACGTACTTATATATCTGTTTATATATTTGGGATATTGGGTTGTGGAGAATCTTTTATTTCTTCATTGCTTTATATGACTTATTACTAATACATTTTTGCTTACTCAACTATTACAAAGCCAGTTTGGATTTACGTATTATGTATCTATGTTAGAATTTTGATGCCAATTTATCCATTTATATGTGTTTATATATATTTATATAACAGTTTTGATGCCTTATTATTCTTATATATTTTAATGTTTATTTTTATAGATAGTATGACATATGTTTAGTTTATTTTTCTCATACATGGGTTTAATTCGTTAGTAATACACAGGGTTTCCTATTCTTTCCAGCTCCTGTGTCCTGTTATTATATTAATACATTTATTTATATACATGCGGGCTTACATATTACCAGACGCTGGTGAACTATATATGTAACAATATATTCCCAATGTCTTATATTATGCTTATTTTATTACTGCTTTACACTATTTTGCTTAATCTAATTTATCGCTCTATATATATTGTTTATTACCTTACTCTTTTTATTTTTACAGGTCACATTTGCGTCCGGGTACCTGAGGATGATCGCGTCGCCGAGACTCCTACTGGCTCGGCTCACTTCGTGAGGAAATATATTAGGTGAGTATCTGTTGTCACTGTCTCCTATTAAACTTCTCTTCCAACTCTTCCGTATCGCACTTGTCGCTTCGCTGTCTTGAACTGAACTAAACTCTAAACCGCCCGGTAGGGCGCGCCTTATGCTGCTGCAGAAAATTCTTCCGGGTATATCCCGGAAGAATTTTCTGGAACCCATAATTTCGATCTTCTTTTCGTTATTATTTTATTTGCTATCCATCCCTTTCTATACATCTATCTATCTCTGTCTTTTCCTTCCCGAACCTTCTAACCTAGAACTTTCGTTCATCATCCATCTCTTTCTAACATCTATCTGTCTTTGTCTTTTCTTTCCAGAATTTTCTACCTTTTTTCAAAAGTTCCTAAACCAATTAGTTTGTTCCACCATCATTCGCCACACTATCCCCTCGCCACGATGTATTTGAAAACAGCTTCTCTAAACTATTAAAAAATATTCTTAAATAATGTTTTACAGTTAATAATACAATAGATTTAATTAGATAGTAGCGTACATGTTCGAAATTTAGCCAGGTGGTAGAATATTTGCTCGACTGGATGGCTACCACCCCTGGTCTAAAGTATGTCGCCATAACAACCTTGAGTTGTGTTCCGGCATTAGTGACTAGATTCCAGTCTCCTTTAAGAGAGCAGCAGCGTATTTGTAGCACCTTTGGTGTTGCAAATGTCCATAGGCGATGGTAACCGCTTTCCATCGAGTGGGACGTCTGCCTGTCTGCTGAACTCCAGCAATAAAAAATAAAAAAATAGCTCGTTTAATTATCACTATTTACTTGTATTTTTGCCAACTAAATAAAAGATTTATAATTTTGAAATAAAGCTCGTAACACAGCTGTGGCAGAACAAAGTCTATAATATAGAACTGTCATGTAGGTAGGATAAAATTTTCAATGTATGAGAATCAATCGACTTTATGCCGATTTCAAAACGTGTAACGCCATCTAGTTAATTTTCACCACAACTAATCAGTAGCATGTATTCAAATTTATACATTTGAGATATAAATCAGATTATGTGATTGAACAGTATATATGTGCGTATGTGTTGTATATATATTATATACACATAAGTGATTACATCTGTTTAGATTTAGGTGTTTTCTGTATACACCTGTTTTGAATTGCAATCCAGATTTTTGTTAGTAATTTAATCTTTTAATTTCTACGGTTGTAATTTGTTTAGTGCATTAATAAATTAATATTTATTGGTTACAATATTATGACGAGTGCGGGACTCGAATTAAAAATGCCGTTGGAATTACTATAGAATTTATTAGAACTATACAAACACGTATAACACAGGTACAAATATAACTGGACACAACCAGTACAAACTGCACGATTCAATAACACGCGCAAACTCCGTCACTATACAGCTTATCGAATGTACACGTCTTGCTTGTATCGTAATCGTCGATTGACTGCCTCTCTCTCCATTGAGACATTGCTTTATAATGCACCGATGCCATATGTCTACCTGGCAAGCGTCGGCGCAATTCCCAGAAAACATAATCTGCACACCTGCGTAATTATGCCTGCGAACGGCCATAAACGAGTACAATACACAATAGGCTATTGTCAGGCAGGTAAATATAGATATGCAGGTGGCCCAACTTGTATGAATATGTAAATATGTAAATTCTACAATCCTGGACTAATGCTTTCAAATAAATTTCAATATACATGTCAGATAAATTACTACAAGTTAGGGGTGGCCCGACGTACATGCAACTGAGGATTGAAACATTTTTTTCATTTCTCATATTCTGAAAGTACGCTTGGAGTTGCCTACAGGGATGAAAACAGCGCTTTTCGTCTCTGGCAAACGACTTTCCCTGCTATTAACATTTTTCAAAACTCTTCGCAACTTTTTTTACAGCCTGTTAAATCGCGGCATAAATTCTAATGAAAAAATATCAACAATTTTGTAAGATCATTTCATACTTTTATCCGTGCAGGAACGGAGAAAGAATACAATTTCCTGAGTTGGGGCGGCCTGTCGTAAGAGGCGACTAAACAACCCACAGCCAGGTGGTAGGGCATTTGCCCGACTGGATGGCTACCACCCCTGGTCTAGAGCATGCCGCCATGACAAAAACCTCCTGCAAATAAAAAAAAAAAAAATATATATATATATATATATATATATACATATTACAGGAGTTCAGCAGACAGGCAGACAGTCCACTGGATGGAAAGCGGTTACCATCGCCTATGGACATTTGTAATACCAAAGGTGCTACAAATGCGCTGCTGCTCTCTTAAGTGAGTCTGGAACCTGGTCACTGATGCCGGAACACAACTCAAAGTTGTTATGGCGACATACTTTAGACCAGGGGTGGTAGCCATCCAGTCGGGCAAATATTTAAACAATATTCTATAAACTCATCTATTTTATATTTCGACATTAACTCAGGCATATTCTTGTAATTTAGCTCAGTTATTAATCTGCGCTCTATATCATACCGCTTCCGGGAATATGCAGGCCACCAGAACAGGATGTGTGGCACATCCTCAACCATATCGTCGTCGCAGATGCACGAGGGACGAGGGCTCAGGTACCCCGAGAATCCCCCGTGCCCTGTAAACAATTGGGTATGCAGGCCGGTGACGCCGACCTGCCTAACAATCTTGTGGGCCCGCGTGACATTTTTTTTTTTATTGCAGGAGTTCAGCAGACAGGCAGACGGCCCACTTAGTGGAAAGCGGTTACCATCGCCTATGGACATTTGCAACACCAAAGGTGCTACAAATGCGCTGCTGCTCTCTTAAAGGAGACTGGAACCTGGTCACTAATGCCGGAACACAATACAAGATTGTTATGGCGGCATACTCTAGACCAGGGGTGGTCGCCATCCAGTCGAGCAAATACTCTACCTGGCTGTGGGTTGTTTAGTCGCCTCTTACGACAGGCCGCCGGGCCGCAGGAAATTGTATTCTTTCTCCGTTCCTGCACGGATAGACATCCGGGAAAAAGAGTTTCGTAACGGACCCAGTTGAATCTTGGCAGCTTGATGTGGCTGCCTCCTCCGTGGACACATTATGCCCTAAATTTGTCGAAAATACCTTTCATACATTTTTGGCTCTCAGGAACTGCGCCTAGACCATTGGCTGTTAGTGTTGCTAACAGCACGATCAACCAGGTCGAAAATACAATGTTTCTCGGTTTCCGGGTAGACAGCTGGCTACAGTGGACAAACCAGATTGACGGGCTCCGCTCTAAACTAGGAAGAGCGTGTTATGCATTAAATAGGGTTGCACGTCGCTCGGGCATGTTATTTCGCTACTGACAGGGAGAGAAGTCCTGCAGCGCGTGCCAATGCGACTTCTCGAGGTCGCCGGCCTTCAGCTGGCACCCGGAGAGGCAGGTACGCGCATTACTTCCCTCCCTGAGTTAGGTTCCGTTTACCGCGTGGGGCCTTTAGCTTGCTAGGAGAGCAAAGGACCTTCTACCCCCGCACAACGAAGTGGGGTGTGTTCTCCCAGGGCACACTCCAGGCACTTTATTGCGCTGAATCGGCTGGGCGTAACTATGTTCTAAATCTCAGCCTTTCCAACACATACAAAGCGCAGGGTCGTCAGGGAGGAGGGGGTTTTTAGTGGGTATTGGGGTTGCTCGCTCGTGTAGCAACGCTCGGAGTCTTCCACACTATTCTGCGACGTCGATCGCGGACGGAGCGCTGCCAAGAGCATACTATTGCTGCAGAGTTATCGCCCCCGACCGACGCGTGTCGTTCCCCTAGCATCGACCCAGTTTGTGCGTAAATCGGTAAAGCATTATTATTAATAACTAAAAATATGATAGATTTAAAGAAGCTATTAATAAGCCTCCACAGATAATAATAAAAATCAGAAGAGAAAAAAAAATGAAAATTATACAAAGAAACAATAATAAAAATGTGCATAGATATAAGGTACTTATAACTATAAAATACATACATAAATTCACGCCAGTTCCCTTGCGGGGTAGGCACGAACAACAGAGAGCCATTTAGGCTTATTCTTACACACCTCACTCGCTACTTTGACATTCATAGCTCTTGTCATGCAAGCTCGTCTGTTCTTAAGGCTCCTGACATCACCCTCCGCTAGTACACGATCAATTTGATCATGGAAGGTGTTTCGTGGCCTTCCACGACTTCTGCATCCATCCACTTTTGCATTGTTTATCTGTTTAGTCATTCTTTCATCATGCATTCTTTCAACTCTCTTTCTTACTTCGGTATTACGAACGCGGTCCGCGAGCGTCACTCCGCAGATTTTGCGCAGTGCTCGCATCTCGACCGCGTTTACTCTACTTTCATGCTCTCTCTTCCATACCCAACTCTCGCTTCCATACGTGAGCGTAGGTACCAGCACCGCGTTGTGTATGGCGAGCTGGGCCTTCTGGCTGAGGTTCTTAGCGCCTAGAAGTTTACCTAACGCTCCATTCACACTATTCCCCAAATTCACTCTTCTTTCTATATCAGCGGTGTACCTTCCATCCCTGCTAAAAGCACATCCAAAATATACAAACTATAAAATGATGTTACAAAATGGTTAACACTTTTTGTATTACAAGTTATGCCGCGATTGAACAGTGGCTGTAAAAAGAATTAGGACATGAGTCTATGGTTCGCAAAGTTTTCAAATTTTTAGTCACCGGTGAAAATCGTTTCCCAGGGACAAAAAGTACTTTCAGAATATGAGAAATTAAAAAAGCTTTGATTAATGCCCGTTTTATCTATTGTAACAAAAACAAAACTGTTGTCAACAACCGCATAACAGTTAAACTCAGTCGGCATTTTACAAATACTAAGCGTTTTATGCTTGCTGACAAACGGACACGTCTGTTTCTTATTAGGCGAACAAGAAATAGTCACGTATTTCATCCAAAGTGGCCTAAGACGTGACAAGAGCTCGGATGAGCAGCTTAATGGACTAAAAACGGGTCTATTCGCAGAATGGCTCTTTATTACTGCAGGACAGCAGACTGACAACAGCTCACCTGATGTAAAGAGGCTACCGTCGCTTATAGACATTTGCGACATCAGCTCGAAAGTCAATAAAATTTTAGAAACGACGAACAGAGATTTCTTTAAAACTACAATAATATAATAACGCCGTGTGTGTACATTGACGGCCTCTGTAGTTGAGCGGGCTAAGCCTTTGCCGGCCTACCTCACTGCAACGCAGTTGTCCGGGTTCAATTCCTGGTATAGTAAATTTCGGAAACGTATTTTCTCCGTTATTTACTATGGTCTGGGTGTCTGGGATCGGCCCCAGAGTAGTCCGTTGTATATTACCCATAACACAAGCGTAACTTGCTTAATTTGGGGGTATACAATGTGTGTGTTTGTCTGCCGATTATTTATTTATTGAAAAAATAAAAAAAACTACTGGAATAGACTATAGACTTTTTTTTTAAAGAGGGTGAAATGCATTTCGCACAATACCGGGTCCTTTGCTAGGGATTAGACCATAGTCGATTATGGAGGCATTCCCAAGGGGGCAATCCAAACACTAATCGACCGGCTTGTGTGGAGACTCGAGTGCTCAATACTCCACTAAAACCACCCTCCTCCCATGTGCCCCGCGCTTATGGCAGGAAGAGCGTGAGACTTAGAACGTAGTTACGCCCACGCTGATCCTAGCGCATCAGTGCTTGAGAATGCCCCGGGAGAGGCAAACTCACTTCGTCAACAGGGGTGAAGACTCCTCTGCTCCCTAGATGCTAGAGGGCCCCTGCAGCGGTATTTTCAAGGAGGGAAGTCATGCGCATATCTGCGCCTCCGGGACCCCGACTGACGTCGGTTTACGCTGATCGACAGCAAATTCTTACGACTTAATTTTGAAGTCAAGCATGGACGAAGTCGCGGGCATATCCTAGTTTTAAATAAAATTATAGAGTGGCACACTATCCTACCTACCCTATCATTGAGGCGGGCCTCCAGTGGTATAGCCATATTTTTCTATAACGTAATAACCCTTTTTGTAAAAACTACGTTTACGAATATTACTCTAGCGGTAATCCCACCGCGATCTGGAGCTTCCCTCCATCAAAAACTACATTACGTCGCTCTCGCGTAAGTATTTCGATCTCGCGCCGCACCATCGAAATCCGCTCGTCGTGTCCGCGTCCGATTATAAGCCTCGTCGAAAGGCTCTTGTGCGACGGCCGCGTAACGTCCTGACGGACAGAGTCGACGTTATTACGAAACGGCTGGCCCGGATCAGTCCGCCCACGGTTAGAACAGTAGGCTGGCAGGCACCGACAGACAGACACAGACGGCGGCGTCTCAGACGCCGCCAATCAAGATCTCTCCACGTCCCCGCGAGGGACGCTAGGAGACATAGCTCCCCCCACAGGATAGACTAGGCGTGTTGCTGGGAAGTTTCTTTCGCCGTTTCTTCTCTCCCAGCCATAACACGTTGCGAAACGGCAGTAAGATAGCGTAGGCCGCCGCGAACCACCGATCCCGGCCCGCCGTGATCCTTCCCCTCGGGCTTTATATTACCCGTCGCCCGTTCTCAATTAGTGTTTTGTGTCGCCCTATGGTGGGCAGCATGGTGGCAGCAGGCACTCGCCCCAAAGACCCCGGTAAAGTTGTAAGGTCTTCGGTCCAACAACATAAAGTCAAGTCCATTTAAAAAAAAAAATCTAGCGATAATCGAACTTAGTAAATTAGACGAGGTTACACTTAGCTAACTAGACCGTAAAGGCAGTGAAGTCAAATTGATATTTTAACTTCCTTACTTAATAAAGGAAATAGTTTTTGTCGTAAACGTTATACAAGTTTTTATCCGTGCAGGAACGGAGAAAGAATACAATTTCCTGCGGCCGGACAGCCTGTCGTAAGACGCGACAAAATAACCCACAGCCAGGTTGTAGGGCATTTGCCCGACTGGATGGCTACCACCCCTGGTCTGAAGTATGTCGCCATAACAACCTTGAATTGTGTTCCGGCATTAGTTACCAATTTCTAGTCTCCCTTAAGAGAGCAGCAGCGCATTTGTAGTAACTTTGGTGTTGCAAATGCCGATAAGTGGGCCGTCTGCCTGTCTGCTGATCTCCTGCAATAAAAAAAACACAAATACCTAATATTGAATTTCTTGTGATAATATGGAAGAATGGTAAGTACGGTATGGAAACCTGACAACAATTTTTCCACGTGATAAACTCCCCAAAAGGTCAATAGCCAAGTTGAGTACATTTAAAAAGCAAATGGCTTCCTTTTACGTAGTATTTCCTGCCTTTCTGACCTTAAGGTGAAGCACACAATAAAGTTCAACCGTCATGCATAACACAACGAAATAAATTACAGTAATTTAAATTGTTATTTGAAGTCAGCCTCACTGGTCACGTGGACAAAGAGTTTGCTCACTAAATTCACTGCTCGTAGGTCCCGAACAGAACATTTACTTAACCTACCGTTTTTAATTATCATCTAAAATTTAAATATTTGTCTGTAATTTCAAAATTAATACTAACATTTTATAATTAACATACATACATACATACATAACTTCACGCCAGTTCCCTTGTGGGGTAGGCACGAACAACAGAGCGCCATTCAGGCTTATTCTTACACACCTCACTTGCTTCTTTGACATTCATAGCTCTTGTCATGCACGCTCGTCTGTTCTTAATGCTCCTGACATCGCCTTCTGCTAGTACACGATCAATTTGATCATGGAAGGTGTGTCGTGGCCTTCCACGACTTCTGCATCCATCCACTTTTGCATTGTATATCTGTTTAGTCATTCTTTCATCATGCATCCCTTTCCTTACCTTCACCCCGACACTCTCTTTCAAACCAACTCTCTTTCTTACTTGGGTATTACGAACCTTCACCCCGACACTCTCTTTCAAACCAACTCTCTTTCTTACTTGGGTATTACGAACGCGGTCCGCGAGTGTCACTCCGCAGATTTTGCGCAGTGCTCGCATCTCGACCGCGTTTACTCTACTTTCATGCTCTCTCTTCCATACCCAACTCTCGCTTCCATACTTGAGCGTAGGTACCAGCACCGCGTCGTGTTTGTCGAGCTGGGCCTTCTGGCTGAGGTTCTTAGCGCCTAGAAGTTTAGCTAACACTCCATTCACACTATTCCCCAAATTCACTCTTCTTTCTATATCAGCGGTGTACCTTCCATCCCTGCTAAAAGCACATCCAAGATATACATACTCATTCACTTGCTCCAGCATAACATCATCGACCATTACCCTGCATTCGTTCTGGTTTCTTCTTTTTCAAACACCATAACCTTTGTTAGAATTTTTCTTGTCTCAGAAAATTTACTTCAACTAAGCTCCGATGGCTCTAGAACTTTTTAACGACTTTTTCATTATTAAAACAGGAATCTATATATTAATACGTGAAGCAAAAACTTTGTACCCCTTTTTGCGAAAATTGCGCGGACGGACGAGTATGAAATTTCGCACAGTTATAGTTTATATAGAGGAGTGCCGAATGCTAATATTTTTTAAAAATTATGCATAAAAAATACATTAAATCAATAAAAAAACATTACACACACTACCATGTATTTGACACACACACGCATATATACTCTTTTGTTTATTGTTCAAGTCAAATTAACAGCCTGACGAAAATATAGCCTTTGACAACAGAACCTCAATAATGTTCAAACTTATAATTTAAATTAATTATGGTCGAATTTCGACCACTGGGCGACCACTGTTTATCTTAATTCTTCATTTTTTTGATATCTTGCTGGGTTCAAAAGATATTAATATAAAGCCCAAGTGGACAACCTGGAGGATTGCAGGCAAGCCAAGCTGGCAATGCCTCGAGTAAACCTGCGTTTCTCCAGGAATATCTTAAAGCTCAGTCGGTCCCGGCTGAGACTAGTTATTAGTGCAGCCACTGGACATGGCAATTTTAACAGACATCTTTTCAATATAGGTGTCACCGACAGCCCCCTGTGCAGAGCATGCTTGGAGGAAGGAGAAACAACGGCCCATGTCCTGCTTGAATGTGGAGAGGTGGCCCAATACAGGGCGAAGTATCTGGACGTCCCAGGTAGCCTCCGAGAAGTCTTCAGCAACGTCAAGAAGCTGGAGGACTTCCTCGAGGAGCTGGGCTGAATGGAGTAAACCCTCATTCACCCTCGCATGCAAAATAGGCGCTTTGTCATCATGATTGTAATGGCGACATACGTTAGACCAGGGGTGGTAGCCATCCAGTCGGGCAAATGACCTACCACCTGACTGTGGGTTGTTAAGTCGCCTATTACGACAGGTCGCCCCAACGCAGGAAATTGTATTCTTTCTCCGTTCCTGCACGGATAAGGTTACACAGTTCAAGCAAATTGAATCAATAATGACCGTAACGACGACATTGAATGATTAGTTATTATGTTTAGATAAATCACTTCAATGTGCAAAGTATATCATTACAAATTTAATATAGTTTATATAAAATGTATAAAGTTTAAGTCGTGGTAGCCTAATGGATAGCGCAAGTGTCCCAAACTCAAAGGGCGTGGGTTCGATGCTGACCGGAACGCATGCACCACTTACGCAGTTTTCTGACCTAATGTACATATTGTTACAATTACCACGTGCTAATAACAGTGAAAGAAAACATCGTGATGCCACCTGCATATCGAGATAACCGATGTGTCAAACCTGCCAAGTCGCCTTGGACAAGCGTGGCGGGTATACTGTCCGTTCCCCTATAGCGGGAGGCCCGAGCCCAGCAGTTGGATATTTATGAGCTGTTATATTATATAACGTTTAAGATAATTTTCTATTTATAATGTACTAGCGGCCCGGCAGACGTTGTCCTGCTCTGACAAAATAAAAATCTAAGACCCGATCCCAGCGCCACCTACCGGTTCCAACAGTGGATTTAAACCATCCGGGAACCCACTCAAACACACAAAAACACGAAAATCGCTCCAGGTGATTAGGAGGATTCTAGAACCCGATCTCAGCGCCACCTACCGGTTCCGACGAGATAAAAAGTATCCTATGTCGGTCTCCTGGTTCTAAGCTACCCCTCCACGAATTTTCAGCCAAATCGGTACAGCCGTTCTTGAGTTACACTGGAATTGGGCGCTAACAACTGCAACACAGTATTATGCTACAGGAGTTGTTTGCATATTGTTTTTTGTACACTTATGTATAAATTCTTTAACTTTGGTTGCTTCAATCGAATTGAAGCAACAGAAGTGAACCGTGTAATATCAACTTAAGTGAGTACAGACTATTTGAACTAATAGATCGATCTGGCTTGTGTCATTAGACAACTATGTTATTTTATTCCACGGATTTGCTTATTAATAGTAAATAAACACAATTTCTATTTCGTATTTTGTAATAGGAAAACTTGTTATTGACGATTTTGCGGCTTTCACAGATTATCATTATAAAAACAATACAACTACATTTAAAGTTTAAATGATTTTGCACCTAATCTTAAAGATTTTAGAGCTCAAACTTACTTAAAAACTTAGCAACATTGTTATCAATTTTCATTAGTTTTCTAGGAAACTCATCAACACAGACAACAAACGTCGTCTTCATTTTTAGCAAAGTGAGTTTTATTACGTAGAGTATACGGTTGAAATTCGTATGTCAATGCTTACTAGTCGGAGTGTCAATGCGGTATGAAATCTCATAGAAGAGATCATAAGTCAATGTACAATGGCGTGGAAGAAACTATCGTCTAGTAAAAAAACCTAATTCGGAAAAGCTCTAAATACTGCATGACTAGATGGCAACACAGGTCATTATTCTGTCACTCTTCTTACGGCGCGTTCCATTAGTAGCTCACAACGCCCAAAATGCTCCGTTAGATACACAACGCGACCGCGGTCGTTGTGGTCGTGGCGAAAACGTCACTAATGACGTCACGATTTTCGATCAAACAACGACCCATGTCAAGAGGTAGGTCGAATATCCGTTTCACTTGGGTTTACGATTGCAACGCCGGCTAGCAAGTGGAACGGGAAAAAATCACTGTCATGAACGTGGTCGTTGTGAGTCTCTAATGGAACGTAGCCTTAGTGGTTATAGACAGAGTGAATTTATCAGATATAGTGGTATTTGCCGACACTAGCGCCATTCTGGCCAACTTTTGAACTATTACTTTTATATCATGCCCGTTCCGTCGAGGGACTATTGAAAGTTCCAATAAGTTGTGGTTACCATAGACAAAGAATACTATACTTAATAATAATGTATATATATATAAATCAATTGCCGTTCGTTAGTCTCGCTAAAACTCGAGAACGGCTGAACTAATTTGGCTAATTTTGGTTTTGAATTATTTGTGAAAGATCAGGGAAAGTTTAAAAGGTAAGTAAATATGAAAAAAAATTCTTGGAGCATTTTTTTTTAATATTGTAAAAACAACAATTTCGCTTTCCCTTAGAAAGTATTCCTACTTGTCAAACATTTGATGTTCGTCCCGTCGTTTAGAAATTAATTAAATTTAAAAGTCGTTCCGAAATCAAATTAAATTTTAAAGTAAATTTATTTTTTTAATTTTTTTGGTTTTGCATGTCAAACGTTTGATGTTCGTCCCGTCGTTCAGAAATCAACGTTTTTTATTTATTGATTCTGAGGCGGTACGAAGTTTGCCGGGTCAGCTAGTAATATAATAAAACTACGTTCTAACAGTTTTAAGCGCGGTATTTTATTTTATTTTTACTATTTAACGTTTTGGCCACTTTTAGCCGTGATCACGGAAGACAAAGATGTCATGTCTTGACATATTCGATGACACATGAAGCTAACTTCACAGTGTCTATAAGCATTCATTAAGAAACGAAGCATAGCTTTTTTTGGCGGGAACTGAAAGCAGATGTTGTGCTGTGCAGTTTTATTTTCTAAAAATGTGTAAAATCACTCTAAAATGAACAATAGTTGTAGGATATTGATAGTTTTTGAATAGTAATTATGTGTTTTGTGAGAAATGTGAACTGTATAGTCAAATGTGGCCTTTTGAGTTGTCACAAGAACTCCGTTGAATGGCACTAGCTGATAACCTACAGTTCAGCTGTACTACACATAGGTTTAAGAGAATGAAGAAACTATATTGTAAACTAAGATCTGGCTTAAAGGCCTAGCTGCCAAGCCATAAACCTAAATAAATAATAATAAAATAAACGAAGCATAAGGGGGAAGTACGCCAAGTTATTTACCCTCTAGCTACAGTGGCGACCTCAACTTATGTCTTTTCACGGACATTTTCACAACGTGGAGATTGTATTCCTTGTGTTTCTATATTCTGTGCTTTAATTTTAAAACAATAATTAATATATGGTGCGAACTATAAGATCGTTAGTCAAATGACATTGCTTGTACTTATGCAACATATAGAAGTGAAAGTTAAGCCATTGGTACACAGACAAGCGTCAGTTTCGCGCTAAAACTGAAAGGGAAACGACCATTTTGCTTATTTTTTTTTCAAATCGAAGTTAAGGTGTTCTCCTATGGTGCCATATTGAAAAATGTGTTTTAAATAAGCTATTATTTTATTGAAGAAAATATTTAAAATGTTTAAAGCAATGGATGCGATTGTGACATCATTGCTTTTGTGCTCTTTCCTACTTTCATTTGGTGAGTTTAATTAAGGAAGTTGATATACAGACTGCTTTTAATTTTTATGTACAAGGTTTTTTTTTGAAAGAATCATATGTTTTATGTGACTTTACTCGTGTAATTTTGGAAAATTACTTTCCGTAATTTATTGTTGTCTGTCTGTGGTCACATAAAACAAGAGTAACTTGCTTGGCTTAGATATATAAAATATGTGCCTACCGATTCTATGTATAATTTGTAATTATATCGAGGAGGGTTGAAAGACTATTTGTTTCAAGCGACATTTTTTTTTATTGCATGAGTTCAGCAGACGGGCAGACGGCCCACTTGATGGAAAGCTGTTACCATCGCCTATGGAGATTTGGAACACCAAAGGTGCTACAAATGCGCTGCTGCTCTCCATTTTAAGAGACAACTAACATAATGGTTTTTTTTACCCCTTATGTTTCAATTTTAGGAAATATAGGATCCAATTTTCCTTAATTGGAAAGTAGGTTCCTACATATATAAATATTTTCAGGTGGTAGAGATGGTGGAGGTGGTGGTGGTATCAAAACTTCATTATCCCACTGTGATTGATATATTTATAGTGTCGTTAACAAAATTAAAGCCTTATATACTACATTTATATTGACGGCCTCTGTGGTTGAGCGGGCTAAGGCTTTGCCGGCGTACCTCACTGCACTGCAGAGGTTCCGGGTTCGATTCCTAGTATAGTAAATTTCGGAAACGTATTGTCTCCGTTATTTACTATGGTCTGGGTGTCTGGGATCGGCCCCAGAGTAGTCCGTTGTATATTACCCATAACACAAGCGTAACTTGCTTAATTTGGGGATATACAATGTGTGTGTTTGTCTGCCGATTATTATATTATTATTTAGGCTATGTGCAAATGCTTAATTATTTTGCGCTGGCTCTTCTTACAATTAACAGTACAAATGCTTACATACTACATCACTAATAGTAAATAGTTATTTAATTATGCGTACATACATACATACATAACTTCACGCCAGTTTTTTTTTATTTTTTATTGCAGGAGTTCAGCAGACAGGCAGACGGCCCACTTGATGGAAAGCGGTTACCATCGCCTATGGACATTTGCAACACCAAAGGTGCTACGAAAGCGCTGCTGCTCTCTTAATGGAGACTGGAACCTGGTCACTAATGCCGGAACACAACATAAGGTTGTTATGGCGGCATACTCTAGACCAGGGGTGGTCGCCATCCAGTCGAGCAAATACCCTACCACCTGGCTGTGGGTTGTTTAGTCGCCTCTTACGACAGGCCGCCTGGCCGCAGGAAGTTGTATTCTTTCTCCGTTCCTGCACGGATAAAAAGTTCCCTTGCGGGGTAGGCACGAACAACAGAGCGCCATTTATGTCCATTCTTACACACCTCACTTGCTTCTTTGACATTCATAACTCTTGTCGTGCACACTCGTCTGTTCTTAAGGCTCCTGACATCACCCTCCGCTAGTACACGATCAATTTGATCATGGAAGGTGTGTCGTGGCCTTCCACGACTTCTGCATCCATCCACTTTTGCATTGTATATCTGTTTAGTCATTCTTTCATCATGCATTCTTTCCACATGCCCGAACCACCGGAGCATTCCTTTCCTTACCTTCACCCCGACACTCTCTTTCAGACCAACTCTCTTTCTTACTTCGGTATTACGAACGCGGTCCGCGAGCGTCACTCCGCAGATTTTGCGCAGTGCTCGCATCTCAACCGCGTTTACTCTACTTTCATGCTCTGTCTTCCATACCCAACTCTCGCTTCCATACGTGAGCGTAGGTACCATCACCGGGTTGTGTATGGCGAGCTGGGCCTTCTGGCTGAGGTTCTTAGCGCCTAGAAGTTTACCTAACGCTCCGTTCAAACTATTCCCCAAATTCACTCTTCTTTCTATATCAGCGGTGTACCTTCCATCCTTCCTTTAATTATGCGTAAAGGGTCTTTTAAAATTCTATATTTTTCTCCTGAAATATTTTAAAATGTCGTTTGAAACAAATAGCCTTCACTCCTCGATATGATACTTACTAGCTGCGCCCCGCGGTCTCACCCGCATGGTGATGGAGAATCGTTATATTTTGGATAATTCACACTATATCTTAAACTAGCTGTGCCCGCGACGTCGTCCGCGTGAAATTTGTTTTCAAAATCCCCCGATTTTGAAACAGTCTTCATTGGTGCGCCGCTTCTATTGGTCTTAGCGTGATGCTATATAGCCTATAGCCTTCGTCAATAAATGGGCTATCTAACACTAAAATAATTTTTCAAATCAGAATAGTAGTTCCTGAGATTAGCGTGTTCAAACAAACAAACTCTTCAGCTTTATATATTAGTATAAGATTATATAACATAAATTATAGCCTGCGTTACTCTGATATGTAAGTTATATTGTTGTAAAATGTAAAGATTCATCAAAATCCATTCAGTAGTTTTTGCGTGAAAGAGTAACAAACATACATACAGCCATACATTCTTACAAACTTTCGCGTTTATAATCGTAGGATTATAATACTTATTAACGTTTTGTGCCGTTATTCATCTTCTTTGCTGTTTAATGTTAACAATGACGAAATACCCACAGCCAGGTGGTAGGGTATTTGCCCGACTGGATGGCTACCACCCCTGGTCTAGAGTATGCCGCCATAACAACCTTGAGTTGTGTTCCGGCATTAGTGACCAGGTTCCAGTCTGCCTTAAGAGAGCAGCAGCGCATCTGTAATACTTGGTGTTGCAAATGTCCATAGGCGATGGTAACCGCTTTCCATCAAGTGGGCCGTCTGCCTGTCTGTTGAACTCATGCTATAAATAATAAATAATAATATATACAAAAATGGCGTTGTTTAATTACAAATTTAATAAAAGAAACTGTCATAATATTACATACATAACTTCACGCCAGTTCCCTTGCGGGGTAGGCACGAACAACAGAGTGCCATTTAGGCTTATTCTTACACACCTCACTTGCCTCTTTGACATTCATAACTCTTGTCATGCACACTCGTCTGTTCTTAAGGCTCCTGACATCACCTTCTGCTAGTTCGGTATTATGAACGCGGTCCGCGAGCGTCACTCCGCAGATTTTGCGCAGTGCTCGCATCTCGACCGCGTTTACTCTACTTTCATGCTCTCTCTTCCATACCCAACTCTCGCATCCATACGTGAGCGTAGGTACCAGCACCGCGTTGTGTACGGCGAGCTGGGCCTTCTGGCTGAGGTTCTTAGCGCCTAGAAGTTTACCTAACGCTCCATTCACACTATTCCCCAAATTCACTCTTCTTTCTATATCAGCGGTGTACCTTCCATCCCTGCTAAAAGCACATCCAAGATATACAAACTCATTCACTTGCTCCAGCATAACATCATCGACCATTATCCTTGCATTCGTTCTGGTTTCTTCTCTTTCAAACACCATAACCTTTGTTTTCTTCGCATTCAAATGTAAGCCTCTCGCCTGACAGTCATCTTTCATCATTGTGATTAGTGTTTGCAGTTCTGATGGCGATTCGGCTAAAAGCACAGCATCATCCGCATAAAGCAAGGTGCTTACAACTAGATCACTCATCCGCACCCCAACATCCATCAATCTTATTCTCTGGAGACAATCGTCCAGATATAGGATGAACAGCAAAGCCGACAGCACGCAGCCCTGGCGGACGCCAATATTGACGTCAAACCAGGGCGACAGGCTGCCTTCCACCCGCACGCATGCCATACAGCCCGGCCCATAGCCAGCTGCTTCTCTACGATATTGCGGAGAGAGAAAACTTGATCCATACATCCCCTTCCATTTCTGAAACCACCTTGTGCATCCCACAGTAATCCATCGGATACAACTCTCATTCTCTTTTCAATAATCTTCGCATACACTTTAGATGCTGTGCTGATCAAACTGATGGCCCTGTAGCTGGCGCACTCCATACGTGACCCCTTGCCTTTATACAAAGGCACGATGACAGCGCGCCTCCAGTCCTTGGGAACCTTTCCCGTCCTCCAGCACAAGTTGCATAAGGACAGGAAAGCGTCCCGGACGCAGGTTCCACCAGATTTGATCATCTCAGCAGACACACTATCGATTCCTACTGCCTTTCCATTTTTCAGACTTCTTTTCGACCATTCGATCTCTTCCAAAGTGATCTCGGATGCTGACTCCTCGGAGTCGGTCACAGACTCAGTCGTGGTGCCAGCATCCGGGATATTATCATACATTTCTCTAAAATATTCACTCCATCGCGCTAATACCTCTTGTGGGTTAGCAAGAACGTCCCCTGCTTTAGATTTTATTCTTTCCATTCTGGAAGCTGACGAACAACCCCGAGACTTCTTAACCTCTCTCCAAAAGAGTTTGGTATTCGCCTCGAAGTTCTCCGTCAGCTTCTCTTCTTCTTTCAATTTTATTCTTTCACGCTTCTCTTTCACTAAAGCTTTGGTTTCATTCTTGCAGAGGCGATAAATTTCTTTCTTCATCTCTTTCATACTGTCATTCTGTTGCAAGGAAGCAACATAATCCAGCCAGGCTTTTCTCTTTCTCTCTACGCTGGATTTAACATCCGCGTCCCACCATTCATCACCTTTCGTTGTTATGTGCCTCTTCGCGCATCCACATGCTTCTTTTGCGCTTTCCACTATACTTTCTTTCATACTACCCCAGTCATTATCCACATCTAAGTCGGAGAAGTCCGCTTTTGCAAGCCTTTCTTCGACTAGGCGCGCATACATACTCCTTACACTAACATCTTCCAATTTTTCACACTTTATTCTTTCAAGCTCCCCGAAATTGGTACGCACTCGCCAGTGTCTCCACTTCTTGAAAAGGCCCACAAACCGGCTTATCATCAGGTAGTGGTCCGTTTCAAGAGTGGGGCCTCTGTAGGCTCTTGTATCCATTATTCTGTTTCGGAGGCGACTATCAATTAAAATCAGATCAATCATACTTTTCTGATCATTCATTCTCCATGTATACGTGTGAATATCCTTATGATGGAATAGGGTGTTCGACACAAGCAAGTTTCTTTCCATGCATACGTCTATGATTGGCCTACCAGCATCGTTCACTCTCTTGTCACCATAGGGTCCAAGGACAGCCTCAAGGCCGTCTCGTTTGGTCCCCACCCAGCCATTAAGATCACCACACATAATTAGTCTCTCGTTCCCTTCAGCCAGATCCAGAATTTCTCTCACAGACTCCCAAAACTTCTCGAGTTCTTGGGGATCCGCTGAGCTGACGGGAGCATAAGCTGCGATCAGAAAAACTCGCGTGATCCCCAGTTTTAGGCGGACCCAGAGAAGTCTCGGGTTCACCAGACAATAAGCTTTTACTCCAGACACAAAGCGGGATGAGAGTAAGACGCCTACCCCCCCACTCGCACGCTCGTCCAGGTCCACGCCGGACCACAGAGCAAGCATGCCACCGGGGAGGTCATCGACGTCGCACCCCTTCCGCTTTGTCTCTGTCAGACATAAGGCATCCAGGCTTCTCTCATTCATTATATCAATCATTTCGTCCATCTTATCTTTCATCCCACCTCTCACATTCCACGTGCCTATACGGCACTCTGCTCCTCTCGACCCGCCAGGTTTGGCGCTGCGTGAAGGGTGGCGGCCCCCTTCGCCGCATGCGCGAGAATTCACACCGACGGGGGCGCATCGGTGAGCGTCGCCTGCGGGGGACGCCCTATCGTGCACTGCACGCCGGTGACTTCTGGTCAGAATTGTGGCCCTCTGGGCCAGCGGGGATCGCGACGAGCACGCTTCTGACATGACCCCCTAAATAAAACATAGTAATATTATATATATATATATATATACATACATATATATATATATATATATATATATATATATATATATATATATATATATACACACACACACACGCACACACATATATATCGTCTATTAAAAGGAATACATATTATTAATTCAATAAATAGCATAAAGATACGTACAATAATGACAACACAAATTATACTTTGAAATAGTAATTCTTCCTGATGTCAGAAAAGCTAAATACTTTGCCATATTTAAAAAATCACTTAGGAATCATTATGTAAGTCTTACGCAATAATGTGTGTGCTAGTTTACAATAGACTGTAATCTGCTGTCCGTGTATGCATAATAATTACAGATAATTTAAGAATTTCCTTTGAGTCAGGTTGCCTGGAAGAGATCGCTTGTAGCGATAAGGCCGCCTTTTGTTTTACCAAGTAACTATTGTCTTGTTGTACATTTTTTTATTGTAATTTTTGTTTTGGTGAACAATAAAGTGTTGTCTATGTCTAGATAGTATTTCCTGACCATGTTCTTAAATGTAATTAGAGATTTAGCTTGTCTGACAGCAACAGGCAATGTGTTCCAAAGTTGGACAGCCTTAACCGTGAAAGAATTATTGAAGAACGTTGTATTATGAATAGGAGTAATAAGTCTATGTTGACTGGAAGGGCGTGAGTTGTGAGAGCAAGAAATAAATTCGAAGCGTTCTTTAAGGTACTGTGGAGTATTAGGGATGAATAAAATACTATAAAGCAATGAAAGAATGTGAGTATTCCGGCGAAAACGAATTGGCAACCACTTGAGTTTTTTACGAAATTCAGAAACGTGGTCATACTTGCGTAACCCAAGTATCAACCTTATAGAGATGTAATGATGTGTGAAGGATGATATGGTGATTTGTGACATATGTTAGAATTAAGGAGTATGGCAGGAAAAGACATTGTGCCGACCCCAAATAATTGGGAGACGGTCAAAGAAAGGAGAGAGAAAGAGAGTTTTCGTACCATGTTACCCTTCACTGGGATTCTGTTCTTAGAACAATATGCATATTAGGCCCAAAATTCAAACTCAAGTAATTAGAATGAGACATACATATAAAACTTCACGCCAGTTCCCTTGCGGGGTAGGCACGGACAACAGAGCGCCATTCAGGCTTATTCTTACACACTTCACTCGCTTCTTTGACATTCATAACTCTTGTCATGCACGCTCGTCTGTTCTTAAGGCTCCTGACATCACCTACTGCTAGTACACGATCAATTTGATCATGAAAGGTGAGTCGTAGCCTTCCACGACTTATTTAATACAAAACCATAATCACTCACTTGAGGACCATAAGCCGCGACAAGGGTAGAACCTTGGAGGGATAATTCGCGACCTGTGTGTGGGATTAGTCAGATCGGGGGTGGCAACAGCATGCCCAGTCTGAACTGGTGCCATGCTGTTGCCACACCCCAGTTAGGGATACCCACTAAAACCCCTGGGTGTTCCGTCCTTCGCCTTATTTTTTTTATTGCAGGAGTGCAGCAGACAGGCAGACGGTCTACTTTATAGAAGGCGGTTACCATCGCCTATAGACATTTACAACACCAAAGGTGGTACAAATGCGCTGCTGCTCTCTTAAGGGTCACTGGAACCTGGTCACTAATGCTGGAACACAACTCAAGGTTGTTATGGCGACATACTTTAGACCAGGGGTGGTAGTCATCCAGTCGGGCAAATGCCCTACTACCTGGCTGTGGATTGTTAAGTCGCCTCTTACGACAGGCCGCCCGGCCGCAGGAAATTGGATTCTTTCTCCGTTCCTGCACGGATAAGATGCAAAGCTACGAGTATATGACCTAGCCTCTTCGCAGCCCTGACAGGCGTGGGCCCCCCTCACGAGGCCTCTTCCATTGCCGGAGGACTCATCCCCCGGCATTGTCATGCTCTCTTTGGAGTGGGGCGGTCTGTAACGCGCCCCACGGGAGGAGAGATCTCATCTCGATGCATATTGTTATCCGTACAGGAACGGAGAAAGAATACAAATTCCTGCGTTGGGGCGGCCTGTCGTAAGAGGCGACTAAACAACCCACAGCCAGGTGGTAGGGCGTTTACCCGCCTGAATGGCTACCACCCCTAGTCTAAAGTATGTCGCCATAACAACCTTGAGTTGTGTTCCGGCATTAATGACCAGGTTCCAGTCTCCCTTTAAGTATGCATGATAATTCAATGAGTAACAAATAAATTCAGCTAAACATTTAATCATTTATCAAATGTGTCGCCATTATTTACAATTAAAATTTACATTCCCACTAGTTGTGCTCGCGACGTCGTCCGCGTGGAATTTGTTTTCAAAACATTCTTCATTGGTACTCCGCTCCTATTGGCCTTAGCGTGATGATATATAGCCTATAGCCTTCCTCGATAAATGGGCTATCTAACACTGAAAGAAATTTTCAAATCAGACCAGTAGTTCCTGAGATTAGCGCGTTCAATCAAACAATATTAGTATATTTGGCTACAACACTAATACTTACATTTTAAATATCGCGATATCTTTTGAATGAAACGTCCGAATTAAATAATTCAAAAAGTTCTAGAAAGGTATTGAATTCGTCTTGAATATGGAGTAATTTATTTTGATAAGGATTAATACCAAGGTACAAAATAAAGAGTTTTTGAAGCGACGGCATTTTAATTATTT
The DNA here is from genome assembly GCA_019925095.2 of Dendrolimus kikuchii. Lineage (NCBI taxonomy): Eukaryota > Metazoa > Arthropoda > Insecta > Lepidoptera > Lasiocampidae > Dendrolimus > Dendrolimus kikuchii. The sequence continues at coordinate 561,879 of CM034388.1, read as the reverse complement.
AAAAAAATAAAAGAAAACACTTATTGTGAGATAACTACAATAGTTAGACATATGGTTACGCGATATTTTTTGTAGACAATTATATGTTTTGCAAAGTGGTAGTACATTGTTTTGTTCTATAATCAATAGTTTTCGCAGCGCACGCCGTGTAAGGATTTTTTCGGGTCATTTTTTACACCTTGGGTTACATTATTGGACTTTTAGTAAGGATCCCTAATTTTTTTTTAAATCCTCGATAAATGTACTATTCAACACTGAAAGAATTTTTCAAATCGGAACAGCGGTTCCTGAGATTAGCGCGTTTAAACAAACAAACTCTTCAGCTTTATATATTAGTATAAGATTATACACAAATAAATAATGTTGTTTTTAGGATACCGTTGTCATTTCGGCGATACGAACCCTTATGTAATTACTATGTCTGTCTGTGTATGTCACAATCATGATCCTCAGAAATCAGAATATAGCGAAATCGTGTAAAAATAAAATTTCAAGGTGGCCACTATACATGACATGTGAATCACATTTGTTTTGTTTTTTATTTTACACATACATACATACATACATACATAACTTCACGCCAGTTCCCTCGCGGGGTAGGCACGAACAACAGAGTGCCATTTAGGCTTATTCTTACACACCTCACTTGCCTCTTTGACATTCATAACTCTTGTCATGCAAGCTCGTCTGTTCTTAAGGCTCCTGACATCACCTTCTGCTAGTACACGATCAATTTGATCATGGAAGGTGTGTCGTGGCCTTCCACGACTTCTGCATCCATCCACTTTTGCATTGTATATCTGTTTAGTCATTCTTTCATCATGCATTCTTTCCACATGCCCGAACCACCGGAGCATTCCTTTCCTTACCTTCACCCCGACACTCTCTTTCAGACCAACTCTCTTTCTTACTTCGGTATTACGAACGCGGTCCGCGAGCGTCACTCCGCAGATTTTGCGCAGTGCTCGCATCTCGACCGCGTTTACTCTACTTAGATTTATTTTACACAGTCTTGTTAAATTCTGTATCTAATATATTTTAGATATTATATTGTATATAGTTACATATTTATTATGTTTAAATAGTTGCATTTTATCACCATATCTTGTATATGTATATATTTATTATTAAAATGTAAGTAATCGTACAATAATTATGTATACCACGTCGCCACTCCTAATCAGCAATATTCTTGCCACGGGTTGTCTGGAAGAGATCGCTTTTTAGCGATAAGACCGCCCTTTGTACACGATTAGTATAATTCTAGTTCGTAAGTTTTCTGTCATGGTGTACAATAAAGTGTTATCTATCTATCTATTTTTTATTAAGGTGTAAAGAAATTATCTTTCAAAGTCAAAAATTGAGTGTTGCTAATTTTCGGAATAGGAAGTGGAAAATTAAAGAAAATAGTTTCGATTCGATGCTTTATTATGGTTCCGTTGTTCGTCCGTTGCGTACAGAACAGGAAAAGGGCCTTGTTCGCTTCTCGGAGGTGCTAAGACACATTTTAGGTTACTAAGCTAACGGAGTTAGGGAGTGAGTGAGTAATTGAGTACTTGAGAAAGTGAGTGTGTGAGTGAGGGAGAGAGTGAGTGAGGGAGAGATCGAGTGAGGGAGAGAGTGAGTGAGGAAGAGAGTGGGGGAGAGAGTGAGTGGGGGAGAGAGTGAGTGAGGGAGAGAGTGAGTGGGGGAGAGAATGAGTGAGGGAGAGAGTGAGTGAGGGAGAGAGTGAGTGAGGGAGAGAGTGAGTGGGAGAGAGAGTGAGTGCATGAAAGATCAAGTGAGTGAGAGAGTGAGTGAATGAGAGATCGAGTAAGGGAGAGAGTGAATGATAAAGAGTTAGTAAAAAAGAGAGAGAGAGAGTGGTTATGGTTCTGTATCAAATAACCGAAAATTGACATCTTTGGTTACAGGCAGATTGGCAAGCACTTACCAAATTTTTATGTACATAGAGTTTAATCATAATGTTTAGTAACGTCTCAATAACCAACTGTTACAACTACGATTGTGCAATATGTAGTGACAACTCATGAGAGACGGGTCACGGACTACGGATCTACACTTGCCTCATTCACTTTAAAACACATAGACTTACTTTTATATAGTAGTTTTGCAAACATGTCAAACTAGTGTCATTAGGGATGTAAAATTGCAAGAATTGATCATGAGGAACATCGATATTTTTAAATGTCAGAGCAAAAGCATCTCAAATGAACGTGCATGTATGAAGAGGTTAATGAAAGTAGGTGAAGCGAAAGTTGTTTGTCAGGATCCATAGCCTCTGCCTACCTCCATGGGAAAAAGGCGAGATATTATGTATGTATATAGTGTTAATTCCCAGTTGCGTTTGGAGCGTTCATTTTGATGCCCAGAGTCCGCTTTCTTACTTTCTCATCACCAGTTAGCGCGGTCTTTGGTACCCATCATCGTAAGACCATTGAAACACACGTGTACTAATCCTTTTAGACCTCAAGACAGCATTTTTGGGCTTTGCTTTTTAAGTCTATAAACTTCTTATAACTTATTATAGTTGGGTTGAAAGGCGCAAATGGCACGTGTTTAGGAAAATATGTTTTTTATTAGTCATAGTTAATAGATATATAGATAGATAACTCTTTATTGTACACCAATGCAAACATGAACTTAAAGACTAAAATTATATCTACTTATGTACAGAGGGCGGTCTTATCGCTAAAAAGCGATCTCTTCCAGACAACTCCAGGAATGAATTGAGATGATAACGGCGATGGTGGTATACGTAACATATAGTATAAACTACTTACATTTTAATAATAAATACATAAATGATATAATAATTATTTAGTTAATTATTTAGGCATACGTCAGGAGCCTTAAGAACAGACGAGCGTGCATGACAAGAGTTATGAATGTCAAAGAAGCAAGTGAGGTGTGTAAGAATAAGCCTAAATGGCGCTCTGTTGTTCGTGCCTACCCCGCAAGGGAACTGGCGTGAAGTTATGTATGTATGTCTATATGATCTAAGCTTCCATATTTATTCGGTGTTTAAGAAAACATTCTAAGTGACTAATTTTTATCACTGAATATCGGACATGCGTTGCACATCCTTTTATGCACATATTTGTTCCAAATACATCATGTCTCTACTTATATTTAATTTACATAATTTTTTTTCAGGATCGTGTGCACTGATCATCCCTGAAGAGCTCCCTTCGCTGCTCTCAGTGGCTTATTCCAATATACCTCCTATTAAAAAAGGTAATTCTTAAACGAACGATTTTATTCGGAACGGAGAAAGAATACAATTTCGGCATTTGCCCGACTGGATGGCTACCACCCCTGGTCTAGACTATGTCGCCATAACAACCTTAAGTTGTGTTCCGGCATTAGTGACCAGGTTCTAGTCTCCCTTAAGAGAGCAGCAACGCATTTCTAGCAACTTTGCTGTTACAAATGTCCATAGGTGATGATAACCGCTTTCCATTAAGTGGGCCGTCTGCCTGTCTGCTGATCTCCTGCAATAAAAAAAAACTTGACCATGACAAAACAACCCACAGTCGGTGGACAATTTGCCCGTCTGGATGACCACCACTCTTGATCTAGAGTACTAGAGTATACCGCCATCACAACCTTGAGTTGTGTACCGACATCAGCAGCCAGGTTTCAGACCCCCTCGAAATCACCGACATATGAGCCCTAGCTTTTTTGCCACAAATACGAGGAGATCAGTACACAGGCAGACGGCCCACTTGATGGAAAGCGGTTACCATCGCCTATGGACATTTGCAACAGCAAAGTTGCTACAAATGCGCTGTTGCTCGCTTAAGGGAAACTGGAACCTGCTCACTGATGCCGGAACACAACTCAAGGTTGTTATGGCGACATACTTTAGACCAGAGCTGGTGCCCATATGCCCTACCACCTGGCAAAGCATTTATTAGCATTATTAGCATTGTTCGCTAATGGGCCCCTTCCATAATAATACACATCGGTAATTTCTCGTTATTTATGTATGAGCATTGCATGAGTCGTGGTAGCGTAATGGCTAGCGTACGCGTCCTAAACTCAAAGGGCGCGGGTTCGATCCTGGCCGGAACGCATGCACCACTTAGGCAGTTTTCTGACCTAATGTGCATCTTGTTACAATTACCACGTGTTAATAACGGTGAAGGAAAACATCGTGATGCAACCTGCACATCGAGATAACCGATGTGTCAAACCTGCCAAGCCGCCTTGGACAAGCGTGGCGGGTATACTGTCCGTTCCCCTATAGTGGGAGGCGCGAGCCCAGCAGTGGGACATTTATGGGCTGTTATTATTATTTTATTATTGCATGTAGATGTCTTTTCTCTTTGCAGGCACTGATTCGAGGGTCGGCTTCGGTTTCGCATTTGGAAACCATGCCGACTTCCAAGTATTGTTTGAATTGGGACCACAGACCAACACTATGAATCTTAGTAAGTCATATTTTATAAACAACTAGCTGTACCCCGGCAGACGTTATCTTGTCCTTAAAAAGTAAAAATCTAGAAACCGATTGCAGCGCCATCAACCGGGACCAATTGTTAATTTAAACCATTATTGAATCTACTTGAAAAAACAAAAGAATCATCAAAATCGGTCCCACCGTTAAAGAGTTGTTCAGCGGCGCCACCTACCGGGTCCAATCGTGAAACTAAACCGAATCAGAGAAATGAAAAAATCAGATATTATAATTAAAAATAGCTTTAGAAATAAGTTATTTTATAATTTTTAATTTTTTGAAATTTGTTACTTTTTACTGTCTAGCTATGGCGCCTTAAAAAATATAGGTCCCAAGAAACGGGAACGGAAAAAATGTTCATAAAATGAAAACTACTGGGCAAAACTATGTTAAATTTTTAGGGGACCAAATGGCAACTATTACGCATCGAACTAAAGAAGAATCACGTAAATCGGATCATAAATCTCAGCGTAAGCGGTGTACATACGGAACGGAACGGAAAAAAATCATAAAAATATGCATAAAATGAAAAATACTGGGCAAAACTATGTTAAATTTTTAGAGGACCAAATGGCAACTATTCCGCATCGAACTAAAGAAGAATCACGTAAATCGGATCATAAATCTCAGCGTAATCGGTGTACATACTGAACGGAACGGAAAAAAAATCATAAAAAATGTTCATAAAATGAAAACTACTGGGCCAAATTATGTTAAATTTTTAGGGGACCAAATGGCAACTATTCCGCATCGAACTAAAGAAGAATCACGTAAATCGGATCATAAATCTAAAAAATCATAAAAAATACCAATCAAGTTGAGAAACCTCCTTTTGGAAGTCTGTTAATAAAAATGAGTTTAAATGCATTCGAAAGAAAGAAAGAAGAAAGATCATATTTTGATGATGATATTTTTTTTTATTGATGAATTAATGATATTTCAAAAACACAAAAATCATAAAAATTTGTCCAGCCGTTCTTGAGTTATGAATCGTGCAACTAACACGATATAAAATATCATGATGGTATATTACAATAATTTTCCGAGAAATAATAATTAATGCGCAATTTGATAATGAGGTTTAATGTAATACGTAGTGCATATAACGCAATGCTATTTGACTGCTTTTACTTATACCTAATTATGACGTCATAAGTAGGTAAGCTCGTTTAAAATGCACTAGTCCGTGACGTTCTGTAAAATGATAAAATGTATTTAAATTGATTTGAGTGTCCGATTCCCTAATTCAAATCTCATAATAATTGTTTTTGTCAATGCTGAAACTACAAATGTGGACCCGGGAAAACGACTAAATGCCTGGAGCCCAAGAAGGCCGCGCGAAGTGATAGATGCTATGCTTTTATACAACACTTCCTGTGCCCGCGACGTCGTCCGCGTGGAATTTGCTTTCAAAAACCTCCGATTTTGAAACATTCTTCATTGGTGCTCCGCTCCTATTGGTCTTAGCGTGATGATATATAACCTATAGCCTTCCTCGATGAATGGGCTATCCAACACTGAAATTATTTTTCAAATCAGTCCAGTAGTTCCTGAGATTAGCGCGTAGTATATTTGGCTACAACACTAATACTTACATTTTAAATATCGCGATATCTTTTGAATGAAACGTCCGATTTGAATAATTCAAAAAGTTCTGGAAAGGTATTGAATTCGTCTTGAATATGGAGTAATTTATTTTGATAAGGATTAATACCAAGGTACAAAATAAAGAGTCTTTAACACTTATTGTGAGATAACTACAATAGTTAGACATATGGTTACGCGATATTTTTTGTAGACAATTATATGTTCTGCAAAGTGGTAGTTCATTGTTTTGTTCTATAATCAATAGTTTTCGCATATTTTTTCGGGTCATTTCTTTACACCTTGGGTTACATTATTGGACTTTTAGTAAGGATCCCTAATTTTTTGAAAATATAATATAGCCTTCCTAGATAAATGTACTATTCAACACTGAAAGAATTTTTCAAATCGGACCAGCGGTTCTTGAGATTAGCGCGTTTAAACAAACAAACAAACTCTTCAGCTTTATAATATGCCCGGGCGACCAAATAAGTATTTGGGGTCCGCAAAGGTTTCACGTGATTCGGAAGAACTGTACGCTGAAATGTTTGCGGCTAAGATATCTAGAACTAACGCAGGTGAACGAGCCCCAATTGCAGAAGCTGATATATTATTTCTAAGCCCTTCTTTGTACAAAAAGAAAATTGTAGAGTTGTCAATGGATATAGTACGTGTTGCTCATCACTAACAGATATTAGTCAAGTATTGTAGTGAATTTCACATCTATTGACGTCTGACCACCAAATCTTATAAAACCAATTCGTAATTTTCTGGATTATAACTGACAGACAGACGGTTTTTTTATTATTATAGTTCTGGCCAACATATATTTGCCAATCTATCTATACTAATATTATAAAGCTGAAGAGTTTGTTTGTTTAAACGCGCTAATTTCAAGAACCGCTGGTCCGATTTCAAAAATTATTACAGTGTTGAATTACATTTATCGAGGAAGTCTATAGGCTATATTTTTTTTTAAATTAGGGATCCTTCCTAAAAGTCCAATAATGTAACCCAAGGTGTAAAAAAATGACCCGAAAAAATCCTTACACCGCGTGCGCTGCGAAAACTATTGATTATAGAACAAAACAATGTACTACCACTTTGCAGAACATATAATTGACTACTAAAAATATCGCGTAACCATTTGTCTAACTATTGTAGCTATCTCACAATAAGTGTTTTCTTTTATTTTTTAAATAATAAATATATAATTAAAATGCCGTCGCTTCAAAAACTCTTTATTTTGTACCTTGGTATTAATCCTTATCAAAATAAATTACTCCATATTCAAGACGAATTCAATACCTTTCTAGAACTTTTTGAATTATTCAATTCGGACGTTTCATTCAAAAGATAACGCGATATTTAAAATGTAAGTATTAGTGTTGTAGCCAAATATACTAATATTGTTTGATTGAACGCGCTAATCTCAGGAACTACTGGTCCGATTTGAAAAATTCTTTCAGTGTTGGATAGCCCATTTATCGAGGAAGGCTATAGGCTATATATCATCACGCTAAGACCAATAGGAGCGGAGCACCAATGACGAATGTTTCAAAATCGGAGGGTTTTGAAAGCAAATTCTAGCTAGTAGTTTATATTTTGATTTAATTTCTTAGTCATCATAATTCCTTGATATAATCAGTTAATCAGTTATACCTCGTGTATCATACACGGCGGGATCGGTAACCCGACGGCACAAACCCACGAGGTAATGGTACTTATATGCTAGGTACTTACCTGGTACTCCAGCCGTCGATGGTGGGAACAGGAACAAGGGGGAACACTAATCTGTCAGTATGTTAAGGGAGGGGCGCCCCTTGAGAGGAAATATATAAAATATCCTACTAAACAACTACTACACAATACCAAAATCACCCGCGCCTCGTCCTACTTCGTCACAACCAATTGCTCCTGGAGTATATTAAGTCACTTGTATAGTGTTCCACACACTCACTCAATAAACTCAATTATTAAACAATCACACCGCGCGTCTTGAAGACAACTTCACATCACACCCGCTTTTCGACGCGATAAAAAAAGTACAGCGTGACAATCGAAAACCGCCGCTCAATATTCCGAACACCTCGCAAGTCACGACTAACCCACTCATCCTTACGTGTTCCAGCTGGCCAGCCCTTCCCGTCTGGCAACGCGAACAGCAAGCGACAAGCTCCAGAGCCACCAGTCATCAAACTCAACAAAAATAGAGAAAAGGTCATCCATCTAGTGACAGTCTTTTTGAAATTAAATTTAAGGCAGTGCGGTTAAAATGGGGGGGGGCTCGCCTGCTACAAATCATGTCATTCCTCATAGTATCCTGCGTTGGGGCGGCCTGTCGTAAGAGGCGACTTAACAACCCACAGCCAGGTGGTAGGGCATTTGCTCGACTGGATGGCTACCACCCCTGGTCTAAAGTATGTCGCCATAAAAACCTTGAGTTGTGTTCCGGCAATAGTGACCAAGTTCCAGTCTCCCTTAAGAGAGCAGCAGCGCATTTGTAGCAAGTTTGGTGGTGCAAATGTCCATGGGCGATGGTAACCGCTTGCCATCAGTGGGCCGTCTGCCTGTCTGCTGATCTCCTGCAATAAAAAAATCAATCCATGTCTTTTTTATTTATCTATTGATCTTTTAATTTGACGAAAAGTGGAATAAAAATCTCCAAGTAAAAAACGATTCTAAAAACCTTTTAAATTATACATACCTAGATGGCGTAACAGGTATTCTCTGATTTTTGACTATTTTTTATTTAAAATATTGTTACGAGTGTGGGACTCGAAATTAAAATGACGTTGGAATTATTATAGAGTTTATTAAAACTATACCAACACGTGTAACATAGGTACAAATATAACTAGACGCAATAAGTCCCAATGTAATGCACAATTCAATAACACGCGCAAAGTCCGTCACTATATCGCTTGTTGAATGTACACGTCTTGCTTGGATCGTAATCGACGCTCGAGTGCCTCACCCCTCCGTTCGGTCATTGTTTTATACTAAAGTGTATAATAGAACAAAGGACCGTGTTCACCGAGTTAATCCGCACACCTGGCAAGCAAGAATTAGTTCGACACTAGCAAGGATTAGTTCGACACTAATGAAGGTCATAAAAGAAGTAGAAAAACAATAGCATGTTTTTCTGAACTACAAATTCTAAACGCAAAGTAAACAAAAGAATTCCTAAATCCGGTGGCAATAGAACTGCGTTTTACGACCTGCAGGTGTGCGCATTTCTGTGTCGGCATGTAACACTATTTATTTTAGACCTAATTAACCAAAATCTAAATCTTACATATGCAAATGTAAATTAATTTTCTTTTTGATTATTTTTTCATGACAGCACAGTTTTTTTTCTAATAAAAAAATAGGTGTTACCATTTTACATATGCGTTTTTACTTCATCCAAAAATAAAAGAAATTAATGCTGACGAAGTTGTGGCTAATATTTTTTTTTTATCATTTCAGTTTCTTCAATCAGATGCCCAAAAATACCTCCAAACCTGGGCCCAGAAAATGAAGCATCCTCATAAACCTAAGCCTACCACCGAAGCGCCCTCCCGGCCGGGAGACGTCCCGAACCTCGAGGACTCCATGGTGGAGTTAATCAAGAACGAGAGGGGCGAGTATGAGATCCACCAGCCCCAACCTGGTAACCTGCCACCAAGAGTATTGGAAGACTTGGTAAGGTAAGGCACCCAAGTTATCGTATATATTTGACAGCCCACTGTTTGTTTGTGTAAAGCGAATCGACGAGTTTCATAAATCGATTATTTCGATGTGCAGATTTCATCACGATGTTTTCCTTAATTGGCAGCACGTGCTAATTGTAATAATATGAACATTAGGTCCAAAAATGGCTAAGTTGTGCTTGTTTCTCAGACAGGTTTTGAACCCACTGCTTACGGTTTTGGTCCAGTTTTATTATTATTATTTTATTGCAGGAGTTCAGCAGGCAGGCAGACGGCCCACTTGATGGAAAGCGGTTATCATCACCTATGGACATTTGCAACACCAAAGGTGCTACAAATGCGCTGCTGCTCTCTTAAGGGAGGTTGAACTCAAGGTTGTTATGGCGGCATACTTTAGACCAGGGGTGGAAGCAATCCAGTCAGGCAAATGCCCTACCACCTGGCTGTGGGTTGTTTGGTCGCCTCTTACGACAGGCCACCCAGCCGCAGGAAATTGTATTCTTTCTCCGTTCCTGCACGGATAATATAAATTGAGCACAATTAATGTAGAAAGAGAAACATATGAAGCACTCACCTAATCTGTAGTTTAATTAGCCTTGTAAATGTCTTAATCTGACACATCATAATTAGTAATAAATCCACTATAATAATGAAACAAGAACTTCACATAGTAGTATTTAGTTCTGTTCTTGATATAAGCATGGAAAAATAATTCTGCCATGGTTTAAGAATTTACGTAAGTTGCATTGAGTTCGACACAGTAAAATCTGCCTGAAATATAATTACTATCTGCCGTTTCTTCTGTCTAGTGGCTAGACTCTAGTCAGTAAGATATAGTAAATCGAATATAGGGTAGTATAAGGTTTATATAATTACTAGAGCTTACCCCGCGACTAAGTCTAGTGCGTGCCTCTTGTTTAACGAGCAGGCGTTAATACAGGTTACAATGTATTACATTTTTATGTTGGTGCTCTTTGCCCTCGGAAGATTCACTTCATTTTATATTGCTACAATACTCCAGTAGTTTTTCCGTGGAAGCTTAATAGATAGACAGATCGAGTTACTATCGCATTGTTTATAGATGATGAATTTTTATATCTATAAACTTGAGAAATTATTGGTCTCCCATACAAACTGTCATCTCTATTTTAACCTGTTCTAGTTTTATTTTTACGATAAAAGTGCAGCAGCCTGTGTGTCAAATCTCGTCTATCATTTGTAAACTTCGAAAATGTCAAAAGTGACGAAAATAACTAAAATGACGAAAGAAACAAAACCTACCTCCCTCCTTTTTAGGATAACCTTTACATGAATCTATCCCTTTTTCCGGGATGAAAAGTATCCTATATATTAAACTTACATATGATATATATCGAATATTAATTAAATAAAAAAAGCCAAACAGAAAAATATGCTTTTATACCGAAAACTATCCCATTATTCGGGATAAAAAGGAAATATATATATTTCCGATGCCGATACCTTTACCAAGTTTCAGCCAAATCGGTCCAGTAGTTTTTCCGTGAAAGCATAACAGACAGACAGACAAGAGTTACTTTAGCATTTATAATATTAATAGGGATTTGTTTTTATATTTTATTATTTAAATAATATTTGATATTGGATTAAAGTAACACGTATGTATTTAGTTCTGCCTTTTCAGGTTATATGGGAAGAAGAGAGAAGAAGCCATCGTCCAGTCCAGTCAAAGAAGAAGTGCAGAAGAAGTTAAGAAAATAACAGAAGATTTAGCTAACGTAGATTTGGATTAATCTGTTTTCTAAGTTTTTTCATTAAATAGATACTAGAGAAGGCGTTGTTTTTTTGGGGGTTCCCTAGCCATTATTATAAAAAAGAAATTCTTAAATTATTGTTTCAGTTCGTCCGTCTGTCCATTGTTAGAATCAAAACTTATAAGGGATCATATTGTTTATTTAATGTGAGAGTTCCTAACTCGGATGACGGAATAATATGATATGATAGTACCTACATTTTTATATATAATATACAATCATATAATCGGCAGACAAACACACACATTGTATATCCCCAAATTAAGCAAGTTACGCTTGTGTTATGGATAATATACAACGGACCACTCTGGGGCCAATCCCAGACACCCAGACCATAGTAAATAACGGAATAATATGACTGAACAGTTTGTAAACTTGCAACAATAGTTGTTGGAGTGATTTCTTGTTGTCGGAATCAAAGATGATACATCTTGAAGTTTTTGTGACTTTTCTACCAGTAGTAGTACTACTTGAATGCTGAACCCTGGAATTGCCGATTCAAGTTATTAGTAATTGAAGTCGTATGCTAACGACTATTAGCAATATACACACAAATCAATGGTGAATGCTATTTATATTAAAATAGCCTAAGTAGGGCACAGCATCAGCAAAGCACTGTACGTTGAATCGTAGGGACAATAGCGATCCAACAAGGTGATGTTGTCAGCCTCCTGGGGGGACCTTGATCATCGTGAAGATGTCCTAGGCTCCATAAATACTAGATATCCTTATTAATATTATAAATGCGAAAGTAACTCTTATCTGTCTATTCCGTTTTCACGGAAAAACTACTGGACCGATTTGGCTGAAACTCAGTATATACATATTTTCGATGCCGAAGATGAATATAGGATACTTTTTATCCCGAAAAAGGGACAGATTCCGGAATAAAAATATATTTGTCCCTTTCTTTGTTACTCTTTTATGGAAAACTATTACACCGATTTGGCTGAAATTCGGTACATATGTAATTTTAATACCGAGAGTAGCCAAGGGATACTTTTCATCTCGGATTATTATCCGGGATTCCCTTTACATAAATCTATCCCATTGAATAGATTTTGGGATAGATTTATGTAAAGGCTATCCCGGAATCTATGATTTCGCCCATTTCGTTCACTTGGTCCATTTCGTCCATGTTCGCCATTCAGTCATTTTTGACAAGTTTTGTCATTTCTGTAGTTTACAGATAGACGGGGATGGGATAGTTTGCGATGTAAAATAAAGTGAATCTTCCGGGGGCAAATACATAAAAAATTAATACAATGTAGGCTACATAGTGTACCGCCTGCTCTTTAAACAAGAGGTACTAGAGGTTGACCCGCGGGGTAACCTCTAGTATGTTATATTAATTAGATTTAGTGAAGGTTAAGATTTTTTCATTATGTTAGTACCTAAATAATTAATTATTGCAATAAATATGTACTTTATTGTAAACATTTTTTTTACAAAAATGACTTTTTTTTTATTGCAGGAGTTCAGCAGACAGGCAGGCGGCCCACTTGATGGATAGCAGTTATCATCGCCTATTGACATTTACAACACCAAAGGTGGTACAAATGCGCTGCTGTTCTCTTAAGGGAGCCTGGAACCTGGTCACTAATGCCGGAACACAACTCAAGGTTGTTCTGGAGACATACTTTAGACCAGGGGTGTTAGCCGGCCAGTCGGGCAAATGCCCTACCACCTGGAAACTAACTAACTAAGGTATATTTTTCAAATAAAGCTATCTCATTGCATAAGTTATTAGCAATTCATCATAATGCATGGGAAAAATCAAACAATACATCAATTAAAAGTACATAACACCTGACTCATTGTCATTAATAACTTGTTTTTTAATGAACGCGGTCCTTGTGTAGTCATTTTAATCAATTAACGACCGATTTGGTTAAACATGTGCATCAAAATTGTTTTTTTGATCTTATACATAATTTCATTTGGATGTAAGTATAATATAGCTATACATATATATTAAATCTGTAGAGAGCTTGAATCTGTACAAACCATTTGGACCTACTTATGCAAAACAGAACCAATCCACAAACATGCCAAAATTGGGTTAAGGATGCAGATGACTTTCAAAATGCACTTTCTATCGACTCAATAAAAATCATAACGAGAAAATATAATATACAATATTCTAAATGTTTTTTCCAAAATATAGACATATTTTTTTGTACGCAAAATTTTAATAAAAACGGCTTTTTCTCAAAACTGTCAGTATGTGGGTTGGTTCCATTTTGCATAAGTAGGTCCATTTTTGAATAGCGATATTAGTAGTGTAATAAGCTTTAACTCTTAGTGGTCGATAACTGATCAATTATCAATCGATCAGTCATTTAGCCAGGCAGGCGTCTAGCGATGTCACTTGTCACCCAGCAAACAGCACGGAGGAGCGATGAGAACAATAAGTTTACTTATTTTTTATTTAAGTACCAAAACAGTCACTAGAAATAATCTCAGCTAGTAGCTATATATATATATATATATATATATATATAGCTGTGCCCGCGACGTAATTTGCTTTCAAAACCCTCCGATTTTGAAACGTTCTTCATTGGTGTTCCGCTCCTATTAGTCTTAGCGTGATGATATACAGCCTATAGCCTCCCTCGATAAATGGGCTACCTAATACTGAAAGAATTTTTCAAATCAGACCAGTAGTTCCTGAGATTAACGCGTTCAAGCAAACAAACAAACCAACTCTTCAGCTTTATATATTAGTATAAGAAGTATTAAAAATTTAGTTCGCTGATTGTGGACCCAATTGTCAACCTCACCTGCCCGCGGTACCCCCTGCGGTCAGCAAACGAGGCTCTGGCGACCGATCGATGGCGGTATAACCATCGCAAGAAAGCCGGCCTATAGAAATCCCCAGGTCGGAGACGGGCAGCAGCGTCTCCGGTGCAAATAGACCGGCACTGCGGTTACCAACCCGCATGCCAAGCGTGGTAACTATGGCATTTAACCCCCAATGAAAAAGCACCACAGAAAATGGCCCTCAGTTCCCGGTGACCCCGCTATTCCCGGCTACGGCAGCGGTCGCGGTAACGGCGGGGTGGAGGGTGCTAACAGTCTCCGGGTTACGGGAGGCTGCCAACTCACAAAATTGACCTTGGCGACGTATAACGGACGGACGATTAGGCTGGACAGTCACCTCACAGAACTGGAAGTAGAGCTAAGTCGAATTAACTGGCACATCCTAGGGTTATCAGAAGTCCGAAGAGAGGGTGAGGATACGATAACCCTAGAGTCTGGTCACTTACTCTACTTCCGGGAAGGTGACAGGGCCTCCCAGGGTGGTGTCGGTTTTCTCGTGAACAAGACCCTCGTTAACAACGTTGTGGAAGTCAACAGTGTGTCGAACAGGGTAGCGTACCTAGTACTCAAACTCACCAACAGGTATTCCCTGAAGGTTGTACAGGTATATGCGCCGACCTCGGCACACTCTGACGAAGAGGTTGAGGCCATGTATGACGACATTACTAAAGCCATACATGGCACAACCTCCGCACACTACAACGTTGTTATGGGGGACTTCAACGCCAAAGTGGGAGTACAAAAATGCGACGAACCGATAATCGGACCCTATGGATTGGGGCGCCGAAATCACAGGGGGCAAATGCTGGTCAACTTCCTAGAAATGCAGGGGCTCTTCTTGATGAATTCCTTCTACAAGAAGAAGCCCCAGAGGAGATGGACCTGGCAGAGCCCCGACACTGTGACGAGGAACGAGATAGATTTCATAATGGCGGATAAGAAGCATATATTTAGAGATGTCTCAGTGGTCAACAGGTTCAATACCGGTAGCGACCACCGACTTGTACGAGGCACTCTAAATATCAATTTTAAGGCTGAAAGACTCCGCCTGGTGAAATCTACTCTCCGACCCACGCCGCCCCAAATGATCCACGGGTCCGAACAGTTCCAGCTGGAACTTCGCAATCGGTTCGAATCGCTGGAAACCACAGGCGATGTTGACGAGATAACCGACAACGTGGTGAAGACGTTGCAGGATTTGGGTCGTAGGCATTTTCCGCCTGTACGAAGAAACAGACGGTCCGAACTTTCTACCGAAACTCTGGATCTCATGAAGACGAGACGTGAAATGCCACCCGCTTTGTTTGCCTCGCCAGAGCATCGGGCCCTCTCCAAGAAAATAAGAAAACTTGTTAGGCGGGACCTCCGCTGCTCTAAAACGCGTGCCATTGAGGCGGCTATAGAGCAGAACAGGGGGTCCAAAGTTTTCTCAAGAAGCTTGGGGAGGAGCCACATTGCAAAGCTGAGGACAGCGGATGGCAGAGAGCTTACGTCTCGCTCTGAGATCCTGACGGAGGTAGAAAAGTTCTACGGGCTACTGTATTCTTCGCGGGCGAAGAAGCCTGCGACGCAAAGCAACGAAGATCCACGTGCGCCACTCACGCGCCATTATACGGAGGACATCCCGGAGGTCGACGTGGACGAGATTAGTGCGGCTCTCGGGCAACTTAAAAATGGCAAGGCTCCGGGGGATGACGGAATTACAACTGAGCTCCTTAAGGCAGGAGGAATGCCAATCCTCAAGGCCTTGGTTGAGCTCTTCAATTCCGTTATCCACCGGGGCACTGTGCCGAAGGCGTGGAGCAGGAGTGTGGTGGTCTTGTTTTTCAAGAAGGGTGATAACACTCTCTTGAAAAACTATAGGCCAATCTCACTCTTGAGCCACGTCTATAAGTTGTTTTCGAGGGTCGTCACGAATCGTCTCGCCAGAAGACTTGATGAGTTCCAACCACCGGAGCAGGCCGGGTTTCGAAAAGGCTACAGCACCGTAGACCACATCCATACTGTTCGGCAGATTATACAAAAGACCGAAGAGTATAATCAGCCGCTGTGTATGGCATTCGTGGACTACGAGAAAGCCTTCGACTCCATCGAAACTTGGGCTGTTCTGGAGTCTTTGCAAAGATGTCGTATTGATTGGCGATACATTGAGGTGCTGAGATGCCTGTATGACGCCGCAACGATGACCGTCCAGATACAGGACCGGAGGGCGAAGCCTATACCCCTACATCGCGGGGTGAGACAGGGGGATGTGATTTCCCCGAAACTGTTCACCAACGCGATGGAGGATGTCTTCAAAACTCTGGACTGGGCTGGACGGGGCATTAACATCAACGGCGAGCGCATTTCTCACCTCCGTTTCGCCGACGATATCGTGGTCTTTGCAGAGACTTTGGAGGAACTTGCCGAAATGCTGGGCAGTTTAAATGAATCTTCCCGACGGGTCGGTCTCGGCATGAATTTGGACAAGACGAAAGTCATGTTCAATGAACACGTCATGCCGAGACCGGTAAACGTCGATGGCGTCCCTCTGGAAGCTGTGCAGGAATATGTCTACCTTGGACAGAACATACAGGTCGGCAGGCACAACTTCGAGGGGGAAGCCAATAGGAGGATTCAGTTGGGCTGGGCAGCATTCGGTAAACTTCGTCAAGTCTTCTCGTCGACCATTCCGCAATGCTTGAAGACAAAAGTCTTCGAGCAGTGCGTCCTCCCCGTCCTGACCTACGGGGCCGAGACATGGACACTTACGGCAGGATTGGTCCACTACTTTTTTTGAAATAGGAGTGAGTTATCCACTAAGCCACCTCGGCTTCAGTCCATTGCCAACCCCACCCACAACCCATGGAACTGGATACTGGTATGAAAACACTACTAAACATAAAACCACCCCCACAGGTAACGACCATAGATTCGGCTTCGGGTTTCGTTTGGGTAATCACGCAGATTTCCAAATACTGTACGAATTCGGACCCCAGATTTGGACGAAGTCTATAACACCACCACGTATGTACATATATTGTGTTTTATATATTTATACTAGAGTTTACCCCGCGGATGCGCCGCGGGTCAACCTCTAGTGCGTGTCTCTTGTTTAAAGAGCAAGTAGTACAGGTTACATTGTATTATTTTTTTATGTATTTGCCCCCGAAAGATTCACTTAGTTTTATATCGCAAACTATACGTAAACCCGTCTATATGTAAACTACATAAACAACAAAACTTGACAAAAATCACAAAATAGATAACGTGGACCCAGTGGATCCAGTGGACAAAGTGGACCCAGTGGACCCAACGAACCTAGTGGACCAAGTGGACCCAGTGAGTCCAGTGGACCAAGTGGTTCAAGTGGACCCAGTGGGCTCAGTGGACCCAGTAGTCTAAGTGGACCCAGTGAGCCCAGTGGACCCAGTTGACCCAGTAGGCTAAGTGTTCCAAATGGACCCAGTGGACCCAGTGGTTCAAGTGGACCCAGTGGACCCAGTGGGATCAGTGGACCCAGTGGGAACAGTGGACCCAGTAGTCTAAGTGGACCCAGTAGGCTAAGTGTTCCAAATATTGGCAAAAACAGAATACGTATGAAACTGTCCCAGGGTTCTGTTGGAAACCAGCGATAGGCATCCGTTAACTGACGTTTGATGCAGTGCAATTCCACTTGGTACCATCACGATATATATTGTTTGGTATTAACGACGTGCGGTGTAAGACTATTTGTTTTAAGCGACATTTGGAAAATTTGTTCAATGATCCAAAAGCATGCGTTATTAGTAAACTACGTGCCTGTATCCGTGCAGGAACGGAGAAAGAATACAATTTCCTGCGTTGGGGCGGCCTGTCGTAAGAGGCGACAAAACAACCCACAGCCAGGTGGTAGGTATCTGCCAGTCTAGATGGCTACCACCCCTGGTCTAGAGCAGTGGTTCCTAAACTTATTTTGTATACTGCCCACTTTGAGAATAAATTATTTTATAGCGCCCCCATTTTTTCACCTACTTAAACCTACTATAACGTCAAATTAAATTAATTGATTATTGTGAGCCATATTAGCGGAGAACGGAGCGACCGATTGACATGATTTTTATTTCATTTATTCAATAAAACAGGACACATATATGAACTACGCGGAGAGAAATATCTCTTAATTAATATTATTTGATGTTCACAAGTTGTAGTCGAGACTCGAGAGTTCAGTCGGTGTCTAAGAGTCCTCCTAGCTAGATGAAATTACAAATCATCCAAGCCTCTACACAACGCCCCCATTATTATTTTCTGTATCTCTTACCGCCCCCCTTTAGGGCCGCAGCGCCCACAAGTAGGCGTTATCGCCCACTTTGGGAAAGGATGGTCTGTAGTATGCCGCCATAACAACCTTGAGTTCTGTTCCGGCATTAGTGGCCAGGTTTCCGACTGTGTCAAAAGAGCAGCAGCGCGTTTGGTGTTGCAAATGTCCATAGGCAATGGTAATCGCTTATCATAAGATGGGCCGTCTGCCTGTCTGCTGAACTCATGTAATATTTTTTTTTAATGTACTATATTTGAAAACAAATCTATAGATTTCAATTGTAAAACAGGTTTTTTAGATATCCTAAGTTTGAGACATTGGGATGAAAAAGTCATCATGTTAAGTCCATTACAAAATGTCACTTAAAACAAATAGCCATTCATCCCTCGATATAATAACCTCTTTAATAATCGTTCCAATGTTTCCTGATGACTGTATTTTACAAATGTTTATTTCTCTTCCTTCCAAAATTGTTATATCCGTCTGTCTTTAAGTGCCGAAGTCATTTTCTCAGAAACAACTGTAGTATAAGTAGTTCTAAATTACACGTTGTGTAACAACACAATAGGGTAGTAAAACCATCAAAAAACTCAAAATTAGCGATGTTCGCCATACTAAGTCGATTGTTTTTTTCAGTTAACATAGTCGTATGGCATATCGTTAGTGAGATCTTATCCGTAACAACCCACAGCCAGGTGGTAAGGCATTTGACCGACTGGATGGCTACCACCCCTGGTCTAAAGTATGTCGCAATAACAACCTTGAGTTGTGTTCCGGCATTAGTGACCAGGTTCCAGTCTCCCTTAAGAGAGCAGCAGCGCATTTGTAGCCTTTGTAAATGTCTATAGGCGATGCTAACCGCTTACCATCAAGTGGGCCGTCTGCCTGTCTGCTGAACTCCTGCAATAAAAAATAAAAAAAAATATCTTGCAAAAAAACATAATACTTTTACTTAATAGCTTTTTTTTAATTATGCCCCCCCCCCTCTTAACTTTGAACTATGAATTTGAAAATTCAGAAAAATTATTTTGATTAACATTCCATTACATAATTTTTGAGATATTTTTTTTTAATCGGGTGGACAACAGCGGATGTCTGACACTACGGAATCCGTCGTGGCTAGCCGATTTGCCCGATTTAAAATAACTTGCCGTGACTGGTTCCCAATGTTGCCAGATTACAGGTTAGATAATTCTTTTTTTTTTTTGTTAATGAAAGTAGATGAAGCGAAAGCTGTTCGTCACGATCGTCGCAAGTGGAGATCTATAGTCTCTGCCTACCCCCATGGGAAACAGGCGTGATCGTATGTATGTATAATTCTTTTTTACTCACAGGTACGAGGTCAACGAGCTACCGCAAAAAGACAATGCGGAGAAGACCAGTCGTTGAGTTTTTGATAAGAAGCGGTCTTCTGAAGGAGACATCTTACAAATACAACGTCATTCATGTCAAAGAATGCTTTAATAAAACATCATAATAGGCACTCAACTTTTAAATATATTGTTATCGATGAAGTTAAAACCATAGATAATACTATTTATATAAAACTAGCTGTACCCGGCAGACGTTGTCCTGCCTTTAAAAAATAAAATTCTAGAACCCGATTGCAGCGTCATCTACCGGGACCAAATGTTAATCTAAACTCGGAACAACTTGAACAAACAGAGTAGAAAATTATTAGAGTACTTATATCGCTATTAAAAAATAGGGGTTGGCGGTGGAAGGATGAAAATTTAGGGTTGTATGTATTTTTTAATACTAAATCATAAAAAAATAGAAATTAAAAATTTTGTCTAAAAAATAAATAAAAAAATTTAGGGTTGGACTACCCCAAACATTTAGGGGGATGAAAAATAGATGTTGGCCGATTCTCATAGATACCGGATAAGCACAAAAAATTTCATCAAAATCGGTCAAGCCGTTTCGGAGGAGCATGGCAACGAAAACTGTGACACGAGAATTTTATATATTAGAAGATAGATGAGCAACTTTAGCTTCAAATACCGAAACACACTAAAACCGTCCGATAGATAGCATTTCAGTCGGTATTATATTCCTATATAGTCCACTAGATGGCGTTAAAACTTCAAGGTTTAGCAGATATCTGATCGACATTTGCTTTCACTAGATGGCGTTGTTTTGGTATATTTTAGGACGCCGTAGAAATGTTTACTAAACGAAACCTTCAGTTAACTAAAAAATAAGGAATGACCTCCATAAACACAACTAGGGGTTATAATATTTATCAATAGGTTTGACAATAATATCTATGTAGACAGTCATTTCAGTCTTTCAATTTGGTTGATCCGTCTAATATCAGCATCGTAATATAAGTACATTTTATGGTTCCGTGGCTAAATGACCACAACATTGGAAGTTTGACATCTTTACCACGTTACGGAATCCTCAATATTTCATGCGCTGCCACCCACTTGACCAACTTTATTAGCATTATTATCTCTGAAACGCTAAAAATGTAAAAAAGAAAACGCCTCAAATATCGTGTATTATTACCAGTTTATTATAATAATTAATTATAAACATTAGTCTTCTGCGTAAATGGCAATACAATTTTGAACATTATTAAAAAAATATTTAAAAAAAAAAAACACTATTTTCATTTATACATTGAATACAAAGCATCTAGTTTTATCTTAGGTATTTCGCGATACGTTCCAACGAATTCATCGTGTATTATATCGAAGGGTGAAAGGCTATTTGTTTTAAGCGACATTTTGTGACAGAATTGACTTGATGGTTTTCTTGCATCCTAATGTCTCAAACTTAAGGAATTATAATGAACCTGGTTTCCAACTAAAAACTACAGATTTTTTTCTTTTTTAAATATAGTATGTAGTTTACTAATGAAGTCTTTTTGTGGGTCATTGAAACTTCAAACTCCTCTATCGACACAATTTCGCAAATGTCGCTTAAAACAAATAACCTTGGACCCCTCGATATGCAATAACGGTCCGAGAGACCGGACCAGTCACACGTACGGTACGGTAGTCTGAAAAAAATTCAGCATATGCTCATCATCACAGATAACAACCAATGCACTCAATCAAAAGTATCCCATATCTCAAAAAGTAGTTAATTAAAGTATCTCGTTCAAACCAACTCGCGTTGAAAATATTTTCTTTGATCTACCTTCATTTTTTTTTTAGAAAAAATTTCTTCCTATGGTTAGAAGCTTAGATTTTATACACTACACTAAGACTGAATGTTCATAGAAACTGATGGTTATTAACTATGACGGAGTCTGACTCGACCGAGCGCTAATGGCCGGTTCGTATATCTACTTTTTCATTTGTCTTACTACTAGTTAAAATTTGACACAAGTTCCATATAAATAACGTCTAATTTTTACCAATAGCAAGGCAAGCGAATGGACAGAAAGTTATAGGAACCGGCTCTAGATCCATAACGCATAACCTTTCAGCTGTCTATGAAAAAAATGACGACTGAAAAACAAAATGGCTGCCCGATATAACGCACGATAAATCCGTTACAAACGCTTTCATAATCGGCACTGACGTGTGAAATAATAATCGGTTGAATTTTAGCTACGTTACAATTGTTTTTTAAACCCGATCCAAATTGGTTACTAGTCAAATTTTCCCAAAATATTTATATATTTTTTTGTCAAAAATCAATTTCTTCAATTGTCACATTTAACTGACATTTCCCGTGTTATTTCCAATAATTAATACTTAATACCTAAAACCCATATTCGAAAATAACACTCATTTGCAAACAGATACTTGACATAATAGTAATCGGTAAGAGGCTATGATACTTTTTAGGTCTCCGCATCAATTTCGGAATAATAGATATTCACTCCCAAAATCATAATCGCAAATGACACATGACATGTTTATATGTCAACGTGACATATTGATATGTCAACGTGACATGTTGATATGTCAACAAATTGACATTTTTATCTTTACTGTGACTGACTTTACAAGAACTGCATATTATATTATATGTTATGACGATTGAATATGTATATATAATATATTATGTGTAAGTTGTAAGTTAATAAATAACATTAATATCAAAGAATATTAATGTGTAGAAATTTAAAAAATACTATCAACAACAATTGTTTCGAAATAGATTAGTTACATTTTTGGATATGCGGTATTTTCAATTAAGGACCTTAATATCGGTTAAAATTTGACATAAGCTCCATACATTTAATATCAAAATTCAACCGATGGTAGGGCAAGTGAATAATTAGCAACCGGCCATTAATGGTTAACTTAGGATTCTGTAACCTATGCGGAGCCGGGAATCCCAATTACCCGTAGCCCTGGCATAAGGCGCAGGACGGAACACCCAGGGGCTTTAGTGGATATCCCTAACTGGGGAGTAGCAATAGCGTGGCACCAGTTCTGACTGGACGCGCTAGTGCCACCCCCGATCTGGCGAATCCCACACACGGGTCGCGAATTATCCCCCCAGGCTTCTGTGCCTGTCGTGGCTTAGTCCTCAAACGGATTTCCCAGGGCCAAAAAAAAAAAAAAAGGATTCTGTAGCCGAAAACAGTGGCCACTTTAGACTTCTACGGAACTATGCAAACTTCAAGGAACGTCACGCCCTTAGCCTGTTTATTTTAGGATTCCGTTGCTGAGTGAGAAAAATAATCATTCGCCTCTACGCAACCCTTTCTCACTTTACCATTTTTTTTTTTATTCGGAAGGGCAACACCGTCAAGTGTCAGTTTGCTTATAAGTGTCAATTTAGAATACGGGCTTGAAAATCCTCATTAAATTAATAACTTGTGACGGTGTCTTTTTTAATGTATTTCATACATGTTCAATTCATTGATTAATTATTAATTTAGATTAATTTACATAAAATTAAGAAAACATTACATGTCTGTACATCTTATGAAATGTTAACACTTTAAAATACTCGATTCCAAATTTAAATATTACAAAGACTCATTAAGAACGAATGAATGAATGACTAAACTTTATGAGTGAATGATATAACATTTGACAATTATTTGACAATTATCACATTCATTCCGAAAGTGTACGACACACATTCGTGTAACAGTAGCTCTCGCATGGAAAAATGATTTCTAATGTGTGGCAACCCCAATTTCTGTACCTTACTGATTAATTCATTTATGTCAACTTTCTAGTGTGGTAAAGATAGGAGAGTCGATAGTAAGATATAGAAACGCGGGTTTAAATCACAAGTAGTATCTTAGCTAAGGTAAAATGCGGCAACAATAAATAATGAAATGTTGCACACAAGAGTAGTCTTTTGGCGCTCTAGGAAAATATAGGATTTTTTAGAGTATTATTTTTACTAGGCTCTTAGTTATTGACGATATATGTGAGAGTATACCTCCATCATGTAGACGCCTCAGGCTAGCGCCCCTATATCCTCGCCATAGCTAAGACGCTGCTCACAACATCCAACGTATGTTAGCAGATATAGTGATTTACCAACCATTATAATCGCATTGCAAGACACTTCTCTTCACATTACCAAACTTACGTTATGTTTAAAATCGACATACATCAAGTAATTTTTAAATTCAATTCACACATTCTTCTGTCATAAGAGTGTCGAACATGATCTTTCTTTTCATTCATTCCATTCACTCCCACCTGTCAGAGACAAACCTATCGTTCATTCCGTGTCTACGCATCAATCAATCCCATGATTTTTATTTTATCTATACAACTATACTTAAATAATAATAATAATAATAACATTGACTCGTAAACGGACGAATATTGTATTTTTTTCCCTACATAATATATAAAAAAGTTTACAGCCATATTTCATCAATTGTGCAATTAAACTTTTTACGGACGGTTCTTGTATCTTACTGTCCGTTCATTTGTTTTACTATTGGTTCATGGTTATGCGAGTTTTCTACCAACGGTTAAGCGAATGGAACGGATAGTAATATATAGAAACCTGCCTTTTGTCTTTTATTCAGCAACATAATAAACTCCATGACAATGAAATCACACGGCTGTTGCAATGTCGTAATTTTAAAGAAACGACCGCACTGGTAAATCTCGGCGAAGATGAAAAAGAAGTTTGAAAATTTCGCTTTTCTGTAAAAAAGTAATATGAAACGCGGCTTTTTTTAATGCAGATCAGCAGACAGGCAGACGGCCCACTTGATGGAAAGTGGCTACCATCGCCTATGAACATTTGCACCAGCAAAGTTGCTACAAATGCGCTGCTGCTCTCTTAAGGGGCAGACTTTGACTCTTTGGACACTCTATCAAAAATATATAATTTTTCGAGATGTCATGTCTATTCGTAATAATTATAATATCTTATTTGGACCTGGTTTTTTAGACAAACACACACATTGTATACCCCCAAATTAAGCAAGTTACGCTTGTGTTATGGGTAATATACAACGGACTACTCTGGGGCCGAGCCCAGACACCCAGACCGTAGTAAATAACGGAGAAAATACGTTTCCGAAATTTACTACACCAGGAATCGAACCCGGAACCTCTGCGTGGCAGTGAGGTACGCCGGCAAAGGCTTAGCCCGCTCAACCACAGAGGCCGTCGCCTAATTAATTAATCACCTTTCAGTTTTTTTTTTAATACTTAAATTTTTTATGCCATACAAAGGCAAACTGGTTCAACGCCCATGTGATGTTAAGTCATTATGTTAGACGGTATATGTCGTTAAAGTATATAAAAAAAAAAAAATGTCAATTATACAATTACATACGAACCAGTGCAGTCGCACCTTCAAAACTGCGGTTAAGCGACATGTTCTTCCACTTTGAACATCCACTTTCCCCCCTTCATCCCTTCTTGAAAACAAATAACTTTAACTCCCATATTAAGCTTTATATAGAAGCATAAATTGCGACTTTGCTTTGGCCAGTTTCTCTTTTACTGACTGACTGGTAACTGAAATATTTAACCGACTAGTGAAATCTGACGGTTAAACTCAGCACCATTCAATTCATAATACTCCGTGTGCGGCTACCCATCCAAAGATCGACTGCGATGGACGTCGCTTGACATGTTTATGTGACAAAAATAAAAACTTCAAACACTCCACATTTGTTTACGAATTCACATAATTAATAATATTTGGTTTAATTAACCAAAAAAAAAATTACAAAAATGTCTTTACATGTAGTCTTTCATAAATGTATTGTCTATGGAATGATATATAAAATAAATGCATCTAAATCTGTTAATTAAATAAAACACGGTGCTGCGCAGTACCTTATTCAAAAAGAATACTGCGCTGAAATCTCTTGCAAACTAACGTCACTTTCACGTCCTTTTATTAGTGCGCATTATTGAAAGTAGACGACGAATCCAAATATTTATGGAAATCTATTATCACTGTCTACCCCCCTACGAGAAACTAGGGCTATATTACATAGAGCCTTTACCGTCATTTTGTCCTAAGCGACATTTTGACTTGAGTATATTTTTAATGCAAAAGGCATTTTAAACTATTATTTTGGTTTAAGACTTTTCATTTTTTGATTCAAAAGTGGATGGATGCAGAAGTCGTGGAAGGCCACGACACACCTTCCACGATCAAATTGATCGTGTACTAGCAGAAGGTGATGTCAGAAGCCTTAAGAACAGACGAGCGTGCATGACAAGAGCTATGAATGTCAAAGAAGCAAGTGAGGTGTGTAAGAATAAGCCTAAATGGCAGTCTGTTGTTCGTGCCTACCCCACAAGGGAACTGGCGTGAAGTTATGTATGTATTTGTTGATACAGTATAATCCAATCTAACTAAAATTAAAAACAAAAACTAAAATAGTAGTTTTTCAACAGAAAATAAACTTAGATCCAAATGTCGCTTACGCTAAAATGGCGGCAAAGGCTCGATGTGTTAAGAAAAAATAATAGGAAAGTATTATTATAATAAAGATTTGAAATAAACAATCATCAACAACAATCTAAGAAAATAGAGAAGTACGAATCGAAAGACATCTACAGCGAAATATTAACAGACAGACAGACAGAAAAAGGGCACAATTTATTGAAGGATATTAGGCGAATAAACGTTTGTATCTTCGCAATATTACCACGTCATATAAATGGAAGTATTTGACGTCAAAAACAAGTTATAAAATACATAAAATTACAAAGTTAATTACACTCTACTAGAAACATCATGCACAGAGGTTTCTCGCTGATTATCGTACAACTTCTCAGCGGTGACTATCTGCAAATATAGACAACTCTTCGCGGGGTAGTCACCGTGAAGAGTTGTCAATATTAGTACAAATCCTGTAATAGCGATATTGCAATTGCTCCAGATTGATCCATTACTGTTGTCAAGCAATAATTGCTCAAAAATGTTTAAGGTGATACAGTAGCTACAAGTGGCCGATGACTATGTCAAAGTAGTGATAACTTCTTGGTGGGAATAATCCCGAGATAGTAACAGCTTTTAATGACTGTATATCGAAATGACAGCAATGTTTAGGGTGATCAACCGTCAGCAATCCTTTTTGTCTTTTTAACCGTTGACCATCCCGAGAAACTGACGATGGCTTTAGAGTGAGCATTATGAGATGTGATCATTACTTGACACTGTTTCTCTCTTAACGGTGCCGACAGTTATTCAGCTGACAACCACGAAGCGGTCTATAAGTATAAGGTGTGACACTCTCAATAGGGTTGCCACTTTGGTAAAATCGACGATCTGACAGTTTCATTGACAAGGTCTATCTTGTTAGCGTGACAATCTCATTTTATAAAAATGTTAAGCCACAAATATGTCGTTTTGGCGACTACCTTCTTAATATAATATCATTTAAATGGTGATTTGCCTCGTTTATGGGACAATCTCTTTAAGGCCAACTCTTTTAAACACTATCTCGTTCGATGGTGATTATTACCAACGCTTTAGCGGTGACTGTCTATTTCTAATGTCAAGCTTTAAAGCGGTGACTACCTCGTTGGGTGATATCTCAAAAGGGTTATCGTTTCTTGTAAGTGTAACACCCTTATTAGTGATTATACATATCACAGTATCGAATGATCGACGAAATCATGCGAAGACTCTCGTACTGGTGTCAAGCTTAAAGCGGTGACTACCTCGCTGGGGTGACAATCTCATGAGGGTAGCCACCTCATGTAAGGGTAAAAACTTCGTTATTATTATACTTATCATGGTCTCGAATGTACAACGAAATCATGTGAGGACTATCTCGTACTGGTATCAGGCTTAAAGCGCTGACTACCTCGCTGGGGTGACAATCTCATGAGGGTTGCCACCTCATATAAGGGTATGAACTTCGTTATTATTATATTTATCACGCTCTCAAATGTACAACGAAATCATGTGAGGACTATCTTGTACTGGTATCAGGCTTAAAGCGCTGACTACCTCGCAGGGGTGACAATCTCATGAGGGTTGCCACCTCATATAAGGGTATGAACTTCGTTATTATTATATTTATCACGCTCTCAAATGTACAACGAAATCATTTGAGGACTATCTCGTACTGGTAACAGGCTTAAAGCGCTGACTACCTCGCTGGGGTGACAATCTCATGAGGGTAGCCACCTCATGTAAGGGTAAAAACTTCGTTATTATTATACTTATCACGGTCTCGAACGAACAACGATATTCTATTGGTCCTCTAAACTCGAGAAAGCAAATCGTAATGAGTCTTTAATTAACAACACTCACTTTCAACACTCACAACAATGTCAGAACTGTCTAAACAAACACACTGGAGCAATACTAGCTATCGCCCCTGGGTTCCCTCGCGTTCTGCGGCGGAAGACTGTGAGGACTTTGGTTGTACTGCGATACCATCTTGTTCTGCATCATGTTGAGCAATATATCCGAATACTGCTCGATCAACGACATCGCCGGATTGTTTGCGTTGCTGTCTTCTGAAATAGTTGTACAACGAAAACATTATATTTGCAAATGTAATAATAATATAAACGTGATAACAGCGAGGGATGTCAAAAATTGGCCAAGTGCTTGTCAGTTCCACGTACTGTGCAGACTTCCGTGGAGGTGACAAAGATCCAGTTTTTGTTACTTGACTATGAAACACCTTAAGAAACATTTCATCTAAAAAAATAGCACCTCTCAAAAACTATCCAACAGACCTTGTTAAAACCAATTTCCTTTGAAAGTAAGTATATTTTTAACGCTTTATTAAATTGAATTTCTTCAAAATGCTACACCATATAGCACAGGAGTTATAGAAGAGCAAATTATTATATAACTAGAGTTTACCCCGCGGCCGCGCCGCGGGTCAACCTCTAGTACGTGTCTCTTGTTTAAAGAGCAAGTAGTACAGGTTACATTGTATTAAATTTGTATGTATTTGCCCCCGAAAGATTCACTTCATTTTATATCGCAAACTACAGCACCCCCGTCTATATGTAAACTACATAAATGACAAAACTTGACAAAAAATAGATAACATGGACTAAGTGGACCAAGTGGACCCAGTGGACCAAGTGGATCCAGTGGACAAAGTGACCCACTGGACCTAGTGGACCCAGTGGGTTCAGTGGACCCAGTGAGTCCAGTGGACCCAGTTGACCCAGTAGGCTAAGTGTTCCAAATGGACCCAGTGTACCCAGTAAACTCAGTGGACCAAATGAACCCAGTAGACCAAGTGGACCCAGTGGACCAAGTGGACCCAGTGGACCAAGTGGACCCAGTGGACCCAGTGGACGAAATGAACAAAATCACAAAACCAGTCCTAGTTTCCGGGATAAACTTTACATAAATCTATCCCAAAATGTATCCCATTATCCGGGATAAAAAGTATCCCTTGGGCACTCTCGGTATTCAAATTATATATGTACCGAGTTTCAGCCAAATCGGTCCAATAGTCTTTCCATAAAAGGATAACAAACAAAAAGACAAATATATTTTTATCCCGGAAACTATCCCATTTTTCGGGATAAAAAATATCCTATGTTCATTCTCGGCATCGAAAAAATATATATACTGAGTTTCAGCCAAATCGGTCCAGTAGTTTTTCCGTGAAAACGGAACAGACAGACAGAGTTACTTTCGCATTTATAATATTAATAGGGATGTTGAAACCAACTATTCGATCAGTATTAATTTTTAAAAAAAATGTAACAAACTAAGAAATGCAATTATTTTTAAAGGTTACAAAGTCCATGCCACTAACTCGACTACAGGCACGGTCAGTGAGTCAGAAACGAGTGAGTAAGAGGTGAGAGGCTGATGAGTGCGTGTAACATAGGCTAATGCAAATGAAGCCGAGAGTGCACGCACCCTTCGCCAGGAGGTGGTCCAGCTTCTGCCTGGCGGTGTCCACGTTGAGGCCGCGGCAGTCGCCGTCGGTGGAGGAGAGGCTGCTGGGCGCCTCCCCGTTGTGGCCGGAGCGCGACACGGCGCTGCGGAGCACCTTCTGGGTCTCCATTATCGCCGCCTCCAACCCTGGATCGGGTCCCAACATTGTTCATATACATTGAAGAATGTGACACGTCACGTACATGGAATAAATAATTAGCAAGGCTATAACATAGTAGTCCACGTACGTGCCAAAATCTGTCAATACAGAAATCAAAAAACCTTCGGATATGCATGCATCTATGAATATTTTTAAGTTTTACATAGCTTCACATAGCAGTTAAGATTTCTGTATGTATAGTCTTAAGTTTAATGTTAAATTAATTAAGCAATAATTATGTATAGAGAGTACAACACACGTCGTCCTATTTTGTAAATACACCCCCCCCCCCCCCCCCCATACGATATAAATGTTTGTTCGGGATTCACGTAAAAACTACTGAGTCGATCTCGATGCGGTTTTCGCTGATCAACAGTAAATTATCATATATAAACAGCTGATCGTGTACTAGCAGAAGGTGATGTCAGGAGCCTTAAGAACAGACGAGCGTGCATGACAAGAGTTATGAATGTCAAAGAGGCAAGTGAGGTGTGTAAGAATAAGCCTAAATGGCACTCTGTTGTTCGTGCCTACCCCGCAAGGGAACTGGCGTGAAGTTATGTATGTATGTATGTATGTAACAGTAAATTCTTAAGACTTAAAACCTGTGTTATGTTTATACTGGGAATCCCGCGAGGATTTTTCTGAGAATGATTCCAAATGACTAGTGTTACGAACTCTTTCGTATTATTTTAAAAGTAAACTAAATTCATACAGTAGGGATTTTTTTTAGGTTAATTTTAAAATAATTCGCTGGACAACGATGGTGAAAATACATATACAGTGCAAACTCCATGTAACGTCACTCGATTTAACGACAAACTCCCTTAAGCGTCGAAATCACTTGGCTTTGTTTGGTTTAGCTGTCTTCCATACAACAGTACACTCTTTATAGCATTACACCTACTCTTAATAAAGACAACAATTAACTAACAAAAAGTACCTATGAAGTTGCCAAAATGCGTAAAAACTGCGCAGCTGCGCTTTATTATCCTAGCCCGTAATAAACTGGACTATCGGCATTATACATACCGAAATTTCTAAGTACTTCCTTTATTTATTTATTTAATTTGTTTGGGAAACATATAATAATTAATATTCTTAAATAAAAAACACAAAATTAATACATATATCAATCACGTTTCCACAAAAAAATAATTTATATAATAAAAATAAAAATTGGCTCAAATAGTTAATTACAAAAAAAAATATATATACAATTTTACGAAAATTACTTAAGTAAAATGTCAATTCAATTTTCAACATGAGGTCAGTATTGAATAAAATCGAAAAAGTCACAATAATTACTAATAAAATACAGATAAAAAAAAGTATTAAAAAAAGTTTATTTCATTATTCTAAATGTCATTCGATCATTCTACATTACAACATTTTTTAATTTGGGTTTTAAATTGATATAAGTTACCTATGAAAGGATCAATACGAGTAAACATTGCAATGTATTGCTGACAACTCCGGTATAAAAACGTGTTTTTAGTATAGTTAGTTTTTATAAGTGGTACTAAGAATAAGGATTTATTACATGATCAAAGTTGTTGAATTTATGACCAAGATGCCTCTATATCGCAAGATATGAATACAATAAGTAAAAAATAGAACAAAATTACTGGCGCTGCAAAAGATGTCAGACAAAAATAACAGACTTCCCTCCATTTAACGACAACTCTCTATAACGCCATATAGATGCAATATACAGCCCTCTCGATGGGAAAGTTTGGCAGCACAGCGGCCAGAATGGCGCAGAACGTTGAACAGCCAAGAACGCGAGTTCGAGGTTCAGCGTATAGCTGACCTTGATACTAAACGCGACCAGTTAAAGGCTCGCCCACCTGCTGCCCTCGCGCACCAGCTCCAATTATCCGACTAGGGGTCAAAGTGGTCGCCATGGCCGAAAACGGTCGGAACAATCATCATCATCATAACGCCATAAAACGCATAGTCCCTTCAGTGTCGTTATATAGAGTTTACGCTGTATTTGGTAACTAAACGTATCTAGCATCAACAAAAACGTCATTCTCTTATATATAAAATAATAGCCAGATTGAGAAAAAAAAATTGAAAAATTCAAGGAATTTGAAGTCGGGACTCGACGCACTCACCGCTAATGTCGGCCGCCGCGTTCGGCTCCCTCTGCAGGCTCGCGTACAGCTGTACCACTTTGCACGCGGTCTTCGTCAGCTGCTCCGTGAGCGCGGAGCACAGCTGCGACGACGTCACTGCCACCAACGAAACACCGCTCAAATACACGTTCCACGAAGTGGGAAATAGTTAACTGGCCAAGTGCGTGTCCACCATCTGTGACTCGACTACAGAGTACACATCGCGGCCTCCATGCAATAATAATCTTATACTAATATATAAAGCTGAAGAGTCGGTTGGTTTGTTTGTTTGAACGCGCTAATCTCAGGAACTACTGGTCCGATTTGAAAAATTCTTTCAGTGTTAGATAGCCCATTTATCGGGGAAGGCTATAGGCTATATATCATTGCGCTAAGACCAATAGAAGCGGAGCACCAATGAAGAATGTTTCAAAATCGGGGGGTTTTGATAACGAATTCCACGCGAACGAAGTCGCGGGCACGGCTACTGTATTTATAATAGCATAGCTTTATTGCATAATATTAAAATACAAGTCAAAAAGTTTAAGTACAATAGGCGGTCTTATCACTAAAGGCAATTTCTTCAGGCAACCTTAGGATGGATTAGAGAAAAATTATGTAACAGGTGGGTTTTGCAATATAACTAGAATAAAAAAGTATATATATAAATTTTTTAAATGGCAAGTATAATAGACATAGAAATAAGACTAATATATATATAATCGCCTGTCCCTATTAACAATGTAGGATATGCAATTTTCGACATTTTGGTTTTATTTCACTAATGACCCTAAAAAAGCATTGGTTTTCAATAGCAGCAACAAAAACGTAATTTTTCCTCATAGTTTTTAAAATAGCCACATTAACAATGTCATATATGCCACCATCTCCCATTAACAATGGCGAATGTTAACTCCCGACGTTATTAGCGGGGCGCGAGGGGGGTATGCGGGGTATATTTTTGTAAGAAAGAAATTACTAAGACTGATTATCTAAGCTAATGAAACCTGAAATGCGATTATTAAGTGCCATTCATACAGGTAGACTTTATAATTAATGATTTTAACAAATGTTATGGCAAAGATTGTTTTCATTTTGTCCCTAAATTATCAATTATGTTTGATCCTTTGTTATTTGTGAAACAAATTTATTAAAAATTGGATTTAATTTATAATATCAATTTAAATACGACATAAACTTAAACAGGGTTTACTAATGACAATGTTGTATGTGGCACTTCTTACAAAGAATAAATATGTTTGTCCATGTAACTTTGTTGGATGTGACAGATCCGACAAATCATGATGACCCATGTACGGACAAAAAGCCATTACTAGCTTTTCAAACATTTAGATAAGTAAAAATATTATTTAATTGCATTGCAAATAAGCTCTCGAACATATATAAAACATATAATATTTTTTTTGATAATTTAATTTTTGTAGTAAAAAAAATATAAGCAATTCAAAGTTCAGAGCGCTCTCCTGTAAAGTTGCTGATTTGCAGATCTGACTCTGTTAATAGGGACATGCGATAGATATATAGATATATATATATATATATATATATATATATATATATATATATATATATATATATAGATATATAGATATATATATATATATATATATATATATATATATATATATATATATCTATGTATGTATATATAAATTATATTAATATTGTATATAATTACGTAAATATGGGAGAGATAAAAATTGTATTATTACTGAAAAAAAATTGTGCAATTTTTTTTCTTATGAAAAATATTTTCACGATATTTTTATTGAACGAAACTTTTCAAACAGTCCAAAAAAATAATTCCTGTAAAATTTGAGTTCTTGCAACATTACATTGTTGCACGGTTGCGTCGTTACACACTTTTACTGTTCAATGGATCTTCTTCGAATTTTTTTTTTTCAAAAATATTTTTGAAGTAAATCACCTCAATTTTTTCCAAATATATCCGACCATAGTACCAAATTTAGAGCACAGAAAATTTCTACTACGCCTACACATTGGATCTATAGCTTTCATCTAGTACATATACAAACATTTATTCGAAGGTAACTCGGTAAAACTTGCGACAGCGGTACAATGCACAAAACTTGCAAAGTTATATTTTTTTTTATATTTAAGGCTTGGCAACTAGGCTTTTAAGCCAGGCGCCGTTGTATTGTAGGCTACAATCGACGTCATTCAAACTCGAAAGGCCACATTTGGCTATATAGTTCACATTTCTCGCAAAAACACATAATTACTACTCAAAAACTATCGATATCCTACAACTATTGTTCATTTTAGAGTAATTTTACACATTTTTAGAAAATAAAACTGTACAGCACAACGTCCCCTTGAAGTTCCCGCAAAGTTATATTCAATAAAGAACAAGATTAAAGCGTTGCCTCGTTGCAAACTACTGCATAGTAATATAATATAAAGTGAAAGTAGAGCAGTCTGTGCCTACAGTTACAAAATTTCGTACAGTATAACAGTTGGTTCCGTGGTGTAGTGGTTATCACATCTGCTTTACACGCAGAAGGCCGCCAGTTCGATCCTGGCCGGAATCATAATTTTTTTTTTTTTCTTAATTTTACATTATAATTTGTTTTTTTTTATTATTATTTTTAATTTTTAAATTTAAATAAATTACGTTTTATTTTTACAATTTAAAATATTTAAGGTCTATTTTTTTGTTTCATAAAGTTATTAACAATTTCAGTGACATTCCGTAACTGTTCTCGATGGTAATAAATAGTATAAAAATTACACAAAGTTATTGAAATTAATATAAAACTGAATAAATTGATTTAATCTATATATACATAAAAATAAATCGCTGTTCGTTAGTCTCGCTAAAACTCGAGAACGGCTGGACTGATTAGCCAAAATTAGCCAAATTTTGGTTTTGAATTATTTGTGGAAGTCCAGGGAAGGTTGGAGTATAGTAAAAACAACAATTTTGCTTTCCCTTAGAAACTATTCCTACCTGTCAAACATTTGATGTTCGTCCCGTCGTTTAGAAATCAATTAAATTTAAAAGTCGTTCAGAAATCAAATTTAATTTAAATGTGAAGTTTTTTTTCTTCATTTTTTTTGGTTTTGAACGTCAAACGTTTGATGTTCGTTCCGGTTAAGTTTTGACCACATTTTTGACTAAAGTTGAAACATTCTGCAATTATCATTCAGCCTTTTTATTTATTGATTCTGAGGCGGTGCGAAGTTTGCCGGGTCAGCTAGTCATATATATTAATACGCGAAGCAAAAACTTTGTACGCCATTTTACGAAAAATGCGCCGACTTAGGTGTATGAAATTTCGCACACTTATAGTTTATATAGAGAAGAAGCGACGAATGCTATTTTTTTTTAAATTATGCATAAAAAATACAATAATGCAATTAAAAAAAACATGACACACACTACCATGTATTTGACACACACACGCATATATACTCTTTTGTTTATTGTTCAAGTCAAATTAACAGCGTAGCCTTGGCGAAATCTGTGATTATAGAAGTATATAGTCTTTGACATTAATTACTATGATATTTTCTTAAGTTTTCGCGACTTGTATACATAATAAAACTACGTTTTAACGGTTTTAATATTATATAAAATTATTAGAGCTAGGCATGTTTGCTGAAGAGTTTCTTGCGCCGCTTCTTCTCTTCAAGCCATAACATGTTGCGAAGCGGTAGTAAATTAGATTAGGCTCCCACAGATTAAATAATAACCATAAACAAAATTAAAATTAAATAATTAAAATTAACAAGTTAGCGATAGGCTAAATAAAACTTTAACAATACTCGTTGACACTTGACATCTTTGTCTTCCGTGATCACGGCCACTGAAAAGTGGCCGAAACGTCGGAAAAACCAAAATCAAATAAAATTACCGCGCTTAAAACCGTTAAAACGTAGTTTTATTATTAATTACTATGGTCGATTTCGACCACGGGCGACCACTAGTATATTTATATATGTTACAGTCATAGTGATTAAATAGCTATTATACATAATGACTGGTCATTATATATAATAGCATAATTGACTAGACAATGTGATAAATTAATCACTTTATCCGGATATTATTCATAATAGCGGGTCAAAGTTAGCCAAAGTAATAAATACGGTCTAACTGACTTGCTACCCCTCTATGAATAATAATTATGACCCAGTTAATTCAAGTCAGTTCATTTTAAATATTTTATTATTGTAGTCTTTAAAGAGTGATATCAAAATACTTGTATTGATCTCGGTGTTTCTTTTTTAAATTTTGTTTTATGGCTAGTGAGCTTTAAATTTACTTTATAAATTAAAGTTAAATAACTTAATGTAGAATTATTATCTATGACAATGTTATTTTAATTCTTAGGCAAATTGAAATATAATTAATAATAATAATAATCGGCAGACAAACACACACATTGTATATCCCCAAATTAAGCAAGTTACGCTTGTGTTATGGGTAATATACAACGGACTACTCTGGGGCCGATCCCAGACACCCAGACCATAGTAAATAACGGAGAAAATACGTTTCAGGAAATTTACTATACCAGGAATCGAACCCGGAACCTCTGCGTTGCAGTGAGGTACGCCGGCCCGCTCAACCACAGAGGCCGTCAAATTTTATAATCTTTACCTATACCTACTTGTTTTATTACATTATCCAAGTCTTCGAAGATATTATACAAAATTGCTAGTTAATGTGATTAATTATGTGTCAGTTATCACTTTATCTAAATCGAGTAGACATTATAAATAATGGCTAGATAATATATATAATGTCCGGATTTATTACTTTGGCTGTAACATATATATATTACTAGCGGCCCCGGCAGACGTCGTCCTGCCTTTAAAAAATAAAATTGTAGAACCCGATCCCAGCGCCACGTACCGGTTCTAATTGCGAATCTAAACCATCCGGGTACCCACTCAAACACACAAAAACAAAATCACCAAAATCGCTCCCGGTGGTTAGGAGGATTCCAGAACCCGATCTCAGCGCCACCTACCGGTTCTAATTGTGAATCTAAAAGAGTAATATATTTTTTTTTATTCTAAGTCATGACAAAATAAGATTAAAAATCTTGCCAAAAAATTAAAGTTTATAATTAACAAATAAAAAATAGGGGTTGATCGTAGAGGGGTGAAAATTTAGGGTTGTATGTATTTTTGTATGTTGTATCATAAAAAAATAGAAATTAAAAAATTTGTCTTAAAAATAAATAAAAAAATTTAGGGGTGGACTACCCCTAACATTTAGGGGGATGAAAAATAATGTCGGCCGATTCTCATAGATACCGGATTAAATCGGTCAAGCCGTTTCGGAGGAGTATGGCAACGAAAACTGTGACACGAGAATTTTATATATTAGATAATCCATAATGGCGGTAGTTGACTTTTTTTTGCTAGTACGGCGGTAGCGTTCGCTAGCGGCACGTGCGCGGCGTCGTCGCCCCGCCCACCTTCCACTACGCGTAGAGTATAAAAACGGACCGCTCCGTTGTATCGGCACGCATTTCCAACGAATGCGTCCGCGAGTAAGCACCGTTGTCTTTCGACAATCAGTACTGCTCTAATACTAGACACGGAACACCGTCCCTGACGGTCAGTACTGTCTAAATTAACTATATAACTGTAATTATTTCGTTACTTTTGTTCACGTCAAAATAGATAATATAATGCTAACATCGTCTTCTAATACGGAGGTAAAGTATTGATATATTATCACTTAGTTGCACAAGGTTAAACTAGATGGCGCTGTTCAAAACCGAGCAAATCCTACATGGCGTGGACGTGTTCTTGCGAAATTAAAGGTAATATTATGTTTTTGTCAATGATTTTTAAGTAGCGCAAACAGTCGCGAAACGTTCAATGAATCAATTTGAAAACGGGCGAACCTTTTCATACCGCGACTGTACGTGCGCAGTGGACCAATTTTAGTAGCGCGTGACAGTGTACGAATCTTGTAGGCGGAACAGAGCTAAGAATGCGTAGCAAGCAACGCTCTGCCATTTCCACTTGCGAATACAGTGCAATAGATAATTTACATGGCGGAAACCGGTCTACACTATTCTGCGCGCACAAAAACTACCAATCGGAATTATAAGTAGCGCAAACAACTTTAATAACGGTTGTTTGTTTGTAATTAAACTATTAGTTTTGTTCTAAAATTAAATAATTATTTACGATTATATTTTTTTTATTATTTTCCACTTCTGGTCGCTAAATATATATATATATATATATGAGTAATTTGTGTTTTTTATAAACACTCACTGTTGGGCTCGGTGGGGGCGTCCTGCTTGCCGCGGGGGCGCGCGGCGGCCGTCAGCCGCGCCGTCACCTCGCGCGCCTTCGCGCACAGGTCGCGCTCGCTGCCGCTGCGCCCTGCCACCACATTCACACAACATTCGACGCTAACTTCGCGACCCACACCACCACAAGTCAGGTGGTAGGGCGTTCGCCCTGGTCTGAACTATGTCGCCATAACAACCCTGAGTTGTGTAAGAGAGCCGCAGCGCATTTGTAGCACCTTTGGTGTTGCAAATGTCCATAGGCGATGGTGACCGCTTTCCATCGAGTGGGCCGTCTGCCTGTATGCTGAACTCGTTATAATAAAAACCATACTTTCGACACTAATTTCCCAAAGGAGTCTAATTCGTATAAATTTTGACACTATCTCCGCAAATTACGTTGGGTCAAAAAACTACTACACACAAAACGATACTATCTATGTAATAAACTATTCATACCGATATTCAAAGCGTTACTCATAATGATGATCTCTGGAATCGGCCTCGAATTGGTCCATTATTTAATTTTCACTAAATTATTAACCAAATTTCCAATTGTTCGTGCCTACCCCGCAAGGGAACTGGCGTGAAGTTATGTATGTATGTATGTATTAACCAAATTAAAAAGTGTCTTGCTAAAAAAGTGATACTACACTATTGAAGAATACCTAAATGACAGAACTTCATTTACATAGCAGCTCGCTTCAGCCTTTTATACTATATTTTGTATATACATACATACATAACTTCACGCCAGTTCCCTTGCGGGGTAGACACGAGCGACAGAGCGCCATTCAGGCTTATTCTTACACACCTCACTCGCTTCTTTGACATTCATAGCTCTTGTCATGCACGCTCGTCTGTTCTTAAGGCTCCTGACATCACCCTCCGCTAGTACACGATCAATCTGATCATGGAAGGTGTGTCGTGGCCTTCCACGACTTCTGCATCCATCCACTTTTGCATTGTATATCTGTTTAGTCATTCTTTCATCATGCATCCCTTTCCTTACCTTCACCCCGACACTCTCTTTCAGACCAACTCTCTTTCTTACTTCGGTATTAGGAACGCGGTCCGCGAGCGTCACTCTACTTTCCTGCTCTCTCTCTTCCATACCCAACTCTCGCTTCCATACATGAGCGTAGGTACCAGCACCGCGTTGTTGTTATAATACGTTGCGAAGCAATGTATTATATATAGACTATGAAGTAGAATTAAATTGTAACTTACATGTATGACCCTCAAAAAGTGTTCTCCCAGTGGAACTTTTGAATTGGAATAATTTTCTAGGCATAGCTTAATTTGAAAGTGTACTCACCGATCCGCCTCTGGTGGTCGACCGAGTTGGCCCTGTGGCGCTTGTCGCCGCGGTCCTCGGCCTCCGAGCTGGACTCCTCCTGGCCGCCCGTCGTCAGGCTCACTGGCGCGGGGAGGTTAGTCGTTATTGCTGGTGTGGTGTACAGGGGAGACAACGGTGCCCAAGTGTGGGTATTTACGAATACATAAGCCAGATTTTAGTAAACGTTCAGAAGCACGAGACTTGGACAGTCGTGGTATATTGATCATGATGACACCCGCTAGGTGGCAGTGATAGTTCAAATACTTGTAGGGCGCGTTCCTTTAGCATCTCACATTGCCCAAAATACTCCCGTCTGCCGTTCCACCAATGACGTCATCAGTTTCGATCACGCAGCGCTCACAACGACCCACGTCAAGAGGTGGGTCGAAGAACCGTTCCACTTGAGTTTACGATTGTGACGCCGGCAAGTAATGATCATGACGATACCCGCTAGATGGCAGTGATAGTTCAAATACTTGTAGGGCGCGTTCCTTTAGCATCTCACAACGTCCAAAATACTCCCGTCTGCCGTTCCACTGATGACGTCATCAGTTTCGATCACGCAGCGCTCACAACGACCCATGTCAAGAGGCGGGTCGAAGAACCGTTCCAATTGGGTTTACGATTATGACGCCGGCAAGCAAGTGGAACGACAAAAATCGCGGTCGTGAACGTGGCCGTCGTGAGTCTCTAATGACTAATGGAAATTAGCAAAAACTCAATATACGCGAAGATTCATTACAAAATTTGTTTTAATCGCCGAAAGTATCCCTGAACACTGCCGAGACGTATAGGACCTTATTCGAAACACTCGTTCAGACCGACCGACCACTCTCAGAAACTTTTAATGACAGTAATAAAAGCTCAAATATACATATTTTCAACGAAAATCGGTTGGAATAAGACCCGTCCATCTCTGAAAGATCGGGGGGGGGGGGGGGGGGGGGGCTTCTTTAAATATAGTCTTATTCATATTGAATTAGAATCAGTTTGTAGGATTCTTAAAGATTCATAAAGAACTCTGGGTTCCTTAATTCAGTTAAATAAAATCTAAAACAATATCCATCAGGGTAATATTATTACAAGTTGGGACAAAGAAATGCTGCGCACCTTGCTTATGCCCCTCCCGCATACGGAGTTCTTTTATTTACTTCGTATTTAAAATTTGCAATTAGACAATAGCCTATTGTTATTGTTTTCGACTTTGTTGGCGGTTCGCAGAAATAGATAACCAGGTGTGCAAATTACTATTTTTCGGAAACTCAGTGCACGCGGTCGTTTTTTTTTTGTACTGTATAGTCAGTCAAGCGACGACTACGATACGAGTAAGACGTGTGCAGTACTCTCGATTAGCGATATAGTGACGGACTTTGCGCGTGTTGAATCCAGTTTTATTTGTACCTGCTTTATAAGTGTTCGTACAGTTCTAATAAAACTCTATAGTAATTCCAACGGCATTTATTTTTATTTGAGTCCTATAGCTCGTAACAATATTGATACAATGTTAAAACTTTGATCACATTTTACTGAATTATTTTAAACTGAAGAATTATCATGTCTTAGGCCGTTATTTGTCACAAATGCTGAATACGGCGTCTAGCATCAATCGACGTCGGACGCCACTTTCGACGTGCGCCGCGTCAAGGGTCTGAGCGCATTATCATCAGCATACGTTGGTCGCGTACGCGGCCTACGGCGTTCGCAATGGATCGGCGCCTAGCATTATTTTACCATGGTTTTTAAATAACTAAAGTGATATTATATTCATACTTATATTACTAAAGTGATACAAGTCTAAACGAAACTACAGTGAGTTTTATTTACCATATTTCATGCAATTTCGATACCTGATATAGAATTACCTGCACTGTAAGCGTTCGCTAGGCCTCGCCTCCTGGCCGTGTTCGCGGCGGCCTTGTTCATGGAGCTGATGGTGGGCCGCATCAGACCCTGACTCCTCGAAGGTTGCTGCCGCGACGGCTGAGGATCCGATTCCGAATCGCTCTAGAAATTACATTGTACAAAATATATATATATATATATCTTTATTGGAAACTAAATAAATAAGAGATATTATAAGTCAAGCCACAAAATTATTTATTGGCCACGTGATTAAACTTCTAATTTTATAACTAAGCAATGGGAAAATGACAGAGCCTCTAATAAACTAATTCGTCTTCTTTACAACGCCAACTAAATATTCTATAGAAAGCGTCAAGTAAAGATCATCAATGATTGTAACTTGTCCTTCTTATTTATACATTGCCAGCTTATTCACTAATTCGGCCACGGATTTCACTGCGTTAATAATCCAATACCGAAGTAAGAAAGAGAGTTGGTCTGAAAGAGAGTGTCGGGGTGAAGGTAAGGAAAGGAATCCTCCGGTGGTTCGGGCATGTGGAAAGAATGCATGATGAAAGAATGACTAAACAGATATACAATGCAAAAGTGGATGGATGCAGAAGTCGTGGAAGGCCACGACACAGCTTCCATGATCAAATCGATCGTGTACTAGCAGAAGGTGATGTCAGAAGCCTTAAGAACAGACGAGCGTGCATGACAAGAGTTATGAATGTCAAAGAGGCAAGTGAGGTGTGTGAGATTAAGCCTAAATGGCACTCTGTTGTTCGTGCCTACCCCGCAAGGGAACTGGCGTGAAGTTATGTATGTATGTATGTAATAATCCAATAATGGTTTAATTTTCTTTTTTTGATTAGGTACCTACCTACATTCTTTTTATATGTTTCTATTATTTACTACAAGTAAAATGATGGTAATTCAATAAACGAATTGATTTTTTTAAAAATAAAGTCTTTTATTTTGTCTCTACTCAATAGTATACTAACTATTTGAAGACATATTTAGCAAAATTTTGACGATCAATTAATGTGAGACGAGTTACATTTTAAACGTACCGAGTTAAAAGATTAGAAGCTAAATAAATATATATTGTGATGTCATATATTACTATTTTAGAAGTTTACTGTTAGAATGCATGTTACAAATTTAGATGCTAAAAAATAACCATCATACTGAGTTGAATTTAGATTGGTTTACATAGA
Source organism: Dendrolimus kikuchii (assembly GCA_019925095.2). NCBI lineage: Eukaryota > Metazoa > Arthropoda > Insecta > Lepidoptera > Lasiocampidae > Dendrolimus > Dendrolimus kikuchii. Next base: position 518,968 of record CM034388.1, on the reverse strand, counting down.
AGATAACTAGTGGCTAAGATAGTATTATTTAGATGCTCTTTAATTGTGGCCGACTTAGTAATTTAGAAGGCAACGGAAATTTTTAGAGGCGAATAATGCTATTAAAAAGAAGCCTGTTTAATTAGCACCCAATAAATAAGAGTTCAGGACATATTTATGGCAGAAAAAAACTGATCCAACGGACGAGTGAACTTTGTCTTACTATCTTTTCATTTACCCTAACAATCGTTACCACTTAACTTTAAGTCCCAACAAGCAATTGTCATTTTTCAACCAACTTACTAAATTAATGAATGGTTTTGAAGTTAATCTTATACTAACATACAAAGCTGAACAGTTTGTTTAAACGCGCTAATCTCAGGAACTACTGGTCTGATTTGAAAAATTCTTTCAGCGTTGGATAGCCCATTTATCGAGGAAGGCTATAGGCTATATATCATCATGCTAAGACCAATAGGACCGGAGCAGCAATGAAAAATGTTTCAAAATCGGGGGCGCTTCGAAAACAAATTCCACGCGGACGGCGTCGCGGGCACAGCCAATCTATAATATAATGTGACAAATGCGCGTAGCGGAATTTCTTCCTCTTAAGAAAATAGCGCGTAGTCTTCGCCTTAACAATAACACAATACAATGTTACATATACAAAGTAACACGAAAGAGCAGGATAGAAATATAGGGCCAGACAAATGTTAAAACGAGATAGATATATTTTTTTTATTGCAGGAGATCAGCAGACAGGCAGACGGCCCACATTCGCAACATCAAAGTTGCTACAAATGCGCTGCTGCTCTCTTAAGTGAGTCTGGAACCTGGTCACTAACGCCGGAACACAACTCAAGGTTGTTATGGCGACACACTTTAGACCAGGGGTGGTAGCCATACCACCTGGCAGTGGGTTGTTAAGTCGCCTCTTACGACAGGCCGCCCCAACGCAGGAGATTGTATTCTTTCTCCGTTCCTGCACGGGTAAAAGTAGTAAAGGTATGCGAACACAACTCAAGGTTGTTATGGCGACACACTTTAGACCAGGGGTGGTAGCCATACCACCTGGCAGTGGGTTGTTAAGTCGCCTCTTACGACAGGCCGCCCCAACGCAGGAGATTGTATTCTTTCTCCGTTCCTGCACGGGTAAAAGTAGTAAAGGTATGCGAACACAACTCAAGGTTGTTATGGCGACACACTTTAGACCAGGGGTGGTAGCCATACCACCTGGCAGTGGGTTGTTAAGTCGCCTCTTACGACAGGCCGCCCCAACGCAGGAGATTGTATTCTTTCTCCGTTCCTGCACGGGTAAAAGTAGTAAAGGTATGCGAACACAACTCAAGGTTGTTATGGCGACACACTTTAGACCAGGGGTGGTAGCCATACCACCTGGCAGTGGGTTGTTAAGTCGCCTCTTACGACAGGCCGCCCCAACGCAGGAGATTGTATTCTTTCTCCGTTCCTGCACGGGTAAAAGTAGTAAAGGTATGCGAACACAACTCAAGGTTGTTATGGCGACACACTTTAGACCAGGGGTGGTAGCCATACCACCTGGCAGTGGGTTGTTAAGTCGCCTCTTACGACAGGCCGCCCCAACGCAGGAGATTGTATTCTTTCTCCGTTCCTGCACGGGTAAAAGTAGTAAAGGTATGCGAACACAACTCAAGGTTGTTATGGCGACACACTTTAGACCAGGGGTGGTAGCCATACCACCTGGCAGTGGGTTGTTAAGTCGCCTCTTACGACAGGCCGCCCCAACGCAGGAGATTGTATTCTTTCTCCGTTCCTGCACGGGTAAAAGTAGTAAAGGTATGCGAACACAACTCAAGGTTGTTATGGCGACACACTTTAGACCAGGGGTGGTAGCCATACCACCTGGCAGTGGGTTGTTAAGTCGCCTCTTACGACAGGCCGCCCCAACGCAGGAGATTGTATTCTTTCTCCGTTCCTGCACGGATAAAAGTAAACCGAGTCCCTATATTTTTATGACAGTTCTTCATTTAATCGAAGCGTAACGAAAACTCCTGCATCGATATCGTGCGAATCTCTTAGAAAAACAAGCGTTCAGAACCTAATCAGCTAATCAGAGAGAGAGGGGCCCTTAACAAACCATCTTACCTGATTAAGAACACCGACACTACTGCTCCTCGGTATATTCGACTTGCTGTTATACCGCGGCGAGGGTCTCGCGAATCCGCTCGTCGGCTTGTTCGTGTTCGCGCTCGCGTTCGTCGGCGTGCTCGCCTTCGACGGGTGACCTGCATTTTTATTACAAAATACAATTCTTCGTTCCTTGTGATATTATACGACGATTAAAGAGACGAGTTATCAAACTTTATTTTGAGTAATCTATACAGAGAAATAAAATTAAAGTGTCTGTTTGTAATGTCAAAATAACAGCTTTTTACTAAATGCATATGAAATTATATACGGTATATCAAAAAATTTCTATCTGTCTGTCTACATGTTTGTTCCGGCTAATCTCTGAAACGGCTGGACCGATTTTGACGGGACTTTCACCGGTAGATAGCTGATGTTATAAGGAGTGTTTTAGGCTACTTTTAAAATTATGGTTCCACGGGGAAAAAACACGCTGACGAAGTCGCGGGTACAACTAGTTTATATATCTAAATATAGAGTTGGAAATAAGAAGTCAATGGTGTACGTATTGCATTGTGAAGAATATCGAACTGGAAGATTCGTGGATATAAGATTTTTTTTATTGCAGGAGTTCAGCAGACAGGCAGACGGCCCATTTGATGGAAAGCGGTTACCATCGCCTATGGACATTTGCAACACCAAAGGTGCTACAAATGCGCTGCTGCTCTCTTAAGGGAGACTGGAACCTGGTCACTAATGCCGGAACACAACTCAAGACTGTTATAGTGACATACATTAGACCAGGGGTGGTAGCCATCCAGTCGGGCAAATGCACTACCACCTGGCTGTGGGTTGTTTTGTCGCCTCTTACGACAGGCCGCCCCAACGCAGGAAATTGTATTCTTTCTCCGTTCCTGCACGGATAAAATAGAGTAGAGGGAGATCCAGGTGGTAGGGCATTTGCCCGACTGGATGGCTACCACCCCTGGTCTAAAGTATATCGCCATAACAACCTTGAGTTGTGTTCCGGCATTAGTGACCGGGTTCCAGTGTCTCTTAACAGAGCAGCAGCGCATTGCAAATGTCCATAGGCAATGGTAACCGCTTTCCATCAAGTGGGCCGTCTGCCTGTCGGCTGAACTCCAGCAATAAAAAAAAACTATTCTTAAACGATCTTCACGACTTGCGTAAACTGGCGGTTTAATGAAATATTTAATTTCCGACAATTTTCAAAGTGTAAGAACCCGTCTCTTTAATCACAAACCTTTAAAAAAAATTCTATACATCTCTATCTCTTTGCGAGAACTACATGCCGTTTAGAAAGTGAATAACAAAAGACACTCAGGGCGTTCCATTAGTAGCTCACAACGCCCAAAATACTCCGTCTGCCGTTCCACTAATGACGTCATCAGTTTCGATCGCACAACGCTCACAACGACCCATGTCAAGAGGTGGGTCGAATGACCGTTCCACTTGGGTTTACGATTGTAACGCCGGCAAACATGTGGAACGGGTGAAATCGTTAGTCGTGACTACTAATGGAACGTAGTCACTGTAGTGTTATATTTGACAATACCCCTTTTTTGTAATTTTTCAAAATAGGGCGGGTAGTTGTCCGTAACACGTAGTTCTTGCAGGTAGGCCAGATAATTTGTTAATATATTCACGTATATATCATGCATTTAGATTAATAAAATGAAAATTACATATATACATTATTAAAAAGCCGTGCAAAGCGTGTGTAATCATCCAAATACTGTGCAATGAAGTCTAAACATTATTGCTGATTAACAATTCTTCATTAAAATTTAATCGATTGTTACGTAACTCTGTGTGTGGCGGTAAATAAAATTAGAGCTGTGAGAGCGAAAGTGAGAAGGGCGATTGACCAGAAGTTGAATAAATTTATAATCAAATTTTAAATGGAATTATGAATAACACTTTTGTTAAACGAGCCTATAAACATCATATAACTTATAAGTATTGTAAGATTTTTGAAGAAAAATTAATACATCAATCAATGCAAATTACGTAAGAAACGTAATTCTGAAAAACTCCTTTTTCATAAAGGACTAGATGGTGCCACAGATCAGCGTTCTCTCGCTTTTGATGTCATATCATTTAGAACTATTGTGGCAAGTGATGGTGGAACAATCTAGTTGGTTAAGGAAGTTTTAGAAAACAGTTGGAAAATTCTGGAAGGAAAATACAAGGACAGATACACTTTAGAAAGGGATAGATGATGAACGAAAGTTCTAGAATAGAAGGTTAGGGAAGGAAAGGACAGAGATAGATAGATGTTTAGAAATGGATAGATAGTGAATAAAAGACTAACGAAAAGAAGATCGAAGTTATGGGTTCTAGAAGATTCTTCTCTCGCTTTTGATTTTATTTATTATATCAGTCAAAAAACTTATTTCTGGTTTGTTAAAATTTGACATAAGCTCCATACAAGTAATATCAAATATCCACCAATGGTAAGGCAAAAGAATGTATACTAAGATACGGGAAGCGGTTATAAGAGACTATTGCAGATTTGGTCTAAAAATATATTTTTTACATAATTTTAAACGTCTAAAAGCGAGAGAGTCTCCTGCTGCGCCATCTAATAATGTAGAAGTTAGGAGATTTCAGAGTTGCATCTTTACTACGTGATTCCTACTCATACGAGTAGCAATCTCCTCGAGTACTGTCACCTAGTAATTTCACGTTGGTCATGTTACCCATGTTACTGGTGTTGTAGTCAGTTTCGGAGTAAAAGATAACATGAAGATAAAGAACAAAAGAAAGAGTAACAATCCAAGCTGCAATCTGCAATCGCTCATATACTGTTTAGCAGACATAATCATGTAGCCGTTACGAAACTGCGTTGCGATGTTTCGCTTATGACAACTAAGACGCTTAGTCCAAAAAGCTGGATACAATCATCAAAGCAATACGTTAAAATATTTGGACCGTCTTTAATATAGGCCGGATAGTATACCACATTCTTCAGATTGAGAGTCTTTCAGGAGAATTTTATTGCTTGGGGAACTTTTGGAGCAGCAAATATCTTGAGGGATATTTTTAGCGACGTGTTGCCACTAAGATGTAACAAATTCAATTAAAACACTATTACAAAAATGAAGAGGATGTATATATAACAATTACAATGATATGCATGTCGCTTCTGGCATAAAAATGTGAACACTACTGACTTTATTACATTTCTAATCCAACATCTCTTAAGTTACTGACACTAGTAATAATTTAAAGGAATATGTAAGCTTATTTGGGGATATTCTGCTATGGGGAAATATCGAAACGTCAACCTGGAGACCCAACTTTTCGCTTTATAACAATAGGTTTCTCGAGTAGTTCATTTACTGGTTTCCAGCGTTCCACCATCTAGCTACACCACCACCAATATCAGAGATCCGTCACCAAGATACCTTGTGGCGTTCTCGGCGCTGGCATCGGTTTCGCTGCTAAGTCTGACAGCGAAATAGCGCGTCGCATCCCACCCGACTCCTCCTCGCGATCGGATGCCGATAGATGCGTACGCGGCGACGCTATACGCAATATTATGTACACTTAAAACAATAGCTTGAGGTATAGAAACCGTGCTAAAATAGAAGTACCTATAAAGTAAGATATAGTACGCGCCGGTGTGAGTGAAACAAGAAACTTAAGCAAGAACAACTTAAGGAGCTATCTAAATATAGTGCGCTATCTCGCTCGCGCATTACCACATTTTAGAAAATCACAAATCTGTATTCTATGAATCTCAACAATAATAGCACGAATGTCGGATGAAAATATTTGTAGCTCTTTTAATACGGTTTCAATAGCTTCAGTTATAGTTTTGATGATGTATAGTTTGTTGTGTGTTTTAGATGCGTGGGTTTGTGTAGTAATATTAGATTTGAATTATAACAGGTCAAAATAAAACCCCGGACACCTATTATGAAAACCGGGGTAAGTAACTGAAGTGTGTAATCTAAATATATGAGATAAAAACGCAATACACAATTATATCAAATCCAATAATACTAAAAATATAACTGCTTAAGCAAAATTGTACTTAAATAAACACACTTAAACTATGCAATATATCTTATATACATTTTCATGCTGAAAATAAAATATTCTTTTGTCGAAACTAAGCATTCCAAGAATCGATTTCAAAGTAGAAAAAAGATCTAAAACAAACTGGTAAAAAAGGCTCATTATTCATTGAAAATAAAATAATACGTTGTGAAGACTCCAGCCAGTGCAATTTGCAACTCAAAATTCATGAAAATTACGAAATCGAAAAGGAAATAATTTTGGACTTTCAATTTATTACTGATTTAAATTAAAAATAATTGAGATATTATTCTATTAAAACGAGGGCTGGTGTGGAGCGTGTTGCGTTTGTGACTCGGCGATTGTCAGTCCTGCTTAGTATTCTTCTTCATGCATAACATTTCAACCATTTTGTAATAGCCGAATTCATGTAATGATTCAGATACCTTAGTTATTCATTTCTAGATTAAATAACTTATATTTGGACCCTACAAAGTAAAAATTAAAATAATTGATCGATAAAATAACTTTTCAACACACTTGCTCATAAAGTGGCTCTATGGTCACCGCAGTTAGGCACAGAATGACACCCATAAACAAACTGTGACTAAAAAACATTATAACTCACTAGTGAGTTATAGATTTTTTGTAAAATTTTATTGGTTGAGTTGCTTTGTTCTTAAAAAAGTTTTTATTCAAATAAAAAGATCGTGTTCTATAATATAAATTAATGTTCCTATTGCTTGCTCATTTCATGCAACTTCTTATTTAAATAGATAATTTTAACTCGTACGTGTTTAATAAATAAAACTTTCACTCATATATAACTTTTTTTATCTACTAAATAAAATGAGTTTTTGTTGTTATTTTATTCACAAGTGTGTTGAAAAACGTCGTATAATACACGTGTGTATTGATGATTATCGTCCTCGGTTCTCTTAAGACCCTCGCCTACGGCTCGAGTCTCAATGGCGCCTCGGCGGTAATCACCAATGTTACACACTAGTACCATAATGTACTATTAATGTGCTTCATTGATGTTTGAAATTTAATTCATTCTGAGAACAGAATTTCTGTAATGTATTTAAATCGCCAGTTACCAAATTTAAATCACAATATACCAATATTGATAGCTCTTGTCTTGGCCTTTCTATTACTCAATCTAAATATCGAGTGAGTTTATAAAAAACCGGATGTAATCTTCACAACCAATCAAATAAACTTTATTTATAATAGAAATACAAGTGTATTAAGAATACGAAGGCGCAACTAAAATGGACTCTCACGACATCTATGATCTCGGCATGCGATACCGAACCTTGCGTTGTGAATTTCGACGGCAACACCGGCGGTTGAATTGGTACTTTTTTGGCCAGACAAAAACCTTTAGCGATACCGCACACATTCAAAACCGGTCTAAATCGATTCGGTGGCAGAAAAAACCGGTTCTCCATACACAAACGTGGTGTTGGAATGCGTAACATTTTGCGAAACGGTGTTTTCGGACGATTGAAACCGTAAAACGTCATTCTTTTCGGCGAATTCGTGCAGCTAGAGCTTGTTGTTGACGATTCGTAATTTTCACTGTCTATATGTAGATCTGTCTTTGGTATTATTGTTTCGTTATAAACACGCTGCTTTAAAGATTTCTGCGGCACGTCATTCGGTACTGTGTTATTGAGGACTTCTTGCTGAACGTTCCCTGCTTCGTTGGGATTATCAGCTTCGACTGTAACTATCCCAATCTGATCACTATCCAGTATGTCCGGTAAACTTAGATTTCGCTTTATTTCCTTATTCTCCGTATTGTTCTCAGTGTCCGTATCTACTTCTTCGAGTGTCAAGGACGCGAAGTTAGGAGTCGTACTTTGCTTTGTTGCTAATTTCTCGAATTTCCTCGACAGCACTTTAACAACTCCTTTTCCATTATTTATATTAGCTTCTAAAGGTTTCATTCTCCATTCTTTAAGAATCTTTTCTTGAAGTATTTTCCGTTCTTCCATCTCAACTAGTTTGTTTATTATTTCTATCTTTCTTTCTATATATTTATATTTCTGTATCTCATCCTTCGGAGCTATGTTCTCTTTGACATCAGTATGACGACTATGACATGGTAATTGGCGATCTTTAATCATTTTCGTGTTAATCTGATCCTTATTTGTCTTATAATTGAATTTATTATCCTGTTCAGCGTAATAATCTAAAGAATCTTTGGCAAAATCATTGACATCTTCCACTACATCTAAAGAATCTAAACTGACTTCCTTCATCCGCTCCATTTTCTGCATAGCGTATACTTCTAAACTATCCATTTGCATTTCAGATCTATTTTCGTTGACATCCTTTTCTTTTACAAAAACATCAAAACTTTTCTCAGTGTTATCATTGTCTAATTTATTTGAATTCTTGTCTTCGTGTTTCTTCATATAATTTTTATTTTGTAATCCATCCAATTTCGCTTTGTATTGAGAAGATATTGACGAACTTAAATTACCTTTTTCCAAGCCAGCCTTTAAACGGTTATTAATTTTAACTGAAGATGTTCGTTTGGCCGGTTTGGGTGGCTTATGAGGCACAAACTCCATAGTGATTTTGATATTATTATTCTTTTGACCAGCTCCTCGTTCAAGACTCTTAGTAGTACACTTCACACCGTTAACTTTTTCTTTATTTAATTGGTTTTTGTTTACTTTATTTTGCGTATTTTTACGAATTTGCTCTTCAAATTTCTCTAAATTTTTTTGGACGTGAGAGTTACGTTTCTCCATTAAATTCTTTAACGGATTTGGTTTTGATGCCGGCTCTAATACTACTTCAAAACTGCAACTCTTGGATTTAACCATAGCATTCTGTTCACAGCCCTCCATCTCGCTTTTGTACTTGTATTTCTCGTTAAACTTCGGCTGCAATGATTTACTCGCGTTAGCCATGTAATCAACTTTATTCAGTCGAGGTATTTCATCCGTCTGCTTCCGTTCTTTTGTGTATGTTTGTACATTATTACCGTCAAAATAATAAGCTATGTTTTTAGCTGGCGGTGGTTGTTTTAAAGTAGAATCATACAAGCTCTTTGACCTTGTCACAGTTTGATGACCAGACACATCTGTTGTAGGTACGTCGAATCCGTAAACTTTATTAGTCGGAGTTCGTATTGCTTCCTTTTCAATTCTTTGACTGTTTTCACCAACATAATTGTTGTACATATAATTCGCAAAATATGGTACATTATTAGGACTGGAACCGTAACTTTTAGAGGTATTATCAAATTCGTAACAGCTTTTACTGTTACGCGGTATAGATTGATTTTTCTGTTGTTTCTTTGGCCGAGTTCCTTCAAAAAGCATCTCTAAAGGTGCACTCTTAGTACACTCAGAATCGTCAGAAAGGACGCTTTCTAAAGAATTACAATTCGTTCGGGATAATTGATTATCGTCCAAGTACACATCGTCAGATATAATAGACTCTTGGCTGTAACTGTTTTTCATATACTTTTTCTGGTTTAGGAAGAAACTTGCGCTACTATGTCTAGCTGCTTCTAGGTATTGATTATCGTCATTAATATTCTCGTAAGAACAGGCTTGTGAATCTAAATGGTATCTACTGTCAAATTTAGCTTGTTGAAAAGCTACCTCATTTCCATATTTTAAGAAAATCTCATTAGAAATACTAGAACAGTTAGAATTATCGCTCAAAACCGATTCATTAGAACGTGTCACACACCTCTTAGTCAATACGCTTTGACATCTGTACATATTCGAACACAAGTTGGCGTTATCTTCGTAGACGTCGTCCAAATTTGAAGGCATGTTTCTTGGGAGCGTGGAGCTTTTTTGATTGGCTATATACGCAGGTTTCGCTGGTATAGCCGGCTTGTCCATTTCACCGTATATCTCATAGTTGGAAACAGCACGTCTTGGTAAAGATCTATTATGTTTCTTGCATACTTTCTTCGAGTATAATTTGTTTTTGCAGCTAGCGTCTTGGCTTAAACTACAATCTTCTAAAGAGTCTGAAGAAAAATTTCCATCTTCTTTCTCTTCTTTAGTTGGTTTCAAATCTAAATCACCTTGATTATTAGGTTCAAACTCATCTAAATCACCATATTTTTTCGTGATTTCAGCAATCATTTTCTCCGTATCACTCTTTATTGTATCTACTATACTTTTACCGCTATCTTTCAAGCTTTTATCCAGATTAATGAAATAACCCAAAGAATTTCTTTTCTTCGTGTCTAAAGAATTAGTCGGTTTAGGTTCCGTTTCGTTTTTATTTAGACTACACTGCGCTTTATCTGCCCATTTGCATTCTTCAGAAACTGGAGAAACGGGACAAGACTTGTAATTCTTGAAAATACTTCTAGCGTTTGGTTTTGGTTTCTGTTGGCTTTTATCATCAGGTTTCGTCAAATTTAAAGTAAAATTCCTTGGAGGAGGTTTCTGTACATTTTCATTGGGAAAGAGTCTATTGAAAACTTTAGATTGTACCGGTTTACCCATATCTATTGTAAAAGCCAGACTTTGCTTTTGGGCTATTTGTTCTTTGAACACTATAGGTTTTTGATTGTAAACAGCATAATTCGTAGGTTTTTTATCAACTTTACCATGGGATACCATGGGTATCGGTACATTTTCGTGTGGAGGTATATACGGTACACTTTCAAGATATTCTGGCAGCCTGTGGTTCAGATTAGCGGGTATCGCGTAAGGGTTTTTGTTTCTATAATCTTGATTAAAATTCTGATACAGATTTAGACTGTCAAAGTAATTCGAATTTAGACTGTCGAGAGTCTCCTCTTGATAGGGAATGGAATTTCCTGGTATGCATTAGGTGGGAGGGAACAATAACAAAAATTAGTATGAAATATCACTAGTACAAAATATAGCCGAATTTATTGTTCTAAACTTTTCAAACAATATTTACTCCTTGCTATAACGACATCATTGTTTCAGTAAGAATCTTTTAAGAACAGTATCTATTGAGAACAAAATACATTGTATATTTTCAAGTTATCCAATTTGTTGTGGTTGTGAATATTCAAGAAAATTATAGTGGTATGTTTAGCCAACATCGTTGAATCCCAACTTCATATTATTAATATTGACAAGAGTGTATTCAAATAGGGAAAAACCTAAAACTTAATGGTAAATAGATTTAACTGATAAATTGTATTAAAAAAAAATCAGTGTTTATCTATAATATTATAAAATTCTAAAAATGCCGTGTCTGTACATTGAAGCTGTTATTTTTATTGCGGGAGATCAGCAGACAGGCAGACGGACCACTTGATTGAAAGCGGTTACCATTACCTATGGACATTAGCCACCACCAAAGTTACTACAATTACGCTGCTGCTCTCTTAAGGGAGACTGATACCTGGTCACTAATGCCGGAACACAACTCAAGGTTGTTATGGCGACATACTTTAGACCAGGGGTGGTAGCCATCCAGCCGGGCAAATGCCCTACCATCTGGCTGTGGGTTGTTAAGTCGCCTCTTACGACAGGCCGCCCCAACGCTGCAAATTGTATTCTTACTCCGTTCTTGCACGGATAATGTTGTTTAAAAAGAGACAACTGGAATACACTATACAAACGATGGAGAACATGATGCATTTATTTACATTTCTTATCTGTCAGTTTGTCTGCTTGTTTGGGATTCACGTAGAAACTATTGGGCCGATTTCGATCCATCTTTTGCTGGTCGACAGAAAATTCTTACGACTTAAAATCTACACTACATTTTGTACTGGGAATCGCGCGGAAATCTTTCTGGCAATTAATTAAAATGGCCAGATTGGAAAAACGAATCGAATTTCAGCGCTATTTTTTTCACTGATTGACAACAAATTTTATGTAATCATTTTGTAAGTGTGATAATTTTTATCCCGGGACTTCCGTGGCAATTTGCCCGGAAGCGGATTACATTATTTTTTAAATGCGGCGGTACTTTCTGCCCCGGAAATCCCGCGGGTATTTCAAGCGTGGACGAAGTCGCTGGCATATCCAAGTTAAGGACTTTTTTTATTTAAGTCATTCATTTCGAAATCCATCTAAACATATTTTCAACGAAAACTAGGTTGCACATTGTTTTTTTTTTATTGCAGGAGTTCAGCAGACAGGCAGACGGCCCATTTGATGGAAAGCGGTTACCATCGCCTAGCACATTTGCAACACCAAAGGTGCTACAAATGCGCTGCTGCTCTCTTAAGGGAGACTGGAACCTGGTCACTAATGCCGGAACACGACTCAAGGTTGTTATGGGGTGGTAGCCATCCCAGATGGGCAAACGCCCTACCACCTAGCTGTGGGTTGTTTAATCGCCTCTTACGACAGGCCGCCCCAACGCAGCAAATCATATTCTTTCTCCGTTCCTGCACGGATAGGAAAGACCTCTATGGAACCCATTACTGTTGTTGGCCTGACAACCACACGGTCGATTATTTTTCACACCGTATCCATGAGCTACTTAGCTTGATAATATACAATGTTTTTTGTTCATTATTAATATTAATATATTATTTATTTTAAATCCTACGGTACTCACCATAAGGTCGAGTGTTGTTCGGCACGGCCATCGAGACAGGCCTGGTCCTTCGAGAGGTGTCCTTCTCGGGGATATACGAGAGATCGTTCGTCGATTGGCTCGATTTCAAATTCGAGCGGAACGCCACCTATGGAGAAGTTTCGTTGCTGAAAAAGTGGTACATGACGAGAAACAAAGTTTTTTTTCTCTTCCAACTTTTCCGTTTTTTTTATTATTATTAATATCTCTACGGACTCGAGTTCCGTACCCTTTTTTAATACTTAATTTCTATGAAAAATTTGAGACTCCGTACACGCTTATTGTTTATTTTTGTTAGTGTATGTGACATTATATGTAGTAATTTTTATGTTTTGGTGTACCTTAAGAATAACTTATTATATTAATTTATTCTAATTTTAATACTAAACTTATACTAATGTAGAGTGTATCTGTTACGTGCTGGTGTTGTGAGGAAGTGCATGTGCAGTGTGGGCCTTATATCTATACTTATACCAGAGTTTACCTCGCGGCCGCGCCGCAGGTCAACCTCTAGTGCGTATCTCGTGTTTAAAAAGCAAGTGGTACAGGTTACATTGTATTAAATTTGTATGTATTTGCCCCCGAAAGATTCGCTTCATTTTATATCGCAAACTATACCACCCTCGTCTATATGTAAACTACTTACATGACAAAACTTGTCAAAAATGACAAAATAGATAACATGGTCCAAGTGGACCAAGTGAACCCAGTGGACCCAGTGGACCCAGTGGACCAACTGGACCCAGTGGATCCAGTGGACAAAGTGGACCCAGTGGACCCAGTGGACCCAGTGGACCAAGGGGACCAAGTAGACACAGTGGTCCAAGTGGACCCAATGGACCAAGTGGACCCAGTGGACCCAGTAGACCCAGTGGACGAAATGGACAAAATCACAAAACCTGTCCTAGTTTCCGGGATAAACTTTACATAAATCTATCCCAAAATGTATCCCATTATCCGGGATAAAAAGTATCCCTCGGCCACTCTCGGTATTCAAATTATATATGTACCGAGTTTCAGCCAAATCGGCCCAATAGTCTTTCCATAAAAGGATAACAAACAAAAAGACAAATATATATTTATCCCGGAAACTATCCCATTTTTCGGGATAAAAAATATCCTATGTTCATTCTCGGCATCGAAAATATATATATACTGAGTTTCAGCCAAATCGGTCCAGTAGTTTTTCCGTGAAAACGGAACAGACAGACAGACAGAGTTACTTTCGCATTCATAATATTAATAGGGATATAGTCCTATCTAGTGCCATGTGTGTTGTTTTTTTCTTTTCTGTGCCTGGGTTATTAATTTTTAGGCTCTTTGTGCGTCTCGGTTTGTTTGTGGAGTGTGCGTGTAATGCAATGCGATGGTAGTGCGCGTAGGTTTAAGTATATGTATAAGTTTTATTGTTAGTTATGTGTTACTTTTCCCTGTTACTTGCGGTTGGAACTAAATCTTCGTACTTTTCTATTTAGACATTTGTGATGCCACGCTACAAATCTTCATCATCGCATCGTCTGTCACACAATCCATTTGCCCCTTTTTGCGCAATTTTGACTGTTTTTTTTTTTTTTTTTTTTTTATATTATAAACAACTCTACGGACTCGAGTTCCGTGCCCTTTTTTACAATTTAATTTCTAGATTTAATTTCTTGAGTTTAACACGCTTATTAGTTATTTCGGTTCTTGTGTGTGACATTAATTTATTGATTTTTGTGTTAAGGTGTATTATGTATCTTACGAATAACTTATTATATTAATTTATTCTAGTTTTAATACTAAACTTATACTAATGTAATTTACTATTATTTTCTCACCTGATTCTATGCTCTATAACTATTAAATAGTCTCTGTTTGAATTTGTTATAAAATCACTTTAATTAGATATCAGTATGGCGATCCAGCGAGGACACGTAGCCAGCCTTCTGGGCACCTTACCCATAGAAGACGGTGATCTAGGCGCAGTATTCTACTTATAGTCTTGAAGGACTATGAGTAGAATACAATACAAATAAGTTAAGTTTTCTTGCATTGTATTCGATTATTTATAATTTTCTTCAGCGTACTAGCTTATAATCTATCAGAGAATTTTCCAATTTAATGAAAACTCTAGACTTTTGGTATCACAATATTTTTAGGTTAAAAGTCAAATTTTTGAAGATAATACCCGGTTCATCTAATCCAGTGGTTCCCAAACTGATTTTGTATACTGCCCACTTCGAGAATAAATTATTTTTTAGCGCCCCCATTTTTTCACCTACTTTAACCTACTATAACGTCAAATTAAATTAATTGATTATTGTGTGACCGATTGACATGATTTTTATTTCACTTATTCAATAAAACAGGACAGATATATGAACTACGCGGAGAGAAATATCTCTTAATTAATATTAGTTGATGTTCACAAGTTGTAGCCGAGACTCGAGAGTTCAGTCGGTGTCTAAGAGTCGTCCTAGCTAGATGAGATTACAAATCGCCCCCCAAGCCTCTACACAACGCCCCCATTATTTTTTTCTGGGACTCTGACCGCCCCGCTTTAGGCGTGCAGCGCCCACAAGGGGGCGTTATCGCCCACTTTGGGAAAGGATGATCTAAGCGATGGATATGTATTAATTTCTCGCTTCATCCATTCTGGAATTCAAAAAAGCACACTCACGCTCTCCAGCTGCCTCCGTGTCTCCAATATCCTCCTGTTCAGTTCGTCCCTGCGCCTTTGCGCCTCGGGGTCCACCGCCTTGGAGGGTGTGCGTGGCGCGGGCGAAGGGGCCGTGGCCCCCAACGGAGCTGAGGGTCCGCGAGATAGGTGCTGAGCTGATAGGGAGGTATTGCCTGAAATGTTTTATATAGATTTTTGATATTCTAGACATAATACTGTTGACACAGATATAAAGCGCTGCAGCGCCACCTTCTTGATTATTTATTTAATTCACAAAGCAGCTTACAATAAAACATTATAATTAGTAATATAAATAATACAATTTCCTGTGTTCAGGCAAAACAACCCACAGCCAGCTGGAAGGATATTTGCCCGACTGGATAGCTACCACCCCTGGTCTAAAGTATGTCGCCATAACAACCTTGAGTTGTGTTCCGGCATTAGTGACCAGGTTCCAGTCTTCCTTAAGAGAGCAGCAGCGCAAATATCCATAGGCGATGGTAACCGCTTTCCATCAAGTGGGCCGTTTGCCTGTCTGCTGAACTCCTGCAATAAAAAAAAATGTACTCGTGCAGCGACGAACATTTTCACTCCGCGACTGTACAAACTCAATAACCCTCTGCAGATTGAGTATACTATTATTTTTATTGCAGGAGTTCAGCAGACAGGCAGACGGCCCACTTGATGGAAAGCGTTTACCATCGCCTATGGACATTTGCGCTGCTGCTCTCTAAAGGGAGACTGGAACCTGGTCACCGATGCCGTAACACAACTCAAGGCAGTCGAGCAGATACCCTGCCACCTGGCAAAATTGATTATCGAGGAGTAGACTCACCGCCCGTGAGCGTGCTGTCCAAGTCAGCCCCGCTGAGGCTGTCGAAGGCCGATTTGAGGTACTTCCCCCTCCTGCCGGCGGTGTCGAGGGACTCGCACGACCCGGACAGCGGGTTGCGGTCGGCGTTGTCCCCGGACGGCGTTGACACCTGTCAATGTCATGTGTCATTTTTTTTTAAATTAAATTTGCCAACAACCGATACATTGATATGCTTACGTAAATATACATGTACAGTCTCTTACAGGCAAACATAGCTTGCTTGATACAAAGAAAATACACAACAAACAAAAAAATCAGGGTTAAACGCTAGACTTCACATTTATTTATTAATACTGAGTGAATGTATTTCTTAAACGTGAATAAGGAGTCATGATGTATGTCTGTACAGTTCATTTTATTATATAACCTGCATAAACGAGGAATAGGCATTTGTTGCATCTCATTCACTCTTCAGTGACCGTGATCACGGAAGACAAAGATGTCAAGTGTCAACGAGTATTGTTAAAGTTTCATTTAGCCCGCCGCCAACTTGTTCGTTTTAATTTTGTTTATGGTTATTATTTACTCTATGGGAGCCTAATCTAATTTGATTAATTCTAATTAAATTTGTCTTCCGTGATCACGGCCAGGTGAGGTGTGGGGGAGGGGGTGGTGAGGTGTGGGGGAGGGGTGGTGAGGTGTGGGGGAGAGCTGGGGAGGAGTGGAGGGAGGGGGGGGGGTGGGGAGGGGGGTCGAGCCGAATCGACCGAGGCGAGAGGCCTCTGTCGGGCTGCGTACCTCGTCGTCGTCGGAGTCGTGGCCGGAGCCGCTGAGCGAGGTGGCGTTGGGCGGCAGCTCGAGCCGCGGCGAGTCCGCCTTCCACCGCTTCGAGCGGCGCACCGATTGCCGCAACTCCTCGGCGTCCATGGCGTTCACCATGAATTCACTGACAATCGTGCAACGATAAATACGGGGGGGAGAAGGTCACCAAGATTAACGACGACTGTGCGTAACCTGACCTTCTGGTAATAAAGCCAATTTGTCCATGTTGTTTTAATTTTAACGTTGATCCGAGTCCAAAATCCGCAAAAAAAAATTACTATACTTATATATACATATGAGATGAATATATATGTTAGGGTGATTTTTTTTTCAACTAAATTTTTTTTCTTGATCCCTACTCAACATTCTGTTGTATATGTCGAGGAAAAAAAATCTTAAAAATTACAGCCCTTATAAGTGTAAGTTAAGTAAATGTTTAATTCGAACAAATCGCGACCAAGCTCGATGTGATAGCATAAAATTTTATCCGTGCAGGAACGGAGAAAGAATACAATTTCCTACGGCCGGACGGCCTGTCGTAAGAGGCGACTTAACAACCCACAGCCAGGTGGTATGGCTACCACCCCTGGTCTGAACTATGTCGCCATAACAACCTTGAGTTGTGTTCCGGCATTAGTGACCAGGTTCCAGTCTCCCTTAAGAGAGCAGCAGCGCATTTGTAGCAACTTTGCTGTTGCAAATGTCCATAGGCGATGGTAACCGCTTTCCATCTAATGGGCCGTCTGCCTGTCTGCTGATCTCCTGCAATAAAAGAAAAAAAAAAATCGGCAGGCTAATCACCCTAACGTATATATATGAATCGGCCAAGTGCGTGTCGGTCCAGTAAGGAATCCCAAATACTGTTTTGGCATTATAACAACAGAAACGATTTTGTTGGGGGTCCTATTTTACGGCGACAGCGCAATATGTAATCGTTGCTATCTTCAGAAGGTTAAATAGATTTAAATTATAATTATCTTAAATGTCGGTAAGGATGGCCATTTTTTTTTTATTTATTGCAGGTGATCAGCAGACTGGCAGACGGCCCACTTGATGGAAAGCGGTTACCATCGCCTATGGACATTTGCAACAGCAAAGTTGCTACAAATGCGCTGCTGCTCTCTTAAGGGAGACTGGAACCTGGTCACTAATGCCGGAACACAACTCAAGGTTGTTATGGCGACATACTTCAGACCAGGGGTGGTAGCCATCCAGTCGGGCAAATGCCCTACCACCTGGCTGTGGGTTGTTAAGTCGCCTCCTGTTCCTGCACGGATAGAATAGAAATTTAAAAAAAAATCTTGCTTTACGTGTATACACGTACATTAATTACATGGAAAATCTTTTTACGCTCAGTTAAAGTACTTAAAATTAATATAAAAAGGGCTGTAACTTTCAGGAATTTTTATCCAGACATATACAATAAAATACCAAGACAAAAAACATCACCCTAACGAATCGGATAAGTGCGTGCCGGTCCAGTAAAGAATCGCAAAATGTAATCGTTGCTATCTTCAGAATGGTAAATAGATTTAAATTATAATTATTTTAAATGTCGGTAAGGATGGCCATTTCTAGTATACTAGGTCCATGGTGATACATACCCAGGAGTGTCGTCATCGTTGTTCCCCGGATAGTACGTGGGCCGGTTACCCCGCTCAGAGGACGAGGTGCGTTCACCGTCCGATATGTCCTCCACGTCGCCATCGTGCTCCGTCGACTCCTGATCCTGGAAACCAACCTTCAAATGAAGGAAGTGGATTTCGATCATAGTTCACTGCCCTACGTACCCCCAAATGCCTATAAGGGCGCATTCACACGCGCAGTCATCACTGACGACTCAACATTAATAACTAATTAAAATCATGACATTTATGTCATTGAAAAGCAGCTTAATATTTTCATAAGTTTTCGCAACTGTTATAAAGGGGCTTATCAATGGCGGGTTCCTATATATTATCGACTATTCATTTGGCTTACTATCTGCTAATATTACGGGCGTGCATGACAAGAGCTATGAATGTCAAAGAAGCGAGTGGTGGTGTGTAAGAATAAGCCTGAATGGCGCTCTGCTGTTCGTGCCTACCCCGCAAGGGAACTGGCGTGAAGCTATGTATGTATGTATCTGTTAAAACCTTATATCTTATACTAATATATAAAGCTGAAGAGTTTATTTGTTTGAACGCGCTAATCTCAGGAAGCGCTAGTCCGATTTGAAAAATTCTTTCAGTGTTGGGTAGCCCATTTATCGAGGAAGGCTATATGCTATATATCATCACTGCAAGACCAATAGGAGCGAAGCACCAATGAAGAATGTTTCAAAGTCGGGGGGTCTTGAAAATAAATTCCACGCGAACGACGTCGCGGGCACGGCTAGTTTGACATAAGCTCCATACAGGTAATGTCAAAATTCAACAATAAGTATAGTAACATATAGGAACCAGCCATAAGTCTTCATGAGTGATCTATATTCTAAAACAATAAGTTTTAAATAGTAAATCAGTGATTGAATTTTATTATCCGTGCAGGAACGGAGAAAGAATACAATTTGCTGTGTTGGGGCGGCCTGTCGTAAGAGGCGACAAAACCACCCACAGCCAGGTGGTAGGGTATTTTCCCAGCTGGATGGCTACCACCCCATAACAACCTTGAATCGTGTTCCGACATCAGTGACCAGTCTCCCTTAAGAGAGCAGCAGCGCATTTGTAGCACCTTTGCTGTTGCAAATGTCCATAGGCGATGGTAACTGCTTTCCATCAAGTGCGCGCCGTCAGGCAGACGGTCTGCTGAACTCATGCAATAAAAAAAAACGTTGCTTTATTATCTACCCCTTTTTTTGCCAATGTGTACTGCTAGAGCCACGATTCCTTTGATCCCCCCCCCCCCCCTCCTCTCGTATATGCGACAGTACTTCACGAGCGGCCCTTAATGGAATTTTTATATTTAAAAAAAAAAATCAAAAATCCACTCAGAAATATTATAACAAAAAAGCGTGTTACGGCAATTATAACTCCAAAAAATATTCATTCCATACATTAATAAAAGCCTTCCCAAATATACATGAATTTAGTAAATATCAATGACAAATATGCATTTAACACTGATAACCACCTCATACTTCATACTGCCCAGCGAGGAGTCGTCCGTGTGGTGCCGCGTCCTCGGGTCTTGTGCTCGCGGTTTCAAGTTTAACGTAACCTAAGGCGAATTGAGGGTAGAACAGAACAACAATATGAATTAAAAAAAAAAAATAAGGCGCATGTGGCGTATGCCTCGTCGTTCTTTGAAATTATACACGCAATTATAACAGCGTGTCCACGTATGTGGCGAGTATAAAAGTAACATGATATATATTCTGCCTACAAGTTTTTTTGGCAAGCTTTTACTGAATTTTAGGAATCCAATTCGGTCTGTTTCTTAGAGCAGTGTTTTTCAACGTGTGGGTCGCGACCCCCCTGGGGGGGGTCGTAAATTGCATTATCTATTGGCGACGCATTCGATGTAAAAAATGTGTTTTACGTACTTAATTAGACGGCCTCTGTGGTTAATGGGCTAAGCCTTTGCCGGCCTACCTCACTGCAACGCAGAGGCTCCGGGTTCGATTCCTGGTATAGTAAATTTCGGAAACGTATTTTCTCCGTTATTTACTATGGTCTGGGTGTCTGGGATCGGCCCCAGAGTAGTCCGTTGTATATTACCCATAACACAAGCGTAACTTGCTTAATTTGGGGATATACAATGTGAGTGTTTGTCTGCCGATTATTTTTTTAATTATGTATTTATCCGAACCCTAATTATGAAAATGAATAAATAGTTTGAATTGGTTATTATTTACTCTATGGGAGCCTAATCTAATTTACTACCGCTTCGCAACATGTTATGGCTTGAAGAGAAGAAGCGGCGCAAGAAACTCTTCAGCAAACATGCCTAGAAAAGAATTTTTTTTTATGAGAGCTAGGCATGTTTGCTGAAGAGTTTCTTGCGCCGCTTCTTCTCTTCAAGCCATAACAGGTTGCGAAGCGGTAGTAAATTAGATTAGGCTCCCATAGAGTAAATAATAACCATAAACAAAATTAAAATTAAATAATTAAAATGAACAAGTTGGCGGTAGGCTAAATAAAAGTTTAACAATACTCATTGACACTTGACATCTTTGTCTTCCGTGATCACGGCCACTGAAAAGTGGCCGAAACGTCGGAAAAACCAAAACTTAAGAAATTATTATTTTGAATTAAATATTTGTCACAAAGTAAAATACATGACAAAAAAAAGCAACGGTCGCGAAATATTTCTTCATACTAAACGGGCCGTGTCATGAAAAAGGTTGAAAAACACTGTCTTAGAGCATTACGTAGAAACGATTAAACAGATTTAAGTGAATCTCGACACAGGACGAGCTTATATGCCGGGTGAATATAGGATACTTTGTATCACGATAAGTGACGTAGTTTCCGTGGTTTTAACGAATACTGAATACGAATACCACGATTCCCTAGCGAAGGTCATCACGGCAATGCAATTACTTTCGCTAGCACATGCTAGTTATTCAATAATAGCCTAACTGCCACTTCAGTTAATTTCAAAGAACGACAGCGTGTAAAATAATGTAAAATAACTTAAACAATAAATTTAAATGAGCAAGCAGCACGTACAATTAGGCTAACATGCACAATGCAAGCGAATACGTCATTGGATGAAGTCAGTTATATATATATATATAGTAACGAACAGAACTTAAATGCATCCTTGAAGTCCGTACGCATCAATGCTGCGAACATGGTTATAAGCTTCACAGACAGAGCGGAGAGGGGAGAGTGTTGGACTCTTGCTCGGCTCCTCTCCGGACTAACTGATCGTCTCTTTCGCACAACATACTGTAAGGTATAGTAACGATTAACAATTAATTGAAGCTGCGCAAATTCCCAGTGCTGCTTCACTCGAAGCGCATTAAAGTTTTGCGCGTATTTTTCTTTTGAAAAAAGGCCCGAACTAATTATACATATTATATTGAAAACTATTTCGTAGTGTACATTATCAATAGCTATTGTCAATCCCCTAGGCCTTTGATCACTAGACCCGTTTATTATAAGCTCAATGACTTCATCCCACAACATAATAAATTTAAAAAATGATGTGAATTAACAAAGCATATGCAGTTTCCTTAAAATTTAACCCAAAATGCACAAGCAAAAGCCAGCAAATATACTAAAGATAGCAAAAAGTATTTTTATTAAAAAAAAATCAGAAGTAGTAAAAAACAATAAAGTCGATTGTTTTTTAATTAAAAAAAATATTGTTTTATATGACAACGCGTCAAGATATTGTACATTTTATTATTTTAAATTACTTCTGACTTCTTTTCTTTTTTTTTTAAGCTATTTTATCTTATACTTTTAAGTTAGGAATATGTATCATAATTAGATTACCTACCTATTTTGAGTGACATGATTTAAAAAAAAATTTAAACGGCGAATTGAGAACACCTCATTCATCACATAAAGTGGTTAAAAACGAGTAACAGTTTTCTTAAACCATTTCTCAAGCAGTTAACGCTGCACACGTGAAATTGATGTAGCTGCAGATAATCTAATTCCTAATGTCATATGTCAAATGAATCATTGAAAATGAATTCCCCCTTTGATATGGGGATATGATGTATGAATTGTGTGAAGTATGACATCACATTTGTAGTGTGATAGGTAACGTATGTCAGAATAGAGGAATGTAGAAGAAACAATGGCGAGATTAAATGATTGGGAGAAGACGACGGAAAAAAAGAAAGATAAATCATGTTGATATAAAATACATACATACATAACTTCACGCCAGTTCCCTTGCGGGGTAGGCACAAACTTGCTTCTTTGACGTTCATAACTCTCGTCATGCACGCTCGTCTGTTCTTAAGGCTCCCGACATCACCTTCTGCTAGTACACGATCAATTTGATCATGGAAGGTGCGTCGTGGCCTTCCGCGACTTCTGCATCCATCCACTTTTGCATTGCATATCTGTTTAGTCATTCTTTCATCGTGCATCCCTTTCCTTACCTTCACCCCGACACTCTCTTTCAGAGCAACTCTCTTTCTTACTTCGGTATTAGGAACGCGGTCCGCGAGCGTCGCTCTACTTTCATGCTCTCTCTTCCATACGCAACTCTCGCTTCCATACGTGAGCGTAGGTACCAGCACCGCGTTGTGTATGAAATGAAATATGTGTAATTCACAGTGAAGGTATGAAACGATCAAACAAAACCAACATTCAAGACAAAACTCAAACAATGCAAAAACAACAGCGTGCTTCAAAAGACAAAACAAACAAAAGACCGCATTTCTTGCTTTCATTACGTTGCGACCACACCACATACGCAATAATGTATATGTTACAGCGAAAGTAATAAATCCGGACATTACGTATATTATCTAGCCATTATTTATAATGTCTACTCAATTTAGATAGAGTGATAATTGACACAGAATTAATCACATTAACTAGCAATTTTATATAATATCTTCGAAGACTTGGATAATGTAATAAAACAAGTAGGTATAGGTAAAGAGTATAAAATTATATTTCAATTTGCCTAAGAATTAAAATCACATTGTCATAGATAATAATTCTACATTAAATTATTTAAGTTTAATTTATAAAGTAAATTTAAAGCTCACTAGCCATAAAACAAAATTTAAAAAAAAAACACCGAGATCAATACAAGTATTTTGATATCACTCTTTAAAGACTACAATAATAAAATATTTAAAATCAACTGACTTGAATTAACTGGGTTATAATTATTATTTATAGAGGGGGTAGCAAATCAGTTAGACCGTATTTATTACTTTGGCTAACTTTGACCCGCTATTATGACTAAATCCGGATAAAGTGATTAATTTATCACATTGTCTAGTCAATTTTGCTATTATATATAATGACCAGTCATTATGTATAATAGCTATTTAATCACTATGACTGTAACATATACATAAGATACGTAAACATCGCAAGAAATACGGTTTTAAATTAAACTTTATCATGAAAAAAAAATACATTTAAACATAACATACTGCAACATAACAAAACATATTAAGGTAAAAGCACCAATAGTTGGACTGGTAATTTACACTACACTAATTTAAATATTTGATACTTTAGCTTAAGAACACGTGATGTATGGAAACAACGCATGAAATGAAATAAAAATTAAATAAATCCAAATCTCTACCCGTTTGAGCCGGATAGATCTGCGAAATCGTCGCAATAACGATATAGTCTGTCGCCATAATGCACGGACTACTCTTATGTGCAAAATTATATTCTGCATGACACGCTTGATATATAATAAACTACCTTCCTGTTATAAAACATTAAAAGACTATTTGTTTAATAACTAAGGTTAAGACTCTTTTAAAGGAAAAAGTCTATTTATAATATAATTGATTACTTCACTGATAAAATTTTCAATTGCTTCATTTTAATATCTTTTTCTTTTGAATTAAATTTTACAATTTATTTATTAATTTTTAAGTGATTTTCATTTCGATTTTATTAATTTCCTATCAAAATTTCATTGCTAGTATTCACTGACTTTGCACTGTTAAAAAAAATTTACTTATTCACCTTAATGTAATGTCACCGTGTTTTATAAAAATAAAAATATTTGAATTTGAATATTTCATAGGACATAAAGCTGAATAGTGCTGTAATATATATACTGATAATTTTTTATTGGGTTCTGATCACTGTATATTAATTACACTTTCTTATGTCAATGTCAACCACTAGCGCGTGTCAACTACTGATACTTTTACCCTACAACATAACAAAACGTGCTTTAAACAAAAACAAAATTGAAAAGAAAAAGAACCTTCTGAACTCTGGGCGATATGGAAAAAACCTCTCTTGTATGCGCGATAGCTTCGTCCAAATTCCGAAAGAGGGCCTCGACGCGTGGCAACTGGGATAGGTTGAGGGACTTGGGCCTCTGTTTTCAACCCACCGACGCGTTTAACAACACACTCACATACATTTTCGAAAAATATCCAATCCGTTTAACTTGATTTATCATTATATCAAGCTGATGTTAGATGCATCATTTCTATCTTTCAATATGTATGAACCAACCAAATTGTGCATTTCCAATACCAGCATTACAGTAGTCGTGTTGAGAGACAACAATGAAAATCAAATTAAACATGTTCTAAAAAAAAATCAACTGTACAAACAAATCCCCAATAATCTCTGCTGTTAAAATGTAGTAAAAATAAAATCACTAAACAAAAAATTGTTTCTTAAAGAAAAAAAAGTTAGGCATGTTTTGAACGGGAATCAAGTAACAATCTTGACATACAAACTTTACAAATTAAAATACTGAAATAGGAATTACCATCACTAATAAGAATAAAGCTACATTTCGCCTCGCCATGAAATATCGAACCGCATAAATGAATAATAACAATTAGGATATTACTTATACATAATATTACTATTAATATAGCCTTTTTTGTGTCAAAAGGATGGACAAACAAGCAGGCGAGCCTATCCTGCTCTTCTCTCCGGAACAGGGAGTTTGTTTAACGGTAGAAAGAGTAGTACGGTGGTATCTATGCAGATGAGCATTTCAGATATCCCTACCAGTCGTAAATTAAATGCTTAATTTACATATTATTAATAATATTGTAAATAACCATTAGTATACCGAGAATACAAATCGTAGTATTATTTTATATTCCATTATCCAACGTCAGGCCAGTACACCTGTATCATCCTATATCATGGCTTTACTACCAACTAAGTACCGCTGTTTTTGTATATCTCTTTCCAGTGCAGTATACTTCTTACAATACACGTTCAACACACGCCTAACTTTGTTGGCACCCTAAAATTCTACACAAAAAATCACCAACACCAAAGACCAAAATACAGGGAGGGTGGAAACTAACACCTTACACCGCGTGTGAGTCGATTTAACACGTAAGACATTTAGTCACAATAACTATTTACCGTTTAATATATAGTTCGAACAAAACTTAAATGCGGCCCTGAAGTTCGTACAGACTTGAGAGGTTGCATTGCGTTCTCGCGCAGCCGCTATACGGATTCGCATGCCATCTCTTCCGCACTACACACTGTCAGGTGTAATAGGTGTTAACACTTGCATGGAGTGGCTCAAATTCACGAAACTAACTTCACTCGAGACGGATTTAAGTTTTGCGCGTTCTGTACATATTTACATAAAATTGTTGTGTAGATATGTTGGTTTGTGATAATTAGCCAGTATGGGAATTATCAAATTATTTTAATTTAAATAACGAGATCATAGACACAGGAACGGAGGATATCCAAAATGAGAGGTTTTTTCTCGTATAAATTCATATAATTGTTTTTACAATAAATCTTTACGCTGGTAAATTTTAAACGTATAGAATGAAGTATGAAGTCGCTTGAAGTTCGCAACTTGACGTTTATCTGTCACTGTTCATGTGACGTTTACGTATGTTGTGAATGTGGTTGTTATTGCCGATGGCACCTATCCAAAAGGCCAAAGGTGTTGGAGCCAGAACCGAAATTGGCGTATTGTGTCTGAATAGAGATTACATTAATTATAATAAGAAAAATAATGCCGCAGGTCATTCTTCTTTTGCTTTTTGATGTTTTATTGTTTTAGACATATTTTTAAAACAAATCAACCAACGACTGAAGATAAACTTATATATATAGGGATTTTTACTAGACAATTGTAATTACCAGTATGCTTGTTCCATGCCTGTGTTCACAATGATGTACTTAAACTTCAAATCAGGTACAGTTATCAAAATAATTATCATTAACCACGGATGCTAATTTCATGTAATATGTTAATGATATAGGACCAAATTTTTTTTTTTAATTAAACCAACACATTTACACGACATCTTTGCTAAACACCCATATATATATATATACATGAAATATTAACACATCAATAAGCCTACCTGTTTCACCATACTTTGCTCCTTTCTCTTCTCAATGTACCTCGTATCGGTGCCACTGTCCAAAGAACTGTCTTTCGAGCCGTCAGAATCCCTTTTATCTGGAAATCATTACATGAAAAAAAATGAAAAATAATTTTAATTAGTAGATAAATAGAAAGACTGGTTGAGTCTTGTAGTGTTTTGTAATATATAAAACCGCCATACGAAGAAAAATAGTAACTTCATTTAAAAATGAAGAATCTAGAACCTGTAGAAGTGAAATTTAATCAGGTATGAACATGGCAAGTGATCTATGATATAAAAAAGATCGGGGATCTACGCGCTAAACGGTGCTCCAATGAATAATTCTTACGAGAATATCACTTTTGTTAAAGGCGCCATCTAGTGTCGGTTAGCGAGTAATCGTAGTTTGTTACTATTAGTTTTCAATAGATGGCGCTCTGATAGAGAATAATTACGGGCAGCACTCACCGTGCGCGGGCTGCATCCTGGTGGCCCACTTGCCCCTGGCCAGGGGTTCAGGGGCAGGGGACTCGGAAGCCGCCAGCTCGTGGCCCAGACTCTTCTTAGCCCACGAGGGCAAACGACCTATTCGCAACCTATGCAAAAGTACATTCATATAAATAATACAGACATTTAAGGACTTGCTCCATAAGACAGTTATTTACAGACATACACTTTGACATATATTCAAAACTCAAGAATGCCATTTACTCCGATGTACAATAAAAATAGATGAAAACAGTACATGTTGCTCCAACACTAATATAGCCTTAAGCGAGGAATCGGATCATTGTTTTTTTTTTTATCGCGTTTGACTGACATTGCACCTGACGTCGGGTGGAAATGCGGTCTAAGGTGGAGCACGCTTACCCAGAAGATACCTGTTCACGCGAGACTTAAAGACACCTAGATTATATTCTTCAGGAAAAACAGACGACGGTAAAGAGTTCCACTCTTCAGCAGTGCGTATGATGAAAGAGGAAGCATAGCGTTTCGTCCGCTTCGTTGGTATTTCCACCATATATCGGTGGCGCGAGTGCGTACGTCTGCTTGTCCGGTGGTAGAATGGTGAGGGAGGAACCAATTCATGTAATTCCGTGGCACACTCCCCGAAGTGTATCCTATAGAATACCGACAAACTAGCGACCTCTTCAGCGGTGCGTATGATGAAAGATCATAACAAAATCACTTCAAAAAGTCACTTTGAGACATTGACAAACTATTTACCATTTTGTAGGTAGATCAAAAAAAGATGGTTGGATTAGGTGAAGGATGACATGACTATTTGTAATATGACAGAAGATTGGATGAAATGAACACATTTTTCTAATCATTGCAAATAAAATAAATACAGACAGAAAAGAATAGAGAAGAATATAGAAGGACAAGACATATTTTGCTGATTCAAATAGATGGAAGAAGATGAAATAAAAGAGAAATACAACAAGCTTTTTTTAAAAGCTTTTTAAAAACATGCTTTTGAGATCCTGGATATCATGTAGCAGCAGAGTGCTAGCCAAGACAAGTAAAACGAGTTCCTATGATCACCTTCTGACTTCATCATCAGATCAGCTCCATGAAACCATATTATTGCACTGTCACGCGATATACATATGCGTGCAAAGTTTCAGCTCAATCGGAAACCGGGAAGTTGGTCAAATTTAACTTGCAAGACTCCACCCGAACTTACATATGTAGTGGAACAATTACAAGCCAATAGATGGCGCTGTGCAATAATTGATGTCACAAACGTTTCACGATACATACAAAAGAATATATACAAAAAATTTCAACTATAACAGATGGGCCTAGGCCTGCGAGGAACAACATTAGCCTCGCTGGAAGATCTTCCTTTGAGACGGAGGAGCATTCCACCTCGCTCTTCCATCCTATCGGGGCTCACCCTTCGCATACATGCATAGGTACATCCATTGCAAGTTAAATGAAAGCTTGTAAAATAGGTGCTTGGACTCACGTGTAGTCCGGGACAATAGGCGTGCTGAACTTGTTCGCTTCGTACGGCAGCTCTCTTGGCGGGGAGCCCAAGTGCGAATCGCTCTCGCTGTCCAGCGCAGACACACCGTTGGTACCTGCTGACACTTTCCTGTGGAAACATACATTTTGAAAATTTCACATCACTACACTTTGAACGCGTGTTTGTATGCCTAAGTCCAAAAATCAAAGCTATAACCCTTGGGTGCGTTTGTGTCGTGCATTTCTAAAACCTGACGTAGCAGCTCCATTGAAAGTAGAAACGAAGGTTCTAACTATAATACCTATAGACTTGAAATTTGGCATGGACCTTCCTTTCGCCAAGTAAAGGTCAACTAAGAACGGATCTTACGGCACTCGAAGCGGAAGGATATTAACTAATACTATATAAAATTGCAAAAGTGGATGGATGCAGAAGTCGTGGAAGGCCGCGACACACCTTCCATGATCAAATCGATCGTGTACTAGCAGAAGGTGATGTCAGGAGCCTTAAGAACAGACGAGCGTGCATGACAAGAGCTATGAATGTCAAAGAGGCAAGTGAGGTGTGTAAGAATAAGCCTAAATGGCGCTCTGTTGCTCGTGCCTACCCCGCAAGGGATCTGGCGTGAAGTTATATATATATACGAATATATATATATATATATATATATATATATATATATATAAAATTATTAAAACTAGGCAAATTTACTGAAGAGTCTTTTGCACCGCTTTTTTTTTCTTCAATCCACAACCTGTTGCGAAGCAGTAGTAAATTACATCAGGCTCCCATAGAGTAATCAATAACCATAAACATAATTAAATAATTAAAATTAACAAGTTGGCATTAGGCTAAATAAAACTTTATCAAAATTCATTGACACTTGACATTCGACATCGTCTTCCGAACGTCGGAATAATAAAAATGAAATAAATAACCGCGCTCAAAACCGTTAACCCTTCAGCTCTTCCAAAAGCCGCAAGACTAACACCATCCCGTAATATACCCGTTTCATACAACTCGTATATAAACAGAGCGAGACAACAACACATTTAACGATCGCGCGCACAAACACCATCTGCACTCTCATCGCGGACACATATGTGTTGATAGTGAGCTGAAGGGTTTAGAACGTAGTTTAATTATGTATTGTAGTAGCGAAAAGTTAAGGAATGAATATGGCACTCACTTGCCCTGCCTTATGGCCTGCTGTGCCAGCCTCGCCCTCATGGTGACCACCATGTCGTGGGGCACCCGCCACACGAAGATGCAGCCGTCGCCGGAGGCCGACACCAGGTGCTGGCAGTCCGGGGTGAACCTACATTGCAACGTCCATCACTGTTTATCACATATCGATACCTCGGGGCTCAAAGGACGTTACCGCTATTTCGGCGAAATTCACTTTTTAATGCAGCCTTCACTTTTTCTCCTCTATCGATCAGTTTTTTTTATTTTTATTGCAGGAGTTCAGCAGACAAGCAGACGGCCCACTTGATGGAAAGCGGTCACCATCGCCTATGAACATTTACAACAGCAAAGTTGCTACAAATGCGCTGCTGCTGTCTTAAGGGAGAGTGGAACCTGGTCACTAATGTCGGAACACAGCACAAGATTGTTATGGAGGCATACTCTAGACCAGGGGTGGTAGCCATCCAGTCAGGCAAATGGCCCTACCACCTGGCCATTTTTGAGATATGAAATTTTCAAAATTTTCTGAAGTGACACGGATTGCGAATCATGGTAGAAAGTTGTTCTCACCTCAGTCCGGTGACGATCTCCGAATGGCCGTACATGGTGGCCATACATTCCCCAGAGTAGTAGTCGTACACACTGAGGATCTTGTCTGTGCTCGATGTCGCTAGATAGATGCCGCTGCTGTCCAACGCCACCTGGTGAGTGAGGTTAAATAAAGATCTTTATATATATAAAAATTGGCTTCCGTATATTTCAATACAAAAAATTTGAAAATTATATATATTTTTCTCCATGCAGGAACGGAGAAAGAATACAGTTTCCTGCGTGGTAGGGTACATTTGCCCATCTGGAGATGGCTACCACCCCATAACAACCTGGAGTCGTGTTCCAGCATTAGTGACCAGGTTCCAGTCTCCCTTCGGTGTTGCCAATGTCCATAGGCAATGCTAACCGTTTTCCATCAAGTGGGATGTCTGCCTGTCTGCTGAACTTATGCAATAAATATATATATATATATGTGGGAAGAAACCAATAACTTGATCGATATTCCAAACTGTTTATTTAATTTTAAAGCACCGTAATTTTACACACACATCGTAACATAGCCAATCTCTCTATAATACCAAAACTCAACTGACAGAGACATTTACATCTGACATTGACAACTTCTAAGCATAATGTATTTATTTATTTAGGTTTATGGCTCGGCAGCTAGACCTTTAAGCCAGATCTTAGTTTACAATAAAGTTTCTTCATTTTCTTAAGCCTATATGTAGCACAGCTGAACTGTAGGTAATCAGCTAGTGCCATCCAACGGAGTTCTTGTGACAACTCAAAAGGCCACATTTGACTATACAGTTCACATTTCTCGCAAAAACACATAATTACTACTCAAAAACTATCAATATCCCACAACTATTGTTCATTTTAGAGTAATTTTACACATTTTTTAGAAAATAAAACTGCACAGCACAACATCTCCTTTCAGTTCCCGCCAAAAACTCCTTCTAAGCATAGATACAGACACGATAACAGATAAAAAAAAAATAGTTTGACATTTGAAACCGTTCGACATATACATATATATATACATATATATATATATATATATATATATATATATATATATATATATATATATATATACATATACATATATATACATATACACATACATACATATATAACTTCACGCCAGTTCCCTTGCGGGGTAGGCACGAACAACAGAGTGCCATTTAGGCTTATTCTTACACACCTCACTTGCCTCTTTGACATTCATGACTCTTGTCATGCAAGCTTGTCTGTTCTTAAGGCTCCTGACATCCCCTTCTGCTAGTATATATATATATATTGAAAAATGAGATAATCCACTACTAAGGTTGTCTAAAGAAATTACCTTTAGTGATAAGACCGTTTATAGTTTTCTGCAACTTCTTGAACTGTGTATTAATATTATGCAAGAACATATATTTTATTCTTAGCTATGGAATTACTTTCAGACGTGGACCAAAAAAATGGATATCACCACAATTCTCTTCTGGCTGTAAAATAATAATGTTGTATCTCTAAGACCTATAATAAAATAAATGAAGGAAATACCTTAATGAGAGTTCCGTCTTCGGCGGTGGTGCCTCTGAAAGTCTTCGTATGCCTGCCGTGTGCCGAACTGTACACGCGGACATTGCGATCCTGAAAGACGTAACATTTCTAATTATAATATTGCGCGGTGCTGGTACCTACGCTCACGTATGGAAGCGAGAGTCGAGTATGGAAGAGAGAGCATGGAAGTAGAGTAAACGCGGTCGAGATGCGAGCACTGCGCAAAATCTGCGGAGTGACGCTCGCGGACCGCGTTCGTAATACCGAAGTAGGAAAGAGAGTTGAAAGAATGCATGATGAAAGAATGACTAAACAGATATACAATGCAAAAGTGGATGGATGCAGAAGTCGCGGAAGGCCACGACACACCTTCCATGATCAAATTGGTCGTGTACTAGCAGAAGGTGATGTCAGGAGCCTTAAGAACAGACGAGCGTGCATGACAAGAGTTATGAATGCCAAAGAAGCAAGTGGGGTGTATAAGAATAAGCCTAAATGGCGCTCTGTTGTTCGTGCCTACCCCGCAAGGGAACTGGCGTGAAGTTATGTATGTATGTATGTATGTATAATATTATTACTAGTTAGCGGGCCTCGAATTAAAATGCCGTTAGAACTATTATAGAGTTTATTAGAACTATACAAACACGTATAACACAGGTACAAATATAACCGAACGAGGTCGTAATTCAATAGAACGCGCAAAGTCCGTCACTATTAGATTCCCGAATGAACCACACGTCACGCCCGTATCGTAGTCGTAGCTCAACTGACTCCTCTCTCAGTCAGGCCGTCGTTTTATACTTCACAAATGCGAACGTCCCCGCCCGGCAACGTCCACACAATTTCCTAGTAGACGTAATCCACTCATGGTCAATGATGCAGCCGCAAGCGTCCGTAAACGAGTACAAAAGAGCAATAGGCTGTTCTCCACAATAACAAGAGACACATTCCAATAAATAAGTGAACAAAAGAAGACGATCATAAAAAGGATTACAATTAGTTCAAATGCCGATAGGTAATAAAATGTGCTTTTACAGATTCGTACGTGCAATTTGTCTTTGTTGGGGCCTAAGTTGTAACAATATGTACGGAATTTTCACACTAGTTCCATAGACTTATGAGAGCTACATACCTCTAGTCATCCCGATGGATCTCTCCTGCATAATCGAATAACAAAAAAAAAATGTACGGAAACTAGCGCCATCAAGTGGTCCAGGAACATCAAAATTTATAATTAGTTTCCATTTAGTCCACTTAACTTCACTTAAGATGGCGCTGTGCAATATCGTTGAATAAATACATCGCGCTGACGAGATCTTACGAGCATAAATGAAACCACAAGTTATGGTCATATTTGGTGAATCTAGCACATTTTTACATTAAATTTTATGTGAACCATTTTTTACTTTTGGAAAATAAATTATAGTGTTATATATAAGTTTTTTTATACTAATATTATTCTGTCTTACCCTAGTCATGGGAAAAAAATCACTCACCAAGAAGAAAAGAGTGAAATATATATTTTTGATACAAAGATATATCACTCTTTTATATCTTTAACTCTTTATCTTTACAGTGAATAGTGTTAGTGTCAATTGCAGACAAGATGAGTTATCTGTGAGTGATATACTAGCAGAGCCGACACGCGTATCTGTGGCAACGCAAAGTATCTGACATTTTAAATAACATACACGCCATTTAGATAGCCTTTGACTTTAATAAGTAAGTATTTTTGTAACTAAAAATCTTTGCTAAAACAAAAAATATAAAAAAATTAATTACATTAAAACAAAATTACACCATAAAACTATAGTGTTACGATTTATTTTGGCTTGCGATTATATTCGGTTTTCTCGTTCTAGCTACGCTAATCAGCTAATCATTCTTTCTCATTTCTTTCTAGTCTAGTTTCTACTCATTCGGATCTATAGTCATCGCGTGGAACAGGAATGAATTAAGAATTAAAGATATAAAGACACATTTTGAACGCAAGTGATATACAGATCTAATCACTCTTCACGACGGATATATATCTTTTGAGTTAATCACTCGGGAGTTACACACCGCTATCTTTCCCTTTATTCCAATTTAAAACAAGTCATAACTTATTAGTACCATCTAGTGACATTTATAGAATTATCGATTGTAACAATTAGCATCATCTAGTGGTATATATAGGAATATAGTACCGATTGTAGCGCCATCTGTCGGACAGGGCAAATAATGTTTAGATATTTTATTCCAGAAAGGCTCATCTTTTTTATCCGTGCAGGAACGGAGAAAGAATACAATTTCCTGCGTTGGCGCGGCCTGTCGTAAGAGGCGACTAAACAACCCACAGCCAGGTGGTAGGGCATTTGCCCGACTGGATGGCGACCACCCCTGGTCTAGAGTATGCCGCCATAACAACCTTGTGTTGTGTTCCGGCATTAGTGACCAGGTTCCAGTCTCCTTTAAGAGAGCAGCAGCGCATTTGTAGCACCTTTGGTGTTGCAAATGTCCATAGGCGATGGTAACCGCTTTCCATCAAGTGGGCCGTCTGCCTGTCTGCTGAACTCCTGCAATAAAAAAAAATACAAAGCGTATCTGTGTCTAGTCATCGCAGAGGACAACGTAATACTGACTAGCGCAACGCGGGAACGCACATGTTAATCGTTGCTCTATCTCGCTCGCACATCATGCTATACATTGTACTAGCTATACGAATTGTTAATATTCATACTTAAGGTTACCGCTCTCACATTCACTTGACAGTGACTACTAACTCTCTGCCATCTGAAGTATCACTGAAGCTCCACCTCTCGCTGCTACAGACGAATTGGACCTAGTTATGCAAAACAGAACCAATCGACAAACATGCCAAAATTGGGTTAAGGATGCAGAAGGCTTTCAAAATGCACCTTCTATCGACTCAATAAAAATCATACAATATTCTAAATGTTTTTTTCCAAAATATAGACATATTTTTTTGTATGCAGAATTTTAATAAAAAAATGTCTTAAAAATGCTCATAACGTCTCAAAAAGTGTGTCGATAAGCATCGAAAACCATCGAAATTCTATCAAAAACCTATGTATAGAAAGAAATACATAAACAAACAAATAGTATCAAAAACAGCGTATATTATTACACTAATTGATATTTTAGATTTTATTTCATTGCATTAAAGTTGATAGCTTACTATAGCAAAAAGACAATATAATATATACCTATTCGATATTGTTAATGTAGTAAACAAAAAAAAAAACAACTAATTCTACTCCATTACTACTGTGATCTTCACTAGAAGCTACGTAAGGTGAAAATAGTACGACCACCAGTCGAAGCTGCATATGGTAAAAAATAAAAAGTGTCGTGACCACTTTTCGTAAGAATTTTTTCCGTCTAGCCCCCTTTCACAACGCGCGATAAGGAACCTCGTTCCAAAACGGCTTTTTCTCAAAACTGTCAGTATGTGGGTTGGTTCCATTTTGCATAAGTAGGTCCAATCGTCCTTAAAATAATAGCCTCACCTGACAGGCAGTCAGCACGTGTCTGCCGCCGGCGTCCACCTCCATGTCGTACAGCGTCGTCCGGCCGGACACGTTCTGGCCCCGCGCGAACTGATAGCCGCCATCTTGCGTCTGAACGATAAACCACACAATTCAATTGAAGGATTCATTCAAAACCATTAGCATGGTGTGCAGAGGCAATCTGGTATCGCAAACAACTGCTGTAGTATAGTACTGTGTTGCAGTTGTCAGCGCCCACTTCCAGACAGCTCGTTTGTTACATACATACATACATACATAACTTCACGCCAGTTTCCTTGCGGGGTAGGCACGGACAACAGAGTGCCATTTAGGCTTATTCTCACACACCTCACTTGCCTCTTTGACATTCATAACTCTTGTCATGCAAGCTCGTCTGTTCTTAAGGCTCCTAACTCGTTTGTTATATGAATAAAATAAAAAAATAAGGTTAGATAGATAGATAACACTTTATTGCTCACCAAAATTAACAAAATGCATAATCACAATACTTGTTGGCAAAACAACAGGCGGTTTTATCGCTCAAAGCGATCTCTTCCAGGCAACCTAGCTTCAAAGAAATTCTTAACTAATCTGGCGATGTAGGTGAAGCAGAGTTTAAGGTTTATACATACATACATACATAGATAACTTCACGCCAGTTCCCTTGCGGGGTAGGCACGAACAACAGAGCGCCATTCAGGCTTGTTCTTACACACCTCACTTGCTTCTTGGACATTCATAACTCTTGTCATGCACGCTCGTCTGTTCTTAAGGCTTCTGACGTCACCCTCCGCTAGTACACGATCAATTTGATCATGGAAGGTGTGTCGTAGACTTCCACGACTTAATAATAATAATAATAAAATGTTAGCAGTAATTTTGCTTGTACTCGTGCAAGCAAAGGTCGACTTTAAGGTGACAAACATTTTCATTCCGCGACCGTACTTTCCAAGAATACTCTTCGACAACTCACCGTCCGCAACTGTCTGAAGAGTATCGTCTTGTCAGCTCCGCACGAGACCATCTGCAACGCACCGCTGTTCGTGATGAACCGCACCGCAGTTATCGAAGACGAATGCTCGTCTAGCGTCTGCAGGATCTGATAACCCTGAAATAAGATATATACGTGTCGTAGTCAAACCTCAGCTCTGACATAAAGTCTTAGTCAAAATCCAAATGAGTTAATTTTTTCTGCCTTTGACCAACGAATTTTTGTCTAACCTAGGAGAGTACTTTACCTAAGTACTTTAGTTACTTAAAGGCCGAAACTGGAATTTAGTCGAAAGGCATTGGTTAAACCTAGGATAAACCAGTCATTCCGGGAAGAGACTGTATATCGACTTTTGATTCTAACATACATAAGAGTAACAAAAAAATGTAAGAAACAGAATATAAGACTAAATATAACTTTTTAGCTGGATTTTACAACATAATTATAGTTAAGGGCAATATTTCAAAATAAAACTCTGTTAGGCGCTGACCTGTTACAAACTGCGATCATTTGCCTATTAGCAAACAGAAAAAAAAATCAAAAATTCGATCCACTTACACTAACTTCAGGGACGCATTAAAGTTTTGATTGCATTGTAAATCACATCTATTTATATCAAAATCCGTGCAGGAACGGAGAAAGAATACAATTTCCTGCGTTGCGGCAGCTTGTCGTAAGAGGCGACAAAACAACCCACAGCCAGATGGTAGAGCATTTACCCATCTGGATGGCTACCACCCCATAACAACCTTGAGTCGTGTTCCGGCATTAGTGACCCGGTTCCAGTCTCCCTTTGGTGTTGCAAATGTCCATAGGCGATGGTAATCGCTTTCCATCAAGTGGGCCGTCTGCCTGTCGGCTGAACTCCTGCAATAAAAATAAAAAAACTGCTTTATAAGGGTGTAATTTCGAGTGAAATGCAACTCACCCTCTCGACCAAGAAGACGTGTATGAGCCGGTCCCTGGAGGCGGAGGCCAGCAGCTTGGGCCTGGAGGCGTACTCCAGGCACAGCACCTCGGCGTCGTGCGCCTCCAGCCGGTGCAGCAGGGCGCCGCCGCCCGAGTGCACCCACACGTTGCCCGCGCGGTCCCCGCACGCCACGTGCTCGCCGTCCGGCGACACGCGCACGCATCTGGCCACATTATATTACATACAATACATAATACACATTAAACTTTTAACGGGGGGGTTACCACCTCAACAGAAATTTTGAAATTATAAATTGACTATGGTTTATCCCGCGACTGCGCCGCAGGTCAACCTCTTGTTTAAACTCTTCAGCTCACTATTAGCACGTATGTGTCCGCGACGAGAGTGCAGATGGCGTTTGTGCGCGCGATCGTTAATTGTGTTGTTGTCTCGCTCTGTTTATATACGAGTTGTATGAAATGGGTATATTTTCTTGGTATATCACGAGATGGTGATAGTGTTAGTCTTGCGGCTTTTTGGTATATCGATAATAGTCTTAAGGGTTAAAGAGCACGCGTTAATACAGGTCATATTATATTACATTTTTACGCTAACTATTCTAGTCTTATGTTTATATTGATCACTTTTGTTAATTCATCCAAAGTGAAAGAGAGAAATGAACCGTCTAATATCAGTAAGAGTACATACATACGTACATAATTTCACGCCAGTTCCCTTGCGGGGTAGGCACGGACAAAAGAGCGCCATTCGGGCTTATTCTTACACACCTCACTTGCTTCTTTGACATTCATAGCTCTTGTCATGCACGCTCGTCTGTTCTTAAGGCTCAATTTGAAAAGAGCGCCATTCGTGGCTTACGACTTACACACCTCACTTGCTTCTTTGACATTCATAGCTCTTGTCATGCACGCTCGTCTGTTCTTAAGGCTCCTGACATTTTAAATTTTTTTTTAATGTTTATGGCTTGGCAACTAGGCCTTTAAGCCAGGCGCAATTGTACTGTAGGCTACAATCGACGCGGTTTAACGGAGTTCTTGTGACATAATGACTACTCAAAACTATCAATAGCCTACAACTATTGTCCATTTTAGAGTGAACACATTTTTAGAAATAGATAATTGCTCAACAGCAGTCAAATGTGATATTTTGGATCTGTTCTACAACTTTGATATCTTAGGTCAGTCTCCTAAAGACATTACAGACAACTGTGAACTGTTTTAGATGGTACTCCGAGACACAAAATAATTTCAAGGGTGCTCACCTCACTCCGGTCTTGTCGTCGTACGATTTCGACTTGTCCTTGTCGTTGGTGGTTGTCAAGTCGACATCTTTCAAGAACTTCAACTCTGGATCAATATACAAGACCTTGTTTAATTCCTGAAATGAAAAAATAAAAATATTAATTTACTTTAGACAGCAGATCAAAAAATACAACTCGGATTATTATGATTGAAATTAGCTTTAAATTAATCAATGGCTATTTTAATCAATTGTCTTTAATTTTTCCTCACATTTTAAGAAACGTCACGGTTTTTCCGTACGTAACTTGAAAATCATTCTAAATGCGAAAATTATTCAGTTATCAGGATTAAAAATTAACCATGATATTGATTATATACACATACATACTGTGATATATGATGTTACCAAAAGTGAGTGAGTGAGCGAGTGAGTGACTGAGTGAGTGAGTGAGTGAGCGAGTGAGTGACTGAGTGAGTGAGTGAGTGAGCGAGTGAGTGAGTGAGCGAGTGAGTGACTGAGTGAGTGAGTGAATAGTGAGTGAGACAAATATAAAATGAGTAAGATAATTGAGTGAGCGATCAATGACCGAGATAAATATGAACGAGTGAGTGAGTGAGCGAGTGAGTGAGTGAGTGAGCGAGTGAGCGAGTGAGTGAGTGACTGAGTGAGTGAGTGAATAGTGAGTGAGACAAATATAAAATGAGTAAGATAATTGAGTGAGCGATCAATGACCGAGATAAATATGAACGAGTGAGTGAGTGAGTGAATAAATAAAAACCAAGTGACTCACATTACTATAGATATTGGGCGTGTTGTGTTTGAGGTGCCACAGCCTGACGGTGTCGTCGCTGGAGCAGGTGAGGAAGGTGCCCGCCTGCAGGGGCGCGTCCGAGCAGACCATGTCCACGCCCCAGATGCAGGCCGAGTGGTACAGCGCCGAGTGGGACTTGCCCACCTGCCGGCCACAAACAGATCGCGTTGTAGATGTACAACTCTGGGGCCGGCCTCACACATACAAAAAACTACAGTAGATAACCAGTATAAACAAATTCAGAATCCCTTCCTTCCAGTGAGTGTGACCGGAAAGGGTTTAATTTTAACCATAGAGGCTGTTAAAAAAATATACAAAATTTTTTAAACTACCCGCACCCTTAAAGCGCTTAGGTTACATTTATTACGTGTAATTTTTTTAAAGACATTTAGGAAGGATTAGTCAGTGGATGTGTATAGTTTGGCTTACCCGTTTGATGTCGCGCACGTCCCACACGTAGAGGCTGTGGTCGTTGTAGACGCAGGTGAGCTTGTGGTTCCTCTCGTCGTATGTGAGCGCGACGGCGTCCGGGTACCGCGCGTTGCCCGGCTGCCCGAACATGTGGCTGCCGGATATGCCAAATATAGTGCCCATTACAGGACTATGCAAGTCCACTTTCAATTTTGCATCGTCCGCTCTCACACATCACACGTGACACTTGCCATCAACACTACTAACACTTTCAATTAGTAATATGAATTATCATTTTGTCGTAAGCGACTTATCAGGTGGTAGGGCGTTTGCCCGACTGGATGGCTACCACCCCTGGTCTAAAGTATGTCGCCATAACAACCTTGAGTT
This sequence comes from Dendrolimus kikuchii, assembly GCA_019925095.2. Taxonomy (NCBI): domain Eukaryota; kingdom Metazoa; phylum Arthropoda; class Insecta; order Lepidoptera; family Lasiocampidae; genus Dendrolimus; species Dendrolimus kikuchii. The sequence goes on along the minus strand of CM034388.1, from coordinate 478,453 downwards.
GTGTTCCGGCATTAGTGACCAGGTTCCAATCTGCCTTAAGAGAGCAGCAGCGCATTTGTAGCACCTTTGGTGTTGCAAATGTCCATAGGCGAGGGTAACCGCTTTCTATCAAGTGGGCCGTCTGCCTGTCTGCTGATATCCTGCAATAAAAAATAAAAAAAAAGCGACTAGACGATGCGGGATCTCACGTGAGTGGTGACCGAGTGGTTCACGAAATAAAACGATTTTTTGTAGTTTAGAAACTTAGGTCCAAATATCATACATACATAAATACATACATAACTTCACGCCAGTTCCCTTGCGGGGTAGGCACGAACAACAGAGTGCCATTTAGGCTTATTCTTACACACCTCACTTGCCTCTTTGACATTCATAACTCTTGTCATGCACCCTCGTCTGTTCTTAAGGCTCCTGACATCACCTTCTGTTAGTACACGATCAATTTGATCATGGAAGGTATGTCGTGGCCTTTCACGAGTTCTGCATCTATCCACTTTCAAATTTCGTCCAAATATCGTTTACGATAAAAATGCAGTAAAGGCTCGATTCAATAGACACGTATATCTATATAAACCGTTCATCAATAATCTTCAAGCATCAATCAGCAGTCGACCAAAACACAACCAGTCTCAACAGGCTCAGGTCTTTATGATCTTCATTATCTCCAATGTAAATAAAGAGCCCAATTGGAAGCAATACATACATCACTGCCCCACCATAATTCACTAACATCGTTAAAAACCAGCAAAACCTGGAGACATCTCGCTGTGATTTAGTCCAAGACCGGCCTTACAGAGCTCCCTTAAGAGAGCAGCAGCGCATTTGTAGCGCCTTTGGTGTTGCAAATGTCCATAGGCGATGGTAACCGCTTTCCATCAAGTGGGCCATTTGCCTGTCTGCTGATCTCCTGGAATAAAAAAAAAAATTACATCCAGTTCTGCTTAAGTGAGCCTCTAAGGTTTTGATTGTCAATACCGAACTCATTCTTGCACAGTTAAGGACAGTATTGATAAAATATAGTGCGTATAGTTAGCCCTTAGAGGGTTTCTGGAAACATATTTTATTTATGGATATAATCTATTAATGCAAAAGTGGATGGATGCAGAAGTCGTGGAAGGCCACGACACACCTTCCATGATCAAATTGATCGTGTACTAGCAGAAGGTGATGTCAGGAGCCTTAAGAACAGACGAGCTTGCATGACAAGAGTTATGAATGTCAAAGAGGCAAGTGAGGTGTGTAAGAATAAGCCTAAATGGCACTCTGTTGTTCGTGCCTACCCCGCAAGGGAACTGGCGTGAAATTATGTATTTATGTATGTATGTAATCCATTAATGATTATCCTAAATTTTATAGATACAAACAAACTGATTTTTTATATATAAAGATAGAACAGGTACAATGTGTGTAAAACTCAAATGCGTCCTTGAAGTTCGTACAGTATAACGCAGCAAAAGAGAAGAAGTGTTCATTTACAAATACTTTGACTTCATATTTTTCTGCCTCAGAAGGACATAAATAATAACTTCACGCCAGTTCCCTTGCGGGGTAGGCACGAACAACAGAGCGCCATTCAGGCTTATTCTTACACACCTCACTTGCTTCTTTGACATTCATAACTCTTGCCATGCACGCTCGTCTGTTCTCAAGGCTCCTGACATCACCTTCCGCTAGTACACGGTCAATTTGATCATGGAAGGTGTGTCGAGTCATTCTTTCCACATGCCCGAACCACCGGAGTATTCCTTTCCTCACGTTCACCCCGACACTCTCTTTCAGACCAACTCTCTTTCTTGCTTCTCCTCTTAGGACATAAATACTTTACGTAATTCCATTTTACCTGATATTCGTCCCTTGGGCGACGTCCACGCCCAAGTAGTGCGTCCTGGGCAGCGTAGTGATGTACCTGAGCGAGTGGGGCGCGAAGCACCGCACTATCCCCTCCGCGCAGCCCACGAATATGTACCCGGAGCCGATCGCCATGCAATTCGCCGACGGCGTCTGGAAGCCCACATAGGGAGTTCTTTATCGCGATTACTGGCAAATAACAATGGATGGCTGTTTGACACTTTGCCACTTGAAAACTACTAAACGGATTTCGATGAATTTTTTTTTTTAGATTTATGGCTTGGCAGCTAGGCCTTTAGGCCAGATCTTAGTTCTTGTGACAACTCAAAAGGCCACATTTGACTATACAGTTCACATTTCTCACAAAACACATAATTACTACTCAAAAACTATCAATCAATCAACTATTGTTCATTTTAGAGTAATTTTACACATTTTTTTAAAAATAAAAACTCCCATGAAATTTATACATCAGATTAACACATAGACTATTCACTTAGCAAGTGTTAAGTTGAGACGTCGCATAGTGTCCTGCAACGAGGCGAGGTGAATAACACGCGCCATCGCCGAGCTCCTTCACCGACGGTTGCGTCCACAGGGATGTTTAGGGATGACCCTATATGGCTGGAGGAGCGAGATGGAATGCTCCTCCGTCTCAAAGGGAGATCTTCCAGCGAGGCTATTGTAGCGATGTCCGAGTAGAGCCATTTGACTCGATTCGCTCGAATCAAACCACGAACGAGTCAACTCGAGTTCAGTTATTAGTAACTCTAATCACTATAATATAGTAAGAGAATTGTCTGTCTATGGTCGCGAAGCGAACGAGCTTGCGGCTCGCGTCGTATGCGCATGATGCATCCCACGGGGGTAGGGTTGCCAGACGTCCCGTATTCGAACCGTGCTTCGTTTTTTTATTATTAAATAGAAATCGGGTTTTTTCACAGATGGCACTTAAGTGGACTGATGTGTAAGAAATAAATATACCCCTAATTTAATAAAAAGCGAGTTGATGACTGTTTTTAATTATAAGTAAATATGTTAAAACTGATTTGCTCCTCGGAGAAATATTTTTTTTATTTTTTTATTGCAGGAGTTCAGCAGACAGGCAGACGGCCCACTGGATGGAAAGCGGTTACCATCGCCTATGGACATTTGCAACAGCAAAGGTGCTACAAATGCGCTGCTGCTCTCTTCAGTGAGTCTGGAGCCTGGTCACTAATTCCGGAACACGACTCAAGGTTGTTATGGCGACATACTTTAGACCAGGGGTGGTAGCCATACCACCTGGCTGTGAGTTGTTAAGTCGCCTCTTACGACAGGCCACCCCAACGCAGGAAATTGTATTCTTTCTCCGTTCCTGCACGGATAAATAAAAATAAAAAAAAGAATGTCACTATATAATTTTGTTTTTATTTGTCCCGGGTAAAAAACTAAATTCCCGTATTTTTATGCCTATTTAAGCATTTGCCCCTTATAGGCTGAAAAAAAATCTGGCAACCCTACACGGGGGACACGAGTTGCGACGGGTATCTTATCTCATTAATTGCAAATACCGGCTATATTTCATTTTTTACATACTTATGTACTTATATTTATTATTATTTATCATCCGTGCAGGAACGGAGGAAGAATACAATTTGCTGCGTTGGGGCGGCCTGTCGTAAGAGGTGACTAAACAACCCACAGCCAGGTAGGGCATTTGCCCGACTGGATGGCTACCACCCCTGGTCTAAAGTATGTCGCCATAACAACCTTGAGTTGTGTTCCGGCATCAGTGACCAGGTTCCAGTCTCCCTTAAGAGAGCCGCAGCGCATTTGTAGCACCTTCGGTGTTGCAAATGTCCATAGGCGATGGTAACCGCTTTCCATCGAGTGGGCCGTCTGCCTGTCTGTTGAACTCCTGCAATAAAAAAAAATTAGCTAGACTAAAATGATAGTTACGCCGCTGCGGTTACATTCTACAAATACAACGAGTTGACTCCAAGTAGCCATATCAAATAATCAAGACTTCAACAGTCAAGCGCGTCGCTCCACTTGCCGCTTGGGCCTTGGTACGACTCGGCGGCGGCGGGAATCCTAGTCGAGTCAATGGCCATAGTACCTCGAGTCACTCGAGTCGGAAAAATCCAACTCGTCACATCGCTAGGCTATTACTGTTGTCCCTCGCAGGCCTATGAAATAAGATTTTGATTCGTTTGCGAGCTGAATTATTGCACAGCGCCATCTGTCGGCGTGCGAGTGACCCACCCTGAGCTCGACCCACTTGTCGAGCAGCCGCCGGCCGTTGAACTCGCAGAGCAGCCCGCCGCGGGTGATGGCGAAGGTGCTCTCGGCGGAGTCGCCCCTCCCGCAGACCACGTCGCAGAACTCGTTGTCCTTCTGCTCGCCCAGGATGGCCGAGCGGCCCATCAGCGGCACCGGCTCCTTGAACTGGAGCACGATCGAATCTCAACACAATCCAGGAATAAGGCTGCCTGTCCCTTGAAGCGGAGCAGAGAAACGGATTGCAATCCTATTGGTTAATACTTCTCCGTTTCTCCGCTCCGCTTCAATGGACAAGCAGCTTTATACAAGTTAAAAACGCAGAGGATGACGCCGCCACCTATTATCAAATCTAAATGCAATTGGACCTACTTATGCAAAATGGAACCAACCCACATACTGACAGTTTTGAGAAAAAGCCGTTTTTATTAAAATTTTGCGTACAAAAAAAATATGTCTATATTTTGGAAAAAACATTTAGAATATTGTATGATTTTTATTGAGTCGATAGAAGGTGCATTTTGAAAGCCTTATGCATCCTTAACCCAATTTTGGCATGTTTGTGGATTGGTTCTGTTTTGCATAAGTAGGTCTAATTCATTCTTGAGTTTTTGATGTGTTGCACCCCTTAGATTCGCCGCCGTTAAAGCCGAATTCGCAATCGTGTGGCGTAACTAGCTGTCGCTGCACAATTAATCAAGAAAGGTACACACTGGTCCAGCCGTGCATGAAAACAATACGCTCGCGCCGGTGTGTACGCGCATTATCATACCATTTACTATGACACTCTTGTCTATGGCCAACAGCCAATTTTCGAAGTTTACTACGGAACACAAAACCAACCTTATATGTGCAACAACCTTTTGTTAAATTTTTAACCGACTTCAAAAAAAGGAGCAGGTTCTCAATTCATCGGGATTTTTTTTATGTTATGGTATGTTCACCGATTACTCCGAGATTTATGATCCGGTTTACGTGATTCTTTTTTTGTTCGACGCGGAATAGCTGCCATTTCGTCCCCTAAAAATTTGACATAGTTTGGCCCAGTAGTTTTCATTTTACGAACATTTTTTTGTTCCCGTTTCTTGGGACCTATATTTTTTAAGGTGCGCGGCACCTTTCGTAGCTCTACCCATACATAACTAGACACTAAAAAGTAACAAAAAAATAAAAAAACTTCGTTTAAAAAAACCGACTTCAAAAACTGTCTTGAAGTCGGTGCAAAGTAAAACATAAAAATTACTAAGCACCGACTTTAAGATGTTTTAGATAATATATATTAATAATAATAGCTTAAGAAATAAGTTATATTGTAAAATAGTTAAAAATTTAAATACATGGATTATTAGAACAAAAGGTAGTTTATTGAAGATTTCCTATGCAGCACTAGTTAAATTTTATTTAAGTCCTACTTGACCTCTGATACTCTAACAAACAGACAGAATTTAAAAAATCGTATTTTCATAATCTGCTGATCCAAATCATCCCCCCTGATCTTTTCCTATTTTTAAATTAATTATACAAGCTCAACACCCCCAACAGATTTATTGTATTATACATATTTAACTACTCCCATAGCATACCTTGGCACTTCTACTGTACTCCAGATACCAAAACTTGACATGTCTGAAGCCAACCGTCACAAAGTAGTTTCCATTCTCCGCAAAACTAACCGCTTTAACGCGCGATGAGACCTGTAAAATATTTTTAATCATATCTAAAAATTGTAAACCCATTTTTCCTGTCTACACTTGTTATTTTTTTTTATTGCAGGAGTTCAGCAGACAGGCAGACGGCTCACTTGATGGATATATTGATATTTACAACACCAAAAGTGCTAGAAATGCGCTGCTGCTCTCTTAAGGGAGACTGGAACCTGGTCACTAATGCCGGAACACGACTCAAGGTTGTTATGAGGTGGTAGCCATCCAGATGGGCAAACGCCCTACCACCTGGCTATGCGGTTGTTAAGTCGCCTCTTACGACAGGCCGCCCCAACGCAGGAAATTGTATTCTTTCTCCGTTCCTGCACGGATAAAAAACACACAGACAAAGATGTGTAGAAACAGATGTAATAATATGTATATTTCTTCCATACTATATGTACAGTTTGTACACTTGCCCTCCCTTGTAGTAGTGGATGCTGGCAAGTCGACTCGCTCTGCGACTTGGTCAAGGCCATGCTGCAGAGCAGCGACAATTGGGGGGCTGCGGTTACTTTTTGCGAGACAGTAATGTCACTCAAGGAGGCCGCAGAACGAGACAGGGAGAGAAGTCCTGCAGCGCGTGCCAATGCGTCTTCTCGAGGTCGCCGGCCTTCAGCTGGCACCCGGAGAGGCAGGTACGCGCATTACTTCCCTCCCTGAGTTAGGTTCCGTTTACCGCGGGGGGCCTTTAGCTTGCTAGGAGAGCAAAGGACCTTCTACCCCCGCACAACGAAGTGGGGTGTGTTCTCCCAGGGCACACTCCAGGCACTTTATTGCGCTGGATCGGCTGGGCGTAACTATGTTCTAAATCTCAGCCTTTCCAACACATACAAAGCGCAGGGTCGTCAGGGAGGAGGGGGTTTTTAGTGGGTATTGGGGTTGCTCGGTCGTGCAGCAACGCTCGGAGTCTTCCACACTATTCTGTGACGTCGATCGCGGACGGAGCGCCGCCAAGAGCATACTATTGCTGCAGTGTTATCGCCCCCGACCGACGCGTGTCGTTCCCCTAGCAACGACCCAGTTTGTGCGTAAATCGGTTAAGCATTTTCCCTCGCCTCAAAACAAACAAAAAAAAAGTGGATGCTGGCAGCAATTGGAGGAATGCTGTTGCTTTCTTATAGCAGAGTGAAGAAAATACACCTCGTTGTTTTCAGGGATTTATTCTCATACTAGTCAAGCTTGGACGCTGATCCCTGGGTTCAACTCAGTTGATACTAACTCATAGCGGTGTAATAGCAACTCAATCGCAAAGTATTTGTGAGCATTATTCAAATTCAAAATTCAAATTCAAAAGTTTTTATTCAAAATAAGTTCCACTGGAGAACACTTCTTGAAGGTCATACATGTAAATTAACTTCCTATTCTATATACACCGCTTCGCAACGCGTTGATGCTGTAAAGGAGAAGAAGCGGCAAGGAACTCCCCAGCAACACGTCTAGCTAAATATTGTTTTTCTTTATATTTCATATTCTATTTATATCTCAAATTCTTTTTTTTATAAGTTTTGTACAGGAGTATGTTACAAAGTCTTATGTATGTTGAGTTGAGTTATGAATGTCCAAGAAGCAAGTGAGGTGTGTAAGAATAAGCCTAAATGGCGCTCTGTTGTTCGTGCCTACCCCGCAAGGGAACTGGCGTGAAGTTATGTATGTATGTATGTATGTTACAAATGTTATAAAAAAATAAATGAATATTTATAGTAATATTAAAGTAACGTAAAGAAAGAGAGTTGGTCTGAAAGAGAGTGTCGGGGTGAAGGTAAGGAAAGGAATGCTCCGGTGGTTCGGGCATGTGGAAAGAATGCATGATGAAATAATGACTAAACAGATATACAATGCAAAAGTGGATGGATGCAGAAGTCGTGGAAGGCCACGACACACCTTCCATGATCAAATTGATCGTGTACTAGCAGAAGGTGATGTCAGGAGCCTTAAGAACAGACGAGCTTGCATGACAAGAGTTATGAATGTCAAAGAGGCAAGTGAGGTGTGTAAGAATAAACCTAAATGGCACTCTGTTGTTCGTGCCTACTCCGCAAGGGAACTGGTGTGAAGTTATGTATGTATGTAAAGTAGGCCACAGCGTCAGCAAAACGCTGTATGTCGAACCATAAACTTTGTGGTATAGAACAGTGCTTTTCAATCTCTGAGAATATGCGACCCTTTTACAGGTTGAAAAATATTGGCAACACCCTTGAGGTATAGACAGACAAAAAGTTAGTAATTTAAAAGACTATATTCATAATTTTCTCTATTTTGTTACCTATATTCACTATTAGGACCTTATCCGTGCAGGTACGGAGAGAGAATACAATTTCCTGCGTTGGGGCGTCCTGTCGTAAGAGGCGACTTAACAACCCGCAGCCAGGTGGTAGGGCATTTGCCCGACTGGATGGCTACCACCCTGGTCTAAAGTATGTCACCGTAACAACCAGTCCAGTCCAGTCTCTTTTAAGAGAGCAGCAGCGCATTTGTAGCACCTTTGCTGTTGCAAATGTCCATAGGCGATATATATAACTATGTATACACTCTACAAAAACCTGCTGAGCGTAGAAAGTACCTAAGTATAAGGTATAAATTCAAATACCCTTTACCCTTTTGCCAGCAACCCCCCTAGGGGTCGCGACCCACAGGTCGAATAACACTGGTATAGAATACAAACTTAATTCCTTAGACTGAGATACAAATTAACCAACAAACTAGCGGCAATTATCAAAAAATTAAAAATTGCTAATTATTTTAAATAATATACCTTATTGCTAGCAAGTTTGAGATTGACCCGCCAGTCCCACACATTGACAATCATGTCATGCTGCGAACCCACACTGACTAGATACTTCGATGACGTTGAAAATGCCTGAAATAAGAAATAATGCTTGAAATAAATAAATTTTATTAATTAAATTATATTAATTTACCTACATTCACTTCCCACATCTCACTGTCCAATCATGTGCCCGTACTGCTGGTTCAAATTTGACATAAGTTCCATACAAGTAACAACAATTGTCTACATACATACACACATAACTTCACGCCAGTTCCCTTGCGGGGTAGGCACGAACAGCAAAGCTCCATTCAGGCTTATTATTATTGCAGGAGTTCCGCAGACAGGCAGACGGCCCACTTGATGGAAAGCGGTTACCATCGCCTATGAACATTTGCAACACCAACGGTGCTACAAATGCGCTGCTGCTCTCTTAAGGGAGACTGGAACCTGGTCACTAATGCCGGAACACAACTCAAGGTTGTTATGGCGATATACTTTAGACCACACACATTCTTACACACCTCACTTGCTTCTTTGACATTCATAACTCTTGTCATGCACGCTCGTCTATTCTTAAGGCTCCTGACCTCACCTTTTGCTAGTACACGATGAATTTGATCATGGAAGGTGTGTCGTGGCCTTCCACGACTTCTGCATCCATCCACTTTTGCATTGTATATCTGTTTAGTCATTCTTTCATCGTGCCTTACCTTCACCCCGACACTCTCTTTCAGAGCAACTCTCTTTCTGACTTCGGTATTACGAACGCGGTCCGCGAGCGTCACTCCGCAGGTTTTGCGCAGTGCTCGCATCTCGACCGCGTTTACTCTACATTCTATTTCTACCAGCACCGCGTTGTGTACGGTGAGCTGGGCCTTCTGGCTGAGGTTCTTAGCGCCTAGAAGTTTACCTAACGCTCCATTCACACTAACAATTTTCTAACAATGGTAAAACAATGAAGGAATGAATAATAGGATTTGTTAACCAGGTCACAAACTTAATTTTTTATCTATAGGTGGTATGAGAACCTTGAAAAATTTTAATCAAAATTTATTTAAATTCAATGAGTAGTCCTTCCAGAGTAGGGATTTTAATGGTTGATTGGGAAGACAGTAAATGATCATCACCACCATATAGTGTATCATCTATGATCACCACTATGGCACTCTTTACTGTTTATGGACAATTATACACTTTCTTTTTAAAAATAAATCTAAGACTACTTTCATTTTCAAATTTGTCTACTTTTTCTTTGATAAAGATATGTGCATATGTATATCAAATAATTGCAGCATACATACAATTTTGAAAAATATTTGGATGTTACATTAATTTTATAAGTCGTGTACGTGGTCTTTTGGTTTTTAATAATGCCCACTTACAACACAGCTAACTCCGTGCGTGTGCCCTGGGAATTCAGCTATCTGTACCGCACCAGACGCCGTCGGATCCTGTGAAACAAATATAAAAATACATTTACTCTACTTACTCATAGATGGCGTTAGTTGTCTTACATTTCCTACTTTATTAATACGGATAGAAAGAACAAAGATAAGAAGAACCGTCCCATATAAGGATTCAAACTGAAAAAAAGCAGTAAATAAAAGATCAATAACAGATTGAGTCTGATTTTTTTATAACATTAAAGTGAGTTTATAGTGTTTACAACTATAAATGCTTTCTTGAAAATACACTCTACTTGTATTCGTGCCACAAAAACCTTTTGGCAGACATATTTTTTATACACAGAGATGGTCGTTCTCAGACCTAGTGTATGTAATATAACAAATGTACTAGTGATTTATTCTACTCACTCATAGATGGCGATAGTAGTGCAAACATTAAAACTTTTCGAACTGGCTTCGCTCACGTAACTTCCTAAATACAATATAAAAATATCTTACGCTCATCCTCGTTGTTATGTCAAGTTTCAAGACCTCATCATATATCAGTTATTATAGCTTTTCAGCAATTATAATACCCTGCCATGATTGTCCAAGGCGGCTTTTCGGGTTACACACATTGGCAATCCCCATGTCTAGGTTGTTTACTCAAGGGATTTACAATAAAACATTTAAATATCCATTTTGCCAGGTGTTAGGGCATTTGCCCATCTGTAAAGCTGCCACCTCTTGTCGAGAGCATACTGTGATAACCTTGACATATGTTCCGGCATCAGTGGGCAGGATCCAATCCGTCCACCCTGGAACTGTCCATGAGGCGACGGTAACCACTTACCATCAGGTACTCCAGCAATATTTTTTTATTTTATTTTTATTGCAGGAGCTCAGCAGACAGGCAGACGGCCCACTTGATGGAAAGCGGTTACCATCGCCTATAGACATTTGCAACACCAAAGGTGCTACAAATGCGCTGCTGCTCTCTTAAGGGACTGGACTGGACTGGTTGTTATGGCGACATACTTTAGACCAGGGGTGGTAGCCATCCAGTCGGGCAAATGCCCTACCACCTGGCTGTGGGTTGTTTTGTCGCCTCTTACGACAGGCCGCCCCAACCCAGGAAATTGTATTCTTTCTCCGTTCCTGCACGGATTAAAAGAAAAAAGAACCTCACCTGCAAGTCCCACACCCTGACTGCGGGCGCGTGGCCGCATTCGCCCGTCGCCAGGTAACGGCCGTCCGGCGAGAACGCCACGCACGTGACGCTCTTGCGCGACGCGTTCAGCACGTGGCTCTGGCGGTTCTTCCGCACGTTATACAGGACCACCGTGCATCTGCCGATATCAAAGACACGAAATGTTATCGGGATAATCGATAGTCGAATCAACTGGGAACAGGCTGGCGGCATACCATCTGATGGAAAGTGGTTATCGTAGGTGATACGAAGCTGGTCACTAATGCTGGAAAGCTTTTTGTTATTATGGTGCCTCTTACGGCAGTAAGTACTGCACAGTGTACACAGCTCCTAATTGAAGAACCTACAATAATAACAGTCCATAGACGACCGTTCCAATGCTGGATTTGGTCCTCTTCTTTTTTTATTGCAGGAGTTCTGCAGACAGGCAGACGGCCTACTGGATGGAAAGCGGTTACCATCGCCTATGGACATTTGCAACACCAAAGGTGCTACAAATGCGCTGCTGCTCTCTTAAGGGAGACTGGAACCTGGTCACTAATGCCGGAACACAACTCAAGGTTGTTACGGCGATATAATATAGACCAGGGGTGGTAACCATCCAGTCGGGCAAATGCCGTACCACCTGGTGAAACGCGCTTATCCAAAGAGGCTTAGTGGAATGCACACATCGATGGTGTATTGCTTTCCGGTCAGAATACGAAGCCACGTCCTTCGAAACGTGAGCGCGTTTAGCCGCGGAGACACCACGACTATATCCCATAATAATAGGACAAAACACCGTATTCATCGCACCTATTTGTGCGTGTTGCGCGTGATTCGGTATTTATAGTGATTATGACGACGACACCGTGCAAAGAACGTGTTACACTGCACACACATAACGCAACAAATGGCGGGTATTGAACAAATGGAAAAAATCAACTCTAAGGGCCGCTTGCATGACGCTCCTTAAATTTATTTAAGAAACACTAAACGCATTTGACACCCTTAAATACGATTAGCGTCTTGCACAACGCAAAATTTACCGGTAAATATGTTTAAAGAACTGTCAAAGTTAATCATCCAAAAATGGGTATTTACATACATACATACATACATAACTTCACGCCAGTTCCCTTGCGGGGTAGGCACGAACAACAGAGCGCCATTTAGGCCCATTCTTACACACCTCACTTGCTTCTTTGACATTCATAACTCTTGTCATGCACACTCGTCTGTTCTTAAGTCTCCTGACATCACCCTCCGCTAGTACACGATCAATTTGATCATGGAAGGTGTGTCGTGGCCTTCCACGACTTCTGCATCCATCCACTTTTGCATTGTATATCTGTTTAGTCATTCTTTCATCATGCATTCTTTCCACATGCCCGAACCACCGGAGCATTCCTTTCCTTACCTTCACCCCGACACTCTCTTTCAGACCAACTCTCTTTCTTACTTCGGTATTACGAACGCGGTCCGCGAGCGTCACTCCGCAGATTTTGCGCAGTGCTCGCATCTCGACCGCGTTTACTCTACTTTCATGCTCTCTCTTCCATACCCAACTCTCGGGTATTTAACTGCATTAAACGCGTTTAAAGACAAAAAATGTTGAGTAACGTCTTTTCATAAATTAATATTTACTATTCTTGATGAAATTGTCACTTATTAAAAAGTCAATTACATATTGTCACTCGTATATTATTTGCTTAATTATTTATCTCAATGCTAAATACCCATAAAATCGAAAATAAAACAACACAGCAAAAAATCATTCTTCAGGTTGCCGCCAAAAATTCCGAAGTAAACCTAACCAAACGAACGAAATTTCAAATGTCAAGTTGACATTGGCCAACTAAAATCCCTTTTTACGCAAGAAATAACTAACATTAAAGTTAAATTTCGCGTGTTTGTCCGAAAATATGGATCGCCGCGTGAAACGGAACACATCTGGCTGTTTTACCGACGGCATAAATACATTTAGCTTAATAACATGGGAGACCGCCTCATGCAAGACATCTTAAATACGTTTTGTGTAAAACGTGTTTAGGCAGTTTAATATGATTAACTAAATTTGATTTAAAGACGATCGTTGTGCAAGCGGGCCTTAATTTACGGTAACACTTTATTCACATCACATTTTATTAAATACTTTTTTTTTTATTGCAAGAGATCAGCAGACAGGCAAATGGCCCACTTGATGGAAAGCGGTTACCATCGCCTATGGACATTTGCAACACCAAAGGTGCTACAAATGCGCTGCTGCTCTCTTAAGGGAAACTGGAACCTGGTCACTAATGCCGCAACACAACTCGAAGGTTGTTATGGCGACATACTTTAGACCAGGGGTGGTAGCCATCCAGTCGGGCAAGTGCTCTACCACCTGGCAAAACATACCATGACATACAAACCATGACCGCCAGTTCGATCGCGCGGGACTTGTATTTTATATTCAATATTCGAACCTTGCGAAAGATGAAATGAGATCTAAATGAAACGCCACGAAAATTAAAAAATAGTTTTTTTCTTAAGTTTTCGCGACTTGTATACGTAATAAAACTACGTTTTAACGGTTTTAAGCGCGGTATGTTTGGGATCCAATCATCCAAACTATTAAGACCCAAACCCAGCAAAAACCAGCTGCCAGACCTCGAGACACTGTGAGCTCTTTCTGCGTACAACGGAACACAAACCAACTTGACTGATAATTACTTTTATTTTTCCTTCCACCCATTTTAATATTATATAAAATTATTAGAGCTAGGCATGTTTGCTGAAGAGTTTCTTGCGCCGCTTCTTCTCTTCAAGCCATAACACGTTGCGAAGCGGTAGTAAATTAGATTAGGCTCCCATAGAGTAAATAATAACCATAAACAGAATTAAAACTAATTAATTAAAATTAACAAGTTGGGGGTAGGCTAAATAAAACTTTAACAATACTCGTTGACACTTGACATCTTTGTCTTCCGTGATCACGGCCACTGAAAAGTGGCCTAAAAACGTCCGAAAAACCAAAATCAAATAAAATTACCGCGCTTAAAACTGTTAAAACGTAGTTTTATTAAATAAAATTTCTGTTTTAATAATTCCTCAAATTTTCACTGAACTCCGAAAGGTGATTTTGGAGACATCCGAAGCTGTCTTTACCTTTCTTACATTCGTTGCTTTAATCTACTTCCGTTGAATGCATAATAACGTTTAATGTACTGAGATAACATTCATAGACATTTTAATGCGTAATGTAGTTTACGCAATAATACCGCTAGAAAATGCTTTATTTAATCTAATGATGGTGTAATTACGAGAAATAAATTTCAGTTAATTTAGATGTTAATTCTGAAACGTACTTTTTCAAGATGTATCAGTCAAATTAAAGCAGTGATTTTTATTGATATACAGACACTTCTATCTTTAGATGGACGATTAGGTTTACTAAAGTTATAATACCCATATTCTCCGTGCAGGAATGGAAAAAGAATACTAATTCCTGCGTTGGGGCGGCCTGTTATAAGAGGCGACAAAACAATCAAAGCCAGAGGCATTTACTCGTCTGGATGGCTACCACCCCCGGGTCTAGAGCATGCCGCCATAACAACTTTGAGTTGTGTTCCGGCATCAGTGGCCAGGTTTCTCCTTCAAGGCCGGCAGCACATTGGCAGCATCTCTGTTATTACTAATGTCTATAAGCGACAGTAACCACAGTGCTGTGCTTCAGTAATAAAAAACCCCCATTGCGATGCGATAACATTTAGCAAATTAATAATTTTACGCGGACATGGTAGTCAGCAAGTACCAACCGCTATAATTCTCGCTTCGCTCATCGCTCCGCTCGTCACTAAATCTGCATTTTACCTAGCCACCACCTAATTTATATGTACGACATACGGCCGTAACTACACGGCCTTTCTCACGGTCGCATAAAGCACATACATACATACCATCGTGCACTCACAGTTTAATATATACAAAACTATGGTGTATTTAGTGTATGTATATTAAGCATGGAATGACAATTCCCCAGTAAAATAACATACATACATACATAACTTCACGCCAGTTCCCTTGCGGGGTAGGCACGAACAACAGAGCGCCATTTAGGCTTATTCTTACACACCTCACTTGCATCTTTGACATAAAATAACATAACTCTCAAAAAGCCCTTAGATCCTTTATTTCTAGAGGTCGCCACAAGTCTCTGTTTTGTTGCGTTTTGATATAGAATTCCACCAACAGACTTTTAATGGTAATAAAACGTTGTAATAATTTAATATTTATAATACTAGAATGAAAGTAAGGGATATTGTATCACATATTTCATATTTATTATGTTTTTTTTAATTTATTAAGCTTTTTTTTATTGCAGGAGTTCAGCAGACAGGCAGACAGCCCACTGGATGGAAAGCGGTTACCATCGCCTATGGACATTTGCAACACCAAAGGGAGACTGGAACCTGGTCACTAATGCCGGAACACAACTCAAAGTTGTTATGGTGGCATGCTCTAGACCAGAGGTGGTAGCCATCCAGTCGGGCAAATGCCCTACCACCTGGCTGTGGGTTGTTTGGTCGCCTCTTACGACAGGCCGCCCCAACGCAGGAAATTGTATTCTTTCTCCGCTCCTGCACGGATATAAACAACTTGTCAACAACTGATACATTGATATGCTTAAATTAAATACAATCTCCTACAGGCAAACATAACTTGCTTAATATAAGGAAAGTATACTAAAAAAAATCAGGGCAAAACGCTAGACTTAAGTTTTATTAATCAACAGAGAGTGAATGTATATTTTAAATTTGTATAAGGAGTCATGATGTATGTCTGTACTGTTCATATTATATAATCTGCATATACGAGGAATAGGCGAGTTAAAACCAAGAGCTGTTTTGCGCAATGGCAGTACAAGGAGCGATATGATTATGTTCTTAAATAAATAAGATTTTCAACTTTAATTTTAAGACAATACTATCGTACAAGACGGTTCAACAACCTAGCGCCGTCAGTGCATTACCGTGAGAGGGGGCGATGGGGGGGGGGGGTCAGTCTTCCGTTTCCGGAGCCATGCACCGTTTAACGGCGGTGATTCACGACCACCGAAACACGGCATACCTTATTTGTCGCAATCGGTTAATGGGCTATACGTTTTACTACTTTCCATAAAATTGGTTTTATTGCTGAAGTACAGCAGTCAGACTGATAGGTATTGATGGAAGGTGGTTGCCGTCGCCTATTGACATTTGAGACACCAAAGATGCTATGAATGGGCGCTGCCGGCTTTAAGGGGGGAATTGATCTATAAAAGATTTATATACGTGATAGATATTTATGTATTTTAATGTCTATTATATTGTCTTTAATGTTATCATGCGCGGAGTGACGCTCGCGGACCGCGTTCGTAATACCGAAGTAAGAAAGAGAGTTGGTCTGAAAGAGAGTGTCGGGGTGAAGGTAAGGAAAGGAATGCTCCGGTGGTTCGGGCATGTGGAAAGAATGCATGATAAAAGAATGACTAAACAGATATACAATACAAAAGTCGTGGAAGGCCACGAGACACCTTCCATGATCAAATTGATCGTGTACTAGCAGAGGGTGATGTCAGGAGCCTTAAGAACAGACGAGCTTGCATGACAAGAGTTATGAATGTCAAAGACGCAAGTGAGGTGTGTAAGAATGGGCCTAAATGGCGCTCTGTTGTTCGTGCCTACCCCGCAAGGGAACTGGCGTGAAGTTATGTGTGTGTTATTATGTTTTTCTGTATCATTTAATTATAGATAATTATGTAGTTTCAGGGCCGATTCTTCAATCATCAAATAACAGTTATTAGTCGAATAAATTACAACCTAAGTGAATTTAAAAGTAAAACCATTCAACTGCTTTATTCATGCAAATGACATTTTTAATTTTCCCGTGTTATTCTTTATTCTATTAATAACTTTTATCTAATGATTGCAAAATCGACCTTTAGTATGGTACAAGTATCATATCATATCATATTTTTGTCAGGTGGTAGGGCATTTGCCCGACTGGATGGCTACCACCCCTGGTCTAAAGTATGTCGCCAAAACCACCTTGAGTTGTGTTCCGACATTAGTGACCAGGTTCCAGTCTCCCTTAAGAGAGCAGCAGCGCATTTGTAGCACCTTTGGTGTTGCAAATGTCCATAGGCGATGGTAACCGCTTTCCGTCAAGTGGGCCGTCTACCTGTCTGCTGATCTCCTGCAATTAAAAAAAAAATTGTTTTATTTTTTCTTGCACGTCTTGTTTTGGTGTAGAGATATTTGCACCATCAGGTAGCCTCCGACCAGTCTTCGACAACGTCAACGAGGTGATGAACTTCCTGTAAGAGGACGGGTGGGATGGAGTAGCGACTTTTTCATCTGCGCACGTAAAAAACACGTCGACGAGTTGCGAAAAGTACTCGCTGCAGAAGTTGTATTGGGTCGGTCACGCCTGTCTTTGAAGCGGCGGCCGTTGAAACACGCGAGTCCTGCACCTTGTCTCAGTTAACCTGAAGACACTACATACATAACTTCACGCCAGTTCCCTTGCGGGGTAGGCACGAACAACAGAGCGTCATTTAGGCTTATTCTTACACACCTCACTTGCTTCTTTAACATTCATAACTCTTGTCATGCACGCTCGTCTGTTCTTAAGGCTCCTGACATCACCTTCTGCTAGTACACGATCAATTTGATCATGGAAGGTGTGTCGTGGCCTTCCACGACTTCTGCATCCATCCACTTTTGCATTGTAAATCTGTTTAGTCATTCTTTCATCATGCATTCTTTCCACATGCCCGAAGCACCGGAGCATTCCTTTCCTTACCTTCACCCCGACACTCTCATTCAAACCAACTCTCTCTCTTACTTCGGTACTACAAACGCGGTAAGCGAGCGTCACTTCGCAGACACTGTGATTTAAAAATAACAATACACCTAAAAAAACTAAAATAAACTTACAACAGACCAACAACTGCAGAAACTGACTTCAATAGTCCAAGCAGAATCAAATTTTGAAGAGAATGTTTGGTACAGTGAATTTGGGGAATAGTGTGAATGGAGCGCTAGGTAAACTTCTAGGCGCTAAGAACCTCAGCCAGAAGGCCCAGCTTGCCATACACAACGCGGTGCTGGTACCTACGCTCACGTATGGAAGCGAGAGTTGGGTATGGAAGAGAGAGCATGAAAGTAGAGTAAACGCGGTCGAGATGCGAGCACTGCGCAAAGTCTGCGGAGTGACGCTCGCGGACCGCGTTCGTAATACCGAAGTCAGAAAGAGAGTTGGTCTGAAAGAGAGTGTCGGGGTGAAGGTAAGGAAAGGAATGCTCCGGTAAATCGGGCATGTGGAAAGAATGCATTATGAAAGAATGACTAAACAGATATACAATGCAAAAGTGGATGGATGCAGAAGTCGTGGAAGGCCACAACACACCTTCCATGATCAAATTGATCGTGTACTAACAGAAGGTGATGTCAGGAGCCTTAATAACAGACGAGCGTGCATGACAAGAGTTATGAATGTGAAAGAAGCAAGTGAGATGTGTAAGAATAAGCCTAAATGGCGCTCTGTTGTTCGTGCCTACCCCGCAAGGGAACTGGCGTGAAGCTATGTATGTATGTATGTATGTTTGGTACAAGTATAATATATTATACTGGAACCCTATACATTATGAATGTGACTCCACCCTAAGGCACATCCCTATTACACTCGTCAAGGGTGTGGTCTGACCGCTCCTTTCAATCAATAACTTTAAACAATCCCCAACCACTCAAATGTCACTAACCTTTGCAATTATACTTCTTTCGAGAACGAAAAAAGCATAGACAACAAAGAGTAAGATTTTTATTATAATTTATATATATCAAATATAAACAAGAGGCCGGATGAAATGCCACTTATCTCTTGGAAGATGAATGAAGAAGCGGTGCAAGAAACTCTTCAACAAACATGCCTAGCTCTAATAATCTATACTAATATTATAAAGCTGAAGAGTTTGTTTGTTTAAACGCGCTAATCTCAGGAATCGCTGGTCCGATTTGAAAAATTCTTTCAGTGTTGAATAGTACATTTATCGAGGAAGGCTATAGGCTATATTATATTTTCAAAAAAAATAGGGATCCTTACTAAAAGTCCAATAATGTAACCCAAGGTGTAAAAAAATGACCCGAAAAAATCCTTACACGGCGTGCGCTGCGAAAACTATTGATTATAGAACAAAACAGTGTACTACCACTTTGCAGAACATATAATTGTCTACAAAAAATATAGCGTAACCATCTGTCTAACTATTGTAATTATCTCACAATAAGTGTTTTCTTTTATTTTTTTAAATAATTAAAATGCCGTCGCTTCCCAAACTCTTTATTTTGTACCTTGGTATTAATCCTTATCAAAATAAATTACTCCATATTCAAGACGAATTCAATACCTTTCTAGAACTTTTGAATTATTCAATTCGGACGCGTCATTCAAACGATATCGCGATATTTAAAATGTAAGTATTAGTGTTGTAGCCAAATATACTAATATATTGTTTGATTGAACGCGCTAATCTCAGGAACTACTGGTCTGATTTGAAAAATTCTTTCAGTGTTGGATAGCCCATTTATCGAGGAAGGCTATAAGGCTATATATCATCACGCTAAGACCAAATTCCACGCGGACGACGTCGCGGGCCCAGCTAGTTTTATATAATATTCAAATGGATGTAAAATGAAAAATTTGGCGGTAGGCTAAATAAAACTTTAACAATACTCATTGACACTTGAGATCTTCCTGAGGTCCATTTATATAGAATTTCTACAAAGAAAGCAGGAAACTCTCGAATGCCACGCGTGACCGGAAAGCTTGTTTTGCACAGCGGATCCACATTTTTTTTTTATTATTGCAGGAGTTCAGCAGACAGGCAGACGGCCCACGTAATGGAAAGCGGTTACCATCGCGTATGGACATTTGCAACACCAAAAGTGCTACAAATGCGCTGCTGCTCTCTTAAGGGAAACTGGAAGCTGGTCACTAATGCCGGAACACAACTCAAGGTTGTTATGGCGACATGCTTTAGACCAGGGGTGTTAGCCATCCAGTCGGGCAAATGCCCTACCACCTGGCTGTGGGTTGTTTAGTCGCCTTTTACGACAGGCCGCCCCAACGCAGGAAATTGTATTCTTTCTCCGTTCCTGCACGGATAACCATCCAGCGTGGCAATGCTGGCTGCACTGCAACGCTGGGCCACGCTCACCTTTGGCAGTGGGAATGTGGCACATAGTTTGTAATTACTTTGCTTTTCTTTACAATAACATGACCCGCCAAATGGCTAATGATTTCTGTATAGTTACATCATTTATCATTATTTTCAAACTGCACCACCGTCGCTATTAAAAACGCATCTATCGCTGCCAAGGGTTGCTTGGAAGAGATCGCTTTTTAGCATTTTTTTTTATCCCCTCTCTGGACGAACGGGATTGTCCGGGCTTTATACTGTTTTCGGGGTTTTTATATTTTAGTTTTTATTTTCTTTTTCTCTTTTTCCCAATTGTTCTTTTTGCTCTTATTTTTTATTTGCTGTTTTGTTTTCTTTAATCTTCATTTCCAAATTTTTTTTACAAATCTTAAGTCTATTCCAGTTCTTTTATATTCTAATTTTAACTTTATACTTTCAAAATATTTTACAAAAGGCCACCCGTTGTACTATCTCTTGTACATATGTACATATATACATACATACATATATAGCTTCACGCCAATTCCCTTGCGGGGTAGGCACGAACAGCAGAGCGCCATTCAGGCTTGTTCTTACACACCTATCTCTTGTATTTTTCTAATTCTGTTAATCTATATTTTGTTGTACAATAATCTAACTAGCTCAAGGCTAACCGTTGCACATCGATATTCTCTATGTTCGTGTGGTTTCACACCGATTTAGCTGCCCCTAAATGCTGTCATTGAGAAAAAATATCAATCAAACAACTCGCACGGTTTTATAATAACTTGGACTGCAATAAAATTTAACTAGCAGCATGAAGCGGAATAGACCTGAATGACCGACGTCACCTTCCAGCGGGCATAACATAAGGCGGATGGCCGGGCTACGTGCCGGCCACATCGGTCCACGTTGCATCATTATTATGCACCAAACGTGGTCACTGACCGTACACAGTGTGGACGGAGCGGTTGCTATGCACATGTAAATAATCAACGGCACTATTATTATACTCCCACCAGCGGCCGCCCTCGAATTATGGGTAAAGAGCCCCGTCTCTTTAGGAGGTCAGTACTTAAGCAAAAATTAAAAAAGATAGTGATTAAGCCAGTCCAGTCCCCGCTCATCTAACTAAGAGGTGACAAACTTCCGACTGTTTCCGTTATTTTACAAAGGAACTCATTGATTTCTTTTTATTGCAGGAGTTCAGCAGACAGGCAGACGGCCGCACTTGATGGATAGCGGTTATCATCGCCTATTGACATTTACAACGCCAAAGGTGGTACAACTGCGCTGCTGTTCTCTTAAGGGAGCCTGGAACCTGGTCACTAATGCCGGAACACAACTCAATGTTGTTCTGGCGACATACTTTAGACCAGGGGTGGTAGCCATACCACCTGGCTGTGGGTTGTTAAGTCGCCTCTTACGCCAGGCCGCCCCAACGCAGGAAATTGTATTCTTTCTCCGTTCCTGCACGGATGAAATCGGAATTGAATCGGGAATACCCCATCGCTCAAAAACCATTAAACGACAAAGTGTCGCTAGATGGCACTAAACCATTATACTGTTACGGGCTACAGGACTCGAATTAAAGTGCCGTTGAAATTACTATAGAATATATTAGAACTATTTTTTTTATTATTTATGTGCATGACAAGAGTTATGAATGTCAAAGAGGCAAGTGAGGTGTGTAAGAATAAGCCTAAATGGCACTCTGTTGTTCGTGCCTACCCCGCAAGGGAACTGGCGTGAAGTTATGTATGTATGTATGTATGTATGTATTTTTTTATTGAAAATAGGTTTGCGTTTGACCACGATCACATCCAGTGCCGGACGATGATGCAGTGGAAGATGGAGTACGCTTACCTAGATAGTACCTAATCACACGCGACTTGAAGATTCCCGGATTGTACTTTTCTGGAAACACGGACTCTGGTAGTGGATTCCACAATTCTGCCGTATGCATAAGGAACTTGGAGGCGAAACGTTTAGTACGCACTGGTAGCGTTTCCACTGTGAAACGATGGCGTAAACCAGAGCGTCTTGTGGTCCGAAGATGGAATGGTGTAGGGGGACTATACAAACACGTATGAAACAGGTACAAATATAACTGAACGCAACCAGTACAAATTGCACAATTCAATAACACGCGCAAAGTCCGTCACTATATCGCTCATCGAATGTACGTCTTGCTAGTATCACCCCTCCGTTCGGGCATTCCTTTTATTCTGTACAAATACAATATGCCTCGACGCAAAACAATAACTTCCAAGAATTAGTTCGACACACCTGACTAATGACTGCCATAAAACAAGTACAATAACAATAGAATGTTTTTATCACCTTCTGCCTATCATCATCACCTATTATTATAATATATTTAATTATGTATATGTAGTTTATTTTTATTTAATTAAGTTAAACCATCAAATATTCTTTCATTTTTCTTTTAATGCCTCCTTGGACACCGGGTTGCCTGGAGGAGATCGCTACAAGCGATAAGGCCGCCCATTGTTCTAATGGAAATGTATTCATATTAAATGTCTAGGTTTAAGTTATGGTGAACAATAAATAGTTTTCATACATACATACATACATACATACATAACTTCACGCCAGTTCCCTTGCGGGGTAGGCACGAACAACAGAGCGCCATTCAGGCTTATTCTTACACACCTCACTTGCCTCTTTGACATTCATAACTCTTGTCATGCAAGCTCGTCTGTTCATTCATAGTGTTCATTCATTCATTCATAATTATTAGACATCGGTTTATATGCACTATCAAAGGGGCGAAATATGCACAATCAATAGACCATTTATTATTAGATTAATTAGAATTTAAGTTTATTTTCACATTATATTTATATATTAAACATATGTTAATATTAGTTATAAATTATTATTATAATAATTTACTTATTATAATTCTTGTGGCAGTAAACAATAACATATTTTTCCAAGTTTCTTTAATATTAATTTATAGGCTGAAAATGGCCTTTCGACGTCAACTGACGTCACCGGACAGAACTTGAAGTTGGGCGCCATTTCTGCAGAGACTTCTTCAGGTGGAGTTTGTCCGGTGCCGTTGATAAATGCGTCAATTTTCTTTCATCTTTCAAGACCGGGGTTTTTATACAAAACTGCATTTAATTTGCCACAAACCTGCGATAGTGAACTCGTAAGGGCGTTACTCTGTTCAATCATTTTTTCGTCGTGTCGTCGGCATAATGCAAGACGCCTAACACGTATAACTACCGAAATGAGCACTGTCAATGAAAAAGCACCAAAATATGCAATAACGCTATAAAACCGGATTTATATGCATTGGCATATGCAAACATGCAAATGCATATAATCCGATGTCTAATAATTATATATCGATATTTTCAAATATATATAAGATTTTATCCGTGCAGGAACGGAGAAAGAATACAATTTCCTGCGGCCGGGCGGCCGGTCGTAAGAGGCGGCTTAACAACCCACAGCCAGGTGGTAGGGCGTTTGCCCGACTGGATGGCTACCACCCCTGGTCTAAAGTATGTCGCCATAACAACCTTGAGTTGGGTTCCGTCATTAGTGACCAGGTTCCAGGCTCCCTTAAGAGAGCAGCAGCGCATTTGTAGCAACTTTGATGTTGCAAATGTTCATAGGCGATGGTAACCGCTTTCCATCGAGTGGGCCGTCTGCCTGTCTGCTGATCTCCTGCAATAAAAAAAAAAAAAAAAAAGATTATAAAATAATTTTGCATCTGTAGTCTATAAGTATAACCTTCCGTCCAAATCAAACAGAAAAAAGGCATAATAGTATCAGGTGAAAATTTAACACCGCTATCCCATCTCGTTAAGATTTCATCTGCAGAGAGATTTCACGGTGCGCTGGAGACAATTTTCCGGTCAGGGGATCCGCAATATGCCTCGGGACGCTCTCGCAGACCTACATCCGTCGTGACGAGCATTTAAAAATGTTAATTTTAATACCAGATCTAGGCGCCGCCTAGCGTTTTATTAGGTCAATAACTTGAGAGAAAACATTTAATAAGAGAAAGTGACACGACAGCAGCTTTTTTTTTATTTTTATTGCAGGAGTTCAGCAGACAAGCAGACGGCCCACTTGATGGAAAGCGGTTAACATCGCCTATGGACATTTGCAACACCAAAATTGCTACAAATGCGCTGCTGCTCTCTTAAGGGAGACTGGAACCTGGTCAGTTTGTTAGAAGGGCGGCATAATCGGTATCGCATATAAGCGTTGGACAACTAGCTAGTGGTGAACTTGAAAAAATACCATATATAACATACATATGATCACGCCTGTTTCCCATGGGGGTAGGCAGAGACTATCGATCTCCACTTGCGACGCTCCTGACCAACAACTTTCTCTTCATCTACTTTCATTAACCTCTTCATACATGCACGTTTATTTGATATGCTTTTACCTATATATTTTTTTTTATTGCAGGAGATCAGCAGACAGGTAGACGGTCCACTTGATGGAAAACGGTTACCAGCGCCTATGGACATTTGCAACACCAAAGTTGCTACAAATGCGCTGCTGCTCTCTTAAGGGAGACTGGAACCTGGTCACTAATGCCGGAACACAACTCAAGGTTGTTATGGCGACATAATTTAGACCAGGGCTGGTAGCCATCCAGTTGGGCAAATGCCCTACCACCTGGCTGTGGGTTGTTAAGTCGCCTCTTACGACAGGCCGCCCCAACGCAGGAAATTGTATTCTTTCTCCGTACCTGCACGGATAAAATATAGCCTAAAATACCATATAATAGCCATACTAACTTCTGAGAGAACTGACTGTGACATTCAAAGAGAGATAGACAGACGGCTAAAAAGGCTACGGAACCGGCGTCGTTCTGGATAGAGTAACAAGTGCGGTCGATTATATCTTCGTCATAGCCCCCACATAATATCCTGATAATTACTTTAAACCGCATAAAAATTTCAAGCCCAATACGTAGAAAGCTCGACACGGAAAGCCGTAAAGCTATTTCCTCTATAAGACGGAGCGCACAGCGCCGTGCGGAAATTGCCATGCCAACATTACGATGCACTTTTGCTTTTATACTTTCGAAGTAATCAACTCTCCGAACTATATGTGGATATTGCAAATAATACCCAATCGTTATAAACCCTAACCCCCTGGCCACAGCCAAGAGCGGTGCGGATTGCGGCGCGACTTGCGGCGCGGCAATCAATCAATCATTTTGTTTTTATCGCGCGTTGAGCCAACAAATAATATGGATAATATATAATATGGATGGATATAATATGGATATGGAACAATTCATTAGTGAAATACTGAGTAGACCAGCAATATGGATGTCAAAACCTCCACATCATAAATATAGGCATGCTGTTTAGGCATAAAATATAGGCACATAGGCTTCTCTGGTTAACTGGGTGCGCTCCTATTCTTGACTGAATGATATCTTCAGCTAAGAACGAACTTGTTTCAAGGCAATATCGTGCCACTTTTGATAGGGGCATTTTAGCCGTTCTCTAAATACGTGCACCGCTGACGCCGCCGCGGTCGCAACTAGTCCAGCTGTGGCATACCACCGCAAATCACGCCGCCCACCGCGCCTCTCAACGCACCGCCAGAAACTGTGGCCAGGCCGTAAGGCGGTCAGGTGGTCTGTTACAAACGCCGCATGCGATCGACAAACGCTTATTATAAAAATGCACTAGTGATATCCCACAGACACCTGATGCGGCGTCCATACGTTGTACTACACGTCCGCAGTCTCCAATATTCCAGGGTACAGATGTCGCGTTTTTGACTATACAATTAATCTGTCAAATAAATCTGAACAATCATAGAGAGTGCAAGGGAAGAACGAACGCGCTTTTGGACATTTAAACAGTGACCATCAGTATAAAGTCAATCGATTGATGCTGATTCGTTGCCTGTGTTATCTTGAGACCTCAAATATCTGTTTACGCCCCTTTGAATAGTCTCGTATTGCCTCGCCCTGACACCACAGCTTCCACATGTAAGCCATGATAATGATACATACGCAGGGTAAATTTTTCAAAATCCGTAACCATAAGATATTGCGAGAAATATTCAAAGAAGTCTCGGGGCCCTTTTAGGTGAAAACTAAAGCGGTATCAATAGATTTTTTTAATTTTTTATTGCAGGAGTCCAGCAGACAGGCAGACGGCCCACTGGATGTAAGGCGGTTACCATCGCCTATGGACATTTGCAACACCAAAGGTGCTACAAATGCGCTGCTGTTCTCTTAAGTGAGTCTGGAACCTGGTCACTAATGCCGGAACACAACTCGAAGTTATGGCGCCATGCTTTAGACCAGGGGTGGTAGCCATCCAGTCGGGTATATACCTTACCACCTAGATGTGGGTTGTTTAGTCGCCTCTTACGACAGGCTGCCCGGCCGCAGGAAATTGTATTCTTTCTCCGTTCCTGCACGGAAAAAAATTCAATCACCCTGGTCAGGAATCGAATAGGCTGATTTAGAAAAAAAAATACACATGCTGTATTGGAAAGAGATCCCAGAAATCATTAGAAAGAGATGCGCATCCCTACTGGCCCGCGTTCGCGGCAGCACCAGCAGCATGCTCAGTCTTTTTGTGGATCGATGGGACTCGCCACTGCTACGTAAATGGGTGCAACTGCACACCCAGTTAGATGCATGAGTTTGTTTATTTCCTGCCGCTTCGCCTCGAGTCCATACTTGAAGTCATTTTGGTATACATGTGTCCCTTTGACGCCGTGGAGTAGAAACATTAATAATAATTATAGCGACGCGGGTGTAACGCCCTAGTATTTGTCTTATTAATTAATTTGTGTGCCATGAATTAATTTGAAATTTAAACTTTGATAACATTGAAATCATGTTATAATATAAAATTGTATAATATGGAAATACCCGATTATCAGAAATGAATGTGAAGGGTGAGCCCCGAATCCCCGATAGGGTGGTGGAGGAGCGACAAGGAATGCTCCTCCGTCTCTAAGGAAGATCTTCCAGCGAGGCTAATGTTGTTCCCCGCAGGCCTATTCCTAGGCCCTATGTATGTTTTTTTTTTTTTTATTGGACTTGACTTTATGTTGTTGGTCCGAAGATCTTACAACTTTACCGGGGTTTTTGGGGCGCTCGAGCCCGGGAGGGCAACTTGCTCGAGAGAGCTCCCTAAGGAGTTTTACCTCGGCTGGACTGTTGCCATGAGAGGGGGATGAATTTAATGATGCCCACCATAGGGCGACATAAAGCACTAATTGAGAACGGGCGACGGGTAATATAAAGCCCGAGGGGAAGGATCCCGGCGGGCCGGGATCGGTGGTTCGCGGCGGCCTACGCTATCTTACTGCCGTTTCGCAACGTGTTATGGCTGGGAGAGACGAAACGGCGAAAGAAACTTCCCAGCAACACGCCTAGTCTATCCTGTGGGGGGAGCTATGTCTCTTAGCGTCCCTCGCGGGGACGTGGAGAGATCTTGATTGGCCTATGTATGTTATAGTTGAAAATTTGTATATATTCTTTGTATGTTTCGGGAAACGTTTGTGACATCAATTATTGCACAGCGCCATCTATTGGCTTGTAAATGTTCCAAAACAAATGAATTATTATCCTATCCGTTCTATCTTTTTTCTGCTCCACCTACATCGCCAGAAAAATTAAGAATTTCCTTTAAGCTAAGTTGCCTGGAAGAGATTGTTTTATTGCCTGTTGTTTTGCCAAGAAGTATTCTAATTATGCATTTTGTTAATTTTGGTGAGCAATAAAGTGTTATCTATCTATCTAATTTATTCGACTGATAACTTTTATCAACCCTTAGTACGATGAATATAAATGCTACCCACCCTGCCGGATATGCGACGACCTCTGTATTGGGATCGCAGTCCAGCGCCGCATTGCTGCCTACCGTCAGCCCGAGGACGCTCTCCAACTTGATCTGTGGACAAATACATACAAATATATTAAAATTCATTAAAAAACTAACGTCACCATAATTACGTGTTTTGTTAGAAAATTGCAACACCAAAAAAAAAAAACGACTGCAGCACCAATAATTTGGTAACATTCGTCTATTCTACGGAAACGACGTTCTTGCTACTTTATTCGTATGAAAAATATCTTAAATTAGGGGTAGGCTAAATAATAATTAGCATTGCTCATTGACATTTGACATCTTTGTCTTGCATGATCATGGCTACTGAAAACTGGCCAAAACTCCGGAATAAAAATCAAATAAAATGCCATGCTCAAAACCGTTAAAGCATAGTTTTTATAAACTACTAGCTGTGCCGGCAGACGTCGCCCTGCCCGGAAAAGCTTCAATCGATATGCCGACAGCAGCGCCACCTACCGGGTCCCATTGTGAACCAACTCAGAAACCTTCTTTGGCTCATGCGCAACAACTTTGCTAAACATCATCACATGATCAAATGTATAATTTACGATTCTATAAAGGACATACAGACAAACATTCATTTTTATACATAAAGATCTAAAGTCTTGCCCCGGGACATAAGCTCGCTCGCTCGCTCGCTCGCTCCGTGTCGAGTTTCACTTAAATCGATTCAATAGTTTTTATGTTATGCTCCAACAGAGAGACCGACAATAATTCTAAAAATTACATTTTCTAAATCCGCTGGTTTTTTACTATTTATTTTATTATTATTAATATCTCTACGGACTCGAGTTCCGTACCCTTTTTTACTACTTAATTTCAATGAAAAATTTGAGACTCCATACACGCTTATTGTTTATTTTTGTTACTGCGTGTGACATTATATGTAGTAATTTTTATATTTTGGTGTACCTTAAGAATAACTTATTATATTAATTTATTCTAATTTTAATACTAAACTTATACTAATGTAGAGTGTATCTGTTACATGCTGGTGTTGTGAGGAAGTGCATGTGCAGTGTTGGCCTTATATCTATACTTATATATAGTCCTATCTAGTGCCATGTGTGTCGGTTTTTTCTCTTCTGTGCCTGGGTTATTAATTTTTAGGCTCTTTGTGTGTCTCGGTTTGTTTGTGGAGTGTGCGTGTAATGCAATTGCGCGTAGGTTTGAGTATGTGTATAATTAAATCCGCTGGTTCGAATTAGCCCCTCTAACTTTTCTCACTTTTGCAAATGCTTTATGCAAATTCAACACCCTCAACAGATATATTATGTCTACGCTATATATTTATTATACATAAGTTGCTGCCAGATAATTGGTACATGTAAAACTCAAAAACATATCAAGGTCATTACTCTAAATGGCATTCGATGTATACTACGCACATGCGTTTACGCAACTACGCAACATCTTAAAAAAGTTAATCTGAACACAAACAGCGGTCTATTAGATATATAAACAATTTAGAATGGCGGCTACAAGGTTTTTACCTAGTTGAAAGACAAACAAAGTATTGTAAGCCTCGCTAAAACATATTAGGTCATCGTGTTTATCTTTGCGTTAAATCCCGGTTGTATTCGAGACGTCCGCTCCGAAGCCCGAGCTCTGGTTTCCTGCTTTTTGTTCTCAACTACGCACGATTCACATTATGAGACCAATAGGTAGATAACGCATCTTACTTTACATTCTTTACATTCATTGACGGCCTCTGTGGTTGAGCGGGCTAAGCCTTTGCCGGCCTACCTCACTGCAACGCAGAGGCTCCGGGTTCGATTCCTGGTATAGTAAATTTCGGAAACGTATTTTCTCCGTTATTTACTATGGTCTGGGTGTCTGGGATCGGCCCCAGAGTAGTACGTTGTATATTACCCATAACACAAGCGTAACTTGCTTAATTTGGGGATATACAATATGTGTGTTTGTCTGCCGATTATTATTATTATATTATTATTCTAAAATCACTTTCATATAAAAAAATATGACAGTTTTTAAATTGCTAAGGCAGTATATAATGTATTATTTATTACTGACTAGTGGATTAATTTTGATTTTTATCACATATAATTCACACTATACCTTTATAAATTATAGCCTATGTGTTACTCTGATGTGTAAGCTATATTATTGTAAAGTTTCATCAAAATCCATTCAGTAGTTTTTGCGTGAAAGAGTAACAAACATACATCCATACATTCTTACAAACTTTCGCGTTTATGATAGTAGTAGGATATTTTAAAGAATGAGTTAGTTTAATTATTATTACAAAATATTATATTACAATTTATTTTTACTTTTTTATATGTTCGAATACAATGCAAGAAAACTTAACTTATTTATATTGTATTCTACTCATAGTCCCTCAAGACTATAAGTAGAATACTGAGCCCAGATCACCGTCTTCTATGGGTAAGGTGCCCAGAAGGCTGGCTACGTTTCCTCGCTGGATCGCCATACTGATCCGTTGGCCGAGGTAAGCACCAGCCCTCTGATCACCCGAAATTAAATTAATTATATTTTTAATTAATTTACATACATACATAACTTCACGCCAGTTCCCTTGCGGGGTAGGCACGAACAACAGAGCGCCATTTAGGCCCATTCTTACACACCTCACTTGCTTCTTTGACATTAATTAATTTAATTTTGTAATACTGATGATAAGTTAACCTTATAAATAATAATGATTAATTATAATAATAGGTACGACAATTTGGACGCCCTAGAGGCGAAAACATGTGATCTTGTGGAATATTCCGACCATATTTTTTATGCTGCATGATTTATGCAATAAATGATGATTTGGTTTGAAAAAACAAGCGCTGAAATACCATAGTATTATATTTAACTTTAACTCGGGCATGTGGAAAGAATGTATGATGAAAGAATGACTAAACAGATATACAATGCAAAAGTGGATGGATGCAGAAGTCGTGGAAGGCCACGACACACCTTCCATGATCAAATTGATCGTGTACTAGCGGAGGGTGATGTCAGGAGCCTTAAGAACAGACGAGCGTGCATGACAAGAGTTATGAATGTCAAAGAAGCAAGTGAGGTGTGTAAGAATGGGCCTAAATGGCGCTCTGTTGTTCGTGCCTACCCCGCAAGGAAACTGGCGTGAAGTTATGTATGTATGTATGTATATTTAACTTTTAAAATAGCACGATAAAGCGTAATCAAGAAACTCGACTCGAACTATATAAAATGTGTAACTATAGATCTAAAAAAAACTTCGTTTAAAAAAACCGACTTCAAAAACTAAGAAGTATAAAATAACTTATTTCTAAAGCTATTTTTAATTCTAATATCGTATTTTTAATATATATTATCTAAAACATCTTGAAGTCGGTGCGAAGTAAAACATAAAAATAACTATATTTTGAAAATTATTAAGCACCGACTTCAAGATGTTATTTTATACTTTTTAGTTTTTGCAGTCGGTTTTTTAAAACGAAGTTTTTTTTATTTGTTACTTTTTAGTGTCTAGCTAATAGGTTGGCCTACGAAAGGTGCCGCGCGCCTTTATTATAGGTCCCAAGAAACGGGAACAGAAAAAAAATCATAAAATGAAAACTACTGGGCCAAACTATGTAAAATTTTTAAGGGACCAAATGGCAACTATTCCGCATCGAACTAAAAAAGAATCACGTAAATCGGATCATAAATCTCAGCGTAATCGGTGTACATACATAAAAAGAAATACCGATCAAGTTGAGAGCCTCCTCCTTTTGGAAGTCGGTTAATGATTTCTCGTAGCTGGTGAAAATTAGGTTTTCAAAATCCTAATAAAAGCTTGTTAAAAAATAATTTTCGTATCTGTTTATAATATCACGTAGAATGTTACTAAAATGGTAACTTTTTCGTTAACAATATTTAAAGTGACTAAATCGCTCTTAACAAAGTTAATCGTTCTTAATTCTCTCCGAGCGCGCCGTTCACACACACCGAATGAACGCATAACGGTTGTACTTACGACCTTGTTACGCGTTGGCTCCTTGCGCGCGCGCAAGGACGACCGGTTCGTAATCTCGATAAACAGGTGTCACACGCGACCTTCGTGCATGTTGACAAGAACGCAAAAAGGCGTGGAAGGATCTTATATTGTTTACATCGTGTCAGTATCATGTGAAAAAGTCGCTCGGCATTTCCTGATCTTCTTTTGAAATGTATATACTATAGTCAAACATCGAAGCTCTGGCGGTCCTAGGTTTGATATATTTTTATCCGTGCAGGAACGGAGAGAGAATACAATTTCCTGCGGCCTGACGGCCTGTCGTAAGAGGCGACTAAACAACCCACAGCCAGGTGGTAGGGTATTTGCTCGACTGGATGGCGACCACCCCTGGTTTGTGTTTCAATTATGCATTCAGTGTGGATATAAATTAGTTGTCAGATAACTTTCAACTGATGAATGAAAAATGGGACTCAATATGATTATTAGGAAAGGAATGCTCCGGTGGTTCGGGCATGTGGAAAGAATGCATGATGAAAGTATGACTAAATAGATATACAATGCAAAAGTGGATGGATGCAGAAGTCATGGAAGGTCACGACACTTTCCATGATCAAATTGGTCGTGTAGTAGCAGGTGATGTCAGGAGCCTTAAGAACAGACGAGCGTGCATGACAAGAGCGATGAATGTCAAAAAAACAAGTGAGCTGTGTAAGAATGTTTGTGGTCTAAAGTATATCGCCATAACAACCTTGTGTTGTGTTCCGGCATTAGTGACCAGGTTCCAGTCTCCTTTAAGAGAGCAGCAGTGCATTTGTAGCACCTTTGGTGTTGCAAATGTCCATAGGCGATGGTAACCGCTTTCCATCAAGTGGGCTGTCTGCCTGTCTGCTGAACTCCTACAATAAAAAAAAAGTCTTAGTCATAGTCCAAATAAATTACGTTTTTCTGCCTTTGACCAATGAATTTTAATCTAACCTAGGAGAGACTAATTTATACAATCATTAAACGTGTAACAAGTGCAGTACGAATCGACGTATTACCCAGTCTGCCTGAGTGGCTTCTAGGATCGATAAGGCAAAGCCCGGAACAGTTTTACGTTCAACGTTTGACTAAAAAGTTAGGTATCTATGAAGGGAAAGCCCAGATAGGTTGGAGGAGCGAGATGGAATGCTCCTCCGTCTCAAAGGAAGATCTTCCAGCAAAGCTAATGTTGTTCCTCGCAGGCCTAGGCCCATCTGTTATAGTTGAAATTTTGTATATATTCTTTGTATGTTTCGGGAAACGTTTGTGACATCAATTATTGCACAGCGCCATCTATTGGCTTGTAAGTGTTCCACTACACTACTTCTAGATTAGACTAAAAACACTTTAGTCAAATGCCGAAATTAGATTATATTTCGGGTTTTGTCGAAAGGCCTTGGTCAAACCTAAGATAAACCAGTCGTTCCGGGAAGAGACTGCATATTGACGTTTGACATAACATATCTATACTTATAATAAAAATCGAAAAATTAAAGAGTTCCCGTGGGATAATGAAAAAACCGAAAAACGCGGACGAAGACACGGGCATCAGCTAGTATAAGTATAATAATATCACTTTTAAAGTTCAAATGTAAAGAAAAAGATCTTGAGACTGCTGTTCGATGCGTTAGTCCGCACTACACCCGACGATTCCTTTGTTATTGCGAAGCTGGCATACAAGCAGACAGCCCAGCTCATGGAAAGTGGTTCCCGTCGCCTATAGACGTCTGCAACATCAGAGGCGAAGCCAACGCATCGCCAGCCTTTTACGATGGCATAAAGAGGAGGAGAAGAAAGGGTCAAACACGAGGAATGGGATATGGGAATACAATAGGGGTTGAGAGGACTGGCCCATCGTAACTTTCACTCATCACACTAATAGGACAAAGCGAACCTTTTCACGCCGATATTCTGTGAGAGCGTGATAACACCGATCGAGCCAGCCATAACAGCTGTAATCAAGATAATGTCCTTGTAGGATGTATAGTATATCGACTCTGATCGTTGCCGAAGGCGATAGAACTGTTCAAGAAAAAGTAGCAGAAACGTCACTGTCCTCAATAATAAGGAATACGGCTCAAGGAGGGGAGGATAGCGGTTAACGATAGACCAGGTAAAAAGACCACATATGAAGAAGTTAACGAAAATAGATGTAAAAAGATGTACGTCATAATCATAACGGGAGAGTGTCGGGGTGAAGGTAAGGAAAGGAATGCTCCGGTGATTCGGGCATGTGGAAAGAATGACTAAACAGATATACAATGCAAAAGTGGATGGATGTAGAAGTCGTGGAAGGCTACGACTCACCTGCCATGATCAAATTGATCGTGTACTGGCAGAAGGTGATGTCAGGAGCCTTAAGAACAGACGAGCGAGCATGACAAGAGTTATGAATGTCAAAGAAGCAAGTGAGGTGTGTAAGAATAAGCCTAAATGGCGCTCTGTTGTTCGTGCCTCCCCGCAAGGGAACTGGCGTGAAGTTATGTATGTATGTATGTATAATCATAACAAGTGGAGAACCATCGCCTCTGCCTACCCTGCCCACCTATTGGTTAGGTATTTTCTGACTAAATAGATTGGGACATTGGCGTCATATGTGAGGTCTTTTCTAGTGTCGCTGGGTTTCTATATCTTACTTTTTTTTTAAATCCTCCTCTGCTTTTGTTCCGGGCAGAGGGTCTTATCATCTTTTAGTATTTATTACTGTCTTTTCTTTTATAAAAATAACTGATAACTATTACATTACCATCTTAGTCTATGTTTACTACTTTGAAAAATACTACATATTATTTCATTAGTGTTTTAATGAAAACTTAAAAATACTAATTTACTATTATATATTACATACTTGTATTTTTCTTAAAAAGTAACCTTTGACTACATTATTACTATCTTATGTCTAATGCCTACATACTTGTATACAACTGACTATACAATAGTAGCATTATTAATCTGACCTTATTCCTATTGAATTAATGAATGAATGGAAACATTTTATTGTTCATCAAAAATTAAAACTAGGTACAGTAAATGTTGAACAAAGGGGGCGGCCTTATCGCTAAAACCGACCTCTGACAAGCAACCCCCTAAAGTAAAGAAAATATCAAGACAACAGTCGCGGTGAAGGCAATAAAAAACATGAAACATTCCAAGAATAAGTAAATAATAATATACTATACAAAAATAAGTTATATTATATTATAGGTATATATAGAATCATCAATAACTATTTTAGGGCCGCTTGCATAACGATCGCTTTTAAATAAAATTAGCTAATAATATTAAACTGCTTAAATACGTTTCGCACAAAACGTATTGAGAGTTCTTTAAACGTATTTAGCGGGACATTTTGCGTTGTGCAAGACGCTAATTGTATTTAAGGGTGTTAAATACGTTTTGTGTTTCTAAAATAAATGTAAGCAACCTTATGCAAACGGCCCTTAGAAATGAATGTTGTAAAATGTCAATTTCTATATCTTACTATCCGTACAGTAATTGACCACTGATAAAAAATTGGCATTGCTTGTATGTGGTTAATGTCATATTGCAACCTGTAGTAAAGCAAATGAATGGGTCGTAAGATATAGAAACGCCTTGAACGCCATATTGTATTATCGCAACGGAACTTTAACAAACATACATACATAACTTCACGCCAGTTCCCTTGCGGGGTAGGCACGAACAACAGAGCGCCATTTAGACTTATTCTTACACACCTCACTTGCTTCTTAGACATTCATAACTCGTCTGTTCTTAAGGCTTCTGACATCACCTTCTGCTAGTACAAGATCAATTTGATCGTGGAAGGTGTGTCGTGGCCTTCCGCGACTTCTGCATCCATCCACTTTTGCATTGTATATCTGTTTAGTCATTCTTTCATCATGCATTCCTTTCCTTACCTTCACCCCGACACTCTCTTTCAGAGCAACTCTCTTTCTTACTTCGGCATTACGAACGCGGTCCGCGAGCGTCACTCCGCACCTTAACAAACGATATGTAATTAATTATACTTCTCTGAATAGATGCTTAACATTCCCAATGAGTCCACGAGCAACCGCTGGCTGCTTAAACAGTTCTGAGACGTAAGCAAGCCCACGCAAATACCTTCGCCTTATTCGATAAGGGTACCTCCGTGCCATTTGTCATCTACTAAATCTATGCGCTTTGATTTTGCATTGTTATATCGCAAACTGAGACTATACAAGCTGCTTCTTATTGCGTAATGACGTTGTATCTTTCATCTATAGACAGATTCGTGGAAAAAGAATACAACATTAACTTATAGAACCAATGACGATATCAGCCTCATAGGTGATGGCAAATTTACATTTTTTAATATATTAAATAAACTTAAGTATAATTTTAAACTTAACTGCAACTAACTCTATTTTTAAATATTTTAATAAGGAACTTAAATAATAATCCAGCCTCCTCGCTCAAAGGGTTGCTTAAAATAATATTTATTCCTCCACTATGCAATGACGAGTCTGGCAAGAGTGTCCTTCTAATTGGTTGGGTTTGGCCACATTCCTGAACAATATGCACGAGATCCTCTACTTTGTTTTACAGTGCTCACAAAGCGGGCTAGATCTTTGCCCTATCATGTGATAAAATTTGATTAACTGGAATGTGGCCAGACCTTATCCTAAAAGCTGCAACCATAATTTCTCGGGACAAGTGTGTGTCCTCAAACCATGGATAGTTTGGAAGCTTATAACTTGTAGCCTCTTAAGAGAGGCCAAATCGTTGCAAACTGTCGGAAATTTACTCCGTAAACACTATTCATTCTCAAACAGCTCTAAGTCTGATTAACATAATGAATATTTATGCTATTACATTTAAAATTTAAGTATGTAAATATTCGTCCATATTTAATTTTTAAATTAGTTTAAGTATGTACGTATCTATTTTTTGCACCACCGACATCAGCAGATTAGGTAAAAAAATTCCTTTAATTTAGGATGCCTGGAAGAGATCGCTTTAAGGCTTTCTAGCCGAATACCTAGAAAGTATTGTACATATATATCTATACTAATATTATAAAGCTGAAGAGTTTGTTTGTTTAAACGCGCTAATCTCAGGAACCGCTGGTCCGATTTGAAAAATTCTTTCAGTGTTGAATAGTACATTTATCGAGGAGCTATAGGCTATATTATATTTTCAAAAAAATTAGAGATCCTTACTAAAAGTCCAATAATGTAACCCAAGGTGTAAAAAAATGATCCGAAAAAATCCTTACACGGCGTGCGTTGCAAAAACTATTGATTATAGAACAAAACAATGTACTACCACTTTGCAGAACATATAATTGTCTACAAAAAATATCCCGTAACCATATGTCTATTGTAGTTATCTCACAATAAGTGTTTTTTTTTATTTTTTTAAATAATTAAAATACCGTCGCTTCAAAAACTTTTTTTTTATTTTGTACCTAGGTATTAATCCTTATCAAAATAAATTACTCCATATTTCAAGACGAATTCAATACCTTTCTAGAACTTTTTGAAGTATTCAATTCGGACGTTTTTTTATAAGGCACGTAGACATTCATTACAATTATCATCTATCAACCTTTGCCTCACTACTTGTTATAACTTGACATAAATTTTATATTTTTTTTTATTTTTTTTTTTATTGCAGGAGTTCAGCAGACAGGCAGACGGCTCACTTGAAAGAAAGCGGTTACCATCGTCTATGGACATTTGCAACACCAAAGGTGCTACAAATGCGCTGCTGCTCTCTTAGGGAGACTGGAACCTGGTCACTGATGCCGGAACACAACTCAAGCTTGTTATAGCTACATACTTTAGACCAGGGGTGGTAGCCATCCAGTCGGGCAAATATCCCACCACCTGGCTGTAGGTTGTTTTGTCGCCTCTTACGACAGGCCGCCGGGCCGCAGGAAATTGTATTCTTTCTCTGTTCCTGCACGGATGAAAATACATGTCGATTTTCTACCAATTTATCCCGGGAACCCCGCTGGAATTTTCCCGGGGGCGGTTTGAGGTTGTTCGGGTGCGTAAATTTTTTTATTTTTATTTTATTTTAAAATTTTATCCGTGCAGGAACGGAGAAAGAATACAATTTCTTGCGGCCGGGCGGCCTGTCTTAAGAGGCGACTTAACAACCCACAACCAGGTGGTAGGGCATTTGTCCGACTGGATGGCTACCACCCCTGGTCTAAAGTATCTCGCCATAACAACCTTGAGTTGTGTTCCGGCATTAGTGACCAGGTTCCAGTTTCCCTTAAGAGAGCAACAGCGCATTTGTAGCACCTTTGGTGTTGCAAATGTCCATAGGCCATGGTAACCGCTTTTCATCAAGTGGGCCATCTGCCTGTCTGCTGATCTCCTGCAATAAAAAAAAAGAAAAATTGACCCATTCCGACACAGTTTTCACTAAGACGATAACTCACATTCCTTTCTAAATACTGCGATAAATGCAAGCGTAGGCGAGGTCGCGGGCATGTCCTAGTAGGAAATAAGATTCGCATCTAACGCCACATATACTGCATCACATTTTTCTTAAATCTATTATTATCAATCAGCCACAATTATCTAACAACTTTCCCGACGAATTCCGCGAAGCAAAAATTTGATCATACGGAAGACAATGATTCATACTTTCACTCCATTAAAATCGTTAATTTTAATTAAGTGAAGATAATATAGGTTCGATATGCCATCGATGAAGTATCGCTCGCAGCGTACGAAAGTGCGAGCTGTCCGAGTAGACGAAGGGTTCCGTGAAGAAGGCGGACGCGGACGGACAGGACCACTTCGCGAGGGTCCCGTTTTAGCCGAAACGACTGTACATTCTTAAAATCAGTTATTTATGAATAGTCCATGTCGCAACATCAGAAACGCAGCAAAGGCGTTGCCATCTTCTAGCAAGGGATAAAGATAGCCTTCATTACTCAGCTACGTTACATCTGTCCTTCCGACAAAGGGCTCCTCTAAGAGCCTCCCTGGGTTCCTATCTTGTGCAAGTCTAGTCCAAAGGATAGGAGAGACGGATAGAGGGATCAGGCAGAAGAAATCGGATAGAGAGGATGGAAGAGACGGATAGAGGGATCAGACAGAAGGAATCGGATAGAGAGGATGGGAAAGACAGATAGAGAGATCAGACAGAAGGAATCGGATAGAGAGGATGGGAGAAATGGATAAAGGGATCAGACAGAAAGAATCGGATAGAGACGATGGGAGAGACGGATAGAGGGATCAGACAGAAGGAATCGGATAGAGAGGATGGGAAAGACGGATAGAGGGATCAGACAGAAGGAATCGGATAGAGAGGATGGGAGAAATGGATAAAGGGATCAGACAGAAAGAATCGGATAGAGACGATGGGAGAGACGGATAGAGGGATCAGACAGAAGAAATCGGATAGAGAGGATGGGAGACACGGGTAGAGGGATCAGACAGAAGGTAGCGAATAGAGCGGATGGGATAGAGGAATGCAATAGGAGGGTGGGATAGCGAGTATGAGATAGGACGAGGGGGATGTTGGCCATCAGTACTGTCACTAATCATACGAAACAAGATTAACTGTTTCGCGCTGATATTCTGCGAGAGTGTGGAGCCGAGAGCTGTACAAAATTATAATTTCAGGATGGCTCTTCTATATTAAAGTTTGTTCTCAAGTAACAAAATAATAGAATTTTATTATTGTTCCGCATGTAGGTATATGTAGTTTTGTTTTTTGTTGTTTCTTTAATTATATTTAATTACGATTGAATTAGTTTTAAGTTAGTTAAACCACCAAATATTATTTCATTTTTCTTGTAACGTCTTCTTGGACCACGGGTTGCCTGGAAGAGATCGCTACAAGCGTTAAGGCCGCCCATTATTCTAATGGCAATGTATTCATATTAAATTGTCTAGGTTTAAGTTACGCTGAACAATGGTTTGAATTCATTCATGAATTGATAAAATTGTTATTAGATCGACTAAGGAAAATTTTCTTCTAATCGATAAGACTTACTAAAAGCTTTTAGGTGGTAGGGGGCATTTGCCCGACTAGATGGCTACCACGACTGGTCTAAAGCATGTCGCCATAACAACCTTGAGTTGTGTTCCGGCATCAGTGACCAGGTTCCAGTCTCCCTCAAGAGAGCAGCAGCGCATTTGTAGCACTTTTGGTGTTGCAAAAGTGATATTTGTACAAATAATGACAGCTCAATTGTTTCACTTATGCATTCAGTGGGGATATAAATTAGTTGTCAGATAACTTTCAACTGATGAATGAAAAATGGGACTCAATATGATTATTAGGAAAGGAATGCTCCGGTGGTTCGGGCATGTGGAAAGAATGCATGATGAAAGAATGACTAAACAGATATACAATGCAAAAGTGGTTGGATGCAGAAGTCGTGAAAGGCCACGACACACCTTCCATGATCAAATTGATCGTGTACTAGCAGAAGGTGATGTCAGGAGCCTTAAGAACGGACGACCGAACATTACAAGAGTTACGAATGTCAAAGAAGCAAGTGAGGTGTGTAAGAATAAGCCTAAATGGCGCTCTGTTGTTCGTTATGTATGTATGTAATATGATTATATTATTTGGTAAATTTATTAAATAGTCTGAACCGCCTCCAGTGGAAGGGAGAGAGGGGAGGGGGGGGAGCTAAGGCATTCACCGTCAGCTGATAAAGCCGTGGGCGAACCAGTCGGATTCCTTTCGACTCGAAACCCGTATTCGATTCAGTGCAGTTAGGAAATCGTAGACGAGATTGCAATTACGACACCTGTTCAACGCGATACTGAATCTTAAGGGCATTCGAGGGATATTTCAAGTCGACTGGCAGCCAGATTGCGCTCTACTAAATAGATATATATTTCATATTTTACGGTTCGGAACCTATATAATACAATCGGTATATCAGTCTTTTAGTCAGATATCAAAGGCTACAAATATTCCTTATGTAGGCATCTATAAAAATGTATTTTTATAATAAGATTAATTATTTTGTTACTAACTTTATTGTTATGGTAAACTTATTTTTTTTATTGCAGGTGTTCAGCAGACAGGCAGACGGCCCACATGATAGATAGCGGTTACCATCGCCTATGGACATTTGCAACACCAAAGGTGCTACAAATGCGCTGCTGCCCTCTTAAGAGAGATTGGAACCTGGGCACTAATGCCGGAACACAACTCAAGGCTGTTATGGCGACATACTTTAGACCAGGGGTGGTAGCCAAACAGTCGGGCAAATGCCCTACCACCTGGCTGTGGGTTGTTTTGTCGCCTCTTACGACAGGCCGCCCCAACGCAGGAAATCGTATTCTTTCTCCATTCCTGCACGTTATTGCAATAATCAAGTAATGAGAGTAAATTTTAGTTTGGACGTACACTGAGCGCGTAACAACTTAGTAATAGATAATGTTACGAGTTGCAGGACTCGAATTAAAATGCCGTTAGAATTTATTAGAACTATACAAACACGTATAACACAGGAACAAATATAACTGAACACAACCAGTTCAAACGTAATTCACGATTCAATAACACGCGCAAAGTCCGTCACTAAATAGATTACCGAATGTACATAAGTCTTGCCTCGCGGCTGGTTACTAAGAGGGTCATCGTCTCTACCTTCACGTGGTAGAGCCGGTAAAGGGGCCTCGAGCTGTTGTTCTTTGCCCCGGTCTATTCGCGGGGGGCAACTACCCCCCGGTAACGAGATACGGGAGCCGCCAGACACATAGGGGAGTGTCGGCAGGCTCGCGTCGGCCAATCAGCGGCTTTCGGTGGCCATCACGGGCTTCGCGTTAGCTCCGTCTGCGGCATGGTTGGCCAGTCTGCGGCTTTCGATGGCCATCTCGGGCTTTAGGTGGCCATCTGCGGCGTCTGCTGGCCTTTCATTGGCTTAGCGGAGATTTTCACGACCTCTCAAACATCGCCCTGATCCCGGCGGATGAGGTCACGGGGGGGTCGGTAGCCATCTTGGTGACTCGTGATCAGGTGGTCGCGCGTGCAGGGGAGCAATCCCGTGGAGGTGTGTGCGGCTGGTTATCGCTCCACTGCCGATCTCTCCATTGGACCATTGCTATACTGAACCGATACAATATGTCTGCTACAATACACAATGGGCTGTTTTCTAATCACAAATTTTAAACACAAAGTAAACAAAAGAAGTGCAAATGCGGAGAGGTAATGAAGTGTGCTTTTATGGTATGCAGGTGTGAATCCACTTTTGCCGGTCGTAACAATAATTAGGTTTTCAAAAATTATATTATAACACAGTTAACATAAGTGTTTAATTAAATACGTGGAAACTACTGCAACATCTAAACTATGGGATGGACAAGTCTTAAAAAACTCAAAAATTGTAGAGCCTACAAAATAATACCAAAAGATACATTTCTTCAGACAGAATCCGTTGACAAGTTTATGTGAAATACAGACTGTTTTCGGCCAAATTACATACATACATAACTTCACGCCAGTTCCCTTGCGGGGTAGCCACGAACAACAGAGCGCCATTCAGGCTTATTCTTACACACCTCACTTGCTTCTTTGACGTTCATAACTCTTGTCATGCACGCTCGTCTGTTCTTAAGGCTCCTGACATCACCTTCTGCTAGTACACGATCAATTTGATCATGGAAGGTGTGTCGTGGCCTTCCACGACTTCTGCATCCATCCACTTTTGCATTGTATATCTGTTTAATCATTCTTTCATCATGCATTCTTTCCACATGCCCGAACCACCGGAGCATTCCTTTCCTTACCTTCACCCCGGTCTGAAAGAGAGTGTCTCTTTCAGACCAACAAGCCAAATTACAAAAATACATAATATCCAAACCCCAAAATTAATCAGATAAAAAAAAAACTGTAATAGACAGACGGACGGACATGATAATCTCATAAGGTATATACCATAATATTTTCTTAAGTTTTCGCGACTTGTATACATAATAAATGTACGTTTAAACGGTTTTAAGCGCTGTAATTTATTTGATTTTTTATTATTCTGCCGTTACGGTGATCACAGGAAGATAAAAATGTCAAGTGTCAAAGAGTATTGTTAAAGTTTTATTAAGCCTACCGCCAACTTGTTCATTGTTCACTCATAGACACTTGACATCTTTGTCTTCCGTGATCACGGCAACTATAAACTGGCCGGAACGTCCGTCGGAATAATAAAAAATCAAATAAATTACCGCGCATAAAACTGATAAAACGTAGTTTAATTATGTACATTCATACCGTGCAGGAACGGAGAAAGAATACAATTTCCTGCGGCCGGGCAGCCTGTCGTAAGAGGCGACCAAACAACCCACAGCCAGGTGGTAGGGCATTTGCCCGACTGGATGGCTACCACCCCTGGTCTAAAGTATGTCGGCATAACAACCTTGAGTTGTGTTCCGGTATTAGTGACCAGGTTCCAGTCTCCCTTAAGAGAGCAGCAGCGCATTTGTAGCACCTTTAGTGTTGCAAATGTCCATAGGCGATGGTAACCACTTATCATCAAGTGGGCCGTCTGCCTGTCTGCTGAACTCCTGCTATAAAAAAAAAAAATAATACCATTTTCGCTAAAATATCTACGGAACCCTAAAGAAATATTCCAAAAAAATGAACAGACGCCACCTACTCTCGTTTTCATCATACACAAATATCGGACAAAACAACACTTTCATCATCCGTCCAAAACCGGTTCTTTTCCGTTTCGTACATTTGCGGCGCCAACAAAACCGATTGGAGACGGTCTCGATACGTCGTTGGTTAAGCGTAGTGATATGTGCTTAACTGTTAAAGGGGTGGGCAGTCATTCCGAGCATGGAAGAATACTAGAGATAACAACCGTTATTTGCATTTTGGTACATAACAAAATCTGAAAGTTATATTCATCTTCTGAATCTTGCAAAATATCGACATGAAATATACACTATATATATATATATATATATATATATATATATATATATATATAAAGAGAGTGTCGGGGTGAAGGTAAGGAAAGGAATGCTCCGGTGGTTCAGGCATGTGGAAAGAATGCATGATGAAAGAATGACTAAACAGATATACAATGCAAAAGTGGATGGATGCAGAAGTCGTGGAAGGCCACGACACACCTTCCATGATCAAATTGATCGTGTACTAGCGGAGGGTGATGTCAGGAGCCTTAAGAACAGACGAGTGTACATGACAAGAGTTATGAATGTCAAAGAAGCAAGTGAGGTGTGTAAGAATGGGCCTAAATGGCACTCTGTTGTTCGTGCCTACCCCGCAAGGGAACTGGCGTGAAGTTATGTATGTATGTATATATATATATATATATATATATATATATATATATATATATATATA
The DNA here is from genome assembly GCA_019925095.2 of Dendrolimus kikuchii. Classification (NCBI taxonomy): domain Eukaryota; kingdom Metazoa; phylum Arthropoda; class Insecta; order Lepidoptera; family Lasiocampidae; genus Dendrolimus; species Dendrolimus kikuchii. The sequence continues at coordinate 433,902 of CM034388.1, read as the reverse complement.
TATATGCATATATATACACAGCCTTAAGAACAAACGAGCTTGCATGACCAGAGAGAGGTATGAATGTCAAAGAGGCAAGTAAGGTGTGTAAGAATAAGCCTAAATGGCACTCTGTTGTTCGTGCCTACCCCGCAAGGGAACTGGCGTGAAGTTATGTATGTATGTATGTATATATACACATATAATATATATATATATATGTATGTATATATATACTAGCTGTGTCCGCGACGCCGTCCGCGTGGATTTTGTTATCAAAGCCGCCCCGATTTTGAAACATTCTTCATTGCTGCTCCGCTCCTATTGGTCTTAGCGTGATGACATATAGCCTATAAGCCTTCCTCGATAAATGGGCTATCCAACACTGAAATAATTTTTCAAATCAGACCAGTGGTTCCTGAGATTAGCGCGTTTAAACAAACAAACAAACTTCAGGTTTATATATTAGTATAAGATTACATCATTTATAACTCAAGAACAGCTGGACCGATTCTTATGATTTTTGTTTTTTTGGAATTGTCTTCGTCCATCAATAAATAAAAGTATCATTAAAAAAACATCAGTCTAGTCATTCATACGTTATGATCTTTCTCGGCCGATTTCGGCTATGGTGACTGCATTTACTCATTTTTATTTCTTTTTTATCGCAGGAGTTCAGCAGACAGGCAGACGGCCCACTTGATGAAAAGCGGTTACCATCGCCTATAAATCACCTTGATCATCGCCTTGTCTGATTTAGGTAAATTATTTTGGTGTGTGATCATGTGGGTCCCGGGATGGTTTATATTCAAATTTGAACCAGGCAGATGGCGCTGCAATCGGGTTCCAATATTTAAATGAAATTATTTTTGTGTGTGTTCACGTGGATCCCTGGATGGTTTAGCTTCACGATTGGACCCGGTAGGTGGCTGAACACCTCTTTAACGGTAGGACCGATTTTGATGAATTTTTTTGTGTTTTTTCAAATAGATTCGAAAATTGTTTAGATTAACAATTGGTCCCGGTTGATGACGCTGCAATCGGTTTCTAGATTTTATAGTAGTTTAAATATTTTAATCTACCACAATTAATTGTAAAAGATGTGAGGGATAAATTTGGATTTGTTTAATAATTAGAAAACGTCTTATATTTATCGGAGACATAAGCGAAGTCTGTCATACACTCATACATGACGTGACATTATATCTTTGTAAACGTTGGTAGAGGTTGGCGCTGAAGAATGAAACCTCCGTGTTACAATTGTTATTTTCAAGGGCAAGACAACGTACGCCGGGTACAACTAGTCTATACATATAAAAATGAATCCCTATTTCCCTTGGTCACGCCATCACGCGTGAACGGCCGGACCGATTTCGCTAATTCTTTTTTTGTTGTGTTTGTTACTGTCAGGATAAGGTCCTTATGAAAAAAAAATAAGAAAGTTGGAAAAAATATATATTGTTACATTCGTTATAATTATGTTATAACTTTATAATTACATACATACATACATACATAACTTCACGCCAAATCCCTTGCGGGAAAGGCACAGACAACAGAGCGCCATTTAGGCTTATTCTTACACACCTCACTTGCTTCTTTGACATTCATAGCTCTTGTCATGCACGCTCGTCTGTTCTTAAGGCTCCTGACTTTATAATTATCTATTATATATGACCTAGTTAGTATAAGAGTTCAAAAACCTCTCTATGGTAGGTTAACGTGGAGGCAAGCACCGTCGCAGGTGAGACGTAGTTGCGTTATCAAGTCACGTCTATTTTTACACTTGCGCCGCAAAGAAGTGATATCATACTGCGCAAGCGCAGACAAATTGTTAAGGTGCCATAAAACTTATGATGACGGGCTTAATACTGATGCTTAATAGAGCGTGGGCCGCGTGATCTATGGACGTGCAGTTTTTTCTTATATAACTTTTATATTTCTTATATTATTCAGACAATGATAGACAAAACTACCATTGTCAAAACAGCCAAGTGCGGGGTAAGGCCATGCACAAAGAAAGATTCCCCAGAGGTGACCATCCCTTACTGTGTCTATCAAGTGGCCATAGAACTAAAAAAAGAACATATCATTTTATTTTTATTGCAGGAGATCAGCAGACAGGCAGACGGCCCACTTGATGGAAAGCGGTTACCATCGCCTATGGACATTTGCAACACCAAAGGTGCTACAAATGCGCTGCTGCTCTCTTAAGGGAGACTGGAACCTGGTCACTAATGCCGGAACACAACTCAAGGTTGTTATGGCGACATACTTTAGACCAGGGGTGGTAGCCATCCAGTCGGGCAAATGCCCTACCACCTGGCTGTGGGTTGTTAAGTCGCCTCTTACAATAGGCCGCCCGGCCGCAAGAAATTGTATTCTTGATACATTATCTCAATAATGACTGTATGCATTTTGAACAAAATAATTTTTATTCAAAATACATATTGTTGGCAGGTTATTATAATCTATTTAACTTTGTATATCTGTATTATAGTATAAATTAATATTTAAATGACAAAATTATAATATAAATTTTATAAATTAAGTACCTTATGTATCTATATATACAATTTATTATGAAACTTGACTCTAAGTTACTTTTTATTTTAAATAACATCATACATACATACATAACTTCACGCCAGTTCCCTTGCGGCGTAGGCACGGACAACAGAGCGCCATTTAGGCTTATTCTTACACACCTCACTTGCTCCTTTGACATTCATAACTCTTGTCATGCACGCTCGTCTGTTCTTAAGGCTCCTGACATCACCCTCCGCTAGTACACGATCAATTTGATCATGGAAGGTGTGTCGTGGCCTTCCACGATTTCTGCATCCATCCACTTTTGCATTGTATATCTGTTTAGTCATTCTTTCCACATGCCCGAACCACCGGAGCATTCCTTTCCTTACCTTCACCCCGACACTCTCTTTCAGACCAGCTCTCCTTCTTACTTCGCAGATTTTGCGCAGTGCTCGCATCTCGACCGCGTTAAATAACATCGTTGTAAATTTAATACACAATTTTATAATTGACATTTTATTCGGCAAATAATTAAATAATTAGATAAATATACCATAAATGCATGCCGAAAGGCGGAATTTGGATAACTGTACTTACGTTAAATTTAACACCTTTTTGTATACCCATTTTCGCATTAAATAAATTGAATTGCAGTAGTCTATTGAGGTTAAAACCTTTTTAGGCACATTAGGCACTTTTAGTACTGAACTCGCGTGACCGTCATGCTCAGATGCAGTTTTCACGAGATCTGACACATGTAAATATATTATGCCTAAATATAATAATGTGTATGGGACAAGGCGCGAGGAATATATGATACCAAATATTATAAATGATCTCCCAGAGGACCTGCAAACCAAGTACGAAAATAACCATAAATTAATCAAGTAGGACCATCATGTGCAGTCCTGGGACTTAAATGAGAACCATATACTAGAATGATGATACCCCTCCGCTTTATCATCAAATCGGAACTAAACATTAGAATGATGATAACCCCTACGCGCCTCTGCTCCTATTTATTAAAATAAAAATATAGTGTACACGACTCCCTGCGGCACGGATAAACGCATGAGGCTTCTGTGCCACAGTTCAAATGTGAATGTAAGCATATTGGATAATAAAAAAAAAAAAAAATAAAAAAAAAAAAAAACTTCTGACGTATGTCTTTGTGAGCTAATATCTGGCCAGCTATTGATTTAAATAAAAAAAACCCATTAAGGAACATCGTTATAACTTTTTAAGATCTGACTAAACGATACCTTGTACGATTCTGAACACTGAACACTTTAGACGAAAGTGGACACTTACAACGCCGCTCACAGACGTCTTACTAAATGCAAATGTCATTTAATAATAACATAGTCGTTATTATTGCCATAACATGTGTTGTATTGGTGTAATACAACGTGTAACGACACACCTTCCATGATCAAATCGATCGTGTACTAGCAGAAGGTGATGTCAGGAGCCTTAAGAACAGACGAGCGTGCATGACAAGAGTTACGAATGTCAAAGAAGCAAGTGAGGTGTGTAAGAATAAGCCTAAACGGCGCTCTGTTGTTCGTGCCTACCCCGCAAGGGAACTGGCGTGAAGTTATGTATGTATGTATGTATTGGTGTAATTGTGTTTTAGCTTTTACGAGCTTATAACATGAATAAAGCTGCCAAAAGTGAAGTGCGGAAGTTATTCTTATGTCCAAATTCAACAAAAAGCAACAAGAGACGCTGAATTCAATGAAAACAAGATTTTTTTTACGTCTTGTATTAATACTCTATTATAATTTGGAGTTGCCATATTGATCATTTTTAAATTTGTTTTTTTCAGTCTGCTTACTAATATGTATAAACCCCATTTTTTTTCTTGTGATTTCACTTCAACATTATGTAGCGGCTTATAGATTATAGTACATTATGGTACTAGTGTGTAACATTGGTGATTACCGCCGAGGCGCCATTGAGACTCGAGCCGTAGGCGAGGGTCTTAAGAGAGCCGAGGACGGTAATCATCAATACACACGTGTATCATACGACGTTTTTCAACACACTTGTGAATAAAATAACAACAAAAACTCATTTTATTTAGTAGATAAAAAAAAGTTATATATGAGTGAAAGTTTTATTTATTAAACACGTACGAGTTAAAATTATCTATTTAAATAAGAAGTTGCATGAAATGAGCAAGCAATAGGAACATTAATTTATTTGTTCTATAGAACACGATCTTTTTTTTTGAATAAAAACTTTTTTAAGAACAAAGCAACTCGACCAATAAAATTTAAAAAAAGAATCTATAACTCACTAGTGAGTTATAATGTTTTTTACTCACAGTTTGATAATGGGTGTCATTCTGTGCCTAATTGCGGTGACCATAGAGCCACTTTATGAGCAAGTGTGTTGAAAAGTATATTATATATCTACCAATTTGCATAAATACAGACGCAATAGTGTCCAAGAAAATTGACTGTGACTCACAAAGGCAAATAATCTATACTAATATTATAAAGCTGAAGAGTTTGTTTGTTTGTTTCTTTAAACACGCTAATCTCAGGAACCACTAGTCCGATTTGAAAAATTCTTTCAGTGTTCAATAGTACATTTATCGAGGAAGACTATAAGCTATATTATATTTTCAAAAAAATTAGGGATCCTTACTAAAAGTCCAATAATGTAACCCAAGGTGTAAAAAAATGACCCTAAAAAATCCTTGCATGGCGTGCGCTGCGAAAACTATTGATTATAGAAAAAACCAATGTACTACCACTTTGCAGAACATATAATTGTCTACAAAAAATATCGCGTAACCATATGACTAACTATTGTAGTTATCTCACAATAAGTGTTTTCTTTTATTTTTTTAAATAATTAAAATGCCATCGCTTCAAAAACTCTTCATTTTGTACCTTAGTATTAATCCTTATCAAAATAAATTACTCCATATTCAAGACGAATTCAATAACTTTCTAGAACTTTTTGAATTATTCAATTCGGACGTTCCATTCAAAAGATATCGCGATATTTAAAATGTAAGTATTAGTGTTGTAGCCAAATATACTAATATTGTTTGATTGAACGCGCTAATCTCAGGAACTACTGGTCTGATTTGAAAAATTCTTTCAGTGTTGGATAGCCCATTTATCGAGGAAGGCTATAGGCTATATATCATCACGCTAAGACCAATAGGAGCGGAGCACCAATGAAGAATGTTTCAAAATCGGAGGGTTTTGAAAGCAAATTCCACGCGCATGCTAATACATTTATTTCAATAACTTATGTTTTTTGAAATATATTACTATACACTACTACAACTATATATATATGAGTATGTATTTCTATATTTATTAATTAAATTACTTTAACTATTTATGTATGTATCTATTGCCTTTTTCCTTCACCACCTACATCGCCCGATCCATGTGTTTTTTAGGTTGCCTGGAGAGGTCGTTTTGAGCGATAAGGCCGCCTATTGCCTGTAAAATATTGTAAATATGGTGTTTTTATAATTGTATATTTTGGTGTGCAATAGTGCTCTCCCCCTTCCCCCTCCCCCCTCTCTCTCAACTCATAAAAGACAGATACTACATTCACAATAGAATCCCAATCTAAGCAAACAACTTTAAGATAAAAAGTGTTATACAATACGCGAAGTGACAACAAGCAAACATGTTAAATAGATGTTCGTATTACATATATATGCGACCTCGTGTCTACAGAGTACTTGTGTACATCGCACATAACACATAGTTACGTAACGATGATTTCACGTCAAATGAAATGTTGTCAGCTGTGAGTTATTTTGCTTATTTGCGTTTGTTTGAAATTGTAATATGTAATACTTTTATATTTCATTTCTAGCGTTCCACAGCCTAGTTAGGATAATATTGACTCGTGTATGTCAGTCTGTCTATACGACGCAGTCATTTTTCTCAAAAATACTATTTTTTTTTATTTATTTTTTTATTGCAGGAGTTCAGCAGACGGCTCACGTGATGGAAAGCGGTTACCATCGCCTATGGACATTTGCAACACCAAAGGTGCTACAAATGCGCTGCTGTTCTGTTAAAGGAGACTGGAACCTGGTCACTAATGCCGGAACACAACTCATGGTTGCTATGGCGACATACTTTAGACGAAGGGTGGTAGCCATCCAGTCGAGCAAATACCGTACCACCTGGCTGTGGGTTGTTTAGTCGCCTCTTACGACAGGCCGCCAGGCCGCAGGAAATTGTATTCTTTCTCCGTTCCTGCACGGATAGAAACGGATAAGTCTTATAAAGATGTGTTTTTTTTTTTGATAAAGTGGTTTCACAGTGTACATAGTCGTATGAGGTATCGTTAATCCGGTTTAGAAAATTCATAATTATGTCTCTTAGTTAATAAATAATAAAACTACGTTTTAACGGTTTTAAGCGCGGTAATTTTATTTGATTTTGGTTTTTTCGACGTTTCGGCCACTTTTCAGTGGCCGTGATCACGGAAGACAAAGATGTCAAGTGTCAACGAGTATTGTTAAAGTTTTATTTAGCCTACCGCCAACTTATTAATTTTAATTATTTAATTTTTAATTTTGTTTATGGTTATTATTTAATCTATGGGAGCCTAATCTAATTTACTACCGCTTCGCAACATGTTATGGCTTGAAGAGAAGAAGCGGCGCAAGAAACTCTTCAGCAAACATGCCTAGCTCTAATAATTTTATATAATATTAAAATGGGTGGAAGGAAAAATAAAAGTAATTATCAGTCAAGTTGGTTTGTAAAAATTGTGCTCCGCCCCGCCCCTTTCATCTAAGTTATCAATTGGACCTACTTATGCAAAACAGAACCAATCCACAAACATGCCAAAATTGGGTTAACGATGCAGAAGACTTTCAAAATACACCTTCTATCGACTCAATAAAAATCATACAATATTCTAAATGTTTTTTCCAAAATATAGACATGTTTTTTGTACGCAAAATTTTAATAAAAACGGCTTTTTCTCAAAACTGTCAGTATGTGGGTTGGTTCCATTTTGCATAAGTAGGTCCAATTGTAGTTGTAAAGCTTTAAAATATTTTCGATGAAATAATGTATTTATTTTTTTGTTTTTTTACTGTTCTGTAGCCAAAAAATGGAATAACGGTCAATTTTCACTTCTTCGCAGTCGCTCGATTTTTATAGTATCTTTGTTTTTGTTCTAAAACATTTTTTTCTAACTTCTTAGGTCTCGCTGGTAAACTTACCTCGTACGCCGGCATATGCAGACTGTCCCTGATGACCGGCGCGCTGTTCCTCGGTCCGATAAACGCCATATTCTCATTTTATAACATACACCGAACAACTCGAAGACACCGAACAATCAACTCGTCGCTGAGTTGAAACTATTAAGCTGTTTTATGCACTCAACCGTTATCCGCTGTCGTTATTAATAGAATGATCACTTCACTATTGTGTTCCAATTTTGAATAGCTGTCAATTGATTCGATATTTGAATTTTTGTATCACTTGCACTTTTTTGTCAATGATATTGAGCATTTGTACTATTTGAAATAAATTTCATTAACAACTGTATTACAATCAAAAGTATATATTTTAAAAACATAATGCATAGACATAGTAATATTAACTCATAAAAATGTTACTGCTACACTCAACGTACATCAGCCACGCTTGTAAAAGGGGGACTAGCGAATTTTATACATCAGCAATCTGATATGGATTGTTTTTTCAAAAAAACTTCCTAAACGGTACATGTTCTACTACCAGGATATCACCCGACGTCATTACTTATAAAGAGAATGAGACACGTAGTGATGTTATTCATCAAAGATGGCGCTACAAACCAGTTTTTTTTTTTTTTGTAATTTGATAAGTACAAACAGAATATTTACTCTAGCGAGATAAATCTGTTATTAAATTACATTGTGTTATCGTGTCATGACACTGTTTATCTTAATTCAAATAAAGCAATCACAGTATTAGTTACTTTTCAACATTTAGTGTATATTGGACAATTGTTGTTATTAAAAACCTCACAATGATAAATTAATAATTACATTTTTTTTTATTGGACTCGACTTTATGTTGTTGGTTACAACTTTACCGGGGGGGGGGGGGGGGGGGGCAACTTGCTCAAGGGAACTCCCTAAGGAGTTTTACCTCGGCTGGACTGTTGCCATGAGAGGGGGATGAATTTAATGATGCCCACCATAGGGCGACACAAAGCACTAATTGAAAACGGGCGACGGGTAATATAAAGCCCGAGGGGAAAGATCCCGGCGGGCCGGGATCGGTGGTTCGCGGCGGCCTACGCTATCTTACTGCCGTTTCGCAACGTGTTATGGCTGGGAGAGAAGAAACGGCGAAAGAAACTTCCCAGCAACACGCCTAGTCTATCCTGTGGGGGGGGGGGGGGCTATGTCTCCTAGCGTCCCTCGCAGGGACGAGGAGAGATCTTGATTAGCAGCGCCTGAGACGCCTCCGTCTGTGTTTTGTGATAACGTCGACCCTGTCCGTGAGGATGTTACGCGGTCGTCGCACGAGAGCCTTTCGCCGAGGCTTGTAATCGGACGCGGTAATAATTACAGTAATTGTATACGTGAGTGGACGAAGGCGACATGTTACAAATTGTAAATATTGAGCAAACCGGGCACCAAATATTTGTTTTATTTTATTGTCCTTCGTGATTCACGTACTGGTCCCAGACGAAAGAACTGTGTTGCTCTTAGTGGCCAGCATTACGTTGAGTCTGGGTCCAATTTTAGGACATACATTGTTTCCTTGATTTTATTTTTCTCAGTTTTGTTGAAGAGTGTATTTGTCAAAATAAAACAATTCTTTCTTTCTTACATACATACATAACTTCACGCCAGTTCCCTTGCGGGGTAGGCACGAACAACAGAGCGCCATTCAGGCTTATTCTTACACACCTCATTTGCTTCTTTGACATTCATTGCTCTTGTCATGCACGCTCGTCTGTTCTTAAGGCTCTTGACATCACCTTCTGCTAGTACACGATCAATTTGATCATGGAATTCTCGCTTTCAGACCAACTCTCTTTCTTACTTCGGTATTACGAACGCGGTCCGCGAGCGTCGCTCCGCAGATTTTGCGCAGTGCTCGCATCTCGACCGCGTTTACTCTACTTTCATGCTCTCTCGCTTCCATACGTGAGCGTAGGCACCAGCACCGCGTTGTGTATGGCAAGCTGGGCCTTTTGGCCGAGGTTCTTAGCGCCCAGAAGTTTACCTAACGCTCCATTCACACTACAAACGTCAAATAATTAACTTTTTAATTTTTACACAGCGCCTTCGTCCACTCATGTCTTCAGTTATTACCACACTTTGAAACACAAAAAAGATTACTTGTATATCTACATATTTCTATCAGAAAACAATGCAGTCTAACAGCGTAACCGGTCGCTTCAATACGACGCCGCAACATTGGTCAACTTGGCGCGAAAAAAAACTGACACAACTGATCAGCATAACAAGTAACATTATTATAACCAAAGTTACGTTTTTACGTTACACTTTGTACGCGACCTTGATCATTACATCACTAGGAAACTCGGTATGTTGCGGATAATGATTTTGGTTAGTGCTTCGAGTCATGATGATGTGTCAAACGGATTAGTTTATTCATGCGAATTGTATTAATAGTTATATCTATACTAATATTATAAAGTTTGTTTGTTGGTTTAAACGCGCTAATCTCAAGAACCGCTGGTCCGATTTGAACAATTCTTTCAGTGTTGAATAGTACATCTATCGAGGAAGGCTATAGGCTATATTATATTTTCAAAAAAATTAGGGATCCTTACTAAAAGTCCAGTAATATAACCCAAGGTGTAAAAAAATGACCCGAAAATATCCTTACATGGCGTGCGCTGCGAAAACTATTGATTATAGAACAAAACAATGTACTACCACTTTGCAGAACATATAATTGTCTACAAAAATTATCGCATAATCATATATCTAACTATTGTAGTGCCGTCGCTTCAAAAACTCTTTATTTTGTACCTTGGTATTAATCCTTATCAAAATAAATTACTCCATATTCAAGAAGAATTCAATACCTTTCTAGAACTTTTTGAATTATTCAATTAGGATGTTTCATTCAAAAGATATCGCGATATTAAAATTGTAAGTATTAGTGTTGTAGCCAAATATACTAATATTGTTTGGTTGAACGCGCTAATCTCAGGAACTACTGGTCTGATTTGAAAAATTCAGTGTTGGATAGCCAATTTATCGAGGAAGGCTATAGGCTATATATCATCACGCTAAGACCAATAGGAGCGGAGCACCAATGAAGACTGTTTCAAAATCGGGGGATTTTGAAAACAAATTTCACGCGGACGACATCGCGGGCACCTCTAGTGTATCTATATTCCCAAGAAAAGCACTGGTAGCTTAGTGTTTAGCGCATTCACGACTTTACATGTCGCGATAAAACCTGCAAACCGAGATAACAGATGTGTGATACCCGCCTAACCGCCTTGGACAAGCGAGGAAGCTACACTGTACGTTCTCCTATAAATGCGAGACCCGAGTCCAGCAGTGGGACTGTTATTATTATTGTAATATATCCTCAAGCTATGCAAGTGATGCTTATGATACGGGTAATATAAAAATTAAAAAACTTAGTTTAAAAAAACCGACTTCAAAAACTAAAAAACTGAAAAGTATAAAATAACTTATTTCTAAAGCTAGTATTATTAATATATATTATCTAAAACATCTTGAAGTCGGTGCTTAGTAATTTTCAAAAAAATATAGTAATTTTTATGTTTTACTTTGCACCGACTTCGAGATGTTTTAGATAATATATCTTAATAATAATAGCTTTAGAAATAAGTTATTTTATACTTTTTAGTTTTTTAGCTTATGAAGTCGGTTTTTTTAAACTAAGTTTTTTTATTTTATTTGTTACTTTTTACTGTCTAGCTATGTATGGGTAGACCTACGAAAGGTGCCGCGCTCCTTAAAAAATACAGGTCCCAAAAAACGGCAACAAAAAAATGTTCGTAAAATGAAAACTACTGGGCCAAACCATGTTAAATTTTTAGGGGACCAAATGGCAACTATTCCGCATCAAACTAAACAAGAATCACGTAAATCGGATCATAAATCTCAGCGTAATCGGTGTACATATGGAACGGAATGGAATTTTTTTCATAAAAAATGTTCATAGAATGAAAACTACTGGGCCAAACCATGTTAAATTTTTAGGGGACCAAATGGCAACTATTTCGCGTCGAACAAAAAAAGAATCATGTAAATCGGATCATAAATCTCGGAGTAATCGGTGAACATACATTAAAAAAAAAGATCCCGATGAATTGAGAACCTCCTCCTCTTTTTTAAAGTCGGTTAAAAACAGACTACTCGGTGAACGATCTCAGACATCCAGTATCCAGACCATAGTAAATAACGAAAAGATGGTTCACGAACCGTGGCAGGAATCGAACTTGGGACCTCTGCGCTCTAGTGAGCTAGGCCGACTGTTTTGCAGTGATACCTGCATAACCTTACGATACAAAGCAATATATCAGACATCACTATAGAGCCTTAAGAACAGACGAGCGTGCATGACAAGAGTTATAAATGTCAAAGAAGCAAGTGAGGTGTGTAAGAATAAGCCTGAATGGCGCTCTGTCGTCCGTGCTTACCCCGCGAGGGAACTGGCGTGAAGTTATGTATGTATGTATGTACTATAAACAAGATCGACGAGGAAGGTGTCTTTGAGCCCATCCCATACCAGCCGTAGGCAACACTTTCACTTGCATTACTTTCCCAGAGTAGCTGAACCCCAGATAACTTTCGCGCCACCAGTATCATTGTCGAGTTCTTCGTATCACGTTTCCATTGGAAATATAATTCTTGCGAATAAGAATTGTTGTTAATCTTCTAGAATTCTATCGCCATTCTGGCAACAAACATTATGTACAGAATGAAACTTTCAAGTAGGCCTTCAGGGCCATCTCATTTTATTCAATAGGGAAATTATGAAATTATTCTATTTTAAGTCGAGGAAGGCGACGACACACCTTCCATGATCAAATCGATCGTGTACTAGCAGAAGGTGATGTCAGGAGCCTTAAGAACAGACGAGCGTGCATGACAAGAGTTATGAACGTCAAAGAAGCAAGTGAGGTGTGTAAGAATAAGCCTGAATGGCGCTCTGTTGTTCGTGCCTACCCCGCAAGGGAACTGGCGTGAAGCTATGTATGTATATATATAAAATTTATGTAATTACTAGCGGCCCCAGCTAGTAAAAAGCTAAAAAATAAAATTCCAGAACCCGATCTCAGCGCCACCTACCGGTTCTAATTGTGAATCTAAAAGAGTAATATATGTTTTTTATTCTAGGTCATGACAAAATAAGATTAAAAATCTTGCCAAAAGATTTTAAAGTTTATAATTAACAAATAAAAAATAGGGGTTGATCGTAGAGGGGTGAAAATTTAGGGTTGTATGTATTTTTGTATGTTGTATCATAAAAAAATACAAATTAAAAATTTTGTCTAAAAAATAAATAAAAAAATTTAGGGGGATGAAAAATAGATGTTGGCCGATTCTCATAGATACCGGATAAGCACAAAAAATTTCATCAAAATCGGTCAAGCCGTTTCGGAGGAGTATGGCAACGAAAACTGTGACACGAGAATTTTATATATTAGATTATTAATAAGTAAGTAGTTCGTACTATATGTTGCGCATACCACCATCGCCATTATATATAATATCAATTAATTCCTGGGGTTGTCTGGAAGAGATCCCTTTTTAGCGATAAGACCGCCCTTTGTACATAACTAGATATAAATTTAGTCTTTAAGTTCATGTTTGTATTGGTATACACCAAAGCAAATTTCATTATAAATTATTAAAAACGTCGGAATAATAAAAATCAAATAACTTACCGTGCTTAAAACCGTTAAAACGTAGTTTTATTAAGTAAAGTTTTGTCCAGTTTATATATATGTTACTTTTAAACAAGTTATTTACAGATAAACCGAATGAGGGTAGTATTGAAGTAGATGACGCATCTGTTGAAATTTCGTATTTGCAATCTTTTTATTTTTTATTTTTATTGCAGGAGTTCAGCAGACAGGCAGACGGCCCACTAGATGGAAAGCGGTTACCATCGCCTATGGACATTTGCAACAACAAAGGTGCTACAAATGCGCTGCTGCTCTCTTAAGGGAGAGTGGAACCTGGTCACTAATGCCGGAACACAACACAAGGTTGTTATGGCGGCATACTCTAGACCAGGGGTGGTCGCCATCCAGTCGAGCAAATACTCTACCACCTGACTGTGGGTTGTTTAGTCGCCTCTTACGACAGGCCGCCGGGCCGCAGGAAATTGTATTCTTTCTCCGTTCCTGCACAGATAGAAAAAATCTCAAGAGCCCTTTAATCATACATGCTCAAGTGAATGTCAAAGTAGCAAGTGCGGTGTATAAGAATAAGCCTGAATGGCGCTCTGTTGTTCGTGCCTACCCCGCAAGGGAACTGGCGTGAAGTAATGTATGTATGTATTCTATTTTAAATAGGCATTAATAAATTAATATTCGAAATTCGAACGTTATTTTACCCCAACCAATGAAATCAGTCAACGCGTAAGCATTGACTGCGTTCAAACGAGGTGCGGTCTAACGATCGGCGCAATTTGATGTTTAAATAATGAATGTATGGGAAAATAGAAATTTTGTTTTCAAAAACAACTCTTTCCCTTGGTTTGCCGTTTGACGTTCCTTCACAGAAATTGAACCTTACAAGCTACTCTATGACTTGGTATAATAATATAGAATATATTTATTTTTTCAAAATCAGCCGATTCGACTCCTGACAAGGATTCTTTAAAAAAAACCTAACGAACTTTAGTTTTCATCAAAATCGGCCTCATGACTCTTTTAAGTGTTTTTCGCTATTTAACGTAGGATTAGGATTTGGCCCTGAAGGCCCACTTGAAATATTGACCTGTATATCTTTGTACTCCATTTAATTGCGAAGCAAGAAAACAGGCAGACTGCCTACGTAATCAAAAATGGTTACTGTCGCCTATGGACGTCTGCAGACACCAGGTTCGCAGCAAACTCGTCGCTAGCCTTTAAGAATGGGTCAGGGGGATGCGATGGAGTTTACCATCCCCCTTCCCACCGCTCGGAGGCCACGGTGGGCATACGGCCGATCTGAAGTACCACACAATGTTAAGCCTTCCCCCTAGACCTGAGGATGGTGTCTCAAGAAAAAACATCCTCCTGCGTCATCAAAAAAAAAGGGGGGAATAGTAGGAGAGGGGTGAGGTGACGCAATCGGAAAACATTCAAATTCAAAATAAGTTCCACTTGGAGAACTCTTTTTGAAAGTCATACATATAAGTCAAAATTTAATTTTACTTCCTATTCTATGTACACCGCTTCGCAACGTGTTGATGCTGTAAAGGAGAAGAAGCGTCAAGAAATTCCCCAGCAACACGACTAGTTAAAAAAAATGTAATAATAATAATTTATCTCTATCTCAGGCTCTCTTTTTTTTATAAGTTATATATAATATAAATAATAAATATCAGCCCATAAATGTCCCACTGCTGGGCTCGGGCCTCCCATTATAGGGGGAACGGACGTATACCCCGACACGCTTGTCCAAGGCGGCTTGGCAGGTTTGACACATCGGTTATCTCGATGTGCAGGTTGCATCACGATGTTTTCCTTCACCGTTATTAGCACGTGGTAATTGTAAGAATATGCATATTAGATCAGAAAACTGACTAAGTGGTGCATGCGTTCCGGCCAGGATCGAACCCGCGCCCTTTGAGTTCGGGACGCGTGCACTAGCCATTACGCTACCACGACTCCACTTATACTACTCGTATAAGTTATACAAGTTCTTATTTTATTTATTTTTTATTGCAGAAGATCAGCGGGCAGGCAGACGGCCCACTTGATGGAAAGCGGTTACCATCGCCTATGGACATTTGCAACACCAAAGTTGCTACAAATGCGCTGCTGCTCTCTTACGGGAGACTGGTACCTGGTCACTAATGCCTGAACACAACTCAAGGTTGTTATGGCGACATACTTTAGACCGGGGGTGGTAGCCATCCAGTCGGGTAAATACCCTACCACCTGGCTGTGGGTTGTTAAGTCGCCTCTTACGACAGGCCGTCCGGCCGCAGGATATTGTATTCTTTCTCCGTTCCTGCACGGATAAAATATATACAATTACATTCACGAAATAAATTCGCCATGTTACGTCTGTTTGTATTGCGCTCTTAAGCTATTTTAATACCGACGCGTCTGTAGTACCACCATGTCTTTTTGTTGCATATAGGAGTAGATAGTGATGTCATGTTTAATTTGAATCAATGCCGATGTTTTTACTTTAAGCTTTTATTTAACTTGCAATCTTTGTTAGTACGTTTAGGTCGAATCTTGCAAGCTAAATTAGAACTAGTACATTTTCATTCTTTAGGCTTACAATCCGCAATTATGCATACATGTTCCTGTACCTAATGACAAAACACGAAAATGAAAAAATATTAACAAATCAATATTTCTATATTCATCATCATCATCCGAGCGTTAAATCCCGGTTGCGTTCAGAGCGTTCACTCCGACGCCCAGGGTCCGCTTTCCTACTTTTTCTACTCCACTTCGCGCGGTCTTCTGCATCCCCCGTTTTGAGACCATTGGTACTCATGTCATCCTTCACAACGTCAAGCCAACATTTCTTGGGCCTTCCCCTTCGACCGGGACCTGGCGGAGGCGGCATGGCTAGACATTTGCTCCCCACATAATTAGCCGGTCTCCGTAAAACGTGGCCGTACCAACGTAAGCGACACTTGCAGTTTGTCTGCTATGTCACGGACATGAAGACTGCCGCGGATGCGGGAGTTCCTGACCCGGGCTTTCCGCGTCACTCCACACATCCATCGCAGCATATTCATCTCCGTGGCACGCAGTTCTGGCTTGTGTCGCTCAAGTACAGGCCACGCTTCACTGCCATACAAAAGGACAGGTCTAATGATGGATTTATAGACCTGTCCTTTTAATTTAACCGGCATTTTGGGGCCACAAATGCCACCTGTCACCTCACGCCTTCTAGATTAACACCAAAAAAAGAACACATGTCCAACAAAAACAAAAAAAAATATGTGTGTTTGTGTGTAATTCACACACTGCGGAAGTGAAACTTCAGAAAAGTAGCCTACGAGAGAATGAGATAAATATAGAGTATCAAGAGTATTATGATATTTCGCATTAAAATTTAAAAATTATTTTATATTTTAATGCAAAATATTACGTTTCATATATTACATATTTAAAATGTAATACACGAGAGGCTTATGACAACTAAAATAGGAAACAAATTTTCTAGTTTCATACATACATACACATACATAACTTCACGCCAGTTCCCTTGCGGGGTAGGCACGAGCAACAGAGCGCCATTCAGGCTTATTCTTACACACCTCACTTGCTTCTTTGACATTCATAGCTCTTGTCATGCACGCTCGTCTGTTCTTAAGGCTCCTGATATCACGTTCTGCTAGTACACGATCAATTTGATCATGGAAGGTGTGTCGTGGCCTTCCACGACTTCTGCATCCATCCACTTTTGCATTGTATATCTGTTTAGTCATTCTTTCCACATGCCCGAACCACCGGAGCATTCCTAGTTCTAGTTTCAATTTGATATATTAAATATCTCTTTTTAGTGTCGCTTTATTTCGTTTCATCGAGTTTCAAATTCACAACGATTCTAAAGAGTTAAAAGTTTCACTTAAGAATTATTTTAAAAAGTATTTTTTTTTTTTTTATTGCAGGAGATCAGCAGACAGGCAGACGGCCCACTTGATGGAAAGCGGTTACTGTCGCCTATGGACATTTGCACCAGCAAAGTTTTTTTTTTTTTTTTTAATTGCAGGAGTTCAGCAGACAGGCAGACGGCCCACTTAATGGAAAGCAGTTACCATCGCCTATGGACATATGCAACACCAAAGGTGCTACAAATGCGCTGCTGCTCTCTTAAGGGAGACTGGAACCTGGTCACTAATGCCGGAACACAACTCAAGGTTGTTATGGCGACATACTTTAAACCAGTGGTGGTAGCCATCCAGTCGGGCAAATGCCCTACCACCTGGCTGTGGGTTGTTAAGTCGCCTCTTACGACAGGCCACCCCAACGCAGCAAATTGTATTCTTTCTCCGTTCCTGCACGGATATGAAACATCAGTATTTATTTCAAGGTTTATACTACCCAGCATTTTATTACATTAAATATAAAATACACAATTTTACATACTAAAGAAAGTTGACACGAGATCTCTATTCCACAGGGAAATCTGGCGACAAGCTTTTATCATATGATACTATATTAAACTGTATAATATAACAAAATGGTGGTTTTTTTTTACCCTTTTAATAAAACAATATTTTTAAAATTTTTATGTTAATGACAGGCCAAAAGGCCAGGTGGTAGGGCATTTGCACGTTTACCCTGGTCTAGGGTATGCCGCCATAACAACCTTGAGTTGTGTTCCGGCATTAGGGGTCAGGTTCCAGTCTCCCTTAAGAGAGCAGCAGCGCATCTATAACGCCTTTGGTGTTGCAATTGCAAATGTCCATAGGCGATGGTAACCGCTTTCCGTGGTGAGCCGTGTCTGCCTGTCTGCTAAACTCATTCCATAAAATAAATAAATAAAATAATAATTAAAACTACGTTTTAACGGTTTTAAGCGCGGTAATTTTTATTTGATTTTGGTTTTTCGACGTTTCGGCCACTTTTCAGTGGCCGTGATCACGGAAGACAAAGATGTCAAGTGTCAATGAGTATTGTTAAAGTTTTATTTAGCCTACCGCCAAGTTATTAATTTTAATTTTGTTTATGGTTATTATTTACTCTATGGGAGCCTAATCTAATTTACTACCGCTTGAAGAGAAGAAGCGGCGCAAGAAACTCTTCAGCAAACATGCGTAGCTCTAATAATTTTATATAATTTATTATGTATACAAGTCGCGAAAACTTAAGAAAATATTAAATAAGATAATATGATTTTTTGTAAATGCAAAATGTTTAGTTACGTAACTCGGCACCGACGTCCACCCCAGCGCGACCCTGACAGCATAAAATATTACAGGCCGCAACACTTTGTATACTCGACGTTAAATTTTAAGCACCAAGGCCAACACATAAAAGCTAAAGCCACTGTGAAACGCTCTAAAATTCAGCCACACACGCCGCGACACTTAAAAGATTTCCCTTTGAACGCTCGTGTTACTAAAAGCATGTGTAACCCTGATTCCTTGTAGCGTCGAGAATGCTCTGCATTGTCCGGGAGCAATCGACAGGCTAAGTTGAAACTACTATAGGTATTGTTAGCTTCTGAAATGCTAAAAGTTCGTAAATGTTTGTTTGTTTAAACGCGCTAATCTCAGGAACCGCTGGTCCGATTTGAAAAATTCTTCCACTGTTTAATAGTACATTTATCGAGGAAGGCTATAGGCTATATTATATTTTCAAAAAAATTAGGGATCCTTACTAAAAGTCGAATGATGTAACCCAAGGTGTAAAAAAATTAACCGAAAAAATCCTTACACGGCGTGCGCTGTGAAAACTATTGATTATAGAACAAAACAGTGTACTACCATTTTGCAGAAAATATAATTGTCTACAAAAAATATCGTGTAACCATGTCTAACTATTGTAGTTATCTCACAATAAGTGTTTTCTTTTTTTTTTTTTTTAATAATTAAAATGCCGTCGCTTTAAAAACTCTTTATTTTGTACCTTGGTATTAATCCTTATCAAAATAAATGACTCCATATTCAAGACGAATTCAATACCTTTCTAGAACTTTTTGAATTATTCAATTCGGACGTTTCATTCAAAAGACATCGCGGTATTTAAAATGTAAGTATTAGTGTTGTAGCCAAATATACTAATATTGTTTGATTGAACGCGCTAATCTCAGGAACTACTGGTCTGATTTGAAAAATTCTTTCAATGTTGGATAGCCCATTTATCGAGGAAGGCTATAGGCTATACATCATCACGCTAAGACCAAATTCCACGCGGACGACGTCGTGGGCACAGCTAGCCAATCCAGATACAGTGAAACGTCCACTTTTTTTGCTAATTTCCTTACGGATTTTTAATAGCATTTAAGTGAAAATATAAATACAATAATACAAATCTCTAACAACTTTGAATTTTTGCAGAATTTTGTATTACATAGTTCAAAAGTTAGTAAAGGCGTTCCTGAGGGAGGAAAGGCCTACGCACTTTCGTCCCCACCCCTCAAACCTTCATCCATATACAGCTAGTTGATATTGAGAAAAATGCTTGTGACACACATCAGGGTGTTTGGCGCATGGACCGACAAAATTTTTTTGGGGGTTTGGGTGGATCTAGAGTTATCTTTAACCCATACATCCCTATGTCCTAAGTGTCATTGTAAACGAGATACGATTTTTTTTGTTTGTTTTTGAAAATTACCTAGTTCATCGTCTTTAAAACGACATATTTTTCTAGTTTGTTGTTGTAATTGAACCAAATAACTTTTGTTGCAGTCTTTAATGTATGATTAATTTTTAGCATTAGATAACAAAAAATACTTGACGAGCTTTCAAACTCTTAAAAATGAATTATTCTATGAAAAACGTCAAATTCAAAATCTAATATATAAAATTCTCGTGTCACAGTTTTCGTTGCCATACTCCTCCGAAACGGCTTGACCGATTTTGATGAAATTTTTTGTGCTTATCCGGTATCTATGAGAATCGGCCAACATCTATTTTTCATCCCCCTAAATGTTAGGGGTAATCCACCACAAAAAAAATTTTTTTGTTTTTTAGACAAAAAATTTAATTTCTATTTTTTTATGATACAACATACAAAAATACATACAACCCTAAATTTGCACCCCTCTACGATCAACCCCTATTTTTCATTTGTTATTTTTTGGCAAGATATTTTTCATGACTTAGAATGAAAAAAATTATATTACTCTTTTAGATTCACAATTAGAACCGGTAGGTGGCGCTGAGATCGGGTTCTGGAATCCTCCTAATCATCTGGAGCGATTTTGGTGATTTTGTTTTTGTGTGTTTGAGTGGGTTCCCCAGATGGTTTCGATTCGCAATTGGAACCGGTAGGTGGCTCTGGGATCGGGTTCTAGAATTTTATTTTTTAAAGGCAGGACAACGTGTGCCGGGGCCGCTAGTTAATTATAAAAAGAAAACTGTAGTTAATATCCTTTCCAACGATATACCACCTGGCCTTGAAACTACTCATGTGATCACAAAACAAGGTACCACTCAACCAGTGTCAGAATAAAGAAAACACCTTGTTTGTATTTTAAGACGTTTTAATTAAATCCTATTTACAGATTGGCGCAAATCGTATCTCGATTACAGTGACACTTAGAACATAGGGATCTATGGGTCAAAGATAGCTCTAGACCCACCCAATCCCCCAAAAAGAATTTTCGGTCCATACGCCAAACAACCTATATACATAAACAGACGCATATGACGGTTACCTTTTTCTCAGCTTGAAAATGTATTTGGCTAAAACTTACACGATCCATACATATCTTGTTGACGCGCAGTGGCGAGATGGATGGATGTATGGTAATAACTTTCACTCACGACCGGCCGCATAGGTTATTACGATAAGAGCAGTCATATGTATAATGCCTGGAGGCGTGTGTAGTGTGGGCACATTAGCGGTGTAGATTTGTGATATTGATTTTGATGAGAAACGTTATAAAGTAAGGTAGAAATCGGAAATGAACATAGGATGCTTTTGTACAAAACAGAAGAGATAAATTTGATTTACAACAACGGCATCCGAAGAACAAATAAAAAAACTTCAAAAACTAAAAAGTATAAAATAACTTATTTCTAAAGCTATTAATATTAATAATATATATTATCTAAGACGTCTTAAAGTCGGTGCTTAGTAATTTTCAAAAAAATATAGTAATTTTTATGTTTTACTTTGCACCGACTTCAAGATGTTTCAGATAATATATATTAATAATAATAGCTTTAGAAATAAGTTATTTTATACTTTTTAGTTTTTGAAGTCGGTTTTTTGTTATTTGTTACTTTTTAGTGTCTCTAGCTATGTATGGCTAGAAGTACCAAAGGTGCCGCGCTCCTTAAGAATATAGGTCCCAAGAAACGGGATCAAAAAAATGTTCGTAAAATGAAAACTACTGGGCCAAACTGTGTCAAATTTTTAGGGGACCAAATGGACGCTATTCCGCGCCGAACAAAAAAAGAATCACGTAAATCGAATCATAAATCTCGGAGTAATCAGTGAACATACATAAAAAAAAACAAAAACAAAAAAAAAGATCCCGACGAATTGAGAACCTCCTCCTTTTTTTGAAGTCGGTTAAAAAGACTACAACATACTTAATCTAAGCGGCTAAAGCGCTTTAATTATATTATTTGCATTTTAAACCTTGCAGGAACGGAGAAAGAATACAATTTCCTGCGGCCCGGCGGCCTGTCGTAAGAGGCGACTTAACAACTCACAGCCAGGTGGTAGGGCATTTGCCCGACTGGATGGCTACCACCCCTGGTCTAGACTATGCCGCCATAACAACCTTGAGTTGTGTTCCGGCATTAGTGCCCAGGTTCCAGTCTCCCTTAAGAGAGCAGCAGCGCATTTGTACCACTTTTGGTGTTGCAAATGTCCATAGGCGATGGTAACCGCTTTCCATCAAGTGGGCCGTCTGCCTGTCTGTTGAACTCCTGCAATAAAAAATAAAAAAACTATTCCTACCTATTACACATTTGATGTTCGTCCCGTCATTAGAATTCAATTAAATTTAAAAGTCGTTCAGAAATCAAATTAAATTTAAAAGTGAAGTTTTTTTTTCATATTTTTTGGTTTTGAATTTCGAAACGTTTGATGTTCGTCCCATCGTTCAAAAATCAAATGTTTTTTATTTATTGATTCTGAGGCGGTGCGAAGTTTGCCGGGCACGCTAGTTTTAAATAATAAAATGTTAAAAAGCTAGAAATGAATGACTCGTGGCGCTCTCTTATCACTATACTAGACGACATTTTTTACTACACCATTGTCATTACTAGCATGACCACGATTGTAGTGGGGTATATATGTTTTCTAGAGAGAAAAGAAAGAAGAGTGAATTTGGGGAATAGTTTGAATGGAGCGTTAGGTAAACTTCTAGGCGCTAAGAACCTCAGCCAGAAGGCCCAGCTCGCCATACACAAAGCGGTGCTGGTACCTACGCTCACGTATGGAAGAGAGAGCATGATAGTAGAGTAAACGCAGTCGAGATGCGAGCACTGCGCAAAATCTGCGGAGTGACGCTCGCGGACCGCGTTCGTAATACCGAAGTAAGGAAGAGAGTTGGTCTGAAAGAGACTGTCGGGGTGAAGGTAAGGAAAGGAATGCTCCGGTGATTCGGGCATGTGGAAAGAATGCATGATGAAAGAATGACTAAACAGATATACAATGCAAAAGTGGATGTATGCAGAAGTCGTGGAAGGCCACGACACACCTTCCATGATCAAATCGATCGTGTACTAGCAGAAGCTGATGTCAGGAGCCCTAAGAACAGACGAGCTTGCATGACAAGAGCTATGAATGTCAAAGAAGTAAGTGAGGTGTGTAAGAATAAGCCTAAATGGCACTCTGTTGTTCGTACCTATCCCGCAAGGGAACTGGCGTGAAGTTATGTATGTATGTATGTATGTAATGACTACGTGCCTTATACAATAAGAGATATAGAGAAGCTGATGGATATACCTAGTTTGCCATGTGCTAATACGAAATCAAAGCTGAAAGTCGATAACAAATGGCATCAATTTTTAATACGCTTTCATTAGTTTCATACGTATGTTAGTACGTAACGGAATCTTTCAAGTTAAATTTGATCGACTTCCCGGTTTCCGATTGAGCTGAAATTTTGCACGTATGTGTATATCGCGTGACAATGCAATAATATGGTACCATGGAGCTGATCTGATGATGGAGTCGGAAGGTGGACATAGGAATTCCTGTACTAAACAAGATAGACCCGTCGTGTTTGGGCTTGTTTTACTTGTCTTGGCTAGCACTCTGCTGCTACGTGATATGCAGGATCGCAAAAGCTAGTATTTAAAAAAGCTTATTTTTACATAACGTTCCATTTTATCATAAGAGTGTATTTAATTAGTTTGTAATTAATTGATCATGGAAGGTGTGTCGTGGCCTTCCACGACTTCTGCATCCATCCACTTTTGCATTGTATATCTGTTTAGTCATTCTTTCCACATGCCCGAACCACCGGAGCATTCCTTTCCTTACCTTCACCCCGACACTCTATTTCAGAGCAACTCACTTTCTTACTTCGGTATTACGGACGCGCAGTGCTCGCATCTGGTTTTGAAACTGCACAGCTGATTACTCGTTTAGTGCAAGTCTATTGCCTATCCTCCACTCTTCTTCGAAAGAAACAAGCAGGAGGATGGTACATATGCAGATGAGGTATAGGAGGTATACTCGTTGATTGAAAATAAAGCACATAAGCATATGTCTTCGCATTGTCAGGCAAGGTCTTCGCATTTTTATGGGGCATGGACAGTATAACCACCACGCTCGCTCAGGACCAATTGGCGAATTTTAAACATCGGTTCTATTCTTCCACCGTTTGCAGGTGGTGATTGTAACAGTATGCACATTTGATCAGAAAACTTGCTAAACGTTTCAATTCATTTAACTATTTGATAAAACTAATAAAACACATGTTTATCAACATGTGTTTTATTAGTTTAGTATTAAAAAAAACAAAAGCAGATGTGCATACACGATATTGAGGGAGAATAATGTAACAAATTGTTTAGCTGTTTATTTTATCGAAGAAATTTTGAGCCAAATTGCGCTTAAGAGAATTTATAGGTGTGCAATACAGGTCTAGATTTGAGTCTACTACTATTTCGTTAAAAGAATTTGAGCTGCGTATGATAAACGCGTTTTGTCGTAGTTGCTATTTACGTATCGTGTACTAGCAGAAGGTGATGTCAGGAGCCTTAAGAACAGACGAGCTTGCATGACAAGAGTTATGAATGTCAAAGAAGCAAGTGAGGTGTGTAAGAATAAGCCTAAATGGCGCTCTGTTGTTCGTGGCTACCCCGCAAGGGAACTGGCGTGGAGTTATATATGTATGTATGTATATATGTTTTCATAGTTCTTTTCTCTCGACGAGGGCCATAATAATTATAATCAAAGCAACAAACAGAGCTTCACCGCTGTCTTCAGTTTAGACTGTAGCAATTTTATATTAGCCGATATCGTGACCGCTCAGGGCACACCCTTCACCGGACTCCTAGCGAGGGTCACACGTTCAATAACACAATATGGCAAATGGTCAAATTACCATTTCACTAACTCTGATTATTATCAAGAGCAACTAACTAATTAAATAGACTAGACATATCGCAGCATAACATTTTAGCACGTCATGTCATTATTATAACTATAACATTATTTTTCTTTCCTTCTATTGTCTTGGTCTTATTGAGTATGCATTGTTGGCTACAACTCCATTAATTCTTCAAAAAAAGAATTTGAGATATAAATAGAATATGAAATATAAAGAGGCACAATATTTAGCTAGACGTGTTGCTGGGGAGTTCCTTGCCGCTTCTTCTCCTTTACAGCAGCAACACGTTGCGAAGCGGTGTACATAGAATAGGAAGTTAACTTACATGTATGACCTTCAAAAAGTGTTCTCCAGTGGAACTTATTTTGAATAAAAACTTTTGAATTTGAATTTGAAATTATTAAACTTTTCCAGTCTAAAATATTTTTTTCCTATATGAATAGACAGAGACGCTGGACTATATTTTCTAGTTCTACCTTCATTTTATCGACGGGACGGCCATGTAGTGGGAACAAATATTTAGAACTTTTTATTGCAGGAGATCAGCAGACAGGCAGACGGCTCGCTTGATGGAAAGCGGTTACCATCGCCTATGGACATTTGCAACACCCAAAGGTGCTAGAAATGCGCTGCTGTTCTCTTAAGGGAGATTGGAACCTAGTCACTAATGCCGGAACACAACTCAAGGTTGTTATACTACGCCAAAATTATACGTTATATAGATGTCTGCGTACCTTATAAAGAAAACAGCGTGACATTATGCTAAATGTAGGTCAAAACAAAAACTCAATGCAGCACTTAATTGTCATATCATTAAGCATTAATTAAATATACCATAAATGTTAAAATGCACATAAAACTGTAGTCTAATTAAGGCTTAGGCGTTAAGGGCGCCCGGCCGGAAGCGACGCCATCTTGGTCACGTAAGGTTGTCAATGTCCACGACTTCGTCTGCGCTTGGTTTGAAATACCCGCCGGATTACAAGGATAAAAAGTAGCGCAGAGTTTAAGTCTAAGAATTAGCTGTCGATCAGGGAGGATCGCATCGAAAGCGGCACAGTAGTTTTTACGTGAATCCCGAGCAAACAGACAAGAAATTAAAAAAAAATTACATAGAGTTCTCCATCGTTTATATTGTCTACTTCAGTTGTTTTTTTTTAACAGCTTCCATGTACAGACACGGCATTTTTAGAATTTCATAATCTATATATATATATATAAAAATCAATGCCACTTTTCGTTGTAATTTTATAACTTGAGAACGACTTTACCGATTTTGATGAAATTTTGTGTGTGTGTGTTTGAGTGGGTCCCGGAATGGTTTAGATCCACAATTGGAACCGGTAGGTGGCGCTGAGCTACAATTCTCCTTATCACCTGGAGCGATTTTGGTGATTTTGTTTTTATGTGTTTGAGTGGGTTCCCGGATGGTTTAGATTCGCAATTAGAACCGGTAGGTGGCGCAGAGATCAGGTTCTATAATCCTCCTAATCACCTGAACCGATTATGGTGATTTTGCTTTTGTGTCATGAAACAAAGTCTTTTAGGAATTCAGAAAATATGGCGGTACGAAGTTCGCCGGGTCAGCTAGTATTATATATTATAGATAGCTGGAAGCGTAGAAACAGACAGACCCCACCTCATGAGAAGTAGCTCCCGTCGCCTATTGGCGTTTACAACGCCAGAGGCAACCACAGCGCGTTACCAACCATCACGATGGAATTGGGGGGATGAAATTAAGACGGGAGTGGGCTACCAAAACTTTCGCTCGACGTCCGAAACGCGATTAACTCAATGAATAACCGTTTTACATCCATATTCTGTATGAGCTGAGAGCTGTAATCGAGATTATGACAGCAGCATGGATCTTACCTTTTTTTTGCCTGAAGCAGACAAACAGGCAGACGGCCCACCTGATGGAAAGTGGTTACCTTCGCCTACGGACGTTTGCAACAGCAGGGGTGTCGCCAACGCGTTGCCGATCTCTAAGAAATGTTATAACGCCCTTCTTAAAGAACGCCGTGTCATAACGCAGAGGGATTTATCCGTGCAGGAACGGAGAAAGAATACAATTTCCTGCGTTGGGGCGGCCTGTCGTTAGAGGCGACTTAACAACCCACAGCCAGGTGGTAGGGCATTTGCCCGACTGGATGGCTACAACCCCTCGTCTAAAGTATGTCGCCATAACAACCTTGAGTTGTGTTCCGGCATTAGTGACCAGTTTCCAGTCTCCCTTAAGAGAGCAGCAGCGCATTTGTAGCGGCTTGCTGTTGCAAATGTCCATAGGCGATGGTAACCGCTTTCCATCGAGTGGGCCGTCTGCCTGTCGGCTGATCTCCTGCCATAAAAAAAAGAACCTCATAAATCATTACTACTACTATACTAATAATATTTACTAGAAAACTTCCATGATCAAATTGATAGTGTACTAACAGAAGGTGATGCCAAGAGCCTTCAGAACAGACGAGCGTACATGACAAGAGCTATGAATGTCAAAGAGGCAAGTGAGGTGTGTAAGAATAAGCCTGAATGCGCTCTCTGTTGTTCGTGCCTACCCCGCAAGGGAACTGGCGTGAAGTTATGTAAGTATATACAAAACTAATGTATTCCTATATACTTTTGTATGTATATAATATAATATGTGTATTTATTTATGTATATATATTATCATATTTTATTATGAATTATGAATAAACTAAATTATTGGACAAGTGCTGGTTTAGCAACTACCGACTTTTGTTGTCCTTCTATACTCCATCCAAAGGTTGTCTGGAAGAAATCGTCATGGGCGATAGGACCGCCGATTTTACTTGTATATTAATTAATGTTCTTGATTTTATGTTGCATTTTTGTACAATAAAGTATATTCTATTCTATTCTTTTCTGTATACATACATATGCTCCGGTGGTTCGGGCATGTGGAAAGAATGCATGATGAAAGAATGATTAAACAGATATACAATGCAAAAGTGGATGGATGCAGAAGTCGTGGAAGGCCACGACACACCTTCCATGATCAAAGTGATCGTGTACTAGCAGAAGGTGATGTCAGGAGCCTTAAGAACAGACGAGTGTGCATGACAAGAGCTATGAATGTCAAAGAAGCAAGTGAGGTGTGTAAGAATAAGCCTGAATGGCGCTCTGTTGTACGCGCCTACCCCGCAAGGGAACTGGCGTGAAGTTATGTATGTATGTATATCCAAGTTAGGGTGTAACAACCTTGAACGAAGCAGAAGCACGCGGAAACGGCTCGCGGGAAATGACAGCGCGCCATATTCGAATGTAATGTTTTGCTTCCATTTACGATTACGTGCTAAGCAGACGACATACATTTTTATTTATTACATTTTTTATCCGTGCAGGAACGGAGAAAGAATACAATTTCCTGCGGCCCGGCGGCCTGTCGTAAGAGGCGACTAAACAACCCACAGCCAGGTGGTAGAGTATTTGCTCGACTGGATGGCGACCACCCCTGGTCTAGAGTATGCCGCCATAACAACCTTGTGTTGTGTTCCGGCATTAGTGACCAGGTTCCAGTCTCCTTTAAGAGAGCAGCAGCGCATTTGTAGCACCTTTGGTGGTGCAAATGTCCATAGGCGATGGTAACCGCTTTCCACCAAGTGGGCCGTCTGCCTGTCTGCTGAACTCCTGCATTAAAAAAAAAAAAAAACAATTATTTATTTTAAAAAAGTACATACATACATACATAACTTCACGCCAGTTCCCTTGCGGGGTAGGCACGATCGACAGAGCGCCATTCAGGCTTATTCGTACACACCTCACTTGCTTCTTTGACATTCATAACTCATGTCATGCACGCTCGTCTGTTCTTAAGGCTCCTGACATCACCATCATTCATTTTTAAAAATTAACAGAATAAAAAAACCTCTACGTGCGAGAGGACTCGTAGACACCTTCAAACTTTTTCGAGGCAAAATTATAGTTTACCTCCATTTCCAGGGCACAATCTGCTTGCGAAATTTCATTAAAATCAGCGATGTTATGGATATGAGATATTTCGGATCTGGATGTACATACATACATACATACATAACTTCACGCCAGTTCCCTTGCGAGGTAGGCACGAGCAACAGAGCGCCATTTAGGCTTATTCTTACACACCTCACTTGCTTCTTTGACATTCATAACCCTTTTCATGCACGCTCGTCTGTTCGTAAGGCTCCTGACATCACCTTCTGCTAGTTGCAGAAAGTACGTCGTGTAATAAACCACTTAAAGTGAAGGCATGTTACTGAACTTATATGGAAAGTTGTAAACACTCGATCTTGCGACGCCGAGCATCGATGGCTATCATAGCATAATCATAGACATTAAATAGATGTTTTTATGGTGGTTGATGAGGGTCATAAAACATAAGGTAAATAAGGACTGATTTAAATTTCATAAAGCCCGTTTGCGATGGTTTTGTATATCTTAATATTAAAAAATATTTTACTATGAGACAGAAAAATATTGTTACAACCTACGCGCCGACAAAGCACATTTATTACCTGTCGGCATTTGAACTAATAACATTGAAACTATTGTAATTCTTTTATTTACTTATTTATTGGCATACGTTTCTAGAGGACAGCCTATTGTTGCGTTGTAATCATTAGCCAGGTGTTACGGATTTTAAAGTACAAACTGATTTTAGGAAATTCGGTCCACGTTGCACTTGTGCAGTATAATACGATAGTATGATTGAGGGAGGCGGGCAGCCGAGCGAGAACCACGATCAAGGCGAGACGTGTATACATTCGGTAATCTATTAGTGACGGACTTTGCGCGTTTTATTGAATTACGACTGCATTACTTTTGGATTTGTTGTGTTCGGTTATATTTGTACATGTGTTACACGTATTTGTATGGTTCTAATGGCGAGGTGGGCACTGAAAATCAGTGCTGTGTCGGACTATGTTTCGGCACAGCAAAAAAACTGAGTGCCAACCTCATTTCGCGAATTGCGGCACACAATTTCAATGCTATTATTATTATTATAAATCACTGTTAAACTGTCGCATTTTTAGAAATAAATATTTTCTTTCTTTCTTTCTTTCTAATGAACTCTATAATAATTCCAACGGCCTTTTAAATCGAATCCCGCTAAACACGTAACAATATGAAGCAAAAAAAACTTTATCTAGACGTGTTACTGGGGAGTTTGTTTCCGCTTCTTCTCTTTAAGCAGCGATAATACGTTGCGAAACGGTATACCAAAATTGGGAAAAACTAATATGTATGAACTTCAAAAAAGGTTTTCCAATGGAACTTAGTTGGAATAATAACTTTAGAATTTTGATATTCTCTCACGTGCATTACTACTGGTTAAAATTGGACGTATACATATAATACATACATATTATAGTAGTAGAATCTGTGCAGGAACGGAGAAAGAATACAATTTGATGCGTTGGGCCGGCCTATCGTAAGAGGCGACTTAACAACCCACAGCCAGGTGGTAGGGCATTTGGCCGACTGGATGGCTACGACCCCTGGTCTAAAGTATGTCGCCATAACAACCTTGAGTTGTGTTCCGGCATTAGTGACCAGGTTCCAGTCTCCCTTAAAAGAGCAGCAGCGCATTTGTAGCAACTTTAGTGTTACAAAATTAAAGTTGATACACGAGTATTTATTTTAATTTTGTAGCAACGTATTTATTGTTGGTTTTTTATTAAAATTTATTTATTTGTTTTTTATTTACTATTTAAATATTATATAAGTAGAATTAGTTATTATTAATTATTATTCTCATTTATTATTTAATTAACAAAACTGGGTCATTTTCGTCTTACACCTAAAGGAAGGTTTGCACTGAAAATCAGCGTTGTGTCGGAGATTATTCCGACACAGCAATATGCTGAGTGCAAACTTTGTTTGCTGAAAATGCGGCGTACATACATACACACATACATACATAACTTCACGCCAGTTCCCTTGCGGGGTAGGCACGAAGATCAGAGAGCCATTTAGGCTTATTCTTACACACCTCACTTGCCTCTTTGACATTCGTAACTCTTGTCATGCAAGCTCGTCTGTTCTTAAGGCTCCTGACATCACCTTCTGCTAGTACACGATCAATTTGATCCTGGAAGGTGTGTCGTGGCCTTCCACGACTTCTGCATCCATCCACTTTTGCATTGTATATCTGTTTAGTCATTCTTTCATCATGCATTCTTTCCACATGCCCGAACCACCGGAGCATTCCTTTCCTTACTTTCACCTCGACACTCTCTTTCAGACCAACTCTCTTTCTTACTTCGGCGTACAAATTCTCAAAATATGCTTTGTCTATAGAAATGTATAAGGAATGTAATTGCGTCGCAATTTCTTCAAATAAAGTTTTTCTTTCTTTCTTTCTTTCTGTTGCAAATGTCAATAGGCGATGGTAACCGCTTTCCATCAAGTGGGCCGTCTGCCTCTCTGCTGATCTCTTGCAATTAAAAAAAAATCATACAAATATCAATTGTCTACTACTGGCAAAGTGAAAGAATGAATAGGAAGACCTAGAAAGCCGGCATGATTCAGCAGTCGAACCAGCTGATCTAAGCTTAAACAGATCTAGCGAAGTAAACACAATAATCATGTAATCAAACAATAATGTAGGTGCACTGTTTATCTGCTAATGTACTCAAACCGAGCAATGATCTCACATCACTGTGTGTTTGAACCACTTAACTCATTCTCCCGAAGTGAAGATGACGCAGTCGTCCTCTGCAAGTTTTTTTAGGTGTTATGAAAGTGAGTGAGCTATGCGTGCACATGGCTCTTCGCGACTAGGTAGGTATGTACGACTAAATTGTTTACGAAAATAAACGATTACAAAAAACTACCAAGTGCGTGTCGGACCAGGCGCTAATGGAGAATTCCATACGAGTGAGACACGAACAACTGTTGTTATTTAGCTATAGAACGACTTCTTTTTATAAACTATACTAATATTATAAACCTGAAGGGTTTGTTTGTTTAAACGCGCTAATCTAAGGAACTACTGGTCCGATTTAAAAAATTCTTTCAATGTTGAATAGTACATTTATCTAGGAAGGCTATAGGATATATTATATTTTTTTTTAAATTAGGGATCCTTACTAAAAGTCCAATAATGTAACCCGAGGTGTAAAAAAAAGACCCGAAAAAATCCTTACACGGCGTGCGCTGCGAAAACTATTGATTATAGAACAAAACAATGTACTACCACTTTGCAGAACATATAATTGTCTACAAAAAATATCGCGTAACCATATGTCTAAGTATTGTAGTTATCTCACAATAAGTGTTTTCTTTTATTTTTTTTAATTGTTATTAATCCTTATCAAAATAAATTGTTACTCCATATTCAAGACGAATTCAATACCTTTCTAGAACTTTTTGAATGATTCAATTCGGACGTTTCATTCAAAAGATATCGCGATATTTAAAATGTAAGTATTAGTGTTGTAGCCAAATATACTAATATTGTTTGATTGAACGCGCTAATCTCAGGAACTACTGGTCTGATTTGAAAAATTCGTTCAGTGTTGGATAGCCCATTTATCGAGGAAGGCTATAGGCTACATATCATCACGCTGAGACCAATAGGAACGGAGCACCAATGAAGAATGTTTCAAAATCGGAGGATTTTGAAAGCAAATTCCACGCGGAACACGTCGCGCGGGCACAGCTAGTATCTCATAAAAAGACTCGAGAAGCTCTTGCGAACGCGGTAGTTTCGTATTCATTCAACCACATACGTTATTACTTCATTATTAATTACAATTTCTAATTAATTTAACTCGCACTACAAAACAATGTCTGATGGTGCGATAAAATTATATTTTTTTTTGGTAAATAGAGCAACACACGACATGTCGCGTGTGCACTCATTTGATAAATACACATGTGTTTTGTATTCAATGTTTCTTCATCCGAGAATGATTTTACTACGACTCGCTAGCGCGCGTGTACACGACGCCGCCAACGAGTAGAAAAGGGGCTAATTCGGACTTTAAAATGTTTGATTTAAATGTCAGAAATATGTTTTAAATTCTAAGAAATGAGAAATTCTATAAAATCAACAAGGCCTGGTGGCGCCAACTATGATTGCAGTGCGTTTCGTACTTGAGTCAAGTTTTTTTACTAAACAAGACGTGACACAGAAAAATAGATCTAAATTAGGTGTATCTAAGTATAGTTAAATAGTAAATATTTTGCAGAAAGCTCAAACGCTCCTTGAAACAATGGTGCATTTTTTTTTATTGCCTGAAGCAGGTAAACAGGCAGATGACCCACCTGATGGAAAGTGGTTACCGTTGCCGACCTGTAACAAATTTTATAACGCCCTTCTTAAAGAACCCCATATCATAGCGCAAAGGGAAAACCGCGGCGGGAAGTTCCCTTCAGATCATTGTTGTACGCGGAATAAATGTTCTAGCGAACCGTTGCGTAGTTGAGCATGGGAGCTCAAGGAAATGGGAGTGTATATGCCATCGCTGGCGAGCGGTGAGGTCGTACAAGCGAGGCGTCAGCACCAGATCAAAGAGTTCCTCGGAACACTCCTCATTATACAGGCGGTAGAATGCGCAAAGCTTACGATAAGATCTATCCGGGCAGGAACGGAGAAAGAATACAATTTCCTGCGCCCTTGTCGTAAGAGGCGACTTAACAACCCACAGCCAGGTGGTAGGGCATTTGCCCGACTGGATGGCTACAACCCCTCGTCTAAAGTATGTCGCCATAACAACCTTGAGTTGTGTTCCGGCATTAGTGACCAGGTTCCAGTCTCCCTTAAGAGAGCAGCAGCGCATTTGTAGCAGCTTGCTGTTGCAAATGTCCCAAGGAAATGGGGGTGAACGCATGTACGAAAATAAAAATGAAGGTAGTTGAATTAAAAGGTGTATGCCAAGGTCGTAGCAAATCGAGATCCGTCGCCTCTGCCTACCCCTAATGGGAACAGGCGTGCAGTAAGTTATGCAAATAACACTTACGTATAATGAACGCTTAGTGGGCGTGTAGATAAAATTAACATACATACATACATAACTTCACGCCAGTTCCCTTGCGGGGTAGGCACGAACAACAGAGCGCCATTCAGGCTTATTCTTACACACCTCACTTGCTTCTTTGACATTGATAGCTCTTGTCATGCACGCTCGTCCGTTCTTAAGGTTTCTGACATCACCTTCTGCTAGTACACGATCAATTTAATCACGATAAAATTAACAATTATATTTATAACGTAACCACGGCTTGACTTCATGTAAATAACTTGTATAATTATTTATTAACTATACAAGTGGATAGGAAAGTAATTTTTTAAAGCGGCTTCACTTATAGTAGCTAAGTTAAAACTAATAACTGACCATCTGATGATAAGTGCTTACTCAAGTCGAACTCAAAAAGGGATCCTGATAATCTTATACTTAAAACTACATATATGAGATATAAAACTTTTTGTATGTCAAAAATAATTATGAGAGTCAAGGTCATCTGCAGCAATAAGAGTATGGCCCGAGTGCCCGCTCTATTCGAGCGTGCAGCGTTCGTGTCAAACACATGGAAACGCACCATACGTGCAGGAACGGAAAAAGAGTACAATTTCCTGCGTTGGGGCGGCCTGTCGTAAGAGGCGACTAAACAACCCACAGTCAGGTTAGAGGTTTAGTTCTGGAAATCTTCAAAAGTGACTTAAGCTCTAGGTCTCAGTATGTCAAAATTGGTGATTATGTTAGCCAAGATTTACAAATTAATTTTGGCGTACCTCAAGGCAGTGTCCTCGGACCCACATTATTTTTAATATATGTAAACAACCTCTGTCAATTAACTATACCTAACTGCAAAATTTTAAGTTATGCGGACGACACGGCTTTATTAATTAGTGGTAGCTCTTGGGATGAAGTTGCTACGGACGCCGAGACTGCTATGGATAAAACTAAATTTGTACCTTTTTCCCCTAACATCTCTCTATTGCCTCCTGTGTCATTAACAATTCTTGCTCATAATTGTAAGCTTGATTGTACATGTGCTCCATTAAGCCGTGTACATTTTATAAGGTACCTAGGGGTTTTAATTGACAACACATTGAGTTGGAAACCTCAAACACAAGCGTTAATTTCTCGTGTACGTAAATTAATTTATGCTTTCAAATCACTCACGATGTTGTTGGTATTCAAATTATAAAAACAGTCTATTATACTCTGGGACAATCTATTTTATGCTGTTGCATTACAGGCTGGGGTGGAGCGGCTAAATCAATTCTTTAAGGCTTGAAAGAGCTCAACGAGCAGTTCTTAAAGTGATTTGTTTAATTAAGTCAATACGGTTTGAGATTTCTTTCTTAGATTTAGTTCTTTCTGTAAGGAAACTATTTATTATGCAGTTAGTTCTTCATAAGCACCGTATTTTGCCGTTTGATCCTAGTATATATAATAAAAGGAGACACGATTTAGTTTGTACAATTGTACCATGCCGCCTTCGATTAGCTGACCGACATGCTTACTGTCTTAGTCCCAAAATTTACAACCGAGTTAATAAGTTATTAAACATATACTCTCTTACTCATCGCGAATGTAAATTAAAATTATTAAACTGGCTAATAGAACTTCCTTATGACGACACCGAGAATTTACTAAATTGAAAACACCAGTCTAATAAGTTTGTAACCACACACTCACTCATTCACTTGTACACACATCACACACATACACATCACATACACACTACATACATATATACATACATACATATACACACCCATTCACACATCTATGCATTTCCACATACATTACAATTATTAACACGAAAATTTACAAATGTATAAACATTAAAATAATTTTCTTTTAAAATTGTATAACAAACGAGTTGTCTGGAAGTGGGCGCTAACAACTGCAACACAGTATTATACTACAGCAGTTGTCTGCGATACCAAATTGTTTCTGTACACTATGTTAATGGTTTCGAATAAATTCTAAATAATGACTAAACAGATATACAATGCAAAAGTGGATGGATACAGAAGTCGTGGAAGGCCACGACACACCTTCCATGATCAAATTGATCGTGTACTAGCAGAAGGTGATGTCAGGAGCCTTAAGAACAGACGAGCTTGCATGACAAGAGTTATGAATGTCAAAGAGGCAAGTGAAGTGTGTAAGAATAAGCCTAAATGGCACTCTGTTGATCGTGCCTACCCCGCAAGGGAACTGGCGTGAAGTTATGTATGTATGTATGTATTTTTGATAAATATACTTTATAATTTTGCATAAAAATAAACGACGAGTGTGCATGACAAGAGCTATGAATGTCACAGAAGCGAGTGAGGTGTGTAAGAATAAGCCTGAATGGCGCTCTGTTGTTCGTGCCTACCCCGCAAGGGAACTGGGGTGAAGCTATGTATGTATGTATTCTTCTGTGTGTTAACAGTGAACTCCTCCTAAACGGCTGGACCGATTGGAATGAATTTTTTTGTGTGTGTTCAAGTGGATTCGAGGATGGTTTAGATTCACAATTGGACCCGGTAGGTGGCGCTGCAATCGGGTTCTAATTTTTTTTTTTTTATTGCAGGAAATCAGCAGACAGGCAGACGGCCCACTTGATGGAAAGCGGTCACCATCGCCTATGGACATTTGCAACACCGAAGGTGCTACAAATACGCTGCTGCTCTCTTAAGGGAAACTGGAACCTGGTCACTAATGCCGGAACACAACTCAAGGTTGTTATGGCGACATGCTTTAGACTAGGGGTGGTAGCCATCCAGTCGGGCAAATGCCCTACCACCTGGCTGTGGGTTGTTAAGTCGCCTCTTACGACAGGCCGCCCGGCCGCAGGAAATTGTATTCTTTCTCCGTTCCTGCACGGATAAAAAGGGCAGAATAACGTCTGCCGGGACAGCTAGTATTAATATAAATTTCAGCGCTTTTTTTTTCGAAATACATCCGAATTAGAGCTTATTATAAGTTGAGTCGGCGCATTTTTTTCTAACAAGCATTGGCGACGCGTGGCCTAGTCATGTGTAGCCTTGATTTGAACTTTAACAGGCAAATTAGTCCAATCCAAAAGCTAAGGAGATGAGCTCACATCCTCGACCGGGCTGACACGCACGAACGCCGATCTATTTGCCATTGAGAATGCCCACGCGGCTTGCCCACGCGCAGAAGAATGTCACTTGGACATTATCATTCCCGTAAGAATATGTATGTAAGAGTTCTCTATTATCAAATCAATTGCATTACTACAATAGCCTTAAAAACATAACCACATCCATATGTACATCTATGCTACTATATAAATCTGTAGGCTGTCTGTCTGTACATTTCTTGTGATACATATTCGTGTTGTAACTCACTAACCGAAATTCTACAATTAAAAAAAAAACCTTTTTATGTTCATCTATAGCTGAAGAACAGCTAAATCGATCTTGATAAAAATTAGTATGCAAATGACATGTGATTTTTTATTTATTTATTGCGGGAGTTCAGCAGACAGGCAGACGGCCCACTTGATGGAAAGCGGTTACCATCGCCTATGGACATTTGCAACACCAAAGGTGCTACAAATGCGCTGCTGCTCTCTTAAGGGAGACTGGAACCTGGTCACTAATGCCGTAATACAACTTAAGGCTATTATCGCGGCATACTATATTGAAATGGGTGGAAGGTAATATTATATAAAATTATTAGAGCTAGGCATGTTTGCTGAAGAGTTTCTTGCGCCGCTTCTTCTCTTCAAGCCATAACATGTTGCGAAGCGGTAGTAAATTAGATTAGGCTCCCATAGATTAAATAATAACCATAAACAAAATTAAAATTAAATAATTAAAATTAATAAGTTGGCGGTAGGCTAAATAAAACTTTAACAATACTCGTTGACACTTGACATCTTTGTCTTGCGTGATCACGGCCACTGAAAAGTGGCCGAAACGTCGGAAAAACCAAAATCAAATAAAATTACCGCGCTTAAAACCGTTAAAACGTAGTTTTATTATGTATATAAGTCGCGAAAACTTAAGAAAATATTCATAATTTTGATCAAATATGGTTTGATCAAACGCCGCAAATTCATAAAATTTGTGAAGCGTCTCCAATGCCTTTAAAGCTTTTCGTTTTGTTGGAATTTTCTTCACCTCTCTATCCAAAATGTGTGATTGGATGGCCTTAATTTTTTTTTTTTTTTTTGGAACAATTGGCTTTTTGAATAGAATGAGTTCCTCGAACTATATGAACAAAACAATAAGACGCACATTTGGTTTGAATTAAAGAATATATGACTCATTTAAGAATGAGTCGTATATATTTTTATTTTTTTATTTTTTTTTATTGCAGGAGTTCAGTAGACAGGCAGACGACCCACTAGATGGAAAGCGGTTACCATCGCCTATGGACATTTGCAACAACAAAGGTGCTACAAATGCGCTGCTGCTCGCTTAAAGGAGACTGGAACCTGGTCACTAATGCCGGAACACAACACAAGGTTGTTATGGCGGCATACTCTAGACCAGGGGTGGTCGCCATCCAGTCGAGCAAATACTCTACCACCTGGCTGTGGGTTGTTTAGTCGCCTCTTACGACAGGCCGCCGGGCCGCAGGAAATTGTATTCTTTCTCCGTTCCTGCACGGATAAAAGTATATAGCAAAAGTTAAATGTGTTTAACTGTCGCTTATAGAGGTATCGGCTAGTATCAATCTCCCTTAAAGAGGTTCACGCGTGGAAAATGACTGTCACTTATACAGGTTTTATGTTTCTCACTTAATACGAGTTTTTCGCTTACCCAGTTCTCACTTATTCAGGTTTGACTGTACATACATATTATCACGCCTGTTTCCCATGGGGGTAGGCAGAGACTATAGATCTGCACTTGCGACGATCCTGACAAGCAACTTTCGCTTCATCTACTTTCATTAACCTCTTCATACATGCACACCTGTATTTGATATGCCTTTTACCTGAACTCATTTTAACAATTCTGTTATTTGATCATGGTGTGTACGTCGTAGTCTACCGGTACCAACTCTTCTTCTTCTCTTCTCCGTCGTCACACTCTTGGCAGAGTGGTCGTGGTCCTCATGACAGGGGTGGTGGCAAGCTTCACAATTCGTCGCCATTCCTCCCGTACTGTAGCTTTCCTCGTGCATTCGTGAAGCGGGCCATTTAGTGCGGATTTGATTTGGTCGGTCCAGCGCATTGGTGATCTACCGCGCGCCCTCGTGCCCTCCACTTTGCCCTGGACTACGAGTCGCTCCAAAGACGTGTCCTCTCGTCGTGTAATATGTCCAAAGAAAGTACCAACTCCACCATTCACAATATTATCATACACTTGTTTTGT
This sequence comes from Dendrolimus kikuchii, assembly GCA_019925095.2. NCBI lineage: Eukaryota > Metazoa > Arthropoda > Insecta > Lepidoptera > Lasiocampidae > Dendrolimus > Dendrolimus kikuchii. Next base: position 394,699 of record CM034388.1, on the reverse strand, counting down.
GGACAGAAGGTGATGTCAGGAGCCTTAAGAACAGACGAGCTTGCATGACAAGAGTTATGAATGTCATTTCTAAAGCTATTTTTAATTGTAATATCTTATTTTTAATCTTGAGGCAAGTAAAACATAAAAATTACTATATTTTGAGGTGTGTAAGAATAAGCCTAAATGGCACTCTGTTGTTCGTGCCTACCCCGCAAGGGAACTGGCGTGAAATTATGTATGTATGTATGTATGTACTTGTTTTGTGATCCTATTTTCATCCATCCCTCTCTATATGCCCAAACCACCTTAACATTCCTGTTTCAACTCTTGCTATTACATCTTCTTCATATCATTCATGCTTACCTCACATATACTTCTCAAAGCTCTCATTTCAACTGCATTTATTCTACTTGCATGCTTCTTCTGGCCACACCCAACTTTCACTGCCGTGGATGATGATGCCGTGTTCGCCCCAAGACCCCTAGATGGACAGCCAAGCGTGCCTTTACAGAAATGAGTTATAGATACATATATCTAAATCTATGGTAATATAGTGTCGGGGTGAAGGTAAAGGAATGCTCCGGTGGTTCGGGCATGTGGAAAGAATGCATGATGAAAGAATGACTAAACAGATATACAATGCAAAAGTGGATGGACATACCTTCCATGATCAAATTGATCGTGTACTAGCAGAAGGTGATGTCGGGAGCCTTAAAAACAGACGAGCGTGCATGACAAGAGTTATGAATGTCAAAGAAGCAAGTGAGGTGTGTAAAAATAAGCCTGAATGGCGCTCTGTTGCCCGTGCCTACCCCGCAAGGGAACTGGCGTGAAGTTATGTATGTATGTATGGTAAAATAATTTTCAGATAAAATTATTTGAGACGTTACATGCACTTCGTAGCGGACGGTTGTTCTGTTGCCTATTCTGTGACAACGCGGCCAACCTCCGTCCATTCCGTGTTGATAAACCATTCCTCACAAAGTCTAAAGCGTGACTAATTACACATTCACAGAGTCTTGTGTTTATAGAGGACTTTGTGCATTTACGACGATTTTCGAGACTGCGGGGGCCAACTAGCGTGGGTTTGTTTTATTAACATCTCTACGGACTCTAGTTCCGTACCCTTTTTTACAACTTAATTTCTAGATTTAACTTTTTTAATTTAACACGCTTATTAGTTATTTTGGTTCTTGTGTGTGACATTAATGTATTGATTTTTGTGTTGAGGTGTATGTATCTTACGAACAACTTATTATATTAATCTATTCTAGTTTTAATACTAAACTTATACTAATGTAGAGTGTATCTGTTACACGCTGGTGTTGTGAGGAAGTGCATGTGCAGCGTGGGCCTTATATCTATACTTATATATATTGTCATATCTAGTGCCATGTGTGTTGTTATTTTCTTTTCTGTGTCTGGGTTATTAATTTTTAGGCTCTTTGCGTGTCTTGGTTTGTTTGTGAAGTGTGCGTATAATGCAATGCAGTGGTAGTGCGCGTTGGTTTCAGTATGTGTAAAGTTTTGTTGTTAGTTACATGTTTGTGACTTTGTGTGGTGTTATAATTTATTGTTTAATTGTTGTGACTAGCGTGAGTTGCAATACCAAACAAACACTCTAAAGTCTAATAAATTTGTTAAATATGTCGAGTTTGTACAATTAATTTAAAAATGACAAATTGTTCAGGGGCTGATTCGGAAAAGCATATTTCGACAATGCAACTTTTAGACGTTTTGCTCGTATGTTAAAGCATCGTATGAAAACTACTGAAGGATCTAAAATGAAGGTCGACACAAAACATCATCGACACAAATGGTCGATGATGTTAAACTGTAGTAAGTGAGTGAGTTTGTATATCTTGGGTGTGCTTTTAGCAGGGATGGAAGGTACACCGCTGATATAGAAAGAAGAGTGAATTTGGGGAATAGTGAGAATTGAGCGTTAGGTAAACTTCTAGGCGCTAAGAACCTCAGCCAGAAGGCCCAGCTCGCCATACACAACGCGGTGCTGGTACCTACGCTCACGTATGGAAGCGAGAGTTGGGTATGGAAGAGAGAGCATGAAAGTAGAGTAAACGCGGTCGAGATGCGAGCACTGCGCACAATCTGCGGAGTGACGCTCGCGGACCGCGTTCGTAATACCGAAGTAAGAAAGAGAGTGTCGGGGTGAAGGTAAGGAAAGGAATGCTCCGGTATACAATGCAAAAGCGGATGGATGCAGAAGTCGTGGAAGGCCACGACACACCTTCCATGATCAAATTGATCGTGTACTAGCAGAAGGTGATGTCAAGAGCCTTAAGAACAGACGAGCGTGCATGACAAGAGCTATGAATGTCAAAGAAGCAAGTGAGGTGTGTAAGAATAAGCCTAAATGGCGCTCTGTTGTTCGTGCCTACCCCGCAAGGGAACTGGCGTGAAGTTATTTATGTATGTATGTATGTATGACACAAAACGAGTCCTTTCCGAAGATCATAGATCATCAACACTTAGGATACTTTTTTATCCGACAAATGATTAGTAACAACTACGTATATAATATCAGCCCGTAAATGTCCCACTGCGGGGCTCGGGGCCTCCCATTATAGGGGGAACGGACAGTATACCCGTCACGCTTGTCCAAGGCGCTTGGCAGGTTTGACACATCGGTTATCTCGATGTGCAGGTTGCATCACGATGTTTTCCTTCACCGTTATTAGCACGTGATGACTGTAACAAGATGTACATTAGTTCAGAAAACTGTCTAAGTGGTGCATGCGTTCCGGCCAGGATCGAACCCGCGCCCTTTGAGTTTGGGACGCGTGCGCTGGCCATTACGCTACCACGACTTACACTACAACAACAACTACGTAGGTATATTGAAAGAAGAATCCCAACCCTTAGTTATGTGGGTGGCAGTCAGGACCTATTTTTTTTTCATTATCCGCTACAAAATTAGATGTAGCATCATACAGACATACAAAGACAGACGGACATGACAACAACGTAAGTGTTCCGTTTTTTTTTTACATACATACATAACTTCACGCCAGTTCCCTTGCGGGGTAGGCACGAACAACAGAGCGCCATTCAGGCTTATTCTTACACACCTCACTTGCTTCTTTGACATTCATAGCTCTTGTCATGCACGCTCGTCTGTTCTTAAGGCTCCTGACATCACCCTCCGCTAGTACACGATCAATTTGATCATGGAAGGAATTTATTTTTTAATTCTAAGTATTAAAAATAATTAACTTTAATGAACGAATAATAACCTTTTTCACCGAAATTAATATCCCAAGCCATTGATGATAATATTACTAAATTAGATACGAATGTAATGTACATTAATGGGACCGCAATAACTAATGTTTTAAACCGGTCGTGTAACTTTACGCTCCGCGAGGTTAGCGTAGAAAAACTTAATTTTAATTATATTATCATGTTGATTTTCGTTTCAAGGTTATGTATAAAAACTTCATATGAAAACATATATATATATATATATATTTTATTGCAGGAGATCAGCAGACAGGCAGACGGCCCACTTGATGGAAAGCGGTTACCATCGCCTATGGACATTTGCAACACCAAAAGGGGCTACAAATGCGCTGCTGCTCTCTTAAGGGAGATTGGAACCTGGTCACTAATGCCGGAACACAACTCCATGTTGTTATGGCGACATCTTTTAGATCAGGGGTGGTAGCCATCCAGTCGCGCAAATGCCCTACCACCTGGCTGTGGGTTGTTAAGTCGCCTCTTACGACAGGCCGCCCCAACGCAGGAAATTGTATTCTTTCTCCGTTCCTGCACGGAGTAAAATAATAAATATTTATAAGCAAAATTCGCGAAATAAATGTTTAAATTTTTTAATATTTATTTCGGTTAGCGCCATTTCTCCTAATAATAATATCATTGTTTTCTATTATTATTCCGCCACGACGATATCGAGAAGATATTGTTGATTTAATAGAATACGATTTTTTGACACTATCGCAATAGAATCATGCTTGCTGATATTGAAATAGCACAATTGGGCCCCTGGTATACAGCATGTCACCACAATAACCGCGCGTTGTTTTCCGGTTTCAGCAACAAGGTTCCACTCCCCACAGAAGCTCGCGACGAGTTGGCAACGCCCCTGATGTTCAGTAATCATGTTTCATCACCGACAGAAACAAATGCAGGACCAGAGAAAGAATACAATTTCCTACGATCAGGCGGCCTGTCGTAAAAAGCGACACAACAACCCACAGCCAGGTGGTAGGGTGACTACCTTGGGCTTTGTTCCGGCATTAATGGCCAGGTACCAGTGTCCTTTTAGAGAGTAGCAGCGCATTTGTAGCACCTTTGGTGTTGTGAATGTACATAGGCGATGGTAACTGATTTCCATCAGGTGGGCTATCTACTGAACTCGTGCAATAAAAAACGGATAAGTGGAAAAACGAATCGCGACAAAATTTAGCATATATCCCTGATCAACATATAAGATACTTTTGATCTGGAAAAATTAAAGAGTTCCCGTGGGATAGTTAAGAAACCGCACCACGCGGACGAAGTCGCTGGCATCAGCTAGTATTATACTAAATTACTTGACATCTTGTGTGTATCAGACAGACGAGTGTGCATGACAAGAGTTATGAATGTCAAAGAAGCAAGTGAGGTGTGTAAGAATGGGCCTAAATGGCGCTCTGTTGATCGTGCCTACCCCGCAAGGGAACTGGCGTGAAGTTATGTATGTATGTATGTATGTATGTATGTATGTATCTTGTATGTATCGTGTTTATGTTACGACATTTTTGTGCTTTTGAATAAATGCAATTATATTAATGTACTCTGTGGAATTAATTAATGAAAACTTTTTCTGTTCACTAAACTTCAGCTATGGATAATTGAAAATGGCGACCGAGTGCCGAAGGATACTTTAAAAGAAGATTTAAACAATATTTAATGGTAATATTTTCTTAAGTTTTCGCGACTTGTATACATAATAAAACTACGTTTTAACGGTTTTAAGCGCGGTAATTTTATTTGGTAATTTAAGTGGCCGAAACGTCGGAAAAAACCAAAATCAAATAAAATTACCGCGCTTAAAACCGTTAAAACGTAGTTTTATTAAATATTTAATGGTATCACTAAAATACAACTAATTCTACCTTAATCAATTATTAATAAAAATAAAACGAATCGCAACAAAATTTTAACTTGAAGTGTTACGGGCAGTTTGTTAATGTACTTGTCCAATTTGAAAACCTGCCCGTAAAACTTCAAGTTTAAATTTTGTTGGCATTTGTTTTTCCACTTGTCCGTTGATGTTTCACTTCTACTATGTGTCCCAGCACACATTTCGATCTTTCGCAGGTTTACTGCCAACTATGATTTGCAGTGCAGAATTAGGTAAATTTTAATGAATGCATTTTTTATTTAAATATATTTTATTTTATCAAACAAATAACTGAATTCGATCCGGAACCAAAAAACGCATCCATAGTCTACTCTAAAATTATGCCGCCTCTCACGTCTAGTCTAAATTTATCCTCCACGCGGCCGTAACGCTTTTTCGTGACAGAAAATAAATAAATAAATAATCAGCAGACAAACACACATTGTATATCCCCAAATTAAGCAAGTCACGCTTGTGTTATGGGTAATATACAACGGACTACTCTGGGGCCGATCGCAGACACCCAGACCATAGTAAATAACGGAGAAAATACGTTTCCAAAATTTACTATACCAGGAATCGAGCCCGGAGCCTCTGCGTTGCAGTGAGGTAGGCCGGCAAAGGCTTAGCGCGCTCAACCACAGAGGCCGTCAATCAATCAAGAAAAATCCTAAGACCCCCCGTTTATATAGCGGTTTCACATCAAAAATCTCAGTTAATGGGATCAAGTGTTTACTTACTTTTGCATATTAACCCATATCTGCAATAGGCATACAAAATGACTATGGTAATATAAACATTTATTTATGATAACCCAGATTGATCTTTACTTAAAAGTTATCTACACTGCCTTTTGTCTACGTCTTTATCTTGTATAATTACACTAAAGTATCTCTTTCTATGGTTTCACAGTCGAAATGGTATGGAACAATATTGAGTGGTTTTTTTTGTAGATATTGTTACGAGTGCGGGACGTGAATTGAAATGCCGTTGGAATTACTATAGAATTTATTAGAACTATACAAACACGTACAACACAGGTACAAATATAACTGGACGCAACCAGTACAAACTGCACAATTCAATAACATGCGCAAAGTCCGTCACTATAAAGCTTATCGAATGTTCGTCTTGCTCATATACCGCGGGGACTAAAGTTTCCGAGAAACCGTAATCCGCACACCAGCGGCCATAAACAAGTACAATAACAATAGGCTATTGTCTAATTGCAAATTTTAAACACAAAGTAAACAAAAGAAGCCCAAATGCGGGACAGATAATAAACCAGGTGTGCACTTACTTTGTCGGCATGTAACAATATTAAGTATTTTGATAGAGAGAAAGAATTTATTTGACTGGAAAAGCGATAATGCAAATGCAAACAATATTATAAGTTTATATGGTTCAATTTAATGATATTGTACACTGGCATTTCCAAACAAACGAAGTTTGCAGCTGGAGTTCCCACCAGCACAGCAACGATTTTCAGCACCAACCTTACCTCAATTATTAAGTATTATCTATGACCTATCGTTCATACTAAATGTAGGTACAAAGGTACAAATATAACTGGACACAACTAGTCCAAACGTAATGCAGAAGGTCGTAATTCAATAAAACGCGCAAAGTCCGTCACTATTAGATTCCCGATTGTAGTACACACGTCCCGCTTTGATCGTGGTTCTCGCTCGACTGCCGCCCCCCGCCAACGCCCCCCCTCCCCCTCAATCAGGCCATCGTTTTATACTGCACAAGAGCAATGTTTCCGCCCGGCAACGTAACCGAATTCCCTAGAATCAGCTTGTACTTTAAAATCCGTAACACCTGGCTAATTATTACAATACAACAATAGGCTGTTTCCTAGAAACGTATGCCAATAAATAAGTAAACAAAAGAAGACGATCATAAAAGAATTACAATAGTTTCAATGTTATTTAGTTATTAGTTCAAATGCCGAAGGGTTAATATATCTGTCTTTGTCGGTGCTTAGATTGTAACACTAAGTTCGAGATACAGAGGTCGAATATATTTTTTCAAGTTATAGCGCCGAAAATAGGTACTGAATTTGCTTATAGCGAGTCACTAATTATTTCGACTTACAGAGGCGTTCTTATTTCGAACAACGGAGGTTTTGGGTTCGAAGCGAAGGGAACACAATTTTTTTTTTAGTTTGGGAGGTTTTCGACTTATTGAGGTTCGACTGTACTAAATATGCACAAAAGCACAATATACTATATGATAAAGAGTTAACATAAAAACAGTGTAGAAGTTTTGTACTAATATTACTTACGCAATAGATCCATTGCCAAATGACAAAAACAGTAGTCGTTTTACATATCACGGGTCCTTTCATTGCACGTAGTCCGACACGCACTTGGACGATTTATTTTAAATTAAGGAATAAATAAAAATAACTTCTATCGAAGCATTATCGAGTACGTAGGAGTTTATCTGGCAGTTCTGTGAGCACAATTTCGCCATACCGAACAGAGGGACCGATTTCGCAAAAAAAAAAAAAACGTGATTAGACACGACTCCACGGCTTTTGCGTGATATATGGGCCGCAATGGGTGTGCATGCGTTGTCACTTTCCCTGAGATATATACATACATACATACATAACTTCACGCCAGTTCCCTTGCGGGGTAGGCACGAACAACAGAGCGCCATTTAGGCCCATTCTTACACACCTCACTTGCTTCTTTGACATTCATAACTCTTGTCATGCACACTCGTCTGTTCTGAAGGCTCCTGACATCACCCTCCGCTAGTACACGATCAATTTTGATTTGATCATGGAAGGTGTGTCGTGGCCTTCCACGACTTCTGCATCCATCCACTTTTGCATTGTATATCTGTTTAGGCATTCTTTCCACATGCCCGAACCACCGGAGCATTCCTTTCCTTACCTTCACCCCGACACTCTCTTTCAGAGCAACTCTCTTTCTTACTTCGGTATTACGAACGCGGTCCGCGAACGTCACTCCGCATATTTTGCGCAGTGCTCGCATCTCGACCGCGTTTACTCTACTTCTATGCTCTCTCTTCCATACCCAACTCTCGCTTCCATACGTGAGCGTAGGTACCAGCACCGCGTTGTGTATGGCGAGCTCAGATATATAATATTATTTAAGCGTTGTCCACATTTGTATCGTAAAATAGACATGGACAAAGTGTTGTAAATAATTGAGAATGAAATACACACCGTGAAGAAATGGACAAAGATATTCATTCCTACCTACAGCTGGGCAGATTTTTTTTTTTGCAGGAGTTCAGCAGACAGGCAGACGGCCCACTCGATGGAAAGCGGTTACTATCGCCTATGGACATTTGGAACAGCAAAGTTGCTACCAATGCGCTGCTGCTCTCTTAAGGGAGACTGGAACCCGGTCACTAATGCCGGAACACAACTCAACCACTCTACCACCTGACTGTGGGTTGTTTGGTCGCCTCTTACGACAGGCCGCCTGGCCGCAGGAAATTGTATTCTTTCTCCGTTCCTGCACCGATAAATTAAGCTTGTCGTAAACCACAGTCAGATGCTAACGCATTTGCCTGGTTGGAGGGCGACCACCCCAGTTCCAGACTAATCTAGAGTAAACCGCCATAACAGCCTTATGTCGTGTTCCGGCATTACTGCCCCAGCTTCTTTCCTCTGATGTCGCAAACGTCCATAAGCGACGGTAACCACTTTCTACCGGGTGGGCCGTCAGCCTGACTGCTGTACTCCAGCAATTTAAAAAAGAAACCACACGCACACACACATCCACTCGTGCGCAGTGGTAAATTTGTTACATCAGAGTACCCCTAGTTACTCAAGCTGTATATAATTCACCTAGTATTATTTATTAAGTATTAATCAATATAGAAAGAAGAGTGAATTTGGGGAATAGTGTGAATGGAGCGTTAGGTAAACTTCTAGGCGCTAAGAACCTCAGCCAGAAGGCCCAGCTCGCCATACACAACGCGGTGCTAGTACCTACGGTCACGTATGGATGCGAGAGTTGGGTATGGAAGAGAGAGCATGAAAGTAGAGTAAACGCGGTCGAGATGCGAGCACTACGCAAAATCTGCGGTGTGACGCTCGCGGACCGCGTTCCTAATACCAAAGTAAGAAAGAGAGTTGGTCTGAAAGAGAGTGTCGGGGTGAAGGTAAGGAAAGGAATGCTCCGGTGGTTCGGGCATGTGGAAAGAATGCATGAAGAAAGAATGACTAAACAGATATACAATGCAAAAGTGGATGGATGCAGAAGTCGTGGAAGGCCACGACACATCTTCCATGATCAAATTGATCGTGTACTAGCAGAAGGTGATGTCAGGAGCCTTAAGAACAGACGAGCTTGCATGACAAGAATTATGAATGTCAAAGAGGCAAGTGAGGTGTGTAAGAATAAGCCTAAATGGCACTCTGTTGTTCGTGCCTACCCCGCAAGGGAACTGGCGTGAAGTTATGTATGTATGTATGTATTAATCAATATCAATCAGTAAGTAAAGAAAGTAGATGTCATACAGAATAGTTATAAACAAATGATTTGTACACTAAATTATGAATATAAAACACTGTGTTTCTTTAGCAAAACTCATTTTAATTTTATTTAAGAAAAACATAGTTTCACTAGCCATTTGCAATCAAATTGAAATTAGCGCGAAATAATAACGACAGTCAAAAACATCAAAAACATAAGTAAGCATACATTACACACACGAACTATTTATTCCAAAATAATAATAACAAAACGTCCGAGACGCGAAGACCAGAACTTCCGCAACACGGTGCTTTATCACTTTGAACTCCTGTCTCACTCTGTTTAATTTTATGTAACTTACTCAATAAAACATAATACAATAGCATTTCTTAACAAGCGATTTTTCTATATTTTTGAAGATAAGAAAAACTTTATTATGCAAAAATTAATTCGTAAATGAATCTTTTGCAAATATATCACTCATCAATGACACAGATAAAATCTGTTGATTTCATTTAAAGGTTTAAAAATGTACACATAATACAATTAACACCATCTCACCGAACAAACTGTCTGAATTACCAAACATTACAAAAACAGCAAGAGCAATTACACAAGTTTACATAAATGCAACATTTATGTAACCAACTTTTGTATGCATACAGTGTTAGAAGGATGATCCTACACGAACTGCAAATATTGGAAACGCAACTTAAAATATTTTATTACGTTATACAATGCGAAGTGTTTTGAAAAAAAAATCGGTTAAGTGTGTTGGACCATAGACACGGAGGGGTTTCGTAGAGGTAGGGCGGCCGATTCTCGCTACAGCTTCGTTTTAGAAGCATGCGTGAAGAACCGGTCGCTGAGAATCCTCGATGCAGGCCATATGCCTGCATTCAGACCCTTCCCCCGAAGGGTCCGAGGATGGTGTCCAAAAACATTCCCCCTGCGTTATCAAAAAAAAAAAGAGGTAGGGCGATGAACCTCCGTTATTTTTGGTATTCAGTTAAACACTAAAAACAGCACTAAATTAAAACTACTAACTGTTTGGGATCCAATCATCAAAACTATTAAGACCCAAACCCAGCAAAAACCAGCTGCCAGACCTCAAGACACTGAGCTCTTTCTGCGTACAACGGAACACAAACCAACTTGACTGATAATTACTTTCATTTTTCCTTCCACCCATTTTAATATTATATAAAATTATTAGAGCTAGGCATGTTTGCTGAAGAGTTTCTTGCGCCGCTTCTTCCCTTCAAGCCATAACACGTTGCGAAGCGGTAGTAAATTAGATTAGGCTCCCATAGAGTAAATAATAACCATAAACAAAATTAAAACTAAATAATTAAAATGAACAAGTTGGCGGTAGGCTAAATAAAACTTTAACAATACTCGTTGATACTTGATATCTTTGTCTTTCGTAATCACGGCCACTGAAAAGTGGCCGAAACGTCGGAAAAACCAAAATCAAATAAAATTACCGCGCTTAAAACCGTTAAAACGTAGTTTTATTATACTACTAACTAATCTTGTTAAAACCAATTTTTGCTGAAAGTATTGATCAAGTTTTATCATCCCAATCGTTTAATCAAAGGACTAAAAAAAAATATTAATTTGGAGTCATAATCAAAAGTAGACAAAATATTCATTTTTAAATTAATATCGTCATAATAATAATATATGTAATTCCTATACGTGATTAAAAAGCACTCCACTTCCACTTAGTAGCCACAAAATATCGGCAACCGTGTTAGCGGCCGGCGAACATCAGAACTGATTCATCACTATTCTCATCAATAGCTACATTTTTCATTTAAAATTGTATGTAAAACTCCCTTATTTAAATTTGGACGGAATAAGACTTATCATACAATAGATATTTTAAAGAGAAACCATTTCGGACTCGCACAGGGCCGCTTGTTTCATTTACTCGGCACATATGACCGCAACTTGTTGGTTAGGAAATACGTCAGCCGTTTGTACATTTATCTGTAGATCGTTAAAAACAAGATTCCGAGAGCCACCCGACGAGTTCTCGTAGCATGCAAATGAGCCTGTCTAGATGCGATTAGCCATTCAAACAGAGCCGTGTGTTTACATACAAAGGCTTATCTAGCACGTTGCCTATTTTATATGTAAGCTGCACTATGTTAGGTGACGTGACGGCCGCAGTACATTGTTTAAGACTATATTATTTTTTTATGTTTGCTTGCAGGCAAACTGGCAAACGGACCACCTGATGCTAGGTGGCTATGATCACCCATAGATATCTGCAACACTAAGGGAGCCGATGCGTTGCCTACCTCGTTGAGGCCATAAATATCTGTTTACGCCCCTTTTTGAAGATCCCTATATTGTAGCGCTTTGGGAAAACCGCGGGAGGGAGTTCATAACTTGGAAACAATGGAATTAAGGAGCGTCCGCCACGTACCGTGGGCACTTCCAAGCGTCTAGGAAGTGTGGATGAACTCCCTATCTCCGGTGTGGTGCGATAATAAATTATAATTTTTTTATCACAAAAATGTTAATTTTCGCTTTATTCTAAATCGCCTTTCGACGAAATTGATTCAAATTATTTTTTATGACAGGAGTTCAGCAGACAGGCAGACGGCCCACTTGATGGAAAGCGGTTACCATCGCCTATGGACATTCGCAACAACAAAGGTGCTACAAATGCGCTGCTGCTCTCTTAAGGGAGACTGGAACCTGGTCACTGATGTCGGAACACAACTCAAGGTTGTTATGGCGACATACTTTAGACCAGGGACGGTAGCCACCCAGTCGGGCAAATGCCCTACCGCCTGGCTGTGGGTGGTTTTGTAGCCTTTTACGACAGGCCGCCCCAACACAGGAAATTGTATTCTTTCTCCGTTCTGTTACAACCCTATTCAGTAAGCACTCATTGCTGAGTCGGACAGTTCATTAACATCCGTTTCATGTCGATCAGCAATAATTGCCACGGATAAAACTTATATTTTTTTATAATTATGTTTTGTTTGCAATTTATATTGAGCACTTTGGTTGATTCATCCAATTTGAAACACGCCAAACAACCCTCTAATGTTGATATAATATTAATCGGCTTAACGACACCACACATTTCATAAAAAAGAAAATCTTAATTGCGCAGTTACACGCATTTTTTTATTATTGTAGTTCGCGTTTGACCAGTATCTCGCCCTATATGCAGCGAAGATGTGGTCTAGAAGGTAGAAAGGACTTGAAGACACCCAGGTTATAAGTATGAGGAGAGACAGACCCCGGCAATGAGTTCCACTCCTTTCCGGTGCGTATGATGAAGCTAGATGCAAAGCGCTTCGTTCTTATAGGTGGAATATCCACCATATATCGGTGCCGCATGCCGGTTTGTCTGGTTGTCTGATGATGGAAGGGAGATAGCCGGATCAGATTGAAGAGCCGAGCTGCACACTCTCCAAAGTGAATCTGATAGAAAACCGATAAACTGGCAAGCCTGCGTCGATGTTCGAGACTTTGAGTTTTATCGTCGAAAAGCTGGTCGTTGCCAACCAGCTTCCTAGCTCTCTAGTGACTCTAGTGCTTCGAGTTGATATTTGGCTGAGCCATCCCAAAGGTGAGAGAGCAGTACTCCACGCATGCTTGTACTTTTTTATTATTTTATTTTTATCCGTGCAGGAACGGAGAAAGAATACAATTTCCTGCGTTGGGGCGGCCTGTCGTAAGAGGCGACTTAACAACCCACAGCCAGGTGGTAGGGCATTTGCCAGACTGAATGTCTACCACCCCTGGTCTAAAGTATGTCGCCATAACAACCTTGAGTTGTGTTCCGGCATTAGTGGCCAGGTTCCAGTCTCCCTTAAGAGAGCAGCAGCGCATTTGTAGCAACTTTGGTGGTGCAAATGTCCATAGGCGATCTGCTGATCTCCTGCAATAAAAACAAAAAAAGCTGTTCAGATGTGAAGTACCGTCTCCCCATCGAGAGTATGCCCAGCTTTTTTGCCGCAGCTTGTGCTATACACTCGATGGCGTATGTATGTATGTATGTACGTATGGGGCCGTTCCATATTTGTAGTTTTTTTTGTGTAATGACAAGTTACATACACTTTCTTTCTTGATTTCAGCTTTGGAGCAGTTTTTGAGAACGTTACCCGAGAGAAACAGAAACAAACGGACGGACGGACATAATAGAAACATACGAGTTCCGTTTTTTTTTTTGCAGTACATCAGCAGACAGGCAGACGGCCCACTTGATGGAAAGCGGTTACCATCGCCTATGAACATTTGCAACACCAAAGTTACTACAAATGCGCTGCTGCTCTCTTAAGGGAGACTGGTACCTGGTCACTGATGTTGGAACACAACTCAAGGTTGTTATGGCGACATACATTAGACCAGGGACGGTAGCCATCCAGTCGGGCAAATGCCCTACCGCCTGGCTGTGGGTGGTTTTGTCGCCTCTTACGACAGGCCGCTCGGCCGCAGGAAATTGTATTCTTTCTCCGTTCCTGCACGGATAAATTTGCTATGGAACCCTAAAAACGATTATGCAAAAAGATCGAGTTCAAGGCGCACACGCCTCCGGCCACACGAGACAAGTAGGCTTGCTTTAAGGACCACCAAGGTCTAGTCATCGTGGCACTTTCGACGCTACAATGGGAACGCCCAGATTCTAAAACAATTAATCTAGCCAGCGACAAGAAACCAGAAATATATACGAAAACATAATTATTAAAAAAAATAAAGAAACGACCAACAAAAACATACATATAAACAGAGTAGAACAAATTCAAAAGAAATTTTTAAGATACCTAGATTACCGCGCACAACAATCATCTAACAACTACTACGATCGTTGTAAAAAAATATCATTTCTTACCTCTAAATTCCAGGCGTAATATAAGTGATATTTGTTTCCTGATCAAGTTGGCTAGAGTATCATTGATTGTCCAGATATGATCTCAAAAGTATCATTACGGACTAATCAACTCGGCCTGAGGCAGAGAGGGTTACTCCACACACCTATCGTAAATAGCATACATACATAACTTCACGCCAGTTCCCTTGCGGGGTAGGCACGAACAACAGAGTGCCATTTAGGCTTATTCTTGCACACCTCACTTGCCTCTTTGACATTCATAACTCTTGTCATGCAAGCTCGTCTGTTCTTAAGGCTCCTGACATCACCTTCTGCTAGTACACGATACGTAAATAGCAACTACGACAAAACGCGTTTTTCATACGTAGCTCAAATTCTTTTAACGAAATAGTAGTAGACTCAAATCTAGACCTGTATTGCACACCTATAAATTCTCTTAAGCGCCATTTGGCTCAAAATTTCTTCGATAAAATAAACAGCTAAACAATTTGTTACATTATTATCCCTCAATACCGTGTATGCACATCTGCTTTTGTTTTTTTTAATACTAAACTAATAAAACACATGTTGATAAACATGTGTTTTATTAGTTTTATCAAATAGTTAAATGAATTGAAACGTTTAGCAAGTTTTCTGATCAAATGTGCATACTGTTACAATCACCACTTGCAAACGGTGAAAGAATAGAACCGATGTTTAAAAATCGCCAATTGGTCCTGAGAGAGCGTGGTGGTTATACTGTCCATGCCCCATAAAAATGTGAAGACCTTGCCTGACAATGCGAAGATATATGCTTATGTGCTTTATTTTCAATCAACGAGTATACCTCCTATACCTCATCTGCGTATGTACCATCCTCCTGCTTGTTTCTTTCGAAGAAGAGTGGAGGATAGGCAATAGAATTACTCTAAACGAGTAATCAGCTGTGCAGTTTCAAAACCAGATGCGAGCACTGCGCGTCCGTAATACCGAAGTAAGAAAGAGAGTTGCTCTGAAAGAGAGTGTCGGGGTGAAGGTAAGGAAAGGAATGCTCCGGTGGTTCGGGCATGTGGAAAGAATGACTAAACAGATATACAATGCAAAAGTGGATGGATGCAGAAGTCGTAGAAGGCCACGACACACCTTCCATGATCAAATTGATCGTGTATTAGCAGAAGGTGATGTCAGGAGCCTTGAGAACAGACGAGCGTGCATGACAAGAGTTATGAATGTCAAAGAAGCGAGTGAGGTGTGTAAGAATAAGCCTAAAGGGCACTCTGTTGTTCGTGCCTACCCCGCAAGGGAACTGGCGTGAAGTTATGTATGTATGTAGTTTCAAAACCAACCACCTGACATTGTTTTTCAAGTGAAACTTCTTTAGAATTGCTGTGAGTTGAAAATCGATGAAACGAAAAAAGTGACAAGCAACAAGCTTTTCAGAACCTGGATATCATGTAGCAGCAGAGTGCTAGTCAAGACAAGTAAAACGAGCCCAAACACGAAGTGTTGAATTTTTTTTCTATTGCAGGAGTTCAGCAGACAGGCAGACGGCCCACTTGATTGAAAGCGGTTACCATCGCCTATGGACATTTGCAACACCAAACCTACAGGCGTCATATTTCTAAATCCGCCACTGACTTAACGGCTCAGAATAATTAAGTTGTCGTTTGGTGCCTTTACGCTAGGAGATTGTCCTGAAAGTGATGTATTTGTTCACATAGTATTTTCTTAAGTTTTCGCGACTTGTATACATGCTACTCTCTAAAAGGACACTGGTACCTGGCCATTAATGCCGGAACAAAGCCCAAGGTAGTCACCCTACCACCTGGCTGTGGGTTGTTTTGTCGCCTCTTACGACAGGCCGCCCCAGCCGCAGGAGATTGTATTCTTCCTCCGTTCCTGCACGGATAGAATGGCTGGCATATTTCTCAAGTTAAAAAACACGGATATCTCTACGATGTAACGTACGCGCGACACCGTGAAAAGCGAACAAAAACAACATTCGCGAATCCATCGACCCACATTTGTGTGACGTGTTCACGAGCGGAGATTGCCTTCATTAACGACAACAAAATACAGATGATGCGCAACTCGCATTCCTCAATTATAGGGGTGGTGTAATAAATACTATTGGCCTTACTTATAATCGAAGAAACTGCTTCAGCAACTGATTAGTGAAAACCTTACCCATAAACTCCTCTTTAGTCGAATATCTTGAGTACCACCTACGTTAATCGTTCAAATTTCATTTATCTGTGCTCCTCTTAGGTAAACAACAGGTAATGCACGTTTATAAGTGATGTCTGCTTCTTTCGCTTGGAAATAACTTATTTGTAAATACAAAAGTTGATGTCAGGAGCCTTAAGAACAGACGAGTGTGCATGACAAGAGTTATGAATGTCAAAGAAGCAAGTGAGGTGTGTAAGAATGGGCCTAAATGGCGCTCTGTTGTTCGTGCCTACCCCGCAAGGGAACTGGCGTGAAGTTATGTATGTATGTATGAAAACCTTACCCATAAACTCGTCTTTAGTCGAATATCTTGAGTACCACCTACGTTAATCGTTCAAATTTCATTTATCTGTGCTCCTCTTAGGTAAACAACAGGTAATGCACGTTTATAAGTGATGTCTGCTTCTTTCGCTTGGAAATAACTTATTTGTAAAAATACAAAAGTTGATGTCAGGAGCCTTATGAACAGACGAGCTTGCATGACAAGAGTTATGAATGTCAAAGAGGCAAGTGAGGTGTGTAAGAATAAGCCTAAATGGCACTCTGTTGTTCGTACCTACTCCGCAAGGGAACTTGCGTGAAGTTATGTATGTATGTATGTATGTATGTACAAAAGTTAATCAGAACCATCTGCATTTTTGGTATTTTTGCATTATATCTCATTATAATACATTGTTTACTAGTTATATTCTCATAGTGTATTATAAAAATTATTATGATAAGAAATATAGCTCTTTAACCTAACCTAACCTAAACCATGAGACTCGATTTACATTTCCATTGGTTAAGAAGATATTTAACTTAAAAAACTAGTGAGTTAAGCCCTTGTCATCGTTCGGACAATAATTAGTAAGTTGTCGATTAATGGACTAGTCCTATATCTCACCGACCGTCCATTTGCCTTACAATCGTTTTTTTATTTTTTATTATTATTATATATATCTCTACGGACTCGAGTTCCGTACCCTTTTTTAATACTTAATTTCTATGAAAAATTTGAGACTCCATACACGCTTATTGTTTGTTTTTGTTAGTGTATGTGACATTATATGTAGTAATTTTTCTGTTTTGGTGTACCTTAAGAATAACTTATTATATTAATTTATTCTAATTTTAATACTAAACTTATACTAATGTAGAGTGTATCTGTTACATGCTGGTGTTGTGAGGAAGTGCATGTGCAGTGTTGGCCTTATATCTATACTTATATATAGTCGTATCTAGTGCCATGTTTTTTTTCTTTTCTGTGCCTGGGTTATTAATTTTTAGGCTCTTTGTGTGTCTTGGTTTGTTTGTGGAGTGTGCGTGTAATGCAATGCGATGGTAGTGCGCGTAGGTTTAAGTATGTGTATAAGTTTTATTGTTAGTTATGTGGCCTTACAATCGGTTAAAATCTAACGTAAGCTTCATAAAAGTAATGTCAAAATTCATAAGGATCAGGAAGTGAATGAATGGTAAGATATAGGAAGCGTAAGCAAGCTTACAAGCGTAAGCACCTTAGCAAAGAATGACAAGGGTTGAATTCGCTTCCGCCCAAGGGCGTCAGATATAAGGGGCGCATGAGGATCGCCTTAGGCGTGCCTCCATGCCGTTTGTACAATGTACGTACGCCACAAGTAGGCAAAAGACGCGTTCAATGTCAAGCTGCTACAACTTTAGGTGCTTGTTTTTCTTTTCAACTTTTTTTCATACATACATACATACATAACTTCACGCCAGTTCCCTTGCGGGGTAGGCACGCGCAACAGAGCGCCATTCAGGCTTATTCTTACACACCTCACTTGCTTCTTTGACATTCAAAACTCTCGTCATGCACGCTCGCCTGTTCTTAAGGCTCCCGACATCACCTTCTGCTAGTACACGATCAATTTTTTTCACGCTTGTAAAATTGAGATTATAGAGATGGGGCCGCAGTTATCTCGCCCAAGGCACCGGTAATACCAAAACGGGCACAGGATATAAACTTCTGTAGATGGAGCTAGAGCTGATTGTGTTGTTGGTTTATTGTTTTTACATCAACATACCCATGTGTGAGACCCCTAAATCCGCTTTTGAAACAACCAGTAAACGATTTTGGACTCCTAATATTTTAAGGCTAAGGAACGCAGAGGCCAGGGTTTGATAATACTAGCAGAGTTAATTTCCTAAACTTTCTCCGGTTTCTATGTCTGGGTCCCAGAATTGTCCGTGGCGTAATACCTATAATCGTAATTGTCTCACTTGGGAATGAATACACAACGTGTGTATTTAATAATAATAATAATAATAATAATAATCGGCAGACAAACACACACATTGTATATCCCTATCCCTAAGCAAGTTACGCTTGTGTTATGGGTAATATACAACGGACTACTCTGGGGCCGATCCCAGACACCCAGACCATAGTAAATAACGGAGAAAATACGTTTCCGAAATTTACTATACCAGGAATCGAACCCGGAGCCTCTGCGTTGAAGTGAGGTAGGCCGGCAAAGGCTTAGCCCGCTCAACCACAGAGGCCGTATTTGTCTGCCGATTATTAAAAAATATATTTAACAATTCTCCACCAGTAATTTTCTTACCATATTACTTTAGTTTTACGTTTATATATTTAACTGTAAATATATCCCATCACTATTTTACAACGTCTTTCACAAAACTAGTCACATCACTACCAATCGGTACATCGAAGATTGATTTCGAATTACTGAAAAGCATTTCGTGTACGTAAATCATGAAACGCAGCTAATTTTTAGTTTTTATTACTAGTATTTTCAAGACCAGTGATTTCGTAATATAATATAATGTTGACTGAAAATAACCGTAAAATAAACTAACTGTAAGATTAAATTAATTTTTTACGTATTTCTCATGCACTATATGAGAATTTATGCTTAATATTCGTTCAATTAATTTTGATTTAATTGCAATTTTCACAGACACTATATACCGGTTTTTTTTTGTGATTTTTTATAACTGCTCTACGGGAGCACTTTAGACGGTTCGTGTGCGCGGCTCTTTTGGGCGGCAACGGTGCGCTCGCTCCGGCGGAACCCGCGTAACTGATTAGTGACGGGTAAGCAGGGCTGCCAATCTATGTACGAGCGTCTAGCGCTGATTAGTTCTAATGCTGCGTTTCCACGCTTGCCAAGGCTCGGCAAGCGTCCACAAGCACAAGCGTATAAAGAGGGCGTTTGGCTTGGCTTGCGTGAGCTTGTGGACGCTTGTATTCGATCCGGGCTAGTGTCGGTTTTTGGACACAGATCAAAGGGCGCTTGCGACGCGTTCACACATTGGCGCATATACACCGGCACCGTTAAATTTTAAATACCGAAAATTTTTAGAAGGTTTTAGGTTCACCTTCTAAATTTTTTTGAAGTAACCGAAATACCAATTAAACTGAAAAGCTTATTAGTTACCGGGTACGAATTTTATGAATCTCTATCAGCCACGATCTTCGTGGTCGTCGGGCTTTCCTTGCTTTTGTTTTACTTTGCTTGTATTTGAAATAAAAGTAGGTTAAACCAACCGTAATAGCCGATACAAGTTCGACGTCCGCCATGCTTGGATGTACATAACACACTGACGGATTCACAAGCGTGTAAACGACTCCCAAATGCCAAGCGGGATTTGTGGACGCTTTGGGATTGTGTACGCTTGCCGAGCCTTGGCAAGCGTGGAAACGCAGCATAAGAGAACGCTGGATTCCACTAGACGGTCGACATAAATAAAAATCAGTACCGCCAAATTTTAAAAGATTTTATATAGTAATAAAAAAAATCATCCCAAAGCGATACTTTAAAATTAAGATTGCGTCGTCAGCCAATCGCAGTCTACTGCTGAGGGCCTCGAGGCCTGAATCACTTAGTGAAACTGACACGTGTTTAGATATTTTTTTTTTATTGCAGGAGATCAACAGACAGGCAGACGACCCACTCGATGGAAAACGTTGCTACAAATGCGCTGCTGCTCTCTTAAGGGAGACTGAAACCTGGTCACTAATGCCGCGGAACACAACTCAAGGTTGTTATGGCGACATACATTTAGACGAGGGGCTGTAGACATCCAGTCAGGCAAATGCCCTACCACCTGGCTGTGGGTTGTTAAGTCGCCTCTTACGACAGGCTGCCCGGCCGCAGGAAATTGTATTCTTTCTCCGTTCCTGCACGGTTTAAAATGTAAATAATATAATTAAAAGTGCTTTAGCCGCCTAGATTAAGTATGTTGTAGTCTTTTTAACCGACTTCAAAAAAAGGAGGAGGTTCTCAATTCGTCGGGATCTCTTTTTTTTTGTTTTTGTTTTTTTTTTTAGTATGTTCATCGATTACTCCGAGATTTATGATTCGATTTACGTAATTCTTTTGTTTTTGTTTTGGGTTGTTAAGTCGCCTCTTACGACAAGCCGCCCCAACGCAGCAAATTGTATTCTTTCTCCGTTCCTGCACGGATAAAAATATACTGGTAGTTGTAAGAAATAGCATAAGTTAACACTTTATACTGATACTTGTCATGTTCGTCATATGAATTAGCGAAAACATTTACGAAGAAGTAAACTTTAAGCCCTCTGGACGTAGTACTCCTAAAGTTTGCGCGATCCCCCCAATCATCCGCCGTCCTTATCCAGCGCCTACCGGCGACCTTACGCGCTAACTACGTCACTAGATCTGGCTGGAGGTCATCCGACACTACGTATACCGAGACACGGTCTCCACTCCAGGACTCATCTGCTCTATCCTGCGACAAACATCTGTGCATGAACGGAGAAAGAATACAATTTCCTGCGTTGGGGCGGCCTGTCGTAAGAGGCGACTTAACAACCCACAGCCAGGTGGTATCGGCATTTGCCCGACTGGATGGCTACCACCCCTGGTCTAGAGTATGTCGCCATAACAACCTTTAGTTGTGTTCCGGCATTAGTGACCAGATTCCAGTCTCCCTTAAGAGAGCAGCAGCGCATTTGTAGCACCTTTGGTGTTGCAAATGTCCATAGGCGATGGTAACCGCTCTCCATCAAGTGGGCCGTCTGACTGTCTGCCCATTGCCACTTGCACTTGTAAATTTTACAAGCATATCGGTTCCTTTGGTCCTCTTACTAATATCCTCATTTCTGATCCTATGCATAAGAGAAACACACAAAATAGCTCATTCCATAGTTCATTAAGCGACCAATACCCAAGGTCTTGGACCCGTAGGTCAGGGTGGAGAGGACGCACTGCTCGGCGCGCGAGATTTAAAGCGCTAGGATCTAGCACCGAAAGCACCTAAGTTGACAGCCCTGCGGGTAAGCGAGGGGAGGGGCGTAATGGATGGGTAATCGGTGTAGGATGTACGCAATTACGCGGTCTACCGGACCACGAGGGAAAAGGTGCCGGGAGAAAGGGCACAGGTTACTATGAATTACACAGAGAATTCTTATCAGTATAATCGGCTAAGTGCGTGACAGTTCACATTTTTTTTTATTGCATGAGATCAGCAGACAGGCAGACGGCCAACTTGATGGAAAGCGGTTACCATCGCCTGTAGACATTTGCAACACCAAAGTTGCTACAAATGCGCTGCTGCTCTCTTAAGGGAGACTGGAACCTGGTCACTAATGTCGGAACACAACTCAAGGTTGTTATGGCGACATACTTTAGACCAGGGGTGGTAGCCATCCAGTCGGGAAAATGCCCTACCACCTGGCTGTGGGTTGTTAAGTCGCCTCTTACGACAGGCCGCCCCAATAGCAGGAAATCGTATTCTTTCTCTGTTCCTGCACGGATATAACATATCACATACCGTGAAAGGTTCCGTAGTGGTGCCAATTTTAATTACAGGCACCTTATGGAAAGCGGTTACCATCGCCTATGGATATTTGTAACAAAAAAAGGTACTACCAACATGATGCCCCCTAATGGCGGAATACAACTCAAGGTTGTCAAACACATAACTAACAATAAAACTTATACACATACTCAAACCTACGCGCACTACCATCGCATTGCATTACACGCACACTCCACAAACAAACCGAGACACACAAAGAGCCTAAAGATTAATAACCCAGGCACAGAAAAGAAAAAAACAACACACCTGGCACTAGATAGGACTATATATAAGTATAGATATAAGGCCAACACTGCACATGCACTTCCTCACAACACCAGCATGTAACAGATACACTCTACATTAGTATAAGTTGTATTAAAATTAGAATAAATTAATATAATAAGTTATTCTTAAGGTACACCACAACATAAAAATCACTAAATTAATCTCACACATACTAACAAAAATAAACAATAAGCGTGTATGGACTCTAAAATTTTTCATAGAAATTAAGTAGTAAAAAAGGGTACGGAACTCGAGTCCGTAGATATTAATAATAATTAAAAAAAAACCTCAAGATTGTTACGGCGGCATTCTCTAGACCAGGACCCCAATTCTGCTAATCCAGATCTTGGGGTTGCGAAGATATTTAAAGTACTATACCATTGCGATAGAGTCAAAAGTTCGTATTCTACTAAATCCACAATATTTTCTCTATATCATCGCGGCGGAATAATAATAGAAAATGGTAGTTTTAGCTTTTAAATAGTTATAGAGTGGCGTGTCCGTGGCAGAATTCAGCAAACAGGCAAACCTACGATTGAGAGGATAGTTCCCTCGATTTTGACAAGATGGACATAGCAGAATCGGGCCCCAACAGTGGTAGGCCATCCAGACACTAAATGCGGTCCTTTTACCGTTTTGGCCAAAGGTATTGGTTAATACACAACACGGTGCTGGTACCTACGCTCACGTATGGAAGCGAGAGTTGGGTATGGAAGAGAGAGCATGTAGAGTAAACGCGGTCGAGATGCGAGCACTGCGCAAAACCTGCGGAGTGGCACTCGCGGACCGCGTTCGTAATACCGAAGTAAGAAAGAGAGTGTCGGGGTGAAGGTAAGGAAAGGAATGCTCCGGTGGTTCGGGCATGTGGAAAGAATGACTAAACAGATATACAATGCAAAAGTGGATGAATGCAGAAGTCGTGGAAGGCCACGACACACCTTCCATAATCAAATTGATCGTGTACTAGCAGAGCGTGCATGAAAAGAGCTATGAATGTCAAAGAAGCAAGTGAGGTGTGTAAGAATAAGCCTGAATGGCGCTCTATTATTCGTGCCTACCCCGCAAGGGAACTGGCGTGAAGTTATGTATGTATTGATTAATATACAATAGTCGTGTCAGTCTGTCCGTCTCGGTGCGAGGTTTAAAAGTCACATTGAGTACAAACTACTTTCCAGGAGTAATTTATTTATCTTATCTACTAGATGGCCTGTTACTCCGTACACGCTTATTGTTTATTTTTGTTAGTGTATGTGACATTATATGTAGTAATTTTTCAGTTTTGGTGTACCTTAAGAATAACTTATTATATTAATTTATTCTAATTTTAATACTAAACTTATACTAATGTAGAGTGTATCTGTTACATGCTGGTGTTGTGAGGAAGTGCATGTGCAGTGTTGGCCTTATATCTATACTTATATATAGTCCTATCTAGTGCCGTGTGTGTTGGTTTTTTCTTTTCTGTGTTATTAATTTTTAGGATCTTCGTGTGTCTTGGTTTGTTTGTGAAGTGTGCGTGTAATGCAATGCGATGGTAGTGCGCGTAGGTTTGAGTATGTGTATAAGTTTTATTGTTAGTTATGTGTTTGTGACTTTGTGTGGTGTTATAATTTATTGTTTTTTCTCAACTTAGGAATTTATACTTGCTCTTTTTTCAATTTCAAGTTTTTTTTGGCTACGCTTCTACACATAGTGGCATGAGATTGCGGGAAATTGAGTTTAGGAGTATACATACGCCTTATATATAGACACTAGACCTGTTAGTTGGGCTAGGAAACACGTTTTTAACCGACTTGAAAAAAGGGAGGAGGTTCTCAATTCGTCGGGATCTTTTTTTTTATGTATGTTCACCGATTACTCCGAGATTTATGATCCGATTTACGTGATTCTTGTTTAGTTTGATGCGGAATAGTTGCCGTTTGGTCCCCTAAAAATTTAATATAGTTTGGCCCAGTAGTTTTCATTTTATGAACTTTTTTTTGTTCCCGTTTCTTGGGACCTTTATTTTTTAAAGAGCGCGGCACCTTTCGTAGGTCTACCCATTCATAGCTAGACACTAAAAAGTAACAAATAAAATAAAAAAACTTCGTTTAAAAAAACGGAATTTAAAAAATAAAAAGTAGAAAATAACTTATTTCTAAAGCTATTATTATTAATATATATTATTTAAAACATCTTAAAGTCGGTGCTTATAGTAATTTTCAAAATATAGTAATTTTTATTTGACTTTGCACCGACTTCAAGATGTTTTAGATAATATATATTAATAATAATAGCTTTAGAAATAAGTTATTTTATACTTTTTAGTTTTTGAATTCGGTTTTTTTAAACGAAGTTTTTTTATTTTTTACGGTCCTCCACCAACAAGTTTTGAATGGATAATGGGAAAAACAAAAATACGTTCGGTAAACAAGGTAATGCCACTTTTGTTGATAACAAAGTGTGATTGTGTTTAGGAATAAATACATTTATTTTTTTTATTGAACGGAGTTCAGAATACAATTTCCTGCGGCCGGGCGGCCTGAAAGCAATAGGCGACCAAACAACCCACAGCCAGGTGGTACAAATGCGCATTTGCTCTCTTACTGGATGGCTACAACCCCTGGTCACTAGTATGTCGCCATAACAGCTCTTGAGTTGTTATTCCGGCATTAGTTAGACCAAGGGTCCAGTTTCCCTTAAGTCGAGCAGCAGCGCATTTGTAGCACTTTGCTGTTGCAAATTTAGTCGCATCTTACGATGGTAACCGCTCGGCCGCATCAAGTGGTATTCGTTCTCCGTTCCTGTCCGGATGATCTACACTTACAATAAAAAAAAACTACACTAAAACTGTTTTTGAGTTTAGTAAACAAGTTGAATTAGTAAGTTGATTTTTACGTACGAAAATAGTTTTTTTTTGCTTATATATTCGACATACATACATACATAGCTTCACGCCAATTCCCTTGCGGGGCAGGCACGAACAACAGAGCGCCATTCAGGCTTGTTCTTACACACATCACTCGCTTCTTTGACATTCATAGCTCTTGTCATGCACGCTCGTCTATTCTTAAGGCTCCCGACATCACCTTCTGCTAGTACACGATCAATTTGATCATGGAAGGTGTGTCGTGGTCTTCCACGGCATTTTCATCCATCCATTTTTGCACTGCATATCTGTTTAGTCATTCTTTCCACATGCCCGAAGCACCGGAGCATTCCTTTCCTTACCTTCACCCCAACAGTCTCTTTCAGACCAACTCTCTTTCTTACTTCGGTATTACGAACGCGGTCCGCGAGCATCACTCCGCAGATTTTGCGCAGTGCTCGCATCTCGACCGCTTTTACTCTACTTTCATGCTCTATCTTCCATACGTGAGCGTAGGTACCAGCACCGCGTTGTGTATGGCAAGCTGGGCCTTCTGGCTGAGGTTCTTAGCGCCTAGAAGTTTACCTAACGCTCCATTCACACTATTCCCCAAATTCACTCTTCTTTCTATATCAGCGGTGTACCTTCCATCCCTGCTAAAAGCACATATATTGCGACGATGGTTACAAATCGGTTGTGATACTCGCTGACCGCTGCCATGGCACCTTCGCTTGGCTTGTAGGCTTTAGTCGAAAGTCGCGACCAGTGATTGGTCTTCTCTCTGTCTTTTCTTTCACCACATCCCAATTACTTGGGGTCGGCACAATATGTCTTTTCCTTCACACACCCTTCTATTCTGACATACATCTTCTGTCACACCACATATCATCATCTCATCCTTCACACAATCCATCGATCTTTTTTTTGGTCTACCTTTACATTTTTACCCATCCATCTTGTAGTTTAACATTCTTTTTGTCACGTGACTTTCAGACTTCCTCATTATACGCCCATACCATGTTATTGTTATTCATAAAAAAAAACAAACTATGCGTAAACCATAAACTAATATAAAAAATGTACATAAAAATGGCGACTTAGGTTAGATTATGTTAGATTTGAAACCAAAATGACAGAACAGACTGGTCACCGTCGTCGCAATATAACGAAACGAATGAATGAAAAAAAATATCTTAAGAACTGCATGACTCCTAGACATAGGGGTTGCAGAAGGAAGAAGTACTCCTCCCTCCACCGCCGCCCCCCGCCCCCAATATTTAAAATTCAGTGACCATTAATCTAAAGTTTAACCAATTTGTTTTCATTGACGCTATACATATGCGTAGGCAAGACGATAAGTGAGATTAGTTTCATATAATAGCCTTAATATTTTTTGGATAATCAGGGCTAAGTACCCAGTCGAAGGCCTAAGAAAAGCTTGTTTGAAATTGTGAAGGGTCGCATGGTGATGATGATGACCTGGAGAAGGCAAAGTAGGAAAGCGGACCCTGTCATCGGAGCAATTCGAATTATGATAATGATGATGAGTTCCTTGGAATAATCAGCTGGGACAGACCAAACCAATGGTTTGTTTTTATCTTTAATTTATAGAACTTGGTAGAAATAGGTAGCGCGAGTATGTACATCACTTTCCTAGCTGTAGAAGTTTGCATAACTAATGAAAACTTGAAAAGCACTTACCCGATCCGATATAGCTTCTTCCATTTTGCCGCGCTTCAAACCCGGCGCTCGTATCACGTTAGCCGGTGGCGCCACAACGGCGGGCGGTAGCAGATTCCCGCCCGCATTGCCCACGCCGACCGGTATGTAACCGGCCTCCATTACCAAAGCATTTTCGCTACTCGACAAAAGATGGCGCTGTTTATATATAGTAAAGAGCGCTACACTAATCAATTCACTCGCATATTTTAAAAACCTTTGTAAATCACTAAAAACACTAACCGCAACACTTTTATTTAGAAAAAAAGCACTGTATCAATTCACTGTTTACGTTAAATGGACGTTTGATTCACTAGCCAAAGTACAGGAACTGCTTATGGTATATATACGTCTTGAGCACTGCCACTGTATTATTTATGCGTCGTTTCAACATATATTTGAGCATAAATCAAGAACGGAATGAGCGATATACTTAAAACACTAAGAACGCTTCAAGAAATATTATTTAACACGTTATTTATTTCGAACATTGGGTAAAAATAACAGCGTACAAAACATTCACATTCCACGGCGGTCGGGTGTTTTCTGAAATGCAGCATGGCGATCTATCGCTGTCTCGTTCCACCTCATATCTGCGAAAGAGACGGGTATATTTTAATGTCATCTATACAATGAGAATGGAACTGGTTTTTGTTCAATAAACACGTCGTATTTTTTTATTAATTTCATTTTTATGAAATATCAAGGTCGTATCATTATTTTACAAGGCGTAGTGGTTTAGTGGCTAAAGAACCATAACTTCTTATTTCAATGTCATAAGTTCGAATACTGACACAAGACGCTTACACAATTTTTATTTAATTAATCGTAAAGGAAAGTTTCACGAGAAAATCTGCATAGCAAAATTACTGATATAGACATGAAATCCGTCAATCCTCCTCGGACGAGCCTGGTCTCGCCCGGGCGGTATACCAAGCGTTCTCTTAAAATAACGAGGCTTTTTAACCGACTTCAAAAAAAGGAGTAGGTTCTCAATTCGTCGGGTTCTTTTTTTTTGTTTTTGTTTTTTTTTTATGTATGTTCACCGATTACTCCGATGTTTATGATCCGATTTACGTGATTCTTTTTTGTTCGGCGCGGAATAGCTGCCATTTGGTCCCCTAAAAATTTGACATAGTTTGGCCCCGTAGTTTTCATTTTATGAAAATTTTTCATTCCGTTCCATATGTACATCGATTACGCTGAGATTTATGATCCGATTTACGTGATTCTTGTTTAGTTTGATGCGGAATAGTTGCCATTTGGTCCTCTAAAAATTTAACATAGTTTGGCCTAGTAGTTTTCATTTTACAAACATTTTTTTGTTCCCGTTTCTTGGGACCTATATTTTTTAAGGAGCACGGGACCTTTCGTAGGTCTACCCATTCATAGCTAGACACTAAAAAGTAACAAAAAAATAAAAAGAACTTCGTTTAAAAAACCGACTTCAAAAACTAAAAAGTATAAAATAACTTATTTCTAAAGCTATTATTATTAATGTCAAAGAAGCAAGTGAGGTGTGTAAGAATGGGCCTAAATGGCGCTCTGTTGTTCGTGCCTACCCCGCAAGGGAACTGGCGTGAAGTTATGTATGTATGTATGTATTATTATTAATATATATTATCTAAAACATCTTGAAGTCGGTGCAAAGTAAAACATAAAAATTACTATATTTTTTTGAAAATTACTAAGCACCGACTTTAAAATGTTTTAGATAATATATATTAATAATAATAGCTTTAGATATAAGTTATTTTATACTTTTTAGTTTTTGAAGTCGGTTTTTTTAAAAGAAGTTTTTTTTTTTAAATTTCAATAACAGATTCAAACATTAATATTATGAATATTACAGCGTACAATCTTAAATATTAACAAAATCCTCAAGGTCTCACTAACGATACTCCACACGGCTATGTGCCTAGATATAAGTCGGCCTAATTTATATTTTCGCGGTTCTACTACAGCATTACGTAGCGCCGTTTTGATTACACCTGCCAAGCAAATTTCATCAAAATAAACCCCGTAGTTTCCGAGAAAAATGACTACAACATACAAAGAGTCATACAACGGTCCCGTTTTGCCTAAATTGTCACGGAACCCTAAAAAAAAGTAAAACAATGAGAAACGCTTCGCTCGGAGAAAGATCTGAATAAAATTTCTCATGTGCAAAATACTTGTTATATTTATAATTAGTGTTTAAAATTAAAAATTTTGAACTCCCACAGCACAGTCGAAAGTTATTTACGTTATGAATAGATACTACGAACATTTTTGTAACAATATAGTGGAGATTAACCGGAAGATAATGACTGCCATGATAGTCTATATGGCTCTATACATAATAATGGATAGTGCTCTATAGCATATGGATAGCGCTGTATAATGGTACAGCGCTATAGACCTATATACACCTGAGCGTCATATCAAACAACCACATGAATCCAGTAGGTTTTTGAGGAAAACTACTGTGACATACAAAGATAGGCGAACGGATATTAGGAAAATGTAAGGGTTCCGCTTTTGCTACAACAGTTACGGAACTTTAATTAAATAAGAAAGCATAGAATGGCCACAGCCGGGACTAACAAGCCATCGGTCCTTCTTTTACTAGAGTTTACCTCAACCTCTGGTGCGTGTCTCTTGTTTAAAGAGCAAGTAGTACAGGTTACATTGTATTAAATTTGTATGTATTTGCCCCCGAAAGATTCACTTCATTTTATATCGCAAACTATACCACCCCCGTCTATATGTAAACTACGTAAATGACAAAACTTGGCAAAAATGACAAAATAGATTGGACCATGTTGGTCCAAGTGGACTCAGTGGATCCAGTGGACAAAGTGGACCCAGTGGACCCAACGGACCTAGTGGCCCCAGTGAGTCCAGTGGACCAAGTGGACCCAGTGGTTCAAGTGGACCCAGTGGACCCAGTGGGCCCAGTGGACCCAGTAGTCTAAGTGGACCCAGTTGACCCAGTAGGCTAAGTGTTCCAAATGGACTCAGTGGACCCAGTAAACTCAGTGGACCAAGTGGACCCAGTGGACTCAGTAAACCCAGTGGACGAAATGGAGAAAATCACAAAACCAGTCCTAATTTCCGGGATAAACTTTACATAAATCTATCCCAAAATGTATCCCATTATCCAGGATAAAAAGTATCCCTTGGCCACTCTCGGTATTCAAATTATACATGTACCGAGTTTCAGCCAAATCGGTCCAATAGTCTTTCCATAAAAGGATAACAAACAAAAAGTCAAATATATTTTTATCCCGGAAGCTATCCCATTTTTCGGGATAAAAAATATCCTATGTCCATTCTCGGCATCGAAAATATATATATGCTGAGTTTCATCCAAATCGGGCCAGTAGTTTTTCCGTGAAAACGGAACAGACAGACCGAGTTACTTTCGCATTTATAATATTAATAGGGATTTTGATAAAGGCTAGAACTGAAAATCAGCGCTGCGTCACCCCTGTCGCAGCATTATGCCGAGTTCCAGCCTCATCGGCATGAATGTGATGTACGTATTTTTTTTTATTATAATTGGTTTTTATTAGGGATGGGCCGAAATTCGTTTTACATTCGGTTTAAATGCCGAACATTCGGTGCAAGGAAAAAGTAAAATACCTAATTGCACTATTTTGACTGAAGTTAAAAGAAATCACATCTATCATAGCCGTAATATAAAAATTTGCATCTATATACTCATGGTCATTAATTATAGTTAGGAACATGTAAATCTTAACGTGCAATGTGATAAAAAATAAATGAAATTAGTTCTTGATTGAGTCTTTACCTAATTAAATAGACATCAAATTAAAACAAAAATAAAATAAACTTATTATTCCTCTAAGAAACATCAGTAAGTAGTGCAACTGCTTAATTATAATGCGTAACTTGAATTTAAAAAAAATCACGTTTAAGGGACATCAGCAATTATAATTTTAATTTTGATTGAAATCACTTTTTACGAATTAAGAATTATGGAATGGGGATTTTATTTCAATCAAAGGTCTAAAAATCTATTCTTTTATCAACCTACTTAAAGTTTAGTAGAGTCAGGTTATGGTGTAAAAGAAGCTAAAGATTTGGTGTTATCAACTTGAAGTTGTCAACAGGTCGCGATGTGTTGCTGTTAAGAAAGCGTTGCGAAACCAAACCGAAGTTCGGCCGAATTTTTTGTTTTAACCGAATGACTCTATAATAAGACCGTGAGTAGATGTAATTACGTGATATTTATTATCATCATTCGTCGAAATTTCAATGAATTATAATGACGTGAATTTTAATCAGCTTTTATAAAAATCCTGTTTTGATGCATAGAACAAAATACGTAGTAAATAATAATACTTAATAACAGTCCACAAATGTCCCACTGATGGGATCTGGCCTCTAAATTATAGGGGAATGCACAGAATACCCGCCACGCTTATCCGAGGCGGATTGGCGTGTCTGACACATCGGTTATCTCAATGTGCAGGTTTCATTGCGATGTTTTCCTTCACCGTTAGTTAGCACGTGGTATTTATAACAGTCAGGAGATTACCTACATGGCGCGTGCTTTCTGTCCAGGATTCGAACCCGCGCCCTTTGAGTTTGGAATGCGTGCGCTGAGCATTAAGCTATCACGGCTCATTAGGGAACGTATTCTACTACGTGACCCATTCTAGGAGGGGAGGGGAGGTCTTCAAAATATTGGATTATGGCTCCAACGCAGTTTGCATTGATTTGGCCAATGTCACAGTAGGTGGTAAAATGTCAGGTGCAAATGTCAGGTGCATATAAGAGTATAAATGCGAAAAGAAAAATTTGGTCGGTGATCTTCCAAATCACTTTCTGAGATCCTGAGGACAACACAAAACATAGAGTGTTAGACTAACTACATTAGAGATAGATGTTATTTATTGTTAAAAACTTTGATAATATATGTACATGTCTACTATCAGCTACGGTAAGAAGAAAGTCCACATTGACCGGTCGGGGAAAATCTTTGAGTAATATACTGTAGAGGGGAGAAACTATTTTGGGACATTCGAAAAAAATGTGATGGACAGAGCCGTCAGCTAAGCCGCACTCACAGAGAGAATTATCGCGAATTCTTAATTTTGCAAGAAATACAGGACAGCAACAGTGGCCAAGACGCAGGCGAATTATAGTTGATATAACTTTTTTGGGTAGTTTTCTATAGTTGAAGAACCAAGGTTTGGGACGTAATGTTGGTTGCAAACTACCGTAGTATCTGCCAACAGTCAGACGGGACTGTTGCCAGATACCATTCCAAGTCTCAAACATCTGGGGCCGCGCGAGAGAACGTAAATCGCGGGGAAAGCATTTATTATATTTGTTACTACCCGAACAGACAGCTTCCTTGGCGCAACAGTCGGCAATCTCATTTCCACCAATTCCACAGTGACCTGGGATCCAGGCAAGTACTATATCTAAACCAGACGAGTGACAACGAAAGAGGGCTTCCTTTATTTTTAGGGAGATGACAAAGTTATGTTTAGCATGCAAAGGTAATTTTGAGATATCCTGTAGGGAGCTTAAGGAATCAGTAAAAATGATAGATTTACTTATGTTATGGGATTCAATATAAAGGACGGCTTCTAGAATAGCGATTGATTCGCCAGTGAACACAGAACTAGGAGGAGGAATTTTGAAATTTAAAATAATTTTGTATTTGGGAATCCAAATAGCTGAACCAACAGGGCCATTTTGAGATAGCCGTGATGCATCGGTGAAAAACTGAAGGTGGTCTGGCCAACGATCCTGCGTAATTTTACAAAATAATTGATTAGCATCTGGAGAATTTTTGTGAATATCTAGATTTAGAATAACATTAGGTTTATAAATAAGGCTTTCAAAACTTGACTCAAAAACAGGATTTTTATAATTCTGGAAAATGCCAAGAGGGAGATCTACTAGTTTCTTATACGAATTTATAAGAAGTGGAAGACATTTGTGAGTCCAATAACTAGATGTGAACGATATTTGAAGGAGTTGATCTAAGATACCTAGAAGGGGATGATCTGAGAGCTCTATCACTTTATAAAAGAATCTGTCCGATAGAAGCTGCCTGCGAAGAGCAAGAGGAGGGTCTACACACTCAACCTGAAGGGCATTTATTGGAGAAGATTTCATTGCGCCTGTGATGATTCTGAGGCATTTGGCTTGTATGCGTTCCAGTTTCATGAGAGCGGATTTACTGCAGGGTTCCAATATGAAGCAGGCATAGTCAAAATGGCTGCGGATGATGGCATTATAAAGCAGCTTCTGACAATAGGGGTGAGATCCCCACCTAACACCTGACAGGGCTCGAATTACGTTAGTGTTTTTTTCTGTTTTTGCGCAAATATAATTGAGATGGGGGAGGCCTGAAAGTTTGGCATCGAGGAAGACACCTAGGAATTTAACAGAGTTAGCAATTTGGATTGGATGATTGTTAATGTGAATGTCTAGGGCAGGAATATCTCTTTTGCGGGAGAATATTACAGCCGAACTTTTTGAAGCAGAAAGTGACAAACCGTGCTCTGAAAGCCATGAGTTAAGATAAAAAAGAGCAGAATTGATACGGTTTGAAGCATCACTGAAAGAGTCAGAAGTGGCATATAGAGCAATGTCATCGGCATACTGAAGGGCTTTGCAAAAGCAGCTTACAGAAGATTCTAAATCAGCCGTATAAATGTTATAGAGGATCGGGCTGAGGACAGAGCCTTGGGGTAAACCTTTCCATACAAGACGCGGGGGGGAGTCGATTCCCGAAACGCGGACGGAGATTGATCTCTCCATGAACATATTGGAAACAATGTTGACAATCCTCGGGGGGATACTCAGATTGTGCAGCTTCTGCCTGAGTATTTGAAGGTTGACGTTGTCGTATGCAGACGTTATGTCTAAAAAGACTCCTACGACATGTTCATTTCGGGAAAAAGCTAATCTGATGTCTGAGGTAATAAGGCTGAGACTGTCCATTGTACCTAAACCTCGTCTAAAACCAAACTGGCTGTTGGCTAATATGCCTTTGCTTTCTACGATCCACTCGAGTCGATTTTTAATTAAATGCTCCATAATTTTAGCAAGGACTGAAGATAGGGCTATAGGTCTATAAGCATCAGGGTCTGAAGCATCCTTGCCAGGTTTTAATATTGGAACAATTATTTGCTTTTTCCAAGACTCTGGGATAGATCCGGAGAGAAAAATCTGATTCAGAAGGTTCAGTAGAAAATGCTTAGAAGATTCACAGGACTGAATTACAAAGGAATAAGTAATGCCGTCTACTCCAGGAGAAGAGTCTCGGAGATGATCTAGGGCAGCGCATAGTTCTCCAAAGGAAAATTTAGAATTCATGGGATTCAACTCATCTGAAGGGGAACAACTGATGGGGGGACAAGGTTCAAGGGGAACAAAAGGAGGTGCAAGCTTGTGCATGAAATTGGGAAGCCAGGAAGATGGATTATTGGAATTAATATTATCGTCACTTTGGGACTTTCTAAAGGCTTTTATTTTCTTCCATATCATAGAAGCTGGAGTCCTGGGAGAAAGGGATTCGCAGAAGGCTTGCCAACCTTTTTTTTTTTTTGAACGCAACAGTCTTTTAGAGGAAGCAGAGACTTTCTGAAATTCTAGGTAATTATCATATGTGAGGCTCCTGGTAAATTTAATCTCCGCTTCTTTGCGCTTTTTTACTATAGCGGAACATTCAGAATCCCACCAAGCAGGGGAGGGAATTTTATTTTTTACAGAGTTTTTTAAGGGGATTGATTGCTCAGCAGCAGATGTCAATGCAGATACATACTCATCATATAGGGAAGTAAAATTCAGAGAAGAAACATCAGGAAGAGAGTTTAATTTACTTTGTACCAAGGAAGAGAACTTATGCCAGTCAGCTAGTGCGAGTCTAAATCTCAAGAGAGGGATTGGAGTGACAGGAGGGGGTGAAGAATCAGGCAAGGAACAAAGAATAGGGAGATGGTCACTTCCATAACAGTTAGAAAGAACAGACCATGAAAGAGAGTAGGCTATGGAGGGAGAGGATAAAGTAAGGTCAGGGGCACTCGGATTTTGAAGGGGAGAGACTCTACGCGTAGGGGTTCCATCATTAATGATGCATAAGTTTAGATCATTTAAGATATCAAGAAATGCTGGAGCAATAGGATCACAGGAAGCTGAACCCCACAAAGTATGGCGGATATTTAGGTCTCCTAGAATGAGGAGAGGGACAGGAAGATGGCATAAGAGGGAGAAAAGTTCTTGTATGAGGAGAGCATTGGGGTAAGGGATGTAGACAGACACAAATGTTATATTAAGACAACGGACAGCTACAATATTAATATCTGGGGAGTGAGGGGGGAGGGTGAAACGGGAGAATGTAATATTTCTTCTAACAAGAATAGCACAACCAGCCCAACCATCCGATCTATCATCTCGGATACATGAAAACCCAGGCACTCGAAATAAAGAACCAGGGTTCAACCATGTTTCAGAGAGGGCAAAAAGGTAAGGATTAAACTGATTAATTAAAAAAGATACTTCATGTTTTTTATTATTAACACTACGACAGTTCCATTGAAGGACCTTCGCCATTTTGGATAGAAGAGTTTATAAGTGACGTAATAATTTTTTGAAGCATATCTATGACATTGTACGGTTGTATATCACCACATTTAGAAAATATATTAATTAAAGCTGTTGACAAAATTTGTACTAAATTATCATTAGCGGTAGAGATATTAGGGGAGTTATCGCCAAGAGCACAACCATTTGGTAAAGAGGAAGGTGGTGAGGAGACAATATTAGCATGGGCTAGATGATCATATGTTGTACCTAGCTCCTGTCTAGGTTTTCTATGTATATAGATGGTTTTCCTATATGAAGAATTTGGTGCAGATTGAATAGTATTGGGAGAAGGTTCAGGGCACATAGGCGAGGGAACAGAATTAGGGGAGGGATAGGGTATGTAGGCAGATTTGTTTGGAACTGTTGAGGAAATGTCAGCATATGAAGTCCGAACAGGTTTAAATCTACGGGCTGCCTCAACATATCCAATATTTTCAGTGGACATTATGACTTTAATGTTTCTTTGGCGTGCATGTTCGGGGCATCTAGAGTCAGTGGCTGCATGGTTACCAGAACAAAACAAACAAGTAATTTTATCCTCAGGTACCTGACAAGTGGCATTTTCATGCGGGCCAGCACAGCGAGAACAGCGTGAGTTAGATCGGCATTTGTCACGGATGTGTCCGAAACGACAGCATTTTAGGCACTGTATAGTGGGAAGGGTATATGTTCCAACAGGTTGAGAGAGGTTGCAACAATAAACATGGCTTGGGAGGGATTGGCCTAAAAAGGTGAGAACTACAGTACCAGTGGGTTCCCAGCAGGTTGTATCTTCAACACGTTTTTTTTTATTTAGTCTTCTCGCTTTAATTACTATAGAAGACTCTGGACGGCACTCAGTCCATGAAACCAAGTCCTCCAAAGACCAATCTAGAGGGATTGAATGAATTACACCCATACGGGTAAGTTGGAAACGGGGAATTATTGCTGTAAGATTATTTAACTCTAGGAGAGGGTGGGATAAGAATGAGTTAGCTTCAGAGAATGTTTTAAAATAAATAGAAATTTTGTTTCTTCCTATGTTTTTTATTTCGTCAACCCCTGAGACTTTGCTGTTGTAAATAACTTGGGCTATTTTGAGGGCGCGCATATTGTTGGAAGATTTGGGCAGGTCCACATCGGGACCCGTAACGTAAACAATAAAAGGGCCTGAGTCAGACTCAGAATACCTGAGATCCGAGTTTGCCTCAAATCCAGGTCTGGTGTATGTGTGTTGGATAGAGACTGAAGGGGGCAAAATTCTTTTCTCGGGGGTATTTGAAGGAGCCTCTAAAGAACGTTTAGCCCGTAATTTCTCCTTAGTTTGGCCAATAGCATGAGATTCGCCCACTTCCATTCCTAAAGAATGTCTCCCCCTATCAGGAGGGACTTTCTCTCCCACCGACTGCGACATTTATGAAGTAAAGTACTTACCACTAATAATAAACTTAAAAATAGCCAACACCAACAGATAAATGACAACACAAAGCCAGGAAAACAGAAAAACACGAAAGAAAACCAGGAGAAATTCGCCAAAACGTGATTCCGCGGGAATGTCATATGGGGCTAGTTCAGACCAGCAGATTTCGAAATTTTGCAATTTACACATTTTGTCTGTTTGTTTTTATTTTATTTTATTAAAGATCACCAACAGCTTTGTACATTTGATCAGTTACTAGATTTATGACTAAGGTGTACGTACAATGCGACGTAAAAACTAATTATAGGTGAACACAGCTTGCAGTTTAATTTCTTCATTGTTATTTAATTAAACTCTAATAATAGAAATAACAAAAATGTGTAAGGTAATGAAATTAGTGTGTCCGTCAGTCTATGTCTAATTAGTGTCTTGTTGGGCTAAACGAATCTTTTTATAAAATGAATTTTTGGAGTCAACGTAAATGTCAGTAACATCACTGCTGCAGTTCAGATTTTTTTTTAAATTATTATTAACAACTCTACGGACTCGAGTTCCGTACCCTTTTTTACTACTTAATTTCTATGAAAAATTTTAGACTCCATACACGCTTATTGTTTATTTTTGTTACTGTGTGTGACATTAATTTAGTAATTTTTGTGTTGAGGTGTATGTATCTTACGAAGAACTTATTATATTAATTTATTCTAGTTTTAATACTAAACTTGTACTAATGTAGAGTGTATCTGTTACATGCTGGTGTTGTGAGGAAGTGCATGTGCAGTGTTGGCCTTATATTATACTTATTCTTCTTCTTGCCATGCTTGTAAGGAATTTGTGGAGACATATTGCAGCATAACATTTTGGCACGTCATGTCATTATTATAACTATAACATTATTTTTCTTTCTTTTTATTGTCTTGGTCTTATTGAGTATGCATTGTTTGCTACAACTCCATTAATTCTTCAAAAAAAGAATTTGAGATATAAATAGAATATGAAATATAAAGAACAACAATATTTAGCTAGACGTGTTGCTGGGGAGTTCCTTGCCGCTTCTTCTCCTTTACAGCAGCAACACGTTGCGAAGCGGTGTACATAGAATAGGAAGTTAACTTATATGTATGACCTTCAAAAAGTGTTCTCCAGTGGAACTTATCTTGAATTTGAATTTGAACTTATATATATTGTCCTATCTAGTGCCATGTGTGTTGTTTTTTTCTTTTCTGTGCCTGGGTTATTAATTTTTAGGCTCTTTGTGTGTCTTGGTTTGTTTGTGAAGTGTGCATTCTACACATTCTAGACATAGGGGAGTTGCTGTTCAAACATTACATGAAAACTACTACACGAATTTAAATTAAAGTAAACACAGCTAGCCAGGTTACACCCT
Source organism: Dendrolimus kikuchii (assembly GCA_019925095.2). Lineage (NCBI taxonomy): Eukaryota > Metazoa > Arthropoda > Insecta > Lepidoptera > Lasiocampidae > Dendrolimus > Dendrolimus kikuchii. The sequence continues at coordinate 355,995 of CM034388.1, read as the reverse complement.
TTTTTACTAGGAGAATGTGTGGGATTCGTCATGTCGGGGTTGGACTAACATCCCAGCAGGAAGGCTATCGCCACGCCACGGTTTGGAATACCCACTAAAACCCCTGGCCGATCCTCGAGCGTCCTTCGTCCGGGCTGTAGGTTCGCTTGCGCATCACCTTCAGCCTGCACTGCAGCCAGCCCCTTTACGGGCTGAGCCCTCCATTTTTTAGCCGGAGAGCTGAGTCTCTGGAATCGGTGCGCGTCCCTACTCTCTGGTCTTTATTTGCAAGGGTTCCGGTTTCCCAGTCAGTCGCAACGTACGGCGGCTGAAGATCGTCCTGGACGACCAGCTCCTTCGCAGAAATTATAGCTCATACCCCGGGTCAATCACTTAGGATACTTTTTAACGCAATAAACCTTTTATTTACATTATTAGTCGTGGAAGGCCACGACACACTTTCCATGATCAAATTGATCGTGTACTAGCAGAAGGTGATGTCAGGAGCCTTAAGAACAAACGAGCGTGCATGACAAGAGTTATGAATGTCAAAGAAGCAAGTGAGGTGTGTAAAAATAAGCCTGAATGGCGCTCTGTTGTCCGTGCCTGCCCCGCAAGGGAACTGGCGTGAAGTTATGTATGTATTTACATTATTAAAATATATTTTTTGTATAATTAAATCTCTGTGAAAATATACATACATACATAACTTCACGCCAGTTCCCTTGTGGGGTAGGCACGAACAACAGAGTGCCATTTAGGCCTCGCCTGTACCTCACTTGCCTCTTTGACATTCATAACTCTTCTGTATAATATGTTACAATATATATCTTCACATACCTACCTATACCTTGGTTTTGTTTACTAGACAAATAATTCATTTTTTTTTATTCTAAATAAGTCCACTGAGTAAATGTAAGTCAAAATTTGAATCTACTTCCTTTTATATGTACACCGCTTCGCAATGTATTATCGCTGTTCAAAGGAGAAGCGGCAAGAAACTCCCCAGTGTTGACAGACGTGTTGTCTAGCTAAAAATGTTTTTTTTTCATACATACATACACATACACACATAACTTCACGCCAGTTCCCTTGCGGGGTAGGCACGAAAAACAGAGCGCCATTTAGGCTTATTCTTACACACCTCACTTACCTCTTTGACATTCATAACTCTTGTCATGCAAGCTCGTCTGTTCTTAAGGCTCCTGACATCACCCTCTGCTAGTACACGATCAATTTGATCATGGAAGGTGTGTCGTGGCCTTCCACGACTTCTGCATCCATCCACCTTTGCATTGTATATCTGTTTAGTCATTCTTTCATCATACATTCTTTCCTTTTTTTTTCATCATAATTATTTATATATTATCGCAGGCTGTTTTATTTCTTTTCAAATACATATAGATGTTGTATTACAACAGTTGAATATAATTTTACTTACGCAAATTGTGTGTATTTTAAAGAAGAAAGAAAGAAAGAAAGAATTGTTATATGATTAATGATTTCCTAAGGAACAGCATTGTATATATTGTATCATACATTCTCCACTAGTTAAGCCACCAAATATTATTTAATTTTTCTTGTAATATCTCCTTAGACCCCGGGTTGCCTGGAAGAGATCGCTATAAGCGATAAGGCCGCCCATTGTTCTAATTTAAATGTGTTTGTAATAAATATCTAGGTTTAAGTTATGGTGAACAATAAAGAGTTTTCATTCATTCATTCATTCATTCATTTTTCATTCATTCTCCTATGTTTAATTTTTTACACAGAAATAGAGTTTTATCCGTGCAGGAACGGAGAAAGAATACAATTTCCTGCGGCCGGGCGGCCTGTCGTAAGAGGCGACTTAACAACCCACAGCCAGGTGGTAGGGTATTTGTCCGACTGGATGGCTACCAGCCCTGGTCTAAAGTATGTCGCCGTCACAACCTTGAGTTGTGTTCCGGCATTAGTGACCAGGTTCCAGTTTCCCTTAAGAGAGCACCAGCGCATTTGTAGCACCTTTGGTGTTGCAAATGTCCATAGGCGATGGTAACCGCTTTTCATCAAGTGGGCCATCTGCCTGTCTGCTGATCTCCTGCAATAAAATTATAAAAAAAAAAAGAGTCAAAGTTCAAGTAAGCGAACTCGCGGCATATGTTATAGTTTTCGCAAGTGCACAGAGCCAAAAGACAGCGTCCTTAATACATATTCATACTTTCACAATATTATAATTTGACACGAGATGGTGCGTCGGTTGACAAACATACTTACAGATGCGAACAAATGCAAATACGTATTAGTTTTGTCAACGCACTGACGACATGTGTGATGTTTTATGTATGGAGGTTTCAGGGTTGTTCACTTTGTCCAGAATTAATTACCCTGTTTTTAAAGTTAGTTTTAATTTAAGCCTTAAGAACAGACGAGCGTGCATGACAAGAGTTACGAATGTCAAAGAAGCAAGTGAGGTGTGTAAGAATAAGCCTAAATGGCGCTCTGTTGTTCGTGCCTACCCCGCAACGGAACTGGCGTGAAGTTATGTATGTATGTAACTTTTTTTATTGTTCATGAATACAGCAGACGGCCTACTTGATAGGAAGAGGTTACTGCCGACTATGGACATCTGCAACACCAAAAGTTGCTGCTAATTTGCTGGAACCCGGCCACTGACGCCGAAACACATCTCAAATTTGTTATCTATACTAATATTATAAAGCTAAAGAGTTTGTTTGTTTGTTTAAATGCGCTAATCTCAGGAACCGCTGGTCTGATTTGAAAAATTCTTTCAGCGTTGGATAGCCCATTTATCGAGGAAGGCTATAGGCTATATATCATCACGCTAAGACCAGTAGGGGCGGAGCACCAATGAAGTATGTTTAAAAATCGGAGGGTTTTGAAAGCAAATTCCACGCGGACGACGTCGCGGGCACAGCTAGTTGTGTTATATTTTAGAATAGGAGTAGTGCCCACCTGGATAGCTAAATGCCCCATCACTTGGCACCTAGTATCTTTGGTGTTACAAATATCCATAGGCGATAGAATTCGCTTTCCATCAGGTAGGCCGTCGGCCTGTCTCTCTATCATTGTACGAAACCGCCAATATCCTCTGTTTGTGTGATATCACATCTATCAAGACGGCCCTAAGAGCTGTAATCAAGATGATTACAAATTGGCTCTGGATGATGACAATAAAAAATACTAATTAGCGCATTTTCAAATTCGTAAATTTTATATTATCAACGGACTTTTTTATGTTTAAGGCTTGGCAACTAGGCCTTTAAGCCAGGCGCAGTTGTATTGTAGGCTACAATCCACACCAATCAACGCAGTTCTTGTAAAAACTCGAAAGGCCACATTTGACTATACAGTTCACATTTCTAACAAAAACACATAATTACTACTCAAAAACTATCAATATCCTACAACTATTGTTCATTTTAGAGTCATTTTACACATTTTTAGAAAATAAAACAGCACAGCACAACGTCCCCTTTCAGTTCCCGCCAAAACTCCTATTAACGGACTCGTTGGGCGCCAACTGTGACTGCAGAGTGAGTCACGAGTTACGTTCTTTACTGTTCTTATTGTTCTTCTACCATGATAATATACTATTTAAGTGGTAGGCAAAGCATCGGCTCCCTTAGTGTTGCAGATGTAGATGTCCATGGGCGACAGGCAGGTTTAAGACTGCCCCTCCTCTGCCCGAACACCGCGTATTTAACAGGTCCTCGTAGCGCGCCGCAGTGACACTAACCGGTAATGCTGTGGCGCCACTTCGTTACACTTCCTTCATAAAACCAACTTCCGCCATACGTATTAACTTCCAACATCCGGTTACTTCATTTCCGATATCTATTAGCTTAATAATAAATGCTTCTACATTGACATCCGGTTAAACGACTTCCGGTTACTGCATTAAAGAACATTATCCGGTTATTGACTACTTTCGTCATATGGTTATTTTATAATAACAAATACGATTCCTACATATACATTAAACCGATATTACACTGTTTGTTTATTTCTGTCTTTCAATTTGGAAGAATTGGTCAGAGCAATCCGTACAACATAACCTTGAATCGTTCAACGGCATTGAATAGTGTCGTATCCGTTCAGTTATGTGCTTTTCGACCAAATTAATTCAATTTGGTTGATCCGTCTAATACTAGCTGTTACCGCCACGGTTAGCGAATAAAATATGGATATTTTTGAAATAAAAATGCTGAGTTGCTTTGACTTGTGTAATGGCGGAGAGCGAAGAGAACGAACGTACTACGTAATATTTCAAGACCATTTTAATAGCTCCTGACATATAGTGTGGAGCAATAAATGTTCTCGCGAATTTTTAAATGTAATTTTTGTACGCGGCAACCCTAGTATTAAGTAGTATTATTAGGACTTTCAATTAATAACAAGAATTTGGCTGAAAGTTTTGATTGAGATCCTTTATTTAAAAAAAAACTGTTGATGCGAACTATGCTGCAGTGTATTACGAAAAATTAAAATTAACAAGTTGGCGGTAGGCTAAAAAAAACTTTAACAATACTCGTTGACACTTGACATATTTGTCTTCCGTGATCACGGCCACTGAAAAGTGTCCGAAACGTCGGAAAAACCAAAAATCAAATAAATTACCGCGCTTAAAACCGTTAAAACGTACTTTTACTAGTGTGTTACGAGTTACGTTTTTTACTGGGTGATTTTCATTTAGAAAAGAAAAGAAAGAAAATATTAATTTCAAATTGCGACTCACACAATACAAACTGAAAAGAAAATAACAATAAAAGAAAGCCGCAATATATGAAATGAGGTTGGCACTCAGTGTTTCGCTGTGCCGAAACATGTTCCGACACAGCACTGGTTTTCCGTGCCCACCTCCATAACCTCGATATGTCCTAAGACCAAGGTACCAAGTATGTAGGTGACTTTGAACCAGTACATTAATAAACAATATATATATATATATATATATATATATATATATATATATATATATATATATATATATATATATATATATATATATATATATATATATATATATATTATCTGAGCCGACCATTTTGACAGCCCTAATTTAAAAATACACAGAGTACTCAATACACATTATGTAAATACATTATTTGTTAATAGAAACCTTAACCCAGAGAAACAACGTTGTGAGATGACGGGCTTAAGTGCAATCAGACTTGTGCGGACTCCATCGGCATTCATTAAATCTTTTTTCATCATTCGACGAAGTTAAGCTTTTTTTTTATTGCAGGAGATCAGTAGACAGGCAGACGGCCCACTTGATGGAAAGCGGTTACCATCGCCTATGGACATTTGCAACACCAAAGTTGCTACAAATGCGCTGCTGCTCTCTTAAGGGAGACTGGAACCTGGTCACAATTCAAGGTTGTTATGGCGACATACTTTAAACCAAGGGTGGTAGCCATCCAGTCGGGCAAATGGCCTACCACCTGGCTGTGGGTTGTTAAGTCGCCTCTTACGACAGGCCGCCCCAACGCAGGAAATTGTATTCTTTCTCCGTTCCTGCACGGATACAAATCATCAGCATACTATTTACTATAGTTTTCTCAGCGGCGAAAATCGAAATCCGATGATATCTATATATTAATATGTGAAGCAAAAAATTTGTACCCCTTTTTACGAAAATTGCGCGGACGGAGAAGTACAAAATTTCGCACACCTATATACTTATCTATATATATAAACATCAATTGCTGTTCGTTAGCCTTGCTAAAACTCGAGAACGGCTGGACTGATTTGGATAATTTTGGTTTTGAATTATTTGTGGAAGTCCGGGTAAGGTCTAAAAGGTGAGTAAATTTGAAAAAAAATGCTTGGAATATATTAAAAACAACAATTTCGCTTTCCCTTAGAAACTATTCCTACCTGTCAAACATTTGATGTTCGTCCCGTCGTTTAGAAATCAATTAAATTCAAAAGTCATTCAGCAATTCTATTCTATTTTTGGCGATTTGGCTTCAACGCTACTGGCGCTGATTCGGCCAATGTCACAGTAACAGAGAATGTCAGATGTGGGTGCCATTCAGTAATTAAATTTAAAAGTGAAGTTTAGTTTTCATTTTTTTTTTGTTTTGAATGTCAAACGTTTGATGTTTGTCCCGTCGTTCAGAAATCAAGGTTTTTTATTTATTTATTGATTCCGAGGCGGTACGAAGTTTGCCGGATCAGCTAGTAGTTTATATAGAGCAGCAGCGACAAGGCTAATATTTTTTTTTTAATTATGCCTAATAAATACATTAAATCAATAAAAAAAAACATTACACACACTACCATGTATTTGATACACGCACGCATATACACTCTTTTGTTTATTGTTCAAGTCAAATTAACAGTGTAGCCTTGGCGAAATCTGTGATTATAGAAGTAGTCTTTGACATTAATTATTATGGTCGAAGTTCGACCACGGACGACCCCTAGTTATATCTATAGCAAGTATTCAGACGGGTTACATTGCAATATTTTTTTATCGCTATTCGCCATTAGCAAATCCCTAGTATTCCAGTAAATAAATTATCACCTTTTCCGGGACAAGGTGTCCTATGTCATTTTCAGGTATAGATAGTACATAATTATATAGGTATACCAATTTTCAGCAAAAACCGTCCAGTAATTTTTCCGCTCGCGGACCGCGTTCGTAATACCGAAGTAAGAAAGAGAGTTGGTCTGACAGAGAGTGTCGGGGTGAAGGTAAGGAAAGGAATGCTCCGGTGGTTCGGGCATGTGAAAAGAATGACTAAACAGATATACAATGCAAAAGTGGATGGATGCAGAAGTCGTGGAAGGCCACGACACACCTTCCATGATCAAATTGATCGTGTACTAGCGGAGGGTGATGTCAGGAGCCTTAAAAACAGACGAGCGTGCATGGCAAGAGTTATGAATATCAAAGAAGCAAGTGAGGTGTGTAAGAATAAGCCTGATTGGCGCTCTGTTGTTCGTGCCTACCCCACAAGGGAAGTGGCGTGAAGTTATGTATGTATGTTATTTATTATATTAGAATATTATCGGTGTACCAATTTTATTTCCCCTCTCCTGAAGCACATGTAAATCAGATAATTTCTTTTTGTATTGCTTTTTCAAATTTCATTATTTTATTGTACTTTTTTACCTTCTTAGATCTAATACGTTAATTTCGTTACTAAATATTTTGATGCATGGATATGAATTTGAGTATTCATTGTTCAGCCATTAGAAAAAAACGCGGACTCCACCTGTAGTGATTATTTTTACGTGTAGTGTAAGAACCAAAGAAAACACCCATCGACTTTTTTTTAAGTCGGTTAAATGCATTTCGCACAATACCGGGTCCTTTGCTAGGGATTAGACCATAGTCGATCATGGAGGCATTCCCATGGGGGCAATCCAGACACTAATCGACCGACTTGTGTGGAGACTCGAGTACTGAATACTCCACTAAAACCATCCTCCTCACATGTGCCCCGCGCTTTTTTTTATTTATTTTTTATTGCAGGAGTTCAGCAAACAGGCAGACGGCCCACTTAATGGAAAGCGGTTACCATCGCCTACGGACATATGCAAAACCCAAGGTGCTACAAATGCGCTGCTGCTCTCTTAAAGGTCAATGGAACCTGGTCACTAATACCGGAACACAACTCAAGGTTGTTATGGCGACATACTCTAGACGAGGGGTATTAGCCATCCAGTCGGGCAAATGCCCTACCACCTGGCTGTGGGTTGTTTAGTCGCCTCTTACGACAGGCCGCCCCAACGCAGGAAATTGTATTCTTTCTCCGTTCCTGCACGACGCTTATGGCAGGAAGAGCGTGAGACTTAGAACGTAGTTACGCTCACGCTGATCCTAGCGCATCAGTGCTTGAGAATGCCCCGGGAGAGGCAAACTCACTTCGTCAACAGGGGTGAAGACTCCTCTGCTCCCTAGATCCGTGCAGGAACGGAGAAAGAATACAATTTCCTGCGTTGGGGCGGCCTGTCGTAAGAGGCGACTTAACAACCCACAGTCAGGTGGTAGGGCATTTGCCCGACTGGATGGCTACCACCCCTGCTCTAGAGCATACCGCCATAACAACTCTGAGTTATGTTCCGGCATTAGTGACCAGGTTCCAGTATCCCTTAAGAGAGCAGCAGCGCATTTGTAGCAACTTTGCTGTTGCAAATGTCCATAGGCGATGGTAACCGCTTTCAATCAAGTGGGCCGTCTGCCTGTCTGCTGATCTCCTGCAATAAAAAAAAAGATGCTAGAGGGCCCCTGCAGCGGTATTTTCAAGGAGGGAAGTCATGCGCACATCTGCGCCTCCGGGACCCCGACTGACGTCGGTACCCGTGAGGTGTATGGCGCGCTGTTGGAATTGTTGTATTGTCCGAGGTATATATCGATGGGTGAAAGGCTATTTGTTTTAAACGACATTTTTAAAATTTGTCGGGAGAAAAGTTTGAAGTTTCAAATGACCCAGAAAAACGCATCACTGACGAACTATGTACCACACTAAAACAAAAGAACATCTATAGATTGAAACTAGACATCAGATTATTTATATTTCTTTAAGTTGAGACATTAGGATAAAACAAACATAGCGTTATTAAGTCTCACACAAAATGTCGCTTAAAACAAATAGCCTTTCAACCCTCGATATATTAAATTATTGCACACACGATGTTAGTCTCAGATATTTATTGCAGTTCTTTTTGCGATACGTTGACATGTGACAGATTACACATATTTTGAGTTCCGAATGGAACCAGGATTCATAATACAACCTCCAATACGCGCACTTGGTACTTGTCTCCAGCCATTGACGACTGCGCGATGTCCCACTGACCGCGACAGCGATACATCGGAGAATCATTAAAAAAAAAATCGATACACCATTAAAACTGTAAAGAAATATTAATTGTGAATCGATTATCTGTACGAATCGGAATAATCGATATTTTCACGGGCAATTTGCTATAGTTTTATTGTTTGGGTCGCGCTCCAGTTGCTTATATCGGAATGCCACGATTCCGGCGTCTAGCGGCCCCTCCATCCAAAACATATGATGGGATTGCTTTTTTGCTGCATCCGCCATAACCCACGTAGCGTTAAATCCCGGTTGTTTGTTGTTGTATATATATATTCTATCCGTGCAGGAATGGAGAAAGAATACAATTTCCCTGCGGCCTGGCGGCCTGTCGTGAGAGGCGACTAAACAACCCACAGCCAGGTGGTAGGGTATTTGCTCGACTGGATGGCGACCACCGCTGGTCTAGAGTATGCCGCCATAACAACCTTGTGTTGTGTTCCGGCATTAGTGACCAGGTTCCAGTCTCCCTTGAGAGAGCAGCAGCGCATTTGTAGCACCTTTGGTGTTGCAAATGTCCATAGGCGATGGTAACCGCTTTCCATCAAGTGGGCCGTCTGCCTGTCTGCTGAACTCCTGCAATAAAAAAAAAAAAAATCTAGCAAACAAGTAGGCGGCCCACTTAGTGGAAGATAGTTAGCGACGCTTATAGACATTCGCAACACCAGGGCTGTTGTCAACGAGTTGCCAGCTTTTGAGATGGGATAAAGGCGACGATATTGGAGGGGTGTGATATGAAGGGGCAAGTAGGCCATCCAAACTATATACAGTGTAAACTCCATGTAACGTCACTCAATTTAACGACAAACTCCCTTAAGCGTCCAAATCACTTTGGCTTTGGTTGGTTTAGCGTTTCTTCCATACAATGATACACTTTATATAGCATTACATCCACTCTCAATAACGACAATTAAGTAATAAAAAGTACTTTTTAAAGCCAAAATCAGTAAAAAATGCGCAGCTGTCGTCATCACCAAAATGCCTTAATATCGCAAGATATGAATGAAATGAGTAAATAAATACAACAAAATTACTGGTGCAGCAAAAGACGCCAGACAAAAAAAAGTGTGCATCTCGAGACGACCGACAGAAGTGATAACTTGCGTTAGAGAAAGGGAAGCCAGACTGGCGCCGTAACGCGTTACGTAACGAAGCGGTTTACACTCCCATAAAAAGTTATCACTTAAATAACAGACTTTGGTCCGTTTAACGACAACTCTCTATAACGCCATAAAATACAGAGTCCCTTCCGTGTCGTTATATAGAGTTTACGCTGTATGTGTATATTATATATATATAAACTATGACGCTTTCTGTGGATGAGCGGGCTAAATCTTTGTCGGCTTACCTCACTGCAACGCAGAGGCTCCGTGTTCGATTCCTTGTATGGTAAATTTCGGAAACGAATTTTCTCCGTTATTTACTATAGTCTGGGTGTCTGGGACTCGGGCCCAGAGTAATTCGTTGTATATTAATCATAACACAAGCGTAACTTGATTAATTTTGGGATATACAATATGTGTAGGTATTTGTCTGCCGATTATTATTATTATGATCTAAACTCTCACGTCACACAACAAGGCTAACCGTTTCACGCTGAAATTCTGTGAGAGCGTGGTATCACATGGAATACAATTTCCTGCGTTGGGGCGGTCTGTCGTAAGAGGCGACAAAATAACTTACAGCCAGGTGTCCACCCGTCTGGATGGTTACCACCCCTGGTCTAGAGTACGCCGCCATAACAACCTTGAGTTGTGTTCCGGCATTAGTGGCCAGGTTCCAGTCTTCCCTAAGAGAGAGCAGTAGCGCATTTGTAGCCACAAATGTCCACAGGCGACGGTAACCGCTTTCCATCAGGTGGGCCGTTGGCCTGTCTTCTGAACTCGTGCAATAAAAAAAAACCTCCTTTTAATTGCATTGAGGCGATCCTTTTTTTTTGAAGGTAAGTACATATTTCGCAAAACGTAACGAATGTCGCTTTAACTTTTCTCAAGCCTTACAACTGTAGGAAAAGCGGCTTAACTCACATTAAATTGTCTGTTACTTTTATTAAATGCAATTAGTACTGACTTAACAACTATTTAGTTCTAAGTTAAAATTGTTTTTATGTCTTTACTAATTTGTAAGCATAATTGCATACTACAAATAGATGCTATAATATATAGTCATAGACTTCATCCTTACATGATAACTCTTTTACAGTGCAGGCTGTCAAACTTTGGAATGCGCTACCTCTTACTGAGAAAGAATACAATTTCCTACGTTGGGGCGGCCTGTCGTAAGAGGCGACAAAACAACCCACAGCCAGGTGGTAGGGCATTTGCCCGAATGGATGGCTACCACCCCTGGTCTAAAGTATGTCGCCATAACAACCTTGAGTTGTGTTCCGGCATTAATGACCAGGTTCCAGTCTCCCTTGAGAGAGCAGCAGCGCATTTGTAGCAACTTTGGTTTTGCAAATGTCCATAGGCGATGGTAACCGCTTTCCATCAAGTGGGCCGTCTGCCTGTCTGCTGATCTCCTGCAATAAAAAAAATAAAAACAAGTTGTTCTAGAAAAATTATCTTATTCCGACACAGCTTTCACCAAAAAGATAGCTTACATTCTTTTTTAAATGCTGTGGTACTTTCTGTCCCGGGAATTTCAAGTCCAGCATGAATGAAGTCGCGGGCATATCCTAGTTTATTTATATAAAAATAAAACACTCGTTACGTATGGTCCATTTCAAAACCTAGATACTGACTTTCTGGACCTTATTTTTTGGTACTCTTGCACTTTGTCAGTTTTAGTACTCAGAATATTTTTTTGAATTATTATTCTAGGTCTAACCTGTGTATTTATAATTATTTATAATATCATATTTAACTCTGTTAGTAGTTTTTAGATCTTTGTCTGTCATCTTGTTTTATTTCTAAATAGTTTAATAGTTAGAGTCTAAGATTTTATGATGTGAATTTAAAGTTTGTTCTATGTAGTTACACCTGCAATATATATATATATATATATATATATACATATATATGTGTATATATATATATATATATATATATATATATATATATATATATATATATATATATATATCTGTATGTATTAAATTTATAAAGTAATTTAAGTATGTGTATTTACATACATACATAACTTCACGCCAGTTCCCTTGCGGGGTAGGCACGAACGACAGAGCGCCATTCAGGCTTATTCTTACACACCTCACTCGCTTCCTTGACATTCATAGCTCTCGTCATGCACGCTCGTCTGTTCTTAAGGCTCCTGACATCACCTTCTGCTAGTACACGATCAATTTGATCATGGAAGGTGTGTCGTGGCCTTCCACGACTTCTGCATCCATCCACTTTTGCATTGTATATCTGTATATGTGTATTTAATTTATAAAATATGTATTTTAAGTATGTTTATTTATGATATACCTAATAAACTGCACCACCTACATCGCCGGGTTAGGTTAAACTATTCCTTAAGTTAGGTTGCCTGGAAGAGATTGCTGTAAGCGATAAGGCCGCCTATTATTTCTACCATGACAATATTGTAATTGTGTATTTTTGCAATTGTATATTGGGTGAGCAATAAAGTGTTATCTATCTATCTATAACCACAATCTGTTGAGGATATTTAAAAATTAGAAAAAGAATCTGTGGGACTGTCTCTTAACGCATCACGTGAAAACTACTGAACGGATTCGAATGAGACTCGACACAAATGTAACTTACATCCCGTGTCAACACTTGGATACTCTTTATCCCTATCTTTATATATACATAATTCTTCTGTACGTGTGTTGACAGTGAACTCCTCCTAAACGGCTGGACCGATTTGAATGAATTTTTTTGTGTGTGCAAGTGGATTCGAGAATGGTTTAGATTCACAATTGAACCGGGTAGGTGGCGCTGCAATCGGGTTCTAAATTCTATTTCTTCAGGGCAGAACAACGCCTGCCGGGACAGCTAGTTATATTTATAAATAATGCCATTCCCGTGGGATAGATGAATTATTCATTAACACATGAAACTAAGATACGAAAATAAAATTCAACCCCCTTGCGAAACGACAAAACAAACTGACCCCAGACACGGTCTTTTGGTCCATACATCCTCAAAATTTTAAGGGTGGATAGACCAAACTCACCCTAGCTTCGGTCTTTTGGTCCATACACCCTCAAAATGTTAAGGGTGTATGGGCCAAACTGACTCTAGATTCGGTCTTTTGGTACGTACACCCTCAAAATGTTAAGAGTGTATGGACCAAACTGACTCTAGCTTCGGTCTTTTGGTACGTACACCCGCAAAATTTTAAGGGTGCATAGAGCAAACCGACCCTAGCTTCGGTTTTTTGGTCCATATACCCTCAAATGGTTGACGGTGTATGGACCAAACTGACTCTAGATTCGGTCTTTTGGTACGTACACCCGCAAAATTTAAAGGGTGCATATTCCAAACTGACCCTAGCTTCGGTCTTTTGGTCCATAAACCCTCAAAATGTTAAGGGTGTATGGACCAAACTGACTCTAGATTCGGTCTTTTGGTACGTACACCCTCAAAATGTTAAGAGTGTATGGACCAAACTGACTCTAGCTTCGGTATTTTGGTACGTACACCCGCTAAATTTTAAGGGTGCATAGAGCAAACCGACCCTAGCTTCGGTTTTTTGGTCCATACACCCTCAAAATGTCAAGGGTGTATGCACCAAACTGACTCTAGATTCGGTCTTTTGGTTGAAACACCCGCAAAATTTTAAGGGTGCATAGACCAAACTGACCCTAGCTTCGGTCTTTTGGTCCATACACCCTCGAAATGTCAAGGGTGTATGGACCAAACTGATCCCAGTCCGGATTCAGCGCAACCAAATACATAAGAATAAATGGGTTTGCTCAAAAGTACAGGTCACTTTTTTTCTGAGCGGGTAATTATTATAATATCAGCAGTTAAACTTCCCACTGCTGGGCTTAGGCTCCACCATTGTAAAAGAACAGACGGTTCAAAAACCACGCTTGAAGCTGGATTAGCGAGCTTCATACAACCGATGACTGGTGGATATGTAGGCGTTTTCAAGGTATGAGACAAATCTGGATAATACGAGGGGGTAATCCAAAACTAACGCTGTTCACTATCTGTACGGAAGCGTGTTTTATACTATTTTTGGAGTTTTCATCTACATCTGCAACACTAAGGGAGCCGATGCTTTGCCTACCACTTAAATAGTGTATTATCATGGTAGAAAAACAATAAGAACAGTAGAGAACGTAACTCGTCTCATTCTGTATTTACAGTTGGCGCCCAACGAGTCCGTTTATAGGAGTTTTGGCGGGAACTGAAAGGAGATGTTGTGCTGTGCAGTTTTATTTTCTAAAAATGTGTAAAATTACTCTAAAATGAACAATAGTTGTAGGATATTGATAGTTTTTGAGTAGTAATTATGTATATTGTGAGAAATGTGAACTGTATAGTCAAATGTGGCCTTTCGAGTTTTCACAAGAACTCCGTTGAATGGTGTGGATTGTAGCCTACAATACAACTGCGCCTGGCTTAAAGGCCTAGTTGCCAAGCCTTAAACATAAAAAAAATATTTGATGGCCTCTGTGGTTGAGCGGGCTAAGCCTTTGCCGGCGTACCTCACTGCAACGCAGAGGTTCCGGGTTCGATTCCTGGTATAGTAAATTTCGGAAACGTATTTTCTCCGTTATTTACTATGGTCTGGGTGTCTGGGATCGGCCCCAGAGTAGCCCGTTGTATATTACCCATAACACAAGCGTAACTTGCTTAATTTGGGGATATGCAATGTGTGTATTTGTCTGCCGATTATTATTATTATTCTTACATCCATTTATTTTCAAAAATTTTACATTTTTTTTTAAATATATAAAAAGTAGACATTTTTTTTTATAAAAAAAAAATAACACTATTCTTTTATAAAAATACATCAAAAATAAAATATATATTAAATAAAAAAAATATAAAATCTTGCAGATCACCGCCAGCGGGGCCTAGGGTCCAAACTACCGGTGGTTAGGGCTCCAGAGACAGGAACCTATTATTATTATTATTATTTATTATTATATACTATTTTTTACACGAGAACAATATCTGCCTACCCTTAACAAAAATGGTCGTCATAATAAATTATGGAACATTATGTTAACATTATAATAATGAATGTGACATGAGTAACAAAGACAGGATACGCCTGGTTAAAGGCTATGCATTTTGAATGTGGGTGTTAAAGCTATAGCTATAGTACAAGCTATACGATAGCTGCAGTATTGCCACGGAAGAACACTATTAACAGAAATAATTAGGTTTATATCCATGATTTGTATGTGCATTGTTCAAGTAATACTTAAGATATCTTATAGTTGTTGACAGTTTCTAGAATAATAATATTAATAATAATCGGCAGACAAACACACACATTGTATATCCCCAAATTAAGCAAGTTACGCTTGTGTTATGGGTAATATACAACGGACTACTCTGGAGCCGATCCCAGACACCCAGACCATAGTAAATAACGGAGAAAATACGTTTCCGAAATTTACTGTACCAGGAACCGAACCCGGAGCCTCTACGTTGCAGTGAGGTAGGCCGACAAAGGCTTAGCCCGCTCAACCACAGAGGCCGTCAAACATAACGAGAATACATTCAGTAACATTTAGTTCTAGGTTTTTTTTTTATTATTTACTTATTTTGTTTGGGTATATTATTGTATAATTCTTATATATATATATATATATTGTTTATTAATGTACTGGTTCAAAGTCACCTACATACTTGGTACCTTGGTGTTAGGACATATGAGGTTATGGAGGTGGGCACTGAAAACCAGTGCTGTGTCGGAACATGTTTCGGCACAGCGAAACACTGAGTGCCAACCTCATTTCATATATTGCGGCTTTCTTTTATTGTTATTTTCTTTTCAGTTTGTATTGTGTGAGTCGCAATTTGAAATAAATATTTTCTTTCTTTTCTTTTCTAAATGAAAATCACCCAGTAAAAAACGTAACTCGCAATACACTAATAAAAGTACGTTTTAACGGTTTTAAGCGCGGTAATTTATTTGATTTTTGGTTTTTCCGACGTTTCGGACACTTTTCAGTGGCCGTGATCACGGAAGACAAATATGTCAAGTGT
Source organism: Dendrolimus kikuchii (assembly GCA_019925095.2). Taxonomy (NCBI): domain Eukaryota; kingdom Metazoa; phylum Arthropoda; class Insecta; order Lepidoptera; family Lasiocampidae; genus Dendrolimus; species Dendrolimus kikuchii. The sequence continues at coordinate 340,037 of CM034388.1, read as the reverse complement.
CAACGAGTATTGTTAAAGTTTTTTTTAGCCTACCGCCAACTTGTTAATTTTAATTTTTGGTAATACACTGCAACACAGTTCGCATCAACAGTTTTTTTTTTTAAATAAAGGATCTCAATCAAAACTTTCAGCCAAATTCTTGTTATTAATTGAAAGTCCTAATAATACTACTTAATACTAGGGTTGCCGCATACAAAAATTACATTTAAAAATTCGCGAGAACATTTATTGCTCCACACTATATGTCAGGAGCTATTAAAATGGTCTTGAAATATTACGTAATACGTTAATTCTCTTCGCTTTCCGCCATTATACAAGTCAAAGCAACTCAGCATTTTTATTTCAAAAATATCCTTATTTTATTCGCTAACCGTGGCGGTGACAGCTCGTATTAAACGGATCAACCAAATTGAATTAATTTGGTCGAAAAGCACATAACTGAACGGATACGACACTATTCAATGCCGTTGAACGATTCAAGGTTATGTTTGTACGGATTGCTCTGACCAATTCTTCCAAATTGAAAGACAGAAATAAACAAACAGTGTAATATCGGTTTAATGTATATAAGCTTTAACCTCTTTTGTATTTGGTAAATATCATCACATCATTGATAACTACTAAGATATATTATCCGTTATTATTATTATTATTATTCCGATATTTATCCGTGCAGGAACGGAGAAAGAATACAATTTCCTGCGGCCGGGCGGCCTGTCGTAAGAGGCGACTAAACAACCCACAGGCAGGTGGTAGGGCATTTGCCCGACTGGATGGCTACCACCCCTCGTCTAAAGTATGTCGCCATAACAACCTTGAGTTGTGTTCCGGCATTAGTGACTAGGTTCCAGTGACCCTTAAGAGAGCAGCAGCGCATTTGTAGCACCTTCGGTGTTGCAAATGTCCATAGGCGATGGTTACCGCTTTCAATCAAGTGGGCCGTCTGCCTGTCTACTGAACTCCTGAAAAAAAAAAAAAAAAAAAAAATAGCAAACTATCGCTGTAGCTTCACACTGTAACACAATCCTTACGCTACTTCAGTTCTCTAGATATGGCAGTCGTATAATGTATAACCGCAAATCTATAGCCGTCGTGTCGTGTGTCGACCTTACATCGGATGTGGTCGAGACATTCGATACTTACATCAGAACGAGAACAGAAGCTAAAGGCAAATACAAACTAACTTACTCTCTACTCCTTATGAAAACAAATTTATTTTCTAGAAATATACTACACAAAATTATAGTAGGTGGCCAAATTCAAACTAAGGCGGGTCACTTCAGTGAAACAAAAAAAAACGATGCTAGATCAAAATTTATTGATATTTGCTTACCTACTTATATTAGCAAAATGCAAACCATACCGCGATCTATTGTTTGACTAGCGCCATCTATCGAAGTACAAAATAACTTTTGCTCAATACTTTTAATATTATTATAGTAACTCGCGTTAATAGTAGGAGTGAACTGCAACGATGCGGCGGCCCAAAAAAAATACGACCCGTCGCGATTCGTCTATCCCAGGAAAACGATTTCACTTATCGAGATAAAAGTATCCTAAGTGTTGATCCAGGATATCAACTAGCTTGAGTACGCTGCTTGGGGACCCCAGGGGTCGCTTTTGGAAAATGTTTTCGGTTCGCCTTGGTCGAGGCTATACTCCGGCGCAAAGAAAGGTGATTAGCCGTGGCCTTCTTCTGCGAGTCACTTATGGCCCAGAAGGTGGCGGCCGAGCGAGAGAGTTGACCCCATCCGCAGAAGACGGCTTCGTGGTCGTAGGTGCCGCTACGCGCTACTCCTCCCGTAGTTCATCGCAAAGGACCGCGTGGACTAGTGGGACATCCCATGGACTCCTTCCCCGGGGGGGCCCTGAGTGAGATTCAAGCGTAGACACAGATGTAGTACCTATGGCACCCCATAAAAGCATAGGAGAGGCGCGGGTTAGATTTAGTGGGGAATTGGACGTTCGACCATCCCCCGTCCCTCCGCTCGGAGGCCACGGTGGGCATACGGCCGATCGAGACTCCCACACATCCCTCGGTGTGGCCTTCCCCCCAGGCCTGAGGATATTGTCCCGAGAAAAGACATTCCCCTGCGTCATAAAGCCCTGTGTCAAGTTTCATTTAAATCCGTTCAGTAATTTTCACGTGATACAGTAGCTCACTCTCATCTAACTCACTATCGACGTGAAACGGTTAGTCTTGATTTTTTTTTTTTTTTATTGGACTTGACTTTATGTTGTTGGTCCGAAGACCTTACAACTTTACCGGGGTCTTTGGGGCGAGTGCCTTCGCGAAGCGAAGGCGCTCGAGCCCGGGGGGCAACTTGCTCGAGGGAGCTCCCTAAGGAGTTTTACCTCGGCTGGACTGTTGCCATGAATGGGGAATGAATTTAATGATGCCCACCATAGGGCGACACAAAATACTAATTGAGAACGGGCGACGGGTAATATAAAGCCCGAAGGGAAGGATCACGGCGGGCCGGGATCGGTGGTTTGCGGTGGCCTACGCTATCTTACTGCCGTTTCGCAACGTGTTATGGCTGGGAGAGAAGAAACGGCGAAAGAAACTTCCCAGCAACACGCCTAGTCTATCCTGTGGGGTGAGCTATGTCTCCTAGCGTCCCTCGCGGGGACGTGGAGAGATCTTGATTGGCGGCGTCTGAGACGCCGCCGTCTGTGTCTGTCTGTCGGTGCCTGCCAGCCTACTGTTCTAACCGTGGGCGGACTGATCCGGGCCAGCCGTTTCGTAATAACGTCGACTCTGTCCGTCAGGACGGTCATGATCGGGAGGATGCATGTTTTATACAGAGTAAGCTTGTGTCTGAGGGACATTTTGCTTCGTTTGTCTATCATGGGTGCTAAACGACCCATCACAAATCGCGCTCTATTTCGGACTATAGTGATATGCTCGTTGAAGCGCAAGTTCCGATCTAGGGTGACACCAAGATATTTGGTGTACTTTGCCCAGGGGATTTGTTGGTCATAGAGCGAAATGGTTTTTAGGCGAAGGCTAGCGCGTTTGGGGGAGCGAAGCGTGCCCGGGGAAAAGAACATTGCTGCGCTTTTCTCCGGGTTTACCTCTATCCTCCATTTGCGAAACCATTCGCCTAGTTCTGTGACAGCTGTCTGCAGCCGGATGCAAGCCATTTGTCGGTTTTGATCTGATGTATAGAGTGCGGTGTCATCCGCAAAGAGGGCCAACTCCACATCTGGAGTTTTTGGGATGTCGCTGGTGTACAGCGTGAAGAGTAGTGGCGACAGGGCCGAGCCCTGTGGTACACCGGCTGTGAGTGGGTGAGGGGACGAGCGCGTTCCCTCCACTCGAAAACGGAAGCTACGACCTAGGAGGAAGTCTCGCAAGATGAGCACGAGTCTGTCTGGCATACCGAACTGGTACAGCTTGTAAATCAAGCCGTTGTGCCAGACCTTGTCGAAGGCTTTTGCTACGTCTAGAAACAGTGCGGCTGTTCCTATAGGGCGGGGGCGATGGGCAAAGTGAGATAATATGTGCTCCGTGATGCGGTGCACCTGTTGGACGCATGAGTGTCTGGCACGGAAGCCAAATTGCTCATCGGGTATTAGATGTTTGCTGAAGGCAAAATCTCTAAGTCGAGAGAGGATGACCCTCTCGTAAAGCTTGCTGAGTGCGCTCAGTAGGCTGATTGGACGGTAGCTAGACGGTTTATTAGCCGGTTTTCCCGGCTTGTGAATACCGATGACATCTGCTTCCTTCCAGATCGCGGGAAAGGAGCAGTTTGTTATGGCGGCATTGAAGATGCTCACTAGAATTATAATTAGATGGGCGGGTAGGAGTTTTAAAACGCGATTGTTGATGCCATCGGTCCCTGGGGCCTTTCGCGGTTTGAGAGACTTGATCAGATCTTGCACTTCTTCGACCGTGACCGTGTCGAGTGTGGTTTCCGCTGGTAAGGAGGATCTACGTTCGACCTCGGAGTCTACCTCCGTCAGGTGTGACTGGTCGACGTTTTGCGTAGTGGGGGAGCATTGAAGCTCTAGACTCTGAGCAAGGCACTCGGCCTTCTCCTCGTCATCGAACGCCTCGGTGTTGTCGGCTCTTTCTAGCGCGGGTATGACAGTAAGGGTGTCTGATTTGAGAGCTCTAGCCAGCTTCCAGTATGCCTGGTGAGTTGGCTCGATATCCCTCAACGTTCTGTCCCAACGTTGTTCCCTGACTTCCCGGATACGTAGTTTGACCTCGCGCTCTAGTTCGCGGAGTCGGACTCTGTTATCCTCGGTGGGATATCTGTCGTGAGCTCTGGAGGCGGCTCTCTTTTCCCTCAGCAGTACCCTCACCTCGTCCGGCAGGCATAAGTGGCGGTCATCCTCCACTGGCACCTGCCTGGACGAGTTCCGCACTGCGGATTGAAGGTGGCTGGTGAGGGCCTCGATTGCCGTCTCCGTGTCATGGCGGGACACGATGTGGTCCGGGATGCGGTCCAGGTCTTGTGAGCTGGTTGCCTTGAGGAGGGTCTCAAGTCTCAACCAATCCACAGAGGTCCTAGTTTCAGATGTCTGGTCTGTCTGTGGTCCTAATCTGAGGATAACCGGACGATGGTCCGAGTCGATATCGTCCATCGTTTCGATCGAATGGAACTGAAGGGTTACGCCCCTCAGTAATGCTAGGTCGAGAGTGTTTGGGGTCCCCCAGTCGCGGTTGGGGGGGTATCTTGTGGGGGTCATGGGAGTTAGTATATCAAACAAAAGATTGTCTGATATATTTATTAGGGCTCTGCCATTGGGGTTAGTGGTATTGCAATTCCACTGCTCGTGTTTGCAATTCAGATCTCCGGCTATAATAACAGCCGGGCCTAAGTTGAATAGGGTTTCTAGGTCTTTCTTAATAAGGGTTTTTTGGCATGCGAGGTATGCTGAAACTATGACTAGAGGTTGGTGGCCAGTCATTGCTAGTCTGCAGGCGGATACCTCCATACCGTCTAGTGGGGGGGTGACTACAGGCATGCAGTGTAGGGATCTTCTGAAATAGATCAGGGTGCCGCCACCACGGCCTACCCTGTCATGTCTAGTGATCCGATAGTTAGAGATCTTTGGATCTCTATTACTCGGTTTCAGGAAGGTCTCCTGTACTAGTAGTATATCTACTTGATTGGTAACCAGGAAGTCATGGACCAAGTCGCGCTGGTTTCGAAGGCCATTGGCGTTATAAGTCGCCAGAGTCAATGAGCGTGGTTTATTTCTACCTACATGCGCCATTTGTTACCGGTAACAATAATTTGACTAGGTTGTTTAGTTACAACGATCTAAGTATTTGGAGGAGGTACGCGTGATCCATTTCGATCACGAGTTGATCCCGGAGGGAGGGTTGTGTTGACTCTGAAACTTGCCTCAGTTTCCGAGCCAAGAGTTGGACCTCTTGCAGGTCGAAGGGCAAGTTCTTGGCGAATTTAGTCGCCAAAGCTAAGTCCTCCGCTATAGAGTGGTGGGCCGATGGCCCTGAAGGTCCCTTAGAAATGGGGGCGAGGGCGGGGGCGGGGGTGGCCGAGGGTAGGCCGGCCATAACTGGGGCACGCGTCCTTAGCGGAGGGAACGCTTCCGTCGTGGGAAGACCCGTCCAGTGGTTTACCACTGGGGGGGGGGCCGCCACGAATGCGGGTTTGTTCGGCACTTTTCTAGTGCCTTTTTGGGCATTGCCCTTTCCGACCTTACGTTTGGGTCGGGGGGCGGCAGGGCAGCCTCTGTAGTTAGCGGGGTGACCCGCTTGGCCGCAGAGGATGCAGCTCGGTGGCTCCGGGGAGTCCCGGGTGCGAGTGCACTCCGAGGTCCCGTGGTCGCCCAGGCACTTGACGCACCTGGGACGGGATTGACAATGTAGGGCAGAGTGCCCATAAAGTTGGCAGCGATGACACTGCCGCAGTGTATGTTTTTCGTGTGGACGTTCCACACGAAGGCCAGAGAGGCCACAGACCTTCTCAAGATCGAAGATCTTTTTCCCCTCTGGGGAGAGGTCGAGGACAACCAATACTAGGTTTAGAGGGGACTTTGTGGCGTCGCCTCTGTGCATACGGTGCACTTCGTGCACTGGTAGGGCTTGGGACTTAAGGTCCTCTAGAATATAGGAACTTTCAATTTCCTGAGGAAGTCCGCGGATTACAGCCCGAAGGCGTTTTTCTTCTGGCAGGGCGTAAGTGTAGTAACCGATTTTACGGTCACATAATAAAGTAGTTAGGGCGCGGTGGTCACTTGAAGACGTGACCATAACTTTGATGCCGTGTTGAGTATCACGGGCTTCCTTTATGGAGATTGCCTTACCTGGCAGTTCTTTAGCGAGTTGAAGCCAATGGGCTTTCTCGCGGATGGTCAGGGGTGGCGGCGGGCGTTGTGAAGGTGGCCCAGGGCGGCTGGAAGGTGCCGCTGTCGGTGTTGTGCCCGCTGTTGGGGCGGGGTTGGGGGGGACCTCCCTCTGGGTCTTACGTTTTTTAGTACGATTAACGGTTATAAAACCGTCATCGTCTTCGCGGTCTAAGGGGATGTTCGCGGGAGGCGCGACATCCATAGGAGTAATTTCATCGGCCGGTGGAAGAGGGGCATCCCTGAGGTTTTGCGGACCTTCAGAGGATAAATCGATTTCTCGACGAGAATCGATTACGCGATGGATGGGCGAACGTGAACGCGATGTCGTCGAACTCGCAGAGCTCGAACGCGGTTTTGTCGATGCGGAACCGCGAGAAAACGAGGCGCGCGACTTTGGTGCCACACGATGGGCATCGTTGAGCGGGGGTGCGGGCGGCGGGCGCACTGGTAACGCAGCGGGTATGGATGCGGGGGGCGCGGGCGCTACGGCAGAGTGCAGGTGGACCGCGGTAAGCGCGGCGGCGGGGGTTGCGGGGCGTGCGCTAGTCGCGGCAGGTGCGATGGTCGCGGCAGATGCGGGTGCGGGGAGGGGGGCCTGCGCGGGGGCCCTTTGCACGTGTGACTCGCGGGACACAGGTTTCTCGGAATTAAGTTCCGAAATAACGGGCACCATTGATTGGGACTCCGGAGTCCTCAAAAATTGGTCGAGAGCTTGAGGGAATTGCTGTCGTAAAAACGACAGCAAACCCTCTAGCAACGATGGGGAGGGCTCCACGCCGTCCATTGTCCCTGAGGGGGACGAACGATTTGGTGGAAAAACCACCTGATGACGCACTTTTCACTGCACTGTCACAGAAAAAATACAGATCGACCGGGTGAACGAACGAACACAACGAACACGAATAACGGACTGCCGAGGCGGAACGGGAGACGTGCGCGCGCGACGAAGAGTATCATGACATTTTGTACTGAATCAGTACAATGTACCATTTCAAATGAGGCGAGGACATTTGTACGGTTCGTACCGCGGCGTAAGCGTCATTCCCTCATTTGTCCCGTACAAAACTTCTAGTACGGAAACGTTAGTTAAGAATCGGATGTGATCGGCCTCGGTCACCTCATTTGACTAGCAGTCGTACATGTCATGTTGTCCCTCTTTGTCACGTGAATATCCGTAGAGTCCTTCCTCTTACATTTGAGGCGCGAGTAGTAGCGTGACAAAAATATTTGAAGCATTACTCTTTTAGATTTTGTACCGCATCAGTACAAATGGATTTTGTGCGGGACAAATGTACCGGCTCGTACGTGTCCGACGCAACTCTACCTCCAACATCATTGCCTCTATCCCATCTCAAAAGCTGGCTACGCGTTGGCAACATCCGTGGCGTTGCGAATGTTCATACGCGACAGTAACTACCTTCTATTAAGTGGGCCGCCAGCTTCTTTGCTAACTTCAGGTAATAAAAAAAATTCCATATATATTTAAAAATTAAATCAGAAGTTTTAACCAAAAAAACGAGAGTTAAAGCAACGCATAAATATACGAGAGAAAAAAAGATACATTAATGTGATGATTAACTTCATACACACATGTAAATTTGTATGAATCATAATAATACTGAAGACTATAATAACTATATACATTTAGCATTATAATTGTAAGAGTAACAGTATAAGTGATACGCTTGTCTCAAATTACGACTCGAAGCATTATAAATTACACTAGACTGATTTAGAGACATACATACATACATAACTTCACGCCAATTCCCTTGCGGGGTAGGCACGAACAACGGAGCGCCATTTAGGCCCATTCTTACACACCTCACTTGCTTCTTTGACATTCATAACTCTTGTCATGCACACTCGTCTGTTCTTAAGGCTCCTCTTGATTTAGAGACGATGCCAGGGACCACCCAGTCGTTCACATGTATAGATTCGTAAAAGTCGACCAAACAAGCAAAATGAAGTTGAAATTTTTTATTTTTTATTGCAGGAGTTCAGCAGACAGACAGACGGCCCACTGGATGGAAAGCGGTTACCATCGCCTATGGACATTTGCAACACCAAAGGCGCTACAAATGCTCTGCTGCTCTCTTAAGTGAGTCCGGAACCTGGTCACTAAGGCCGGAACACAACTTAAAGTTGTTATGGCGGTATGCTCTAGACCAGGGGTGGTAGCCATCCAGTCGGGCAAATGCCCTACCACCTGGCTGTGGGTTGTTTAGTCGCCTCTTACGACAGGCCGCCCGGCCGCAGGAAATTGTATTCTTTCTCCGTTCTTGCACGGATAAGATAACTGGGGCTCGCAGAAATGATCAAGCAACTCTTTGTTATCCTTGTTGGTCAAGAATATTTGTACTCCCGCTCTTAGATCGTACAATCTTGACAGCATGCTTCCTTTCGAAAGCAAACGCACTTTCGTGTGGAAAAGCAAAGTTTCATGTCCACTTTTATAGCTGTTTTCATCAAAGCATTCCGGGAGGGAGCGCTCTTCAACATTTGGCTCGTTGTATCTCAGGCATCCGAGGTACACCGATAGCTTATGAAGCAATTAAAGTAATATATAAATTAATCAATAAAAATGTAGACGTTAAACTCCAATGGCTCCCCTCACGTATAGGAATCAAAGGGAATGACGAAGTGGATAGGTTCGCTGTAAGCGATGGACTAAACCTTCAATGTATACCCTTTTCTTCGGAACTCTTGCCTGTTCTGAAAAAGAATTGTATGGATATGTGATCAAAATATTTTGAAGCAAATTCTGTTGACAAGGGTATATGGTGCAAAATTTTGCAAAATAAGCTTCCAAACAATCCATGGTTTGAGGACACACATTTGTCCCGAGAAATTATGTTTGCAGCTTTTAGGATAAGGTCCGGCCACATTCCAGTTAACAAATTTTATCACTTGATAGGGCAAAGATCTAGCCCGCTTTGTGAGCACTGTAAAACAAAGTAGAGGATCTCGTGCATATTGTTCTGGAATGTGGCCAAACCCAACCAATTAGAAGGACACTCTTGCCAGACTCGTCATTGCATAGTGGAGGAATAACTATTATTCTAAGTAACCCTTTGAGCAAGGAGGCTGGATTATTATTTAAGTTCCTGATTAAAATATTTAAAAATAGAGTTAGTTGCAGTTACATACATACATAACTTCACGCCAGTTCCCTTGCGGGGTAGGCACGAACAACAGAGCGCCATTTAGGCTTATTCTTACACACCTCACTTGCTTCTTTGATATTCATAACTCTTGTCATGCACGCTCGTCTGTTCTTAAGGCTCCTGACATCACCTTCTGCTAATACACGATCAATTTGATCATGGAAGGTGTGTCGTGGCCTTCCACGACTTCTGCATCCATCCACTTTTGCATTGTATATTTGTTTGTTCATTCTTTCATCATGCATTCTTTCCACATGCCCGAACCACCGGAGCATTCCTTTCCTTACCTTCACCCCGACACTCTCTTTCAGACCAACTCTCTTTCTTACTTCGGTATTACGAACGCGGTCCGCGAGCGTCACTCCGTAGATTTTGCGCAGTGCTCGCATCTCGACCGCGTTTACTCTACTTTCATGCTCTTTCTTCCATACCCAACTCTCGCTTCCATACGTGAGCGTAGGTACCAGCACCGCGTTGTGTACGGCGAGCTGGGCCTTCTGGCTGAGGTTCTTAGCGCCTAGAAGTTTACCTAACGCTCCATTCAAATTATTCCCCAAATACACTCTCCTTTCTATATCAGCGGTGTACCTTCCATCCCTGCTAAAAGCACATCCAAGATATACAAACTCATTCACTTGCTCCAGCATAACAACATCGACCATTATCCTTGCATTCGTTCTGGTTTCTTCTCTTTCAAACACCATAACCTTGCAGTTAAGTTTAAAATTATACTTAAGTTTATTTAATATTTTAAAAAAATGTAAATTTGCCATCACCTATGAGGCTGATATCGTCACTGGTGACGAAGTCTCAATAAATTAAAAAAAAAAAAAGCATTCCGGGAGCGTTTCGGCAGCCAATGCTTGATGATGAATAACGCAGTGCGTAGTAATTGCGGATGGATTTTAGCAGAGTGATTGCGTATTGCCTTCGGACTTGTGCCGTGGCTCGGTTTGCGTTGAGATGACTCGACACAACACGTCACGTCGCTTGTCTATTACGATGGTTTCGCGGACCACTTGAAATGCCTCCAGAGACCACCAGTGGTCCGCGGACCACCGGTTAAGAACCACCGCTTTAAATCAAAGTGTTGTAATAAAAGAAGATTCATAATAAGCTTTTTTCAAAAAGTTTTTAGATACAATCTTTTAAGATCCTGGATATCATGTAGCAGCAGAGTGCTAGCCAAGACAAGTAAAACGAGCCCAAACACGACGGGTCTATCTTGATTAGTACAGGAGTTCCTATGGCCACCTTCCGACTCAATCATCAGATCAGCTCCATGATACCATATTATTGTATTATCACGCGATATACATAGGCGTGCAAAATTTCAGCTCAATCGGAAACCGGGAAGTTGGTCAAATTTAACTTGCAAGATTCCACCCGAACTTACATACATACATACATCTGTTAATGAGAATGAGTTTTTAGCTGGAACTTGCAGATGGACAGTTTTGTTAACTTTATCATGGGGTAAAAATTAAAAAAAAAAAATACAGCGTGACTTCTTATATCATATTACTAACTTCTAGTTCCAATTTTAGTATAGATATCGCTGATATTTGTAATGGTAAACCGATCTTAGAACTGCTTCAGAATATATCGTCCGTAAACATGGTATTGTTGCGAATAAAGACCGGAAAGACAGACAGATAAACACCGAACAATATGGCTAATAGATATGGAGTCTTGAAAGTCGATTTATAGATGCGGCATATTATCTATCATCTTGGGTGATGTCAGGAGCCTTAAGAACAGACGAGTGTGCATGACAAGAGTTATGAATGTCAAAGAAGCAAGTGAGGTGTGTAAGAATGGGCCTAAATGGCGCTCTATTGTTCGTGCCTACCCCGCAAGGGAACTGGCGTGAAGTTATGTATGTATTGAAAAATAAAACATTTCAAAATTAATGTAGTAGAGTCATTTCTATTTAGTTATAAAGACAAAAATATTTTTGACGATGATGATGATGATGCCATCATAATTATTTATTCAAATCAGGCGAAGTTTGATTTGACCGAACTTCCGCAGCCTGCGTCTAACATTCGGTGAAAAAGTAAAATATCTTTGCACTATTTTGACTTAAATTAATAGAAATCATAATCGTAAAATATAATTAAGCCTTTATATAGATACTCATAGTCATTTGTTTTAGTTAGGAACATTTAAAACCTTAACATGCAGTGATAAAAATTCAATAAAATTAGTTCTTCTTAATTGAAGAGTCTTTGCCTAATTAAATAGACATCAAATTAAAACAAAAACGAAATAACCTTATTATTCCTCTTAAAAATATAAGTAAGTAACTGCTTAATTATAATGCGTAACATGAATAAAATGAAGAAACACTTCTAAGAGACATCAGCAATTACAACTTTAATTTTGATTGAAATCATTTTATTACGAACTAAATATTAAGAATTTAGAAGTCTAAAAATCTTTTCTTTTATCCACCTACTCGTACTTAAAATTTAACAGAGGCAGGTCATGGTGTAAAATATGTATGCATATGTCTCGTTGTGTGATGACCAAATAAACGTATTTTTCTTTCAAAGCGCGTTGGGCCGGCTGGATCTGTGTGGAACCACGCTCTCATAGAATATCAGCGTGAAACAGATAGCCTTATGGTAATCGAGTTTTGTACGATGAATGAGTTCCGATAGTCCACTTGTCCCTCTCGCTATCCTATACCCTTCGTCTTGTTCCTACTATCTGACCCCCCCTCTATCCAATTTCCATTATCCCACCCTTCTGGCAACCATTGGCTTCGCCATCGGTGTTGCAAAGGTCTGCAGGCGAAGGTAATCATTTCTCAACACGTGATTCGTCTGTCTGTTCTGTCTTCCAGCTTCACAATAAAAAAACTCGAGAGCAAACTAGCTTGTCTAGCTGCTCTCTTGAGGGACACTGGTACCTGGCCACTAATGCCGGAACACAACACAAGGTTATTATGGCGACATACTTTAGACCAGGGGTGGTAGTCATCCAGACGAGCAAATATCCTACCACCTGGCTGTGGGTTGTTTTGTCGCTTCTTACGATAGGCTGTCCGGCCGCAGAAGATTGTATTCTTTCTCCGTTCCTGCACGGATAAGATAACTAGGGCTCGCAGAAATGATCAAGCAACTCTTTGTTATTTTTGTTGGTCAAGAATATTTGTACTCCCGCTCTTAGATCGTACAATCTTGACAGCATGCTTCCTTTCGAAAGCAAACGCACTTTCGTGTGGAAAAGCAAAGTTTCATGTCCACTTTTATAGCTGTTTTCATCAAAGCATTCCGGGAGGGAGCGCTCTTCAACATTTGGCTCGTTGTATCTCAGGCATCCGAGGTACACCGATAGCTTATGAAGCAATTAAAGTAATATATAAATTAATCAATAAATTGTAACCGATAGTAAGGCAAATGAACAGTCGATGAGAATGGTCCAAAAATCGACGTAGTAATAACCGCGTGTGATACAGACTTATGATAGGTAGTGTCAACGAGAGACGAAAGAAAGTAAAGACGGCTGATGCCGCATCCAACAAACTAGCATTATTGTTCAACGATTTGCATATAATGAATGAACACTACGTACTTGGATCAATGAGAAACCGTTTAAAAATCGCACGATGCATTGTTATAGGAACGTACGATGCCAAACTACTTCGCGAACTCTGATATCTAACCCCTTCTTTACATTATGCTACTTCCAGATCAGCAAGCACAACAAAAGGACGGGAGTATGGTAATAATCCGCCCTAACTTTCAGTTTTTTTTATTGGACTTGACTTTATGTTCTTGGTCCGAAGACCTTACAATCTTACCAGGGTTGTCGGGGAGAGCGCCTTCGCGACGGAAGGCGCTCGAGCCCGGGAGGTCATTCTTGCTCGAAGGAGCTCCCTAGGGGGCTTTAACTCGGCTAGACTGTTGCCATGAGAGGGGGATGAATCTAACGATGCCGACGGGTAATATAAATCCCGAGGGTAAGGATCCCGGTGGACCGGGATCGGCGGTCTACACTATCTCACGACCGTTTCGCAACGTGTTATGACTGGGAGAGAAGAAACGGCGAAAGAAACTTCCCAGCAACACGCCTAGTCTATCCTTTTATCCGTGCAGGAACGGAGAAAGAATACAATTTCCTGCGGCCGGGCGGCCTGTCGTAAGAAGCGACAAAACAACCCACAGCCAGGTGGTAGGGCATTTGCCCAACTGGATGGCTACCACCCCTCATCTAAAGTATGTCGCTATAACAACCTTGCATTAGTGACCAGGTTCCGGTCCCCTTTAAGAGAGCAGTCGCGCATTTGTAGCACCTTCGATGTTGCAAATGTCCATAGGCGATGGTAACCGCTTACAATCAAGTGGACCGTCTGCCTGTCTGCTGAACTCCAGCAATAAAAAATAAAAAAAACATATCCTATGGGGGGGGGGGGGCTATGTCTCCTGGCGTACCTCGCGAGGACGTGGAGAGATCGCGAGTGGCGGCGTCTGAGACGCTGCCTTAAATGTCAGTTATTACGCAGTTCTCCTATACTTTTATATACATACATACATACATACATAACTTCACGCCAGTTCCCTTGCGGGGTAGGCACGAACAACAGAGTGCCATTTAGGCTTATTCTTACACACCTCACTTGCCTCTTTGACATTCATAACTCTTGTCATGCAAGCTCGTCTGTTCTTAAGGCTCCTGACATCACCTTCTGCTAGTACACGATCAATTTGATCATGGAAGGTGTGTCGTACTTTTATATAGCGCCATATAAACTAGAATCAAATAGAGTATAGACGCAGTAGTTTCTGGAAAAAATACTATTACATACAAAGACAGGAGGGACGTGATCGGACATGGCAAAATAGGAGATCGGTTTGCTTAAAATGGCCAAAGAACCCTAAACATACAGCGATGTTTTAGAAACCTCAGGTTGGAAATAAGCAATTTTTTGATAACAATCGTAATATTTCCGTACGGAATGGTGAAAGTTATAGAACGGCATCCCACAATGGCTTTATTGTTTTCATGTTTACTTTCAAATTTTATAAATTAATTTCATGGTGTATTCAATGGAATTGTTCACTCGGAAAGTGGTGGATTCACGAAGTGCAGCCGCGGGTAACAGTCTGTCGAATATAAACAAATCAACTTCTGTATGTAATAACTCGAAAACTAGTCGATGGATTTTTGATTTTTTTTCAATGTATAATACGATAAATCTCTAGTGGGATAGAGTTTGTATGTTGTGTAGCAGCGAGAGGTAGAGATTAAATGATACTTCAGATGGCAGAGTAGTATTCACTGTCGAGTGCTAATGTGAACTGAAGTGAACTCATTTATTCTGGAAACCGTAACATTAAGTACAAATATTAACAAGTGGTATAGCTAGTACAATATATAGCACAGTGTGTGAGCGGGACGGATGATGTGCGAGCGAAATAGAGCAACGATTAATATGTGCGCTCGTTGCGCTAGCCAGTAGTTCGTTGTCCGCTGCGATGACTAGACGTATGCAGCTCCAATAGTTGAATAAAAAAAGAGAAGAAATATCAGGGGGGGGTAAATGGAACCTGCATATTTCAAAAATAGAACTTTTAGAATTTTACTACCTCTGTCTGCTTGACAGTTTGTCTCAAATAGACTTCGATACAGGTTTGAAAGAAAATATTATAAATAAAACATTCAGTAGCCGAATATTCGGCGCTTCGGCTGAGAGCGTGGCCGAATATTCGATATTCCGCCAAACCACTATTCGTGGCGTGTCTAATTTGCACGTTATAAATTTAAAAGAGCTTTTATATGGATTTTATTCGTCTTTCCTTTTGTACAGCCTTAGGAGTGAAGCATTTATGAACCATTCAGAAAATTTAGTACAATACAAAATAATACTACTACGGTTAAGCAGTGTCAACATTGGATAGTTATCCTAGAAAAAAAAATTGAATGGGACAGAGATCTAAAATTTTTTGAATATAGATCTATTTTCAAATGTCTTATTAATCTTAAATATCTTAAAAAAATAAATAAAGATCGGATTAAGATATTTCTACTTTTTTAAGTAATATGCTAAACATTTTTTTTAGTGTTTTTAAAATCTCCATGTTATCTGTGGAGGCTCATCATTAGCTACTCATTACCTATCTTTATAATCTTTATATATATAATTGTTCTGTATGTGTGTTGACAGTGAACTCCTCCTAAACGGCTGGACCGATTTGAATGAATTTTTTTGTGTGTGTTCAAGTGGATTCGAGGGATGGTTTAGATTCACAACTGGACCCGGTAGATGGCGCTGTAATCGGGTTCTAAATTTTACTTCTTCGGGGCAGAACAATCTCTGCCGGGACAGCTAGTTTATTTATAAAAATACACTTATTACCTCCTAAATAAAATAATAAATATATAAATTACTAGGATATGCCCGTGAGTTTGTCCATGCTTGCATTCTCGGGATATAGTCGCAGCATTTAAAAGAAGAATGTGAGCTATTGTGTTAGTGCAAACTGTGTCGGAATAAGCTAATTTTATGCATCCTAACAATTCCAAACAGCTGCTAAGAAAATTCCCAGGACAAAAAAATATCACACATCATTACATTAGGGCCTGTGCACACCACGTTTTTCAAACGCGCCGTTGACGCGCGTTTGTAGTGATATGACGCGATACGCACGCAAGTCAGACGCAGCCTGTAGACCTTTGCACACCTGTATAAATTCAAATACGCGTTTGAATCGATACAGACGCGCGTTTGTATCGATACAAACTACAACAAACTGCTCTGTAGGATTAAAGCGCGCCGTCGACGCGCGTTCCTAAAACGCGCGTCCACGGCGCGTATAAAAAACGTGGTCTGCACAGGCCCTTAAATTTGCTATCGATCAGTAAAAAAATCACATTAAAATTCAACATATATTTTTTTATTACACTATTTTAAATCATTCCCAGAAAAATTACCGCGAGATTCCCTGGATAAAAAATATCATAGACATTATTACACTAAACATGTTATCGATCAGTAAAAAATTGGAATTCAACGTATTTTTTAAATTTGGCTATTTTAGATCATTCTGAGGAAAATTCTCAGGTTCAAAAGTAGCTCAGAATTAAGTCTAAGAATTTGCTGTCGAGCAGCGGAGATCACATCAAAAATGGCCCAGTTTTTACATGAATCCCGAACAAACAGACAAGAAATATAAAAAAAAATTGCATCATGTTCGCCATTGTTTAAGTTGTTTATATAGTCTATTCCAGTTGTTTTTTTTTTAATCTTCAATGTACATACAGAGCATATTTAGAATTTTACAATATTATAGACAACATATTTATTTTCAGTTTTTAAGTTAGTTTTAATATGTAAATTATTACAATAAGCAAAGCCACATGTATAGTCATTGTCTTACAATACAAAAATATAACATCACTAACAGATAAGCAAATGTTCCAACCTGTCCTTATCTTATCATGTCTTGTGTATATGAGTGTTGTCATAAGGTAATTATAATTGCATAAAAAATGCAATTCAGCCTTATGTTGTACAATTATTGTCGAAACATTAAAATATTACAAAATATATCATACATTCATACATACAAAACATCACGCCAGTTCCCTTGCGGGGTAAGCACGAACAACAGAGCACCATTCAGGCTTATTCTTACACACCTCACTTGCTTCTTTGACATTCATAGCTCTTGTCATGCACGCTCGTCTTTTCTTAAGGCTCCTGACATCACCTTCTGCTACCACACAATCAAATATGTCAATATGTCGAAATATATCATCAATCTGGTTAAGTGTCTAATGTCTGATATTAGTTAGATCAACCAAGATCGAATTAATTTGGTTGAAAGGCACAAAACTCAAAGAACACAATGGTATTCAATGACATTGAATGATTCAAGTTTACGTGAATGACTTTGGTTGATTCATCCAAAACGGAAGACAGAAATGAACTGTCTAATATTGGCTTTAATACACATTCTTTCACCTTACCAATGGTAGAATATTTTAATTAGTAGTAAATTAATTTATTGAACGATATAGAAATCTCATTAATTGCTGGGCTGGTTAGTTTATCTAGAAACAAAAAATGCCGAGTTAGAGCCAGTACACACGGCGCGTTGCGTTTCCGTTGCGTCGACGCAGCGCTGCCGCTGCGTCGTTTTACATACTAATAATCATAGTGTACACACGGTGCGCTGTGTCGACGCAACGCACACACGACAGAACTGCAGCCCGCGAGACGAAGCGGGCGGGGGTGTACACATTGTGACGACGGAACGGCAGCGCTCAGTTGCTTATGCGTTGATAGGGAGGATACACTAAAAACTGTCCATCACTATTTCTTAATGAAATTAAGGGACAGATACAATACCGTCTTGCGATTTTGCGTCGATTTCGGCGGTGACGTAGTAATAGGAGCAATGACAGACGTCTTTTGCGATTCATGCTTTCTATAGACTGATGCGATGTTTTTATAAAATGCTTGCCGCAACTGCGCGTCGCCGCTGCGACGTCGGAACGTTATTACTGCGTCGTAGTAACGCTGCGGCGCCTGTGTGGCCGGCTATGCTTCAAAATATTTGCGTTGCGTCGACGCAACGCGCCGTGTGGACTGGCTCTTAGATTTCTGACAGGGCAAAATTCAAAGAACTTTTGTTTCTTTATCAGTGTTGTCTGGGTCTTTACCAGTGAAGACTGCAAACTCAAATTTCGTAAATGCAGACAGTATTAAGTATTTAAGTTATTCTTTAAACAAATAAACATGGAGTGAAACAGAGTTTTAAATAAACAAAAACAAAGTTTAAGTGGGAAGCAAGTAGGCTTAATTTTGTGATACACAAAAATATAGACATGACCTCTTGCACTGAACTGAAACACACAATAACAAAAGCAGCAGTCAGTGAAACACCTTTTACAGATCATTATGATGCACTGAATGTGTTACGGGGGAAATATCCTATGTATATCCATCAAAATACTAATAAAAATAGTTGTGGGCTTGTAAGACTGACATATCCAAATGTGGAACTAAATTTCTCAATTCAATATACTGATGTAACTCGAGCTCCCTTAGTGAAAGTACATATAGCCTGTATTCATTAACAGAATTGATATTTTTCGATATTTTAAGATTGATAAAAAAGTGTAATAATAATTTAATATAGCCTCTTTTGTTTATTGATCTAATCTGTGGAGTACTGCTACAAGAGAATGAATAGTAAAATATAGGAACTGGCTATTAATACAGTGGCACACGCTCAGAGACAGAGATTGATAATATTAGACAGTCTATGGTTCAATGGGCTAAATTTAAGCCGGCTGAGCTTGCTGGAACACAGAGGCACCAGGTTCAATTGGTGGCATGGTAAATTTTGTAAAACAAACTTTGTGTTATTTATTGTGGTCTGGGTGTCTGGGACCAACCCTTGAATGATGTGTTGTATATTTTTTATTTTTTTTTATTGCAGGAGTTCAGCAGACAGACAGACGGCCCACTTGATAGAAAGCAGTTACCATTTCCTGTGGACATTTGCAAAGGTGCCACAAATGTGCTGCTGCTCTCTTAAAGGAGACTGCAACCTGGTCACTAATGCCGGAACACAACTCAAGGTTGTTATGGCGACATACTTTAGACCAGGGGTGGTAGCCATTCGGTTGGGCAAATGCCCTACCACCTGGCTGTGGGTTGTTTTGTCGCCTCTTATGACAGGCTGCCGAGCCACAGGAAATTGTATTCTTTCTCTGTTCCTGCACGGATAGTGTATAATAGTATTACCCATAACATAAAGATAGCTTGCTTATCTTGGGCATATACAATGTCTGCCGATTATTTATTATTATTTATCATTTATTATATAAAAAGTATATAGGTAGACTAACACACACATTGTATATACCCAAGCTAAGAAATTTTGGCTTCCAGGCAGTCGTAAATGATGGAAACTCCTTTTATAAAATTAGTCATGTCTGGAATTAAGCCCAAACTTGTTTCATTGCTTCCTGGGTGATTATGATAAATTACATACATACATAACTTCACGCCAGTTCCCTTGCGGGGTAGGCACGAACAACAGATGATAAATTAACTTTATATTATTAAATTAGACTGGGTATCCTTAAGTCTTTGTATATCAGCCATAACCCAAATGTAATGCACTCAGCTTAGAAACAATAAGAGTTTATCTTCATACTTGTATGTCTGAGATTGTATGATTACAACATTGAGAAGGAGATAAGGTGAAGCAAAAGAGATATAGTCTAGGCTTCAACAGTTTTACCAAGAAAACGCTTATTCATTCCATAATTATTTATATTCATCACAACTTTGATATGTGAGGTAAATATTAAACAATATTCAATATAACTAAAAAATTGCTTCATTGTATTAGTTAATAGAATAAAAATAGATAAATAATTATTATGAAAACTATAATTTAACATTGAAGCATGAACAAGGCACTAATTAAAAAAAAAGAAAGTGCAAGATGAATTTGAATAATCTATATCATGCAGAAGAAATTTCTACCTAAGTCAAAATTACAACGATTATTATTTCTAACACTATGTTTTATAGAAAATCTTATGTACAAACAAAATAGGCCATACTGAGTGTGGTTTTCGATAAAGTGATCTTGTTCTTGCCTATTTTATGTTCTAAATTTGTCAAACTAGATTTATCAATAGGCAACATAGGTAGGTAATCGGTTTTAATGACACAAAATTTGCAAATAAAAAGGATTGTGAAAGAATCTCACCTGTTTTCACGTACGCTAAATAACGTCAGCACAAAGTTACATTCATTACACTGATATTTTCTATGATAACAAGTTGATAAATTTAAAATATGAGGGGAACCTTTTGTTCGTAAAACACAATATGGTCTCTGTCGATTGTTCACAATATTTTTTACCGCTAATGTGTAAAAAATGAACAAGCACTCGCGCGTTGTGGTTATTTTTCTCACATTATTGCGACTTCGAGTATAATTTTGTAAATCCACATCAAACGGCAGGCGATCGGAAAATTCTTTGAATTGATTGGTTTCGATTGATTACGAATTCATTTCGTACGGAATGAGTGAATGGAAAGAACACAGGTAAGGTTGCAGACCACAGATAATTTTTCGAGAGTATCCTGAACAAAAAACAAAAAAGCATGTTTTTATTTTTTGTTAATTTAGAGTGGATAAACCTGTTCTATTTATTGTCATCTTTTATATCAGTTCATAGAATAATTAAAAATAATGGCATGATAATTCCAGTTGTCTTTCCATTATAAATCTATAAAATGAGCATAGGTTACTTACTGTATTTTAGTGTGCTAAAGTAAGATAGATATATCCTGTCATTTCATTAGGTGAATGCATAATGGGGATTGTTCACTTTTTTTCAATTTAGCTTTTTGAAAAACCATTTCGAGGAATAGTGTTCCTAATCATTTCTGTCTAGTTAAAATTCCAAAAAACGTACAATCCCCTTGTATTTTGAAAGAAATACGTTTGACCTTTATTTGACCTTACTAAATCCTATGACGTCATTTACGTCTGGTGAAATGCATATGAATACCGTAGCCATTCCGTTTCAAAATACAAAAGGACCGACATTTTCCTTTTTATGTCATTGTTATGTCATACAACATCAACATAAACAAACATTTTATTCGACGTACTCCAGAATAAAATTATGTATATATTATCTCTTCAGACCAATATTTCTTAAATATCTGTAAAGAGAATACTTACATATGGTCTCTAACTAAAAGTCAAAGAAAAGTGCATTATATAAACGAGCGTCTTCGTAAATGGCGATTGGAACGATGTCGAAATCTTTTCAAGAGATACGATCCAAAAAATAACCTGTTTACTGATGAGAAGATCATCAGGGTGGAAGAAAATTTAACTGGCAAAACAATACACCTTGCGCCAGAAGTTAGAAGGACGTCCAAAATCACATATTGAAAACAATGATTTAAGCATTAAGTGATACTTTATTCGTTGGATAGCAGTGGATTTTCCAACAGGACTCTGTACCCTCCCATGAAGCTAATTCAATCCAACATTGGTTACAAGCCAATTTGTCAGACTTTATTCAGAGCATAAGTTGGCCTTCGTCGAGTTCTGACTTGAATTCTTTGGAGTATTCTTTATGAACTGCATTGGAGCTAATGGCATACAAAAAGTTTACCAGAACCTGAATTTATCTCAAGCGAGCCCAAATCAATAAATGGAAACTGATTGAAAAGATTAGTACCACCATAGAAGAATGGCCTATATCTTTAAAGCTTAATTAATTGAAAACAAGGATGGCTATTTTAAATAACTTATTTTTATATATACATAAATCTAGATGTTATTAGTTATAATTCATGTAAAAAATATATAAATATTTAACGTTCCTCCAAAAATATTTTAGCTTTACTTTGACTGATGTCTTAAGAGTTCACATTAAGAGTTATAAGAATAAGATGGTTTCTATACTGAAAGCAAACTATTGTGAGTTATAAATTTGTATGTGCCGTATATTAATAAAATATATATTTTGACATATTATTTTACAAGATGAAATAATAAATAACTTTTAGCAGTTAAACTTGTATATTTACTTAAACACTTATTAATAATAATTTAGGACATATTATATAATCTTTTCAGAAATGTTCAGTTTTATCTTTTTCTTTTTTCTGCAGGCTAGCATTTGGTTTTTTCTATACATAAAGTTTTCATGTAAACTGCAGTGGATAAGTCATAAAATTCTATGATCAAGCATAACCCTTGCTTATGCAGAAAAGTTGTTGCTAATTTTTTCTGAACCTGAAAAAAAAAGATATAAAGTGTCTATTTAATTACTCGCATAGTCCTTATTTAACTCATAATTTTTCATATTAGTAACTATGTTACACATCAAAATCATATTATTAAGAGATTTACAATCATTAAGGTATTTGTCACAAATCTTCATATTCCATGAAATTCTTCAAGCCATAGATGTGCTTAATTAATCACTTTTAAGCCGGCAAGTGAATATATTTAAAACTACTGGAGAGTTTCATATTTTCCGGTAATTTGTTGTATAAGATCAGATCCATAACATACATTAGCAATCAAACACACTATCTAACCGCCAGGGCAGTGGTGCAATGTCTGTTCCTTTATTTGTATGTATTTATATGAGATACTTGTATTATAGATTATTAAGAAAGTAATATAGGTAGCTGATTTATTGATTGTACCAAATTATCAAATAAGTAATTAATATTATTTTAATCAGTTTCTAATGAATGAGTGAGACATGTAGCTATTTTTCTATAAATAGGTGCACATTTTAGATGAATTTTGACTTCAACACAAAGTATACTGACATCAATCATATATTAACTAATAATTAACATTACTGAATTCTTATATGGATGAAATTTACAGACAGGAATAGTAATATACTACACAGGTTCTAAAAGGAAAGAAGGAAGGAAGATCTATGGACGAACATGTTGAATTTAGAAACCTTCACAAAACTACTTACATCAGGATTTTAGCTCCTCTTATTTCTCTAATATGTACTACGAGTATAGCTATGTACTCTAATAACATTATATGTTAGGTAGGTTTAGCGTATCAGCCTTTACAAAATTAACACTCCTATTTGAAGATCCGGCCATGTTTAGAAAGAGAAAATATTTAATACAGCTTCATTAATAAAACAGTTTACTTTTTTGTCGGATGACTTTAGAAGATTTTTCTAAGGACGAAATTAATTGTAATGAATAATATTAGAATTTAGAAATGCTGCATTAACCGCCGATCTAAAGCCTAAATACCCAATGTTGCCAGGTTGCTAATAGTGAAATTACTAAAATTTGTAATTCTTGCAGGTACACACGTGTGTGTAGGAAAGTAACTCCCAAACATATTGACTTAAAAAAGACCTTATCGAACAACGCCATGATTTTTAAATTAAAACTTCGGTAGATACTTCTAGGATGGGGAAAATGCACTCAATTCGCACGACCGTCACGCTCAGATACCAAGTTTTTATCTCTGAAGTGCAGTCCTAACGACTGGTATTTTTTTTAAAGGTCTGACTAATAATACTCCCCCCCCCCTCAATTGAAACTGACAATACAACCTTTTTATTTTAACTGGATTGACAACATCATTGGATAATGAGACCATGTCTAGGTATCAGACATTAAAAATGATAACCCAAATGTGATACCAAATCAACGTATTTTAGTGGTCGAATGAGCTTTATCTGTTGTAATCGCCGAAAGAATACTTTATTACAAATTAAGAAAAGTAATGACATCGCAATGGTGTCTAATAGGTAATTTATGCCTAATTATCAATTAATGGTATTCAGTCTAACTGTACATTATTTAGTTTAAGTTATATTATATTGATTTTTCACTAAAGGTCACTTTAAATAATTTAACGGTAACTGTAGAAAATAATAAATGTTGAACACCAAAATATATAAAATAAATCTACCGATAAAATTGCTAAGCTGGCCACACTAAAATGATCACAATATGTCATAATGAATAATGACAGTAACATTTAAATAGTAGCACAGATTAATATGATTATTTTCTTTTTATAGGCAAAGGAATTAATGTAAAGTTGTCCCCAAAGACGTCATCGGATATTTTTTTTAAAAATCGAATTAAAAAAAACTAACTCTTAAAACACAAAAATATTCAAATTAGTATCTTAAAATACCCTATTTTACATAATAAAAATATAAAATCAGAGGGTAATTTTTTTTGAACAATCCCCATTTCATATAGGCTACGTTCCACTAGGGAATCACAACGACCATGTTCAAGACCGCGATTTTTCCCGTTCCACTTGCTTGGCGGCGTTACAATCTTACACCCAAGTGAAACAATTATTCGACTCATCCATTGACATGTGTCGTTGTGAGCGTGGTGTGATCGAAAATGATGCCGCCTTTAGTAACGTTTTCGCCATGACTACAACGACCGCGGTCGCCTTGTGGAACGGCTAAAGGAGCATTTAAATGAATACAACTGACAAGGCTGTATGCACCAAGTGCTTTGCCTGCCTTTGTGGCAAACTTTAACAACAACAACATTATTATCAATTATTTATGAGACAACAATTGTATGATTTCCACGACTTGCTGATTTGTTTAATTAATATTATTTGGTGCTTTTACTTATTGTACATTAAAATTGTATTACAGTTAACCGTCTTTACTATAATTGCTTATTTTAGTTTTGTAACAGTAAAAAAAATAAGATAACCTCAAAATGGCTGAGGCAGAATCTTCGAAGGGAATTGAGCCAAAAAACGAAGACAAAATTGAATTCAAAAAGCCTGTACTGATCGGTCGTATTGGTAAATTGCCAAAGAAAGCTAAAAATGAAACTGAAAAGCCTGCTGTACCTAGTAATGAGGTTCCAAATGTGGATGAACAATCCGAAACAAATGTTAAAAGTTCTCTGCCTCCTGCAATATTAATGAAGGAATTATCAACTCCTATACCTTATAAAGAACCCAAGTGGTCTGGTTTGTGTCCTGATGGTGAGTTCTAAATAGACAAAAACCTAATTTTAGTCTAAATCCCTAATGAAGGATAATGTTCTTTATGAAGGTGTCAAAGACTAGTACACTACGCTACTTGCTGTCTCTGACCGTATTCTTTCGGTCGGGTTTCAGAACAGTACCTAATCTATAGAAAACTATGTAATACACTATAACATCAGTGTAAGTTAAATAATGCCACCAGTTTTTTGAGTTTGTTGATATTTCATTTTTATTGAAAAATAGTTTAGTCGGAATGGTAATGATTTATAGAATTTGGACAAAAATTATAGGGTAAGCATAAAATGGGTTTGCATGTGTTAAAAAAAATAGTCTCTAGTTTAATATAATTTATGTTAGAGGCCACTTTTGGAGAATCCCTTAAGGATGCGGTATATACCATTCTCTTAATTTGAATAATAATAATGAATAATCGGCCCGTATTGTGAGGAGTTTCCTGTGTCTGGGGCCTTAACCACCGGTAGCCTGGACCCTAGGTCCCACTGCCGACGATGATCAGTTTTTTATAATTTTTTTTATAAATTAATTTGTATATTTTATAAGAAAAATGTAAAAAATTTGGAATAAAAATATATATGTGAATAATAATAATAATCGGCAGACAAACACACACATTGTATTTCCCCAAATTAAGCAAGTTACGCTTGTGTTATGGGTAATATACAACGGACTACTCTGGGGCCGATCCCAGACACCCAGACCATAGTAAATAACGTAGAAAAGATGTTTTTCCGAAATGTACTATACCAGGAATCGAACCTGGAGCCTCTGCGTTGCAGTGAGGTAGGTCGGCAAAGGCTTAGCCCGCTCAACCACAGAGGCCGTCAAACCACAGAGAGATTAGAGAAAATAACATGTATCTAGATATACTGGCAGGTGTAAAACATAGCATAAAGTTCCATTTTTTTATTTGTATTAAGAATCTGTGAAAACCAAAACTAGGTATGAGTCTAACTTGTATATAATTAGCACTATTGTCCTATTTCTTTCCTATTAATATTATAAAGGGGAAAATTTGTGAGGACATATGTTTGTTACTTTTTTGCACAACAAGGTGCTACAATTGATAGACATAGATATACTGTCATTTATAAAAATATTGTTTAAATTGCCTAAAGATGACTGTTAGGTGTCAAAAAATGTCCCCATTGCAAGTCATGTCATGATGTTTGACGGCCTTGTAGATGAGGCATAGTGTAAGAGAGTTATAGCCTTGTGTGCAGTTCGGTGTGTGAGCACACACTGTGCATAGTTGTGCCCATATTATGAATTATTAGGACCAAGGCAGACATGATAATATTGCTACTATGTACACTCGCGGAATTAAAATGTTCATCACCTTAAAGTCAACTTTTGTTGACGAGAATACAAGAAACAGTACTGTAAATATTTAAATAAATGTTATGTTTATAAAATACTAGCCGTGCCCGCAACTTGGTCTATATGCAATTTTTTCTTGGAATGCTTAAAAATGTTACTGGGCAACAGCAACATAAAATATTTTTTAACTAGCAACATTGTGGTTGCATTTTTGTTCTTCTTCTGTTTGGGTTGAAGGCAGATGCTTTTGTATGTAAAGTGATATTATTACAAGTTTTCACCAACTAACAGTGTTTTAACTTCTACGACTACATCGACCTGGGTATCCTAGACCCACCGTCAGCGTGTACCACAAATATATATTATATGTGCGAAGAGCTGCGTGCAGTTACTACTTATAATATCAGCTATCTGCCAGTGGAAGTCTTGTCAAAATCAGTCCAGCCTTTTCAGAGATTAGGTGGAACATCCAGACAGACAAAAAAAAATTGGTTTTTTATACAGGTCCCATATACTTTCATATGCATGTAGTAAGAAGCTGTTATTGTGATGTTACAAACAGACACTTAATTTTGTTTATTTTTATGTGTAGAAAACATGAAAAAAGAAAATTGCAATGTTTTCAATGACAGATACTGAGATTAACAATAACAAAGAGGATATAATCACTAGGCTTATCATAAATATTAAACAAATAAAAAGGTTTTACACTTCCAAACAATCTTCTGAGACAAGATAGAAAATTAAACAACTTTGATCTAAGTAATTTTAAACTTTATCATCAAATAGTTAAACATAATTTTCTGTGGAACAGTCTGTTCTGTGACTTAGTTTGAAAAGGTAACATGTGCTCATGGAACCTGAAAACTGTCCAACTTTTTCATTCCACTACTGTACATTAATAATGAAACACCCTCCCTTTAATTAATGGTTTATTTGGTAATATTTTCTTAAGTTTTCGCGACTTGTATACATAATAAAACTACGTTTTAACGGTTTTAAGTGGGGTAATTTTATTTCATTTTGGTTTTTCCGACATTTCGTGTGTCAGTCTTCCGTGATCACGGCCACTGAAAAGTGGCCGAAACGTCGGAAAAGCCAAAATGAAATAAAATTACAGCGCTTAAAACCGTTAAAACGTAGGTTTATTTTGTGTTTATGATTTTTCATATTTTTTTCAGGCTCTAATTACAGCTTAGAAGTCCTCAAGTCCGGTATGATTGTGGATACAGTTGACCTATGCAATAGACCATATTATGTATTTGGAAGGCTGGCCAATTGCGATATTATCATGGCACACCCAACTATCTCAAGGCAAGTAAGGAGATCAGAGCATAGCTTATGAGTATTATTTCGATCTATGAGAAGCTGTTCGGCAATGCAAACCTATGTTTGTACAGCTTTCATTCATAATCCACATAATATCCACCCATGACATGTTTATTCAAAGAGCTTCCATTAGTATAGTCCATACTGTGACTTTTCTTTTTACATTTTTTATTGCAGGAGTTCAGCAGACAGGCAGATGGCCTACTTGATGGAAAGCGGTTACCATCGCCTATGAATATTTGCAATACGAAAGGTGCTATAAAAGTGCTGCTGCACTCTTAAGGGAGACTGGAACCTGGTTACTAATGCCAGAACACAACTCAAGGTTGTTATGATGACATACTCTAGACCAGGGGTGGTAGCCATCCAGTCGGGCAAATGCCCTACCACCTGGCTGTGGGTTGTTTTGTCGCCTCTTACGACAGGCCGCCCAGCCGCAGGAGATTGTATTGTTTCTCCCGTTCCTGCACGGATAAAACTGTCACTCTCTCATTGTCTCCATGAAACCATGATTATGAATTATTTTTAGGAGAATTGTATATAGTAAAAATTCATACATATAAAGTCTAATAAGTTTGTTAAGTAGAAAAGTATTTAGGTTTGGCATAGACATTTTCAACAAGGTATATAATATGTGTATTAATTAATAAAAATACTGGGCACTCTGGCCTACATTTGAACCCATATAATTTGAATTAACCCTTCAGCTCTTCCAAAAGCCGCAAGACTAACACTATCACCATCTCGTAATATACCAAGAAAATATAGCCATTTCATACAAATCATACAACTCCTATATAAACAGAGTGAGACAACAACACAAAAACGATCACACGCACAAACGGGATCTGCACTCTCATCGCGGACACATATGTGCTAATAGTGAGCTGAAGGGTTAAAGACAGGTGCAACACTCACCAAGTATTTGGTGTGACTTGTGATTTAACAGTCATCTACAAAGAATTCCTTTTTTAACAGACACCATGCAGTCCTTCAATACAAGGCGTTCGCGGAAGAAGGTGAGCCTTCGCCGGGTTGGTACCTGCAAGACCTGGGCAGTACGCACGGGACTCAGCTTAATAGGGAACGACTAAAACCCTGCCTCTACGTCAGAGTCAGGGTTGGTCATCAGATCAAATTGGGAGCCAGTACCAGAACTTATATTATGGGGGTGAGTATGTTTCTTTTATACAACTACATTGGTGGTTATAGACAAAGCTTAGAGTATAATAGAACTTTTTTGGGAAAATGAAGCCTTTATGAAATTTTCATAGCGAGCAATGTGGCAGTCATTTTTTTTTTTGGACCGACTGGTTTTATCTATATAAATAAAAATGAATCATATCATCAATATATATGTGCATAACTTGAGAACAACTTTACCGATTTTGATGAAATTTTTTGTGTGTTCGATTGTGTTCCCGGATGGTTTAGATTTACAATTGGAATGGGTAGGAGGCACTAGAATTGGGTCCGTGATTTTATATTTCTAAGGCAGAATAATGTCTCCCGGAACCGCTAGTATTTAGCTGCTGTGCCATGCCGTAGCGTCACAAGCTGCGTGGAACATTCCTGCGGGGGTA
This sequence comes from Dendrolimus kikuchii, assembly GCA_019925095.2. NCBI lineage: Eukaryota > Metazoa > Arthropoda > Insecta > Lepidoptera > Lasiocampidae > Dendrolimus > Dendrolimus kikuchii. The sequence goes on along the minus strand of CM034388.1, from coordinate 310,755 downwards.
TTAATGCTACCCAGGTGGTTGCCAGATGGTAGGGCATTTGCCCGACTGGATGGCTACCACCCCTGGTCTAAAGTATGTCGCCATAACGACCTTGAGTTGTGCTCCGGCATTATTGACCAGGTTCCAGTGACCCTTAAGAGAGCAGCAGCGCATTTGTAGCAACTTTGGTGTTGCAAATTTCCATAGGCAATAGTAACCGCTTTCCATCAAGTGGGCCGTCTGCCTGTCTGCTGAACTCCTGCAATAAAAAAAATGAATAATAATAATAATAATAAAAGTTCGTTTACTAAATATAGGTACTATACCAGGACTTGAACAAAGGTCGTCTGTGGGAGGGAGATAGACAAGTCATGTAAGGAGTTTTTGGCAGGAACTGAAAGGATATGTTGTGCTGTGCAGTTTTATTTTCTAAAAATGTGTAAAATTACTCTAAAATGAACAATAGTTGTAGGATATTGATAGTTTTTGAGTAGTAATTATGTGTTTTGTGAGAAATGTGAACTGTATAGTCAAATGTGGTGTTTTGAGTCGTCACAAGAACTCAGTTGATTGGCTTCAGCTGATAACCTACAGTTCAGCTGAGCTATACATAGGCTTTAAGAAAATGAAGAAACTATATTCTAATCTAAGATCTGGCTTAAAGGCCTAGCTGCCAAGCCATAAACCTAAATAAATAATAACAAGTCATGTAAAATCGTTATGATTATTACATTAGGCCAGGTTCCAGTGACCCTTAAGAGAGCAGCAGCGCATTTGTAGCAACTTTGGTGTTGCAAATGTCCATAGGCGATGGTAACCGTTTTCCATCAAGTGGGCCGTCGGCCTGTCTGCTGAACTTCTGCAATAAAAAAAAATAAAAAAAGGCTTTGTTATTTAAGTAATCTGGATAGGATGATAACTGCTTCATGTTGTATGCGCTTAGTTTTGAATTAATAATGAAGTGGGTTTGGAATAAATCTAGTTATCCATTTTCCTTTATCAGGGTCCAGATTACGACTGTGAAGGTGAATCGGACCTCACAGTCACAGAGATAAAGCAGAAGGCGGCAGAAATGAAATTAGAAAGAGAACGAATGATCAAAGAAGCAGCAGAGGAGAGGGAGAGGGAACGACTGGAGGAAGAGCGAAAGAGGGAAGAGCAGGGTATTGACTGGGGAATGGGTAAGTAGAAATTTTCTATCTGGACAATTCCTAACTTGTTGAACACTGACCATTATTGGTCTATTAAATAAAAATTGTTGCATTAAATTAATGTATCTATTGTTCGTATATATATTTATAATATCATCGTATATGTCGTAATACCGAAGTAAGAAAGAGAGTTGGTCTGAAAGAGAGTGTCGGGGTGAAGGTAAGGAAAGGAATGCTCCGGTGGTTCGGGCATGTGGAAAGAATGACTAAACAGATATACAATGCAAAAGTGGATGGATGCAGAAGTCGTGGAAGGCCACGACACACCTTCCATGATCAAATTGATCGTGTACTAGCAGAAGGTGATGTCAGGAGCCTTAAGAACAGACGAGCGTGCATGACAAGAGTTATGAATGTCAAAGAGGCAAGTGAGGTGTGTAAGAATAAGAATAAAGAGTTTTCATTCATTCATTCATTCATTCATTCATTCATTCATTCATTCATTCATTGGAGTTCAGCAGACAGGCAGACGGCTCACTTGATGGAAAGCGGTTACCACCACCTATGGACAGTTGCAACACCAAAGGTTCTACAAATGCGCTGCTGCTCTCTTAAAGAAGACTGGAACCTGGTCACTGATGCCGGAACACAACACAAGGTTGTTATGGGGTGGTAGCCATCCAGATGGGCAAACGCCCTACCACCTGGCTGTGGGTTGTTTAGTCGCCTCTTACGACATGCCCTCAGGCCGCAGGAAAATATATTCTTTCTCCGTTCCTGCACGGGCTTCCTTCCTTCTTCTTCTCTTTTCATATTTTCTTCTTTACCATTCTGACATATCTCCTCTGTCATAGTACGAATCATTATGTTCATTATCTTCTATGCGATCCATCATCTCTTTTTTTAATATAATTCTACTGTCAAGTCCTTAAATCTTTCAGTTAAACATACTCTTTGTCACATGATTTTCATCCCTTCGTATTATATGCCCATACTACCTTCTTCCTCTCAATTCTTCATTTACGGGTGGAACTTCTGCCACTCGCGTAACACCACACATCCATCTCAACGTTCTTACCTCAAGTTAGTGGAGGCGTTTTTAGTTGTTCTTTTGCATGAGTTCAGCAGACAGGCAGACGATTCATCTGATGGAAAGTGGTTACTATCACCTATGGACATTTGTAACACCAAAACAGCTACCAATTTGGTGTTGCTCTCTAAAGAGAAAGTGGAACCTGGCTCTAGACCAGGGGTGGTAGCCATTCAGATAGGCAAATATCCTAGTGGCCTAACATTCACACCCCATAGATCATGACCGGTCTATTATAGATTTATATATGCAGGTATGCCGTCCATTCATAATAGTCATATCAGCTCATAAATATCCCACTGTTGGGCTTAGCGAGGCCTATTGCTGTAGAAGGCATCATATGCAGTGGAAGGGGTGACATTTGTCGTTCCTGGATTTGCAGGTTGCATTGGTAATTGGTAATAGTTTCACCCGCGTGGTGATGGTAAATCGTTTTATCCGTGCAGGAACGGAGAAAGAATACAATTTCCTGCGTTGGGGCGGCCTGTCGTAAGAGGCGACTTAACAACCCACAGCCAGGTGGTATGGCTACCACCCCTAGTTTAAAGTATGTCGCCATAACAACCTTGAGTTGTGTTCCGGCATTAGTGACCAGGTTCCAGTCTCCCTTAAGAGAGCAGCAGCGCATTTGTAGCAACTTTGCTGTTGCAAATGTCCGTAGGCGATGATAACCGCTTTCCATCAAGTGGGTCGTCTGCCTGTCTGCTGAACTCCTGCATTTAAAAAAAAAAAATTTTTTTTGTATCGCTTACTCCTCCGTCCTTTTGCCAAGACAGACTCTTATTTTTCATGTCTTGTTCTAGCTAAATTCTAATTCTAATATTAGGGATGTAAAAGGGGGGGGGGGGGATCTTTTAATTTTATTTTCTTTTTCTTTTCTTACTTATTAATTACAAATCTTATTTCTGTTACATTTATCTTATTTAGTTATATATCTATCTTATTATTTAATTCTATTTATTACATTGTGTTTGTTTGTACTCTATTTTTGTGTTACATTTTTTTTTCTATTTTCTATTCGGCATCCATGTTGTCGGGTATATGGTATGGAAGATGTAATTGCTTCCAGGGTAGAGTTGCCCCTGGACGACGCCAGGGGTCGCCCGGTCGTCGCCGAAGTCATTCACAAAGGGAAGAAGAAGGAGGCCGTCGTCGCGTGCGCGCTAGAAGCGTGCCGGCAACTCGACAGGGCCGGCCTCTTGAGGCAGGCGAAGCATGGTGAGATTCTAGTTTTATCCTGTTTTATTATTTGATAGATCTTGAGCTGTGTTCAGCATTAGTGGCCATGTTCCTGTCCCCCTATGGTGATGCAAGTTCAAACGCCAATAGGCAATGGTGACCACAGGTCATCAGGGGCTAATTTCTATTATTAATATCTCGTGAAAATCACCACAGGCTGACATCTCGTATAGTTTAAGGATTTGGTCCTGAAGGCCCATATGCAAAATTCACCATGTATACCGTGCTAGGAATTGAACCTTGACCCTCCGCGTTGCAGTGAGCCAGGTCTACAAGGGCTTAGCCCACTGAACCACAGAGCTCGTCGTAATATTTATGAGAACTTAAAAAAACAGAGTCGCGCCGAAGAAAATCTCGAGACTGGAGTGCTGACGATTACTATTCGTCCGACGAGGACACGTTCCTCGATCGGACGGGGAGTATCGAGAAGAAGCGGAAGAAGAGGATGATCAAGCACGGCGCCAAAGAGGAGGAACAGGAGAAACCCCTCACCTACGACGATTTGGTAAGTGTCCACTTAGGATTTACCAATTTTTTATAATAGGTTGGGGAAAAAGTCTTTTCGCATATAGTATGTATGAACTTGTAATAAGATCTCTTTGGCTATACCATTCGTATCTGGCTGGTTTTGGTATCATTAAAAAGTTTTAATTTTAAAGAAGACAATTGCAAATTCGAATTAGGAAAACGTGGGATTTTCATTTGTTTTTCTTATTGTTAAAATGAGTGAATCTAATGAAGAAATTCGATACATTTTAAAATTTTACTACAAAAAAGGTAAAAATGCAACACAAGCCGCGAAAAAATTTGTGATGTTTATGGACCTAATGCAGTATCTGTGAGAGTAGCGCAAATTTGGTTTAAACGTTTGCAATTCGGAAATTTTGATATCAAAGATGCACGTCGCTCTGGTCGCCCTGTTACGGACAAAATTGATGCCATTTTTGAAAAAGTGGAACAAGATCGGCATATTAGTAGTTACGATGTAGCTGGAGAACTGGGAATTGACCACAAAACGGTTTTGGCGCATTTGAAAAAAGCTGGGTACACAAAAAAGCTCGATATTTGGGTGCCTCATGAGCTCACTGAAAGAAACCTAATGAACCGTGTACTCATTTGCGATTCTTTATTACGACGTAATGAAACCGAACCATTTTTGAAGAAGCTGATAACTGGTGATGAAAAGTGGATCACGTACGACAAGAACGTGCGAAAAAGATCGTGGTCTATCTATGGTGCGATTGGTAGGGCATTATTCATTATGAGCTGTTACCGCCAGGCAGGACCATCGATTCTGAACTGTACTTCGAACAACTGATGAGATTAAAGCAAAAAGTTGAGAGAAAGCGGCCGGAATTAATCAACAGAAGGGGTGTGGTTTTTCACCATGATTACGCTAGACCTCACACATCTTTAGCCACTCAGCAAAAATTACGAGAGTTTGGCTGGGAGGTGTTAATGCATCCGCTGTATAGTCCTGACCTTGCACCTTCAGATTTTCACCTGTTTCGGTCTCTGCAGAATTCCTTAGGCAGTGTCAGGTTAACATCACGAGAGGACTGCCAAAACCACTTGTCGCAGGTTTTTGATCAGAAGCCGCAAAATTTTTATAGCAATGGGATCACGTCCCTACCTACAAGATGGCAAAAAGTTATCCAACAAAATGGCACCTACATACTTTAGTCAAATGTAAATAAACTTTATAAAAAAACCTTTTGAATTTTTATATAAAATGCGAAGGAACTTTTTCCCCAACCTAATTAAATGGTGGAATATCCTCAGGATTATTGGCAGGAGAAAAAGGTATCTTTTTGTAAACAGTATTTATTTAATATTGCTACGACCTAGACGCCGACAAAGACAAATTCACACTTGCATACATGTAGAAACACATTTTATTACCTTTCGGCATTTGGGATTCTTTTAATAATATAATATGTATAGATAAGTTAAAGCATTACGCCGTAGCTGTAGCAGAGCAGTTTTTTTAAAATAACTCGTAATCACACTAATATTAATTTGTCAACAGCTGAAAAAAATAAAAGACATCGAAGATGAAATATCTTCATCGGAGAAGACCCTCACCAGACTTCGCGCCCCCAAGACGGTGGGGGGTGATGTGGCAGGAGACGGGGACGAGTTGGACGCTTATATGGACTCGCTGAAGACTCAAACCCACACCATGGCCGAGAAGGCAGAGATATCCAAAACTAAGGTAACTTATCACTACACTAGCTGTGCCCGCGACTTTGCGTGGTTTTTTTTTTTATAGGACCCTAATTTTAAAACTAGCCCAAGTTACTCTTTGTAACATCGGCTATCTGCCTGTAAAAGTCCCGTCGAGGTCCAGTCGTTTTTAAAAAGTAGCCAGAACATCCAGACAAACAAGATTAAAAAAAATGAATTATCTGAGTCACGTGGGCTTAGTGGTTTTTGAAGTGACAACTAAGAAGTTATCTCATAAGAATGGGAGGGTAAACAGCTTCGTTACGTAACGCGTTACGCCTCTGGCTTCCCTTTCACGCATACGGCAGCGGTAGGCAGGCTCCTCCTCTCTCACTCTAACCCACAACACCAGCCATATTTATTCTAAAGAATGATTGTAACTAAGAATAAATTATATTTTATAATCAATAAAAGATTTTATTAATAAATAACCTTTCCTTACATTATCATATTAATATACATAAAATTGAAGTAATAACCTAAGCTTTTCTCAAGTTAACCCTTAAGACAATTATCGATATACCAAAAAGCCGCAAGACTAACACTATCACCATCTCGTAATATACCAAGAAAATATACCCATTTCATACAACTCGTATATAAACAGAGCGAGACAACAACACAATTAACGATCGCGTGCACAAACGCGATCTGCACTCTCGTCGCGGACACATATGTGCTAATAGTGAGCTGAAGGGTTAAACAATTTCAATATTAAGGGAAGATTTATATTAGACCGGGGCGTGTCCGAGGCGTGCCGTGTACGTGGCCCGGACGGGGCACGAGTTTGAAACGTTACATACATTTTGTATCGCCCGTGATTTATATTAGACCGGGGCGTGCCGTGTACGTGGCCCGGCCGGGGCACGAATTTGAAACGTTACATACATTTTGTATCGCCCGTGATTTATATTAGACCGGGCCGTGTCCGAGGCGTGCCGTGTACGTGGCCCGGACGGGGCACGAGTTTGAAACGTTACATACATTTTGTATCGCCCGTGATTTATATTAGACCGGGCCGTGTCCGGGGCGTGCCGTGTACGTGGCCCGGACGGGGCACGAATTTGAAACGTTACATACATTTTGTATCGCCCGTGATTTATATTAGACCGGGCCGTGTCCGGGGCGTGCCGTGTACGTGGCCCGGACGGGGCACGAATTTGAAACGTTACATACATTTTGTATCGCCCGTGATTTATATTAGACCGGGGCGTGCCGTGTACGTGGCCCGGACGGGGCACGAATTTGAAACGTTACATACATTTTGTATCGCCCGAGATTTATATTAGACCGGGGCGTGTCCGGGGCGTGCCGTGTACGTGGCCCGGACGGGGCACGAATTTGAAACGTTACATACATTTTGTATCGCCCGAGATTTATATTATACCGGGCCGTGTCCGGGGCGTGCTGTGTACGTGGCCCGGACGGGGCACGAATTTGAAACGTTACATACATTTTGTATCGCCCGTGATTTATATTAGACCGGGCCGTGTCCGGGGCGTGTACGGGCCGTGTCCGGGGCGTGCCGTGTACGTGGCCCGGACGGGGCACGAATTTGAAACGTTACATACATTTTGTATCGCCCGAGATTTATATTAGACCGGGCCGTGTCCGGGGCGTGCCGTGTACGTGGCCCGGACGGGGCACGAATTTGAAACGTTACATACATTTTGTATCGCCCGTGATTTATATTAGACCGGGCCGTGTCCGGGGCGTGCCGCGTACGTGGCCCGGACGGGGCACGAATTTGAAACGTTACATACATTTTGTATCGCCCGTTTAGCACCCGGTGTAATATAAACGCGCAGCACGGAGTGGCTCCGCTCCGACCCCGCCCCGGCCCGGACACGGACCGGTCTAATATAAATCTGCGTCGTCGTTGGTCATTGCTGTACTAGTTGAGCAGGCGCACGTTAATAAATAATAATATTTTCAACACACTTGCTCATAAAGTGGCTCTATGGTCACCGCAATTAGGCACAGAATGACACCCATTATCAAACTGTGAGTAAAAAACATTATAACTCACTAGTGAGTTATAGATTTTTTTTTAAATTTTATTGGTTGAGTTGCTTTGTTCTTAAAAAAGTTTTTATTAAAAAAAAAAAGATCGTGTTCTATAGAACAAATAAATTAATGTTCCTATTGCTTGCTCATTTCATGCAACTTCTTATTTAAATAGATAATTTTAACTCGTACGTGTTTAATAAATAAAACTTTCACTCATATATAACTTTTTTTATCTACTAAATAAAATGAGTTTTTGTTGTTATTTTATTCACAAGTGTGTTGAAAAACGTCGTATGATACACGTGTGTATTGATGATTACCGTCCTCGGCTCTCTTAAGACCCTCGCCTACGGCTCGAGTCTCAATGGCGCCTCGGCGGTAATCACCAATGTTACACACTAGTACCATAATGTACTATTTCAACACACTTGCTCATAAAGTGGCTCTATGGTCACCGCAATTAGGCACAGAATGACACCCATTACCAAACTGTGAGTAAAAAACATTATAACTCACTAGTGAGTTATAGATTTTTTTTTTTAATTTTATTGGTTGAGTTGCTTTGTTCTTAAAAAAGTTTTTATTCAAAAAAAAAAAGATCGTGTTCTATAGAACAAATCAATTAATGTTCCTATTGCTTGCTCATTTCATGCAACTTCTTATTTAAATAGATAATTTTAACTCGTACGTGTTTAATAAATAAAACTTTCACTCATATATAACTTTTTTTATCAACTAAATAAAATGAGTTTTTGTTGTTATTTTATTCACAAGTGTGTTGAAAAACGTCGTATGATACACGTGTGTATTGATGATTACCGTCCTCGGCTCTCTTAAGACCCTCGCCTACGGCTCGAGTCTCAATGGCGCCTCGGCGGTAATCACCAATGTTACACACTAGTACCATAATGTACTATTAAACCTTATCAAATAACTACTCTCTGGTGCTTAATAACTCGGCCCCCCTCGGCCCCAAGTGGAAGGACTGGAATTTGGTTATAAGCCGGCCGGCTTCCCCTTGTGTCTGGTGTCGTGGTGAAGGTGTGGTGAACTCATTCATGGTGATCTGACAACGTACTGTGATAAGGTGAGTGGGCATATTTTCTTAGCCGCTCCAGTGGTTGGCGTATGAGTCTTGATTGCCCGGCATTTATATCACCGTATTTTCATTTTGAGCTGAACGTTGGTTCATAATAGCCCGCATACTACGTGTTAGGGCTATTTACACGCCTTAACACACACCTTTGTTTTTTTACATTTTTATTTTGACATTACAAACAGACACTTCAATTTTATTTATCTGTATAGATAATATTTGGCCAAATTTTTAATTATTTAACCCTTTTGAGGGTACAAAGTTAATATTTTTACATGCCGACAAAAAGTGAATGCATATCTGCCTGCCATAAACCTGGTTTATTACCTTTCCCGCATTTGGACTTTTTTTTGTTTACTTTGTGTTTAAAATTTGTAATTAAGAAAAACATTCTGTTGTTATTGTACTTGTTTTATGGCAGTCATTAGGCAGGTGTGTCGAACTAATTCTTGTTGTTGTTGTTTTGCGTCGAAGCATATTGTATTTGTACAGAATAAAAGGAATGCCCGAACGGAGGGGTGATACTAGCAAGACGTACATTCGATGAGCGATATAGTGACGGACTTTGCGCGTGTTATTGAATTGTACAATTTGTACTGGTTGCGTCCAGTTATATTTGTAACTGTGTTATACGTGTTTGCATAGTTCTAATAAATTCTATAGTAATTCCAACGGCATTTTAATTCGAGTCCCGCACTCGTAACAAGATTATTTTTGTCCAAAGCTTCCCGCTGCCATCAAAATTGCCGCGCCAAGAGAATTATATCGTCTCTTTTACTCTAATACAAATTCTATGTAGCTAGAGGGAGAAAGCATCAGTTCAACGTTCTTTTCAATTATCTGTATTTGACCACAAATTTGTGGAGGTTCTGTCTTAAATGAATCTAGGAACATATTATAATAAATTTACAGTTTATTAGCGATATGAATATGTTTAAAGAATTTCTTTGTACAGCCGCCATGCGGATTATAAATAATCTTAATTCGCCCTGTATTTCTTTGCTGTATTTATGGTCGTTTGACTTTATGTATAAAAAAGATTGTGAAAATGTAATGTCAATTTCGGTAAAAATATATTCGGGTGATATAATAATTTTTATTTGGAGTTTTACTAGAATATATCGATCACACGATATAACCATCGTCCCTACGTCTACACGCCCTCTTGTTACCAAGTTTAGGTGGTATTGGAGAATTTTGGTTGCTTCTCTGTGCTGCTTTAAAATATAAGCGTTTGTTTGTATTCACATATTTTGTATACTGTTGAAATCTTATTATGGCCAAGTGCGTGTTTAATCCTATCGATTTATATCTAACACACATTTCATTGAACCCACGTTATGTCTGTATATATCTATCAATTTGAATAAGTAACCAAAGTGATTAGAAGAAAGAAAGATATAATTTATTTAGGACAAAAACAATGTAGAGTATTATCAAACAGTAAAATAATAGAAACAGAATAAGTCCAAAATTAGACCCAGTTTCAGCATATGCTGATCAATTAAGACCAGCGCTGTTCTTCCGCCTGGGGCCAGCAAGTGAGGCCACAAAGGACAATACAACACACATTATGTAAATTTAAAATTACATACATACATACATAACTTCACGCCAGTTCCCTTGCAGGGTAGGCACGAACAACAGTAATTTAAAAATCTTTCATTTAATATCATTCTATGCCCCATCATTTCGTTTCAGTTTTGGGGGCTATCAAATAAATATTTTTTTCTATTTAAAAAAAAAAATTGTCATCCATGCAGGAACGGAGAAAGAATACAATTTCCTGCGTTGGGGCGGCCTGTCGTAAGAGGCGACCAAACAACCCACAGCCAGGTAGGGTGTTTGCCCGACTGGATGGCTACCACCCATGGTCTAGAGTATGCCGCCATAACAACCTTGAGTTGTGTTCCGGCATATGTGTCCAGGTTCCAGTCTCCTTTAAGAGAGCAGCAGCGCATTTGTAGCACCTTTGGTGTTGCAAATGTCCACGCTTGAACTAGAGAGTGAAGTGGGAAGCATTACGTGGATAATTTTGGGGAGGCTCTACTAAAGGGAAAAAACGAATCGGGCTCAGTCGACAAATCCTTATTAATATTATAAATGCGAAAGTAACTCTGTCTGTCTGTCTGTTCTGTTTTTACGGAAAAACTACCGGACCGATTTGACTTAAACTCAGTATATATCCTATGATCTGGCCGATTGCCAGATTTCAAGGGTGCAAGGGTAAGAGGGAATGGAGATAAATGGACTCACCCGTAATAATATGAGCTGAGTAACCGGAGCGTCTGCGATACAGGAGCAGCAGTGCGTGTTCTCTTGTTATATATCTCCCGCTTCACAACTAGATTCACTTGCCACTTATCACCAAGCTCTTGGAACCCGATTAGTATTGCAATTGGGTGGATATCTCAAATGCGCGCGCGATGCGTGAATGTCTTTACGACGGATCGATTCAGACTGATCGTTGAGACGCGGAAGTGCGGGGTAAATTACTTTTTCGGGGAATCATCGTTCGTTACGCGGTGGCGTGAACATCCTGGGGCCCGGGGAAAAGGTGACGGCTCCCATTTATAGTGCTGACTAAGTGCTGTTGTCGTCGGGGGGAAGACGAGCAATCTTTGTGACTGGTCTCGTTAAGCTGCCATCCTTGGTGCTGAGTTCTACGACTCGGATGACGTCATCCTTTCCGGGCAGAATCTTCTTTATTCTTCCCATCTTCCACTGGAGTCTGGGAAGATTATCCTCCTTTATGAGTACCAGCTCACCAATCTTGGGTCGACTGGTTTCCGTAGTCCATTTAGATCGGGATTGGAGAGTGTGCAGGTAGGATTTCGACCACAAGGTCCAAAATCGCTGAGCCAACGCTTGCACTAAGCGAAAACGTCGTAGGGTTGATGGAGGAGAGGATTCATGGGAATGTTCGGGTAATGCGGTAAGTGGGCGACCTATAAGGAAATGACCAGCGGTTAGGACTTCGAAGTCTGTAGGGTCTGAAGACAGAGGGCAGAGTGGTCGAGAGTTGAGAACGGCCTCAATACGGGCTAAGAGTGTAGAAAATTCTTCAAAGGTCAGATGCTGCTCACCTAATACGCGATAGAGTAATTGCTTAGTAGATTTCACGGCTGCCTCGTGCAGACCGCCAAAAGAAGGAGCTGAGGGCGGATTGAGCAACCATGTGATCTGCTGTGTGGCTAGCTTGTGCGTAATTCTATCATCATTGGCCTTTAAGAAGTTTTGTACTTCTATGAGCTGATTTCTTGCGCCGACATAGTTTGTACCGCAATCAGAGCGAATTAGGGTAGGGATTCCGCGCCGACTAACGAACCTTTGCAGTGCCGCAAAAAAGGCGTCCGTAGAAAGTTCCGAGACAGCCTCTAAGTGCACTGCCTTGGTGGCGAGACAAACGAAAACACAAAAGTAGCCTTTGAGAAGTTTGGCATTGCGTAGAGTACTTGATTTAATTAGGAATGGTCCGGCAAAATCCGTGGACACTTGACTAAACACCGGTTGTGGGCTGACTCGATCAGCCGGTAGGTCGGCCATAAAAGGGGGATTCGGCTGAGCTCGATGCCTAAAACAGCGTACACATTTAAAGACACGGTGACGAATGACTCGCCTTCCAGATAAAATCCAGTATTGTTGACGGAGTAGTGCGTGTAGTGTATCTGCGCCCGGGTGGCAGTGTATAGTGTGGAAATGATCTATAATTAGGTCCACAAGGGGGCTTGAACTGGGTAAGATGAGGGGATGTTGTGTGTCATATCTAAGGTCTGAGTTGGACAAGCGCCCTCCTACTCTAAGAAGACCATCCTTGAGAAAGGGCGAGAGGCGTTGTATTCGCACTGTACATAATTTGTTAGTTTGCAGTCGGTGGATGTCTTCAGCGAACATATTTTGTTGGACTGAGCGTACCCAGTGTAATAGCGCTTTCTTACGTTCGTCTACGGTAATGGGACCAACGATGCGAGAGTGAGAAGATACCAAGCAATTGTGTGCAAAACGTTTAATACATGCGGTTACGCCTACAAGTGTGTCTAAGGAGCTGAATCTCGTGAGTAAATCCGTGTCTAGATCAGGAACCGCGATGTGAGCTACCATTTTTCTTGGTTTTAGACCAGGCAGTACGTGATGACCCAAAGCAGGGGGCATCGTGGGCCAGGTATCAGGTGGGGCCTTGAGCCAAGTAGGCGACCACCATAGGTCATAGGCTAAGAGTTCCTGTGCTGATATTCCCCTGCTAGCACAGTCGGCAGGGTTAAGAGCTGAGGGTACATGTCTCCAAGTAGGGTTACATGGATTGGCTGCAATGGCAGAGACTCGATTGGCCTCAAAGACCTGTAGGGATTGAGAAGGAGTTTTAAGCCAGGCGAGTACGATAGTACTGTCTGACCAACAAAAGTGTTGCTGAATGGTAATGTGGGCAGAAAGTTGAACAGAGACGCGAGAAATGAGCAGCGAAGTGAGGTGTGCAGCTGAAAGTTCCAGCTTTGGTATAGTCTGTCGGGTTTTAATGGGGGCTACCTTGGATTTAGAAACAAGTAGTCTGACGTGTACCTGACCCGTGATATTCGTTTCATGAAGATAGACTGCGGCTGCATATCCGGATTCGGATGCATCGGCAAAACCGTGTAGGGTGTAGGTGGAATCTTTGCTGGTGCAAATTGTTCTGGGGAGTCGAAGAGCAGAGAGTAGAGGTAAGTCTTCAAAAATATGCTGAAATTGAAATGTGACATCATTGGGAGCCGATTCATCCCAGTCTAACTTTAGAGTCCATAGGTGCTGAATGAGCAGTTTTGCGCGGAAAATAACTGGGCTGATCCATCCACTAGGATCGTATAAACGAGCGATGGTACTGAGTATTGACCTTTTGGTAAATTTTTCCAGTGTAGGTACCGAAATGTGATATGTAAATTCGTCCGTTTGTGGTATCCATTGCATACCAAGTTCCTTGATTGCATTGGAGTCGGGTACAACATCAAAATCCTTGGGTATGTCACATTGATCATCCGGGAAGCGTTCTAAAAGCTGACGAGAGTTTGAGGTCCACTTTCGCAAATGAAATCCCCCTAGGGCTAGTAACTCAATGAGTTCAGTCTGCAGAGCTATTGCCTTGTCAACTGAATCATGCCCAGTCAGAATGTCATCCACGAATATGGAGTGCGTAAGAACCTGTGCAGCCTGGGGAAAACGGTGACCTTCATCAGTGACCAGCTGTATAATAGATCGATTGGCGAGGAAGGGGCTGGGTCGTAGGCCATACGTGACAGTGGACAGGGCGTAAGTGAGCAGAGGTTGATCTGGAGAAGAGCGCCATAGAATGAGTTGGAACCGTCTGTGGTCTGGGTGAACTAGTATATTTCTAAACATCATCTGGATGTCTGTACTAAAGACCACTTTGTGAGTACGAAAATTTAGAATGATGTCAGTAATATCACGTTGGAGCGGTGGGCCAGTGTGCAGACAGTCATTAAGACTGACACCATTAAAGCTCTTACAGCTGCCATCAAAAACCGTGCGAAGTTTTTCAGAGTTGGCTTTGAAGATGCCATGATGCGGGACGTAAAAATGGTCTTTTCCTTTGAATGTGCTGGGGTGACAAAGAGCCATGTGGCCCATGTTAATGTATTCCTTCATGAAGTCGATATATTTTGAGCGGAGGGTAGGATCTCTTTGGAGTTTGCGCTCCAAATTAAGGAATCGTCGTAGTGCAATAGCGTGGGTTGCACCGAGCTTAGGTGCCTTTGTAAGAAAGGGAAGGGATACTATGTATCGCCCTGTGGGATCACGTGTGGTGGTAGAACGAAAGTTCTCCTCACACTCGTCAGAGGTTGAGTTGTCCTTTGATTGCACTTCTTCGACTTCCCAGAATCTCTCCAGAGCGGAGTGTATTTCTTTATTTGAGTGTTGGGGTTGTAAACAGTCAATATTTACTAGTGCTGAATTAACTTGAGGCTCAGGCTTTGTGTAGTTTGGATTGATAGGACCTAAAAGAGCGAAATTGAAGATCGTGCCGAAGGCTATTGGCCTGCCGGGGCCCAAAAAAATTTTCAAAAAAAAGTTCCAAGAGCTTGGTGATAAGTGGCAAGTGAATCTAGTTGTGAAGCGGGAGATATATAACAAGAGAACACGCACTGCTGCTCCTGTATCGCAGACGATCCGGCTCGAAGGACCATATGATCTGGCCGATTGCCAGATTTCAAGGGTGCAAGGGTAAGAGGGAATGGAGATAAATGGACTCACCCGTAATAATATGAGCTGAGTAACCGGAGCGTCTGCGATACAGGAGCAGCAGTGCGTGTTCTCTTGTTATATATCTCCCGCTTCACAACTAGATTCACTTGCCACTTATCACCAAGCTCTTGGAACCCGATTAGTATTGCAATTGGGTGGATATCTCAAATGCGCGCGCGATGCGTGAATGTCTTTACGACGGATCGATTCAGACTGATCGTTGAGACGCGGAAGTGCGGGGTAAATTACTTTTTCGGGGAATCATCGTTCGTTACGCGGTGGCGTGAACATCCTATATTAATATTATAAAGCTGAAGAGTTTGTTTGTTTAAACGCGCTAATCTCAGGAACCGCTGGTCCGATTTGAAAAATTCTTTTTAGTGTTTAATTGTACATTTATCGAGGAAGGCTATAGGCTATATTATATTTTCAAAAAAATTAGGGATCCTTACTAAAAGTCCAATAATGTAACCCAAGGTGTAAAAAAATGATCCGAAAAAATCCTTACACGGCGTGCGCTGCGAAAACTATTGATTATAGAACAAAACAATGTACTACCATTTCGCAGAACATATAATTGTCTACAAAAAATATCGTGTAACCATATGTCTAACTATTGTAGTTATCTCACAATAAGTGTTTTCTTTTATTATTTTTAATAATTAAAATGCCGTCCGCTTCAAAAACTCTTTATTTTGTACCTTGGTATTAATCCTTATCAAAATAAATTACTCCATATTCAAGACGAATTCAATACCTTTCTAGAACTTTTTGAATTATTCAATTCGGACGTTTCATTCAAAAGATATCGCGATATTTAAAATGTAAGTATTAGTGTTGTAGCCAAATATACTACGCGCTAATCTCAGGAACTACTGGTCTGATTTGAAAAATTCTTTCAGTTTTAGATAGCCATTTATCGAGGAAGGCTATAGGCTATATAGCATCACGCTAAGACCAATAGGAGCGGAGCACCAATGACGAATGTTTCAAAATCGGAGGGTTTTGAAAGCAAATTCCGCGCGGACGACGTCGCGGGCACAGCTAGTATATATATATATTTTCGATGCCGAGAATGAACATAGGATACTTTTTATCCCGAAAAATTGGATAGTTTCCGGGATAAAACTATTTCTCTCTGTTTGTTACGCTTTTACGGAAAATATGTAATTTTAATACCGAGGGTGGACAAGGGATACTTTTCATCCCGGATAACGGGATAAGTTTGGGGATGGATTTATGTAAAGATTATCCCAGAAAGTAGGATAGGTTTTTTTATTTTGTGATTTGCCAGTTTCGTCATTTTGGTTAATTTGGTCATTTTGGTGTACATACGAGGGTGACACTGAAAGTTCTTAGAAAGTCAAAAACTGAGCAAACTAGCAAGTTATTATTTTTATTATATCTTTTCAAAATAGTTTCCATTCACATCAATACCTTTCTGCATTCGATAGAACCACCGAGAAAAGCACTTTGCCCACTCATCCTTAGGGGTCTCTTCGATGGCCTTCTGGAACGCAGCCACTGTTTCCTTGGCGTCCATAAAATGTTTTCCTCGAAGTTTTTCTTTTATTTTCGGGAATAAATAAAACTCACAAGGTGCGAGGTCCGGGCTATATGGCGGGTGACGTAGCAATTCCACGTCTGACGACGCCAAATAGTCGATCGTTTGCCCGGCGGTGTGCGAGAAGGCGTTATCGTGGTGAAGGAGGATCCTACTGCGAGGTCGTTTCTCTCGAACTTTTTCGAAGACAAGTGGCAAACATTTGTTAGTATACCACTCTGCAGTAACTGACTTTTGACCTTCTAAAACAATTGTCGCGTAATGACCGATCCTTCCGAAGAATGAGGCCACCATATTTTTTTCTACACTTCGACCTCTCTTCAATTTAGTTGGCAACTCCTCGGAAGGAAACACCCACTGAGCAGATTGTCTTTTGGTTTCCGGATCATAGCAATAAATCCAGCTTTCGTCACCCGTAAGTATGTCGAACACAGCTTTTGAGTCACCTCCGTTAAATCCTTGTATCATTTCACGGCACCAATCAACACGACGGAGTTTTTGGGCCTCAGTCAAATAATGAGGTATCCACCGGGCACAAAGCTTCCTAACGGCTAAATGTTTGTGGAGGATTTTGTGCACTTGAGTCATACCAATGCCTAAACTTGTCCGAATCTGCTGATAGGTTACTCTTGGATCAGTCTCTATCATACACCGCACAACACTAATGTTATCTTCAGTCGTCGCCGTAGAAGGCCGTCCCTCACGCAAAGCATCATTGAGATTGGTGCGACCACGTTTAAACTCATTAAACCAGTTATAAACAGTGGCCCGAGAAGGGGCTTCATCGTGAAAGGCCAATCGAAGTCTGTCATAACATTCTTGTTTTACTTAAATGACATTGAAAGTCATAAAAAATCATAGTACGAAAATTTTCTCGCGTTAAATTCATACTGGCGTGACAAAGACAAATTTCAATTTGCCGCCAAATCGTAAAACAAATGACAAATGAATGAAATTAGTACTCAATAATATTAGCAAAGAGTTCTAGTTTCAAAATTTAAACTTATTTTTTTATTATATTCTTTAAAAGTGGCCCGTTCTAAAAACTATCAGTGTCGCCCTCGTATATAGTTTTAATACCGAAAATTGGTATAGATACTTTTTATCCCGGAGATAAGATATAAAATGAAGCGAATCTTCCGGGGCAAATAGCATTAACATAAAAATTTAATACAATGTGACCTGTGTTGTAACCTCTTTAAACCAGGCACTATTGCACTTAAATAGTATTATGGGAAGGCACCAGTAAAACCATAAGAATTCTACTAATACTTTATTTCGTATAAAGAGATCGTCCATAGCACAACGTCACACAAAGGCGAAGGAAAAGGGGCGAACGCAGCGCCACGAGCAAAATGTGTTACATATATTTAACCAGGCTAGGGTGTGAAATTCATAATACCAACAGGCACGCACTAGAGGTTGACCCGCGGCACGGCCGTGGGGTTAACTCTAGTATATTAATAAAATAAGACAAACAGAAGATGAGAAGTAGAAGGTAGGAAGATACAGCAGAAAGGGAGGATTTTTGTCGGTCGAAGTCCGACTCGCAGTCCGTGAGGCTGTCCCCTTGAGAAAGAAAAGTAATTAAGTATATAATTTAATTTCAGATGCTCATACAAAGGTTAAAAACGGAGTTAGCAAAGAGTCAACGGTTGGCCGAGATCGCGAGGCCGGCGCACCTGCCGCCGTTGCTCAAGAAGGACTCCAAGATGGCGGTCAAAGTGGGGACCAACTCAGTTGTCTACGGAAAGAGGTGAGTTGACCCCCCCCCCCCCCCACAAGTGGCCGTGTGCGAGTCGGACTCTCAGTTGTTTGGTGACAAACATTGGCCAAGGAACCATAAAAACGAGTCCCCATAGGAGGTAAAGAGAACAAAGTGCTGCTCTTCATCTTCTAGTGGCGGGAACTGAAAGGAGATGTTGTGCTGTGCAGTTTTATTTTCTAAAAATGTGTAAAATTACTCTAAAATGAACAGTAGTTGTAGGATATTGATAGTTTTTGAGTAGTAGTTATGTGTTTTTGTGAGAAATGTGAACTGTATAGTCGAATGTGGTCTTTAGAGTTGTCACAAGAACTCCGTTGGATGGCACTAGCTGATTACCTTCAGTTCAGCCGTGCTACACATAGGCTTAAGAAAATGAAGACACTATATTGTAAACTAAGATCTGGCTTAAAGGCCTAGCTGCCAAGCCATAAACTTAAATAAAATTAAATAAATAAATTACTTCTAGTAGCGGTCTTAAGTCTTTATAGAAATTCGTATTATTGTGAACAGCATTTTATGTAATTTTTTTATACAAGAAGAAATACTTTCATAAATTTACACTACACGTTTTTTATTATTACGAAACGGCTGGCCCGGATCAGTCCTCCCGCGGTTAGGACGGCAGGCTGGCAGGTATGGACAGACAGACACTGACGACGGCGTCAATCAAGATCTCTCCACGTCCCCGCGAGGGACGCTAGGAGACATAGCCCCCCCCCCCCCCCCAGGATAGACTAGGCGTGTTGCTGGGAAGTTTCTTTCGCCGTTCCTTCTCTCCCAGCCATAACACGTTGCGAAACGGCAGTAAGATAGCGTAGGCTGCCGCGAACCACCGATCCCGGCCCGCCGGGATCCTTCCCCTCGTGCTTTATATTACCCGTCGCCCGTTCTCAATTAGTGCCTTGTGTCGCCCTATGGTTGGTATCATTAAATTCATCCCCCTCTCATGGCAACAGTCCAGCCGAGGTAAAATTCCTTAGGGAGCTCCCTCGAGCAAGTTGCCCCCCCGGGCTCGAGCGCCTCGCCCCAAAATCCCCGGTAAAGTTGTAAGGTCTTCGGACCAACAACATAAAGTCAAGTCCAATAATAAAAAACTACACTTTTGTACACATTTGTAACTTCTACATGATCACCTTTCATATCTGTAGCGTTAGTAGTACTTGAAATATTCAGGTGTGATACATAGACAGACATCGGAGTGGAAAGTCTTAGGGTTACTATTTTATCTTTAAATATCGGAACCCCAAAAATACAGAAAGATTTCTGACACGCAGTATTTAGTTGAATAATATTAATTAATACTGAAATTATTCTCTATATCAGGATAAGATTAAAAGAAGACCAAGAGAGGAAACCTAAAATTAGGGAGCAGTCGAGACAGGAAGAGGCAGAGTTCGTAGAAGAAGTGGACTCTGATGAAGAGAAACAACTGCAGGAGAGTGACTCTTGTAAAGAAGGTACAGCGATCATGGAAGAGAAGCACAAGTTGGAAGAAGAATCCGGTAAGAGCCTTACAATAATCCATTCCGATATATAACTAGGAAATTGTTGCCGCATTTTTTTTTTAAACATCGATAACACTTGTGCTTCGACATTTTCTTTTATTGTTTGATATAGATTACCGGGGTTCACACATCAGCCATCTTGATGCCCAATTTTCTTCTCGAGGTTTCACCATCAGCATTTGCTAATTATAATAATAATAATCATGCATTCGAATGATTGTAATTAGTCCCGTGTGCTTTGGTTAGTAAGCTACGACTTGTATCACTATATGACATACTTCTTTTTATGTACAGAAGAGCAGAAAGAGAGAAAAGAAGAGTTGGAACCGGAAAAGAAGAAAGTCTACGGACCAATGAGGCCGCCAGAGGACTATGTTATCCCGGAAAATTATTTTGACCAAGAGACGGATAGAGATCTACCAGAGATTATGGAGAAAGAAGAAATCTGAATGTTAAATAAATTATGTAAATTATTAATTCGCATTTACATTCCGCACATTTCCCAGTTTCCCATACATAAATACATATTAGCACGCTTGTTTCCCATGGGGGTAGGCAGAGAGCAGAGTTCTTCACTTGATTCTTGAATTCTTTATTATAATTTTATCAGAATGTATTGACATTTTACTTAAATTGAGCCTTTGCTAATAGGTCACTGTTTATTATTTAATGCTGAACAATGGTTTTTGAGTCATGGTAACCCTATCTCTTGTTCTTGTTTCATTACATATTCTTGATGCGTGCATATTTCATTATCTTTTTGTGTGCTGGTATGTATCTATCTAGGTCCCCCCTAATTGTGAATCACGAAGACGCCGCCATTGTGTCGTCGGATTTCGTTTGCGGCGTTAAATAAACAGCTTGTAAGAAATAATGGATTTTTGGCAAGTGCAGTGAGTCAACAGTGATTTTTATTGTTTGTTTTTTTTACTCATGAAACCAAGGTGGACGTTCTTAGTTGACGGGGTTTTGGGTGACTCTGTATAATAGTATTATTACAAATTGGGCCACCTGCATACCTGTATTTATTACCTGCCGCGGCGTTTGAGTTGTTATAACGTGTAAACTGTTTTATGACTGTCTTCTTTTGTTTTCTTTGTGTTTAAAATTTGTAATTAGTACTCGTTTATGGCCGTTCGCAGGCATAATTACGCAGGTGTGCAGAATATGTTTTCTAGGAATTGCGCCGACGCATGCCAGGTAAACATATGGCATCGGTGCATTATAATGGAATGGCCCAATGCAGAGAGGGGTGGTCAAGCGACGTTTACGATACAAGCAAGACGTGTACATTCGATAATCTGTATAGCGACGGACTTTACGCGTGTTATTGAATTGTGCAGTTTGTACTGGTTGTGTCCAGTTATATTTGTACCTGTATTATACGTGTTTGTATAGTTCTAATAAATTCTATATTGATTCCAACGGCAATTTTAAAAGCATCATAATTATACTATTGTCTTCATCGGTTTCGTATGTCCGGGATTTGTTTAACTTCGGATCCATACACACAGCTATTAAAAATTTTATTTGAATTTTATATAATCCTTAGCTTAAGATTGCGTTTAAATCTTACATATTTTGTTCTTCGCGAAAACTAGCCTCTCTGTTTTCAACGTCACTGTACAAAACACATTCTTAAGTGTATACAACCGCCTTTTATAGACATAATACATATATTACATTTTTAAATTATCTAAAGCAGAAAAGGAATTTATGGGATAAAATAAAAATTCAAAATAACTTATAATTTTACTAAAAATAATAATTATCATACAAATATGGATATAATCGCACAGCATTCTAAGAAACATGTTGTCTAAGTACAAGAAGTACCTATATTCAATGACCCCCAAATCTGTAGTTACTACAACTGTTTTAAAATCTTAGTATAAATAGGTCCATAGATGATTTCAAAATTTTTGATATTTAATTGCTATCGAGAAGCAACAGATGTGTAGTCCAGATCTAATTATATTACTTAAGGTTAAGGTTAAACATCAATAGTGGATGTTGTTATTAAATGACGTACAGTAATTAGGTACGTGTAAAACTTATATGCGTCCCGGGATAAGATAGTCGTGTGGTGCGAAAGAGATGGCATACTAGGGCGGCAGCGAGCGAGCGAGAGCGCAGCACTCCCCTCTCAGCTCTACGTATTAATATTTTCTTAAGTTTTCGCGACTTGTATACATAATAAAACTACGTTTTAACGGTTTTAAGCGCGGTAATTTTATTTGATTTTGGTTTTTCCGACGTTTCGGCCACTTTTCAGTGGCCGTGATCACGGAAGACAAAGATGTCAAGTGTCAACGAGTATTGTTAAAGTTTTATTTAGCCTACCGCCAACTTATTAATTTTAATTATTTAATTTTTAATTTTGTTTATGGTTATTATTTAATCTATGGGAGCCTAATCTAATTTACTACTGCTTCGCAACATGTTATGGCTTGAAGAGAAGAAGCGGCGCAAGAAACTCTTCAGCAAACATGCCTAGCTCCTAGCTCCTCCTAGCGTACAACGGAACACAAACCAACTTGACTGATAATTACTTTTATTTTTCCTTCCACCCATCTTAATATTATATAAAATTATTAGAGCTAGGCATGTTTGCTGAAGAGTTTCTTGCGCCGCTTCTTCTCTTCAAGCCATAACATGTTGCGAAGCGGTAGTAAATTAGATTAGGCTCCCATAGATTAAATAATAACCATAAACAAAATTAAAAATTAAATAATTAAAATTAATAAGTTGGCGGTAGGCTAAATAAAACTTTAACAGTACTCGTTGAAACTTGACATCTTTGTCTTCCGTGATCACGGCCACAGAAAAGTGGCCGAAACGTCGGAAAAACCAAAATCAAATAAAATTACCGCGCTTAAAACCGTTAAAACGTAGTTTTATTATCTACGTATTAAGCTTATAATGGACTAATGAATTTACGTGCAACTTATGCTTTTTGCAATCACGTCTACAAACTTCAAGAACGCATTTAAGTTTTGCGCGTATATATAAAAAAAGTTCTGAAATAAATAATTTCATATGAAAATCCGTCTATTGCGCCGCCGTCTAAGTGATAGTATGGTAAAAGAACATTACGCCAGTAGCGAACCTCTGAAAAGCTTCTAAATCTTATATAACGAGATGGCGCCATAGGTAATTCTATCGGTTTTTGACATTTTAATATTTAAAACATATTTCTAAGACCAAATAAGCCAAAAAATAAT
Source organism: Dendrolimus kikuchii (assembly GCA_019925095.2). NCBI lineage: Eukaryota > Metazoa > Arthropoda > Insecta > Lepidoptera > Lasiocampidae > Dendrolimus > Dendrolimus kikuchii. Next base: position 287,669 of record CM034388.1, on the reverse strand, counting down.
TTTTAACATATTTCTTTTCAATTTTTGACTAATTTGCTGTGCTCTGTGGTACAACTTAATGATCAAATAGGTTTTTATAAATCGGTCACTCTTCAAGTTCCCAACAAAATCTCCCATCTTCTTAAGCCAGGTAACGACAGAGCCTCCTCGTTGCAAACGATGAGGCGGAATGGGAGCGTAAGCTTACATCCTTGCTCCGCTCCCGTCAAAGGAGGACGCGTCGGCGTTGGAGGGTCAATTTGGACCTTCGGCTGCTGTGAGCTTTCCCTGAGGGTTCTCTCCGTGTTCCGCGCGCGCTCACCTCTTCTCCCATGAGGCGTTACAAACCACCCCATGAGTAAAGAGTTGGAAATGCCGGGGGCTAAGAAGAAGTCCCCCGGCAATGGATGAGGCCGATGGGCCACCGCCTGGCAGGCCTAGCGAAGTAGATAGATAGATAATTGTACACCAAAGCGTGTACAAACAGAAGTAGAAAAAGATAAAATATAGTACAACGAGCGGCCTTATCGCTAAAAAGCGATCTCTTCCGGGCAACCCTTGGCAGAGATTTATAGGATTTTAATACAGACGGTGGGGCAGTTGATAAATAATGACGAATGATAAATAAACATAGTACATATAGGTACAAAATAATATAAATATGTATATATACATACATATATATATATATATATAACAGTCGTGGAAAGCCACGACATACCTTCCATGATCAAATTGATCGTGTACTAGCGGAGGGTGATCTCAGGAGCCTTAAGAACAGACGAGCGTGCATGACAAGAGCTATGAATGTCAAAGAAGCGAGTGTGTAAGAATAAGCCTGAATGGCGCTCTGTTGTTCGTGGCTACCCCGCAAGGGAACTGGCGTGAAGTTATGTATGTATGTACGTATGTATATATATAACAGTATGAGAAATTATTATATACAATAGAGAAGTAATGCTTCTGAATTTTCAAAGCACGGTAAGGTTTTGGCTTATCTTATAGCAATAGGTAACTCATTCCAGAGACGCATAGCCTGGACGGCGGAAGAGTTATTATAAAAACAGGATGTGTTTTTTATTATTGCAGGAGTTCAGTAGACAGGCAGACGGCTCACTTGATGGAAAGCGGTTACCATCGCCTATGGACATTTGCAACACCAAAGGTTACAAATGCGTTGCTGCTCTCTTAAAGGAGACTGGAACCTAGACACTTGCCGAAACACAACTCAAGGTTGTTATGGCGACATACTCTAGACCAGGGGTGGTAGCCATCCAGTCGGGCAAACACCCTACCTGGCTGTGGGTTGTTTTGTCGCCTCTTACAACAGGCCGCCCCAACGCCTGGATCAGACTGGGCGTAACTACGTTCTAAGTCTCAGCCTTTCTTACACAAAAAGCGCGGGGCACATGGGAGGAGGGTGGTTTTAGTGGGTAATGGGTGTTGCCCGTGCAACTTCTCTGAGTCTCCACACAAGCTGGCTTGATTATTGTTCGGATTGCTCCTTGTCAAAGGGAAAAGCCTTCATGATCAACTATGGTCTAATCCCTTGCAAAGGAACCAGTATTGTGCGTAAATAGCATGTCCCCCGCCTTAAAACAAAAGGCCGCCCCAACGCAGGACATTGTATTCTTTCGCCGTTCCTGCACGGATAATGAGTGTGGTGCTGGTGGATTTATTCTGTATTTAGAGCAGGGGCGTAAATTAGTAGCTACGCCATACACCCATAGCCCTGGCATAAGGCGAAGGATGGAACACCGACAGGATTTAGTGGGTATTCCTGATTGTCGTGTGGTAATAAAACTTCTAGTTCTGGCTAGAGGTGCTAGTGCCACCGAGCTGGCGAATCCCACACACTGACCGCGACTTTTTCTCCCACGCGGCCGAGGGTCCTACTTTTTCTTCTTTCTTCATCTTTAAATTGAATTCTTCCTCGTTAAAAAAAGATAACGACAAAGCCCACGAATGGGATTCATTAGCCTTCTTGGTTCTCACTCATCTACTACCTATTCATTAAGCTACTAATAGTATTTTGTACCAGTAGTAAGGTAAAAGGGCGATTAGTAATGTATAGAACCTCGCCACTAGATCCTAAAGTCTAGATGTGTATCTATACTATAATAATATTATAAAGCTGAAGATTTTGTTTGTTTGTTTAAACGCGCTTATCTCAGAAACCGCTGGTCCGATTTGAAAAATTCTTTTAGTTTTAAATAGTACATTTATCGACGTAGGCTATAGGCTATATTATATTTTGAAACAATTAGGGATCCTTACTAAAAGTCCAATAATGTAACCCAAGGTGTAAAAAAATGACCCAAAAAAATCCTTAGACGGCGTACGCTGCGAAAACTATTGATTATAGAACAAAACAGTGTACTACCACTACGCAGAACATATAATTGTCTACAAAAAATATCGCGTAACCATATGACTAACTATTGTAGTTATCTCACAATAAGTGTTTTCTTTTATTTTTTTTAATTATTAAAATGCCCTCGCTTCAAAAACTCTTTATTCTGTACCTTGGTATTAATCCTTATCAAAATAAATCAATACCTTTCTAGAACTTTTTGAATGATTCAATTCGGACGTTTCATTCAAAAGATATCGCGACATTTAAAATGTACGTATTAGTGTTGTAGCCAAATATACTAATATTGTTTGATTGAACGCGCTAATCTCAGGAACTAGGTCTGATTTGAAAATTTCTTTCAGTGCTGGATAGATCATTTATCGAGGAAGGCTATAGGCTATATATCACCACGCTAAGAACGTTTCAAAATCGGAGGGTTTTGAAAGCAAATTCCACGCGGACGACGTCGCGGGCACAGCTAGTTGTACATGTACGCTTCGTCGAAGGGTTGAATGATTCAATTCCTTTCATGTTACTGCCACGTAATGAACTGCTAAAGAACAGTAGTTAGTAAGTTGGTATTCGTTGGTTCAATGTATACGCGGCCTTAACGAAAATATGCAAAATTTAGAGAGAACTTATGCATTAAATTATGTGGAAATGTAGAAAGATGCAACGTGTCTGTTTTACAGCTTTGGCTTCAGAAGTTAACCCACTTACTTTTATTTTTCCTTCCACCCATTTTAATATTATATAAAATTATTAGAGCTAGGCATGTTTGCTGAAGAGTTTCTTGCGCCGCTTCTTCTCTTCAAGCCATAACATGTTGCGAAGCGGTAGTAAATTAGATTAGGCTCCCATAGAGTAAATAATAACCATAAACAAAATTAAAACGATCAAGTTGGCGGTAGGCTAAATAAAACTTTAACAATATTCGTTGACACTTGACATCTTTGTCTTCCGTGATCACGGCCACTGAAAAGTGGCCGAAACGTCGGAAAAACCAAAATCAAATAAAATTACCGCGCTTAAAACCGTTAAAACGTAGTTTTATTATTAACCCACTTAATTTGAACGGGGGGTTAATAAATATCACTTAATGTTAAAATGCGTCGGTCTCCTCGTTGTCTGAATCTTCATTACTTTTCCGCCTGCACTTCTGGAAGTAGCCGTTCCTCCAGAGTAGGACCACTATCAACACTATTGGGAACGTGGCGAATATACCTAGAAAAATTAATAACAATTTAAAAGTAATTTTTTTTTATCGATTCGTGCTGCTGGGGAGTTTTAGCCCACTTTAACACGTTGCAAAGCGCTGTACATAGAATATTATGTGATTTAATTTTTAACTATTTTATCCGTGCAGGAACGGAGAAAGAATACAATTTCCTGCGTTGGGGCGGCCTGTCGTAAGAGGCGACAAAACAACCCACAGCCAGGTGGTAGGGCATTTGTCCGACTGGATGGCTACCACCCCTGGTCTAGAGTATGCCGCCATAACAAGTTTGAGTTGTGTTCCGGCATTAATGACCAGGTTCCAGTCTCCTTTAAGAGAGCAGAAGCGCATTTGGCCGTCAACTGGGCCGTCTGCCTGTCTGCTGAACTCCTGCAATAAAAAAAAAACTATGATGACCTTCAAAAAATGTCCACCACTGAAACTTAGTTTGAATAACATTTTTTTTTTAATAATTAAGGAGATTTAAGGATCTAGCTAATGTCAAGTATCCAGGAGTATGCAAATTGTAGAATCCACACGTATTTCTGATGCGGGTAGTTTTGCAAATGTCGCTACTTTTCTTTTCGCCGCCATTGAATGACGGTCACCAGTCTCTATCGCACGAGTGCACAGTGCGGTTGTGCCTTTGTTTTATAACTCAGGGAAATGTCTTTTGTCTCCTTCTGTCTTCTTGTCTTCACTTAAGCCATGGATATGGAGGAGGGGGGGCAAGTGCAACGTCTAGTGCCACCTGCACTAGTGCGCGTGCGACTTCCGTATGGTATTTTTAACTCTCCGAAGTGAGAACCAACGAACTACCCACAAAACTTAACCTGCGCCCCGACGCAGGCGCCTTCTAAGAACGCCACGGGATCTAGAACAGAACTACTGCACCGTGACGTCATAGTCTGCAAGCTTGGTACAACCCGGGCGTACTACTACATCAGCAGAGGTAACCACTGTTACCCCCGTATACAGAGGCCCTCTGCGATTTGATCATCCCTTGTACTCCCTTCCAAGACAGACTGTGAAAGTTTCATGTTGTCGGTTTTAACCATTAAGTAATGAAATTTAAATTCATTTTTTTTAGTTTCTCTCTAAATTAAGTGACTAAAAGTACCACCTTGTGACCTGTTAGTGCTGTGTACTTCTAGGAGCTGAGGTAGCTGTCCCGTTGAAAGTGGAATCGAAGGGTATTGGTGCTTATACTACTATACTTTTGCCAGGTGGTAGGGCATTTGCCCGACTGGATGGCTACCACACCTGGTCTAAAGTATGTCGCCATAACAACCTTGAGTTGTGTTCCGGCATTAGTGACCAGGTTCCAGTCCCCCTCAAGAGAGCAGCAGCGCATTTGTAGCACCTTTGGTGTTGCAAATGTCCATAGGCGATTGTCACCGCTTTCCATCAAGTGGGCCGTCTGCCTGTCTGCTGATCTCCTGCAATAAAAAAAAAATACTACAATGGCTTCTGTTAAGACGTAGCATCGACATCACGGTTTTAATATCCCAAAAATCTATAGTTCATTTCATATTAAAATTTCGAACCAGCGGCAACAGTGGGTGGATCCGTGATCCAACGTGGCACGTAATCTTCAAGCAAATGCTTCAGACAAACTGCAAGTCTTTGACTAATGACAAATTAGGAGCTCTTGTGGCAGCTCTAAAACATTTTAGTAAACAGTTTATTTGCACCACTTAATTTAAAATCCTGTCTTGTCAAAATAAAACTACGTTTTGACGGTTTTAAGCGCGGTAATTTTATTTGATTTTGGTTTTTCCGACGTTTCGGCCACTTTTCAGTGGCCGTGATCACGGAAGACAAAGATGTTAAGTGTCAACGAGTATTGTTAAAGTTTTATTTAATTTTGTTTATGGTTATTATTTACTCTATGGGAGCCTAATCTAATTTACTATCGCTTTGCAACATGTTATGGCTTGAAGAGAAGAAGCGGCGCAAGAAACTCTTCAGCAAACATGCCTAGCTCTAATAATTTTATATAATATTAAAATGGGTGGAAGGAAAAATAAAAGTAATTATCAGCATGTTGGTTTGTGTTCCGTTGTACGCAGAAAGAGCTCACAGTGTCTTGAGGTCTGGCAGCTGGTTTTTGCTGGGTTTGGGTCTTAATAGTTTTAATGATTAGATCCCAAACAGGTGGTACTTGCCAACCATTTTCTCTATTGAAATTTGGGTGTTTTTTTATTTCAATAGCCTCACGCATCATTCTAGGTATGAAACGATTCCCTTTCGCGAGGATTTGTGGGTTATCGAATCTGATGTAGTGGTTGGGTTTATCCAGCGTGTGTTCACTGATCGCAGACTTCGTAGACCTTGTGTGTTTCATGTCAGCAATGTGTTCTTTTACCCCTGTTTTTATGCTCCTCTTTGTTTGCCCAATGTATGACAATCCACACTCACAATTAAATAAAATTACCGCGCTTAAAACCGTTAAAACGTAGTTCTATTATGTATACAAGTCGCGAAAACTTAACAAAATATTACTTGTTAAATTATTTCCACAACTACTCGCTTTCCTCCGTTATCCAATCACCTTTTCCAGCCGTTGATAAGTGCAGTTATACCGCGCCGCGTGTGTACATGTAATATGGCAGGCCGCAAGAAGGAGACAAGCCAGAAGATTTGCTGCAAGGCTCAGGACTTGGTTTTTTTTTGGATTTTATGGCTTGGTTGCTAGACCTTTAAGCCAAGACACGACTTGGATAGTTGGATAGACCAGCACGCATAGTTTTTTTTTTATTGCTGGAGTGCAGCAGACAGGCAGACAGTCCACTTTATAGAAAGCGGTTACCATCGCCTAAGGACATTTGCAACACCAAAGGTGCTACAAATGCGCTGCTGCTCTCTTAAGGGAGACTGGAACCTGTTTACTAATGCCGGAACACATCTCAAGGTTGTTATGGCGACATGCTTTACACCAGGGGGGGTAGCCATCCAGTCGGGCAAATGCCTTACCACTTGGCTGTGGGTTGTTTAGTCGCCTCTTACGACAGGCCGCCAGGCCGCAGGAAATTGTATTCTTTCTCCGTTCCTGCACGGATATACTTAGTGCAGCCCAGAGGCACGCAGGTTTTTCTCCGTTCTTTCCATACCAGCAATGCTACCATCGCCATTTGGATACGCGTTCAGTCAGTTGACATAGTTTATAATTTTAACCGAATTTTATCAGATTTAGCGGAATACTATTCTCAAATTTTTCGTAAAAGCAATCATCATTCTACGTCTATTGCTCGCTTTTAAGTAATATTGATTTTTTTTTAATAATCGGCATATTAAAGTATCTCATTAAATGGTCGCCAAAAATAGCTAAAAAGCGATACTTACCTATCATAATTCCCAATAGTATTGCCATATCGGGTATAGGTAGTTCCATGACATTCTCGGATTCAGGGCAAGTCAGGGTCTTTGAAGTGTTCTTCAACTGTGTGAAGGAAAGGGCGCGCAGCTCCTGCGGTTTACGGCAGCTGAAACACATAACAAGTTTTATTATAACCGAACACTTATAATTTCACCATGTCTATCTAACTGTCTAATACAGATATTATAAAATAAAACTACGTTTTAAACGCGGTAATTTATTTGATTTTTATTATTCCGATGTTTCGGCCACTTTTCAATAGCCGTGATCACAGAAGACAAAGATGTTAAGTGTCAATGAGTATTGTTAAAGTTTATTTAGCCTACTTCTTTCTCTTCAAGCCACAACATGTTGCGAAGGTGGTAAACTAGGCTCCCATAGAGTAAATAATTGTATACTGTTCTACTATTATGTTATCTATACTAATATTATAAACAGTGGCGTAGCTAGGTAACCAAGGGCCCTGGGGCAAATAAAAAAATGCGGCCCCACTGCTATGTAAACTGATTAGGTTTTATCAAATAAAAATATGAAATATACAAATACTTTAAAAATGCTAAACTACTTAAGCTCTTTTTTGTGCACTGCAGGGCAGGTAATAAAAATATTAAACAGTAACAACATAAATGAAAATTAATACTTGGTGTAGGTTTGGCTCATAAAACAAAATAGAGAAGATTCATGGGTTTATTATATAAAGGTCGGGCCTACCAACTGACTAAATAACAATTATATTTACAATTTTTTCTTAGCTTTAGTTTTCGCAAAAGTATCAATGACTTCGTTTAAATCCAGGCTTGATGCGGTTTTGTTTTCAATTGCTATTAGCGATAAATGTCGGAGTCAGTTTGGCCCATATTATTTCTTAAATAATTTTTTATTATTTTTAATTTGCTAAATGACCTTTCAGCTGCTGCAGAAGTGACAGGAATTGTAAAGAATAATAACACTGTTGTAAATACTTCCGTTAGGTCGCATTCTAGCACTCCATATTTGCTCATTATTTCCTTACATAATTGGTGAACAGTCCATGCTTGAGTTAGTTGAGGTAAAACTAGGTGGTAAATATTAATAAATTGCAGTGAAAAAGTAGGGCCTATTATATCTGAATATTTTCTTTGGAATTCGTCACACTTTTGTAATAAAGTTGCTTCATCAACATGTAATAAAAATGTTGGTGTTAGAAAATCGAATATATAACTGACTGCACTCATACCAATAAAACGTGTATCTAATTGAGATATTATTGTGTCTAGTACATTATTGAAAATCTCAATTTTAAATATTTTTTCTCGGTTTGGAAATCGGTGATCAGCAGCTAATTCATCAAAATGTTTTTTAACTTTTCTTTGCATTTTTTCTTGAAAATGGGTATCAATACCATATTTTCTTGCAGTTTCACTGGCTTTGCACTTGAATAATTCGAAATCATTTCTATAAATTTGCAACTTTGCTTTGGTCTCTGCTAAAACTTTACTCGCCTCGCCCAAATTGATGTCGCATTTTTGTAAAGTTTTGGATGCATAATTGATGTCGTTCAATACACTGTGCATGAATTCGCAAAGCAACACGAATTCGAAATTTAGCATTTTTGTTTTAATACTCTCTGCTTCACTACGCTCATCTTTATTAGGACTCTTTAGAACTATTTCTGATAATGCTTTGATAATATCAAAATAACGAAGTTTTATTGCAGATATCGTATTGACCCTACTGGACCATCTAGTCGGATTTAGTTTTTTTAAAGTAGTGTCCGATTTGCCAGTGAATTTTGACAGTAGATACCAACGTTTGATGCTATTTCCGAAAAAGTTATACAAATCTTGCAACGTTGCGAAAAAAATCTGTATTTCCACACAACTGCTAACGGCATCATTTATCACCAAATTTAAATTATGAGTGGCACAATGTACGTACTCTGCGTTAGGCTGGATATCCTTAATATGTTTTTGTACACCATTATACACACCACTCATCACACTGGCTCCATCATAGCCTTGCCCCACACATTTTTTTAAATATTTTGGCCAGATGTACTTGCAGAAGGCTGACTAAAAAACTTGTCAATTTTGGGCAATTTTTGTTTACTATCTTCTCTTTCTTGGCGTTGTTTGCGTTTAAATGCACTACTGGGTTTCTTCTTTTTATCCATAATTTTGGTTTTCTAATTTATTTAAACAATACAATATTAGATCGTGCTTGAGTAGGTAGGTACTCACTGTTCACTGACGACGTTAAAAGTAAAATAAAAGGAACGAGAAACACAATGATACGCTACAAGTGTCGTTGGGGAATCCCGGAAAATTTTTTATCACCGTTAGTGTTACCACATTTAACTGTGGACACCATGAACGATCTCCTGCCCGCAGACCTGAATTAATGTACCTACTGCAGGTGACTTGCATTTTTTCACGATATTTCGCGTTATACAATGAGCTGTAGCCGAAATTTATAGATTTGACACGATTTATTAACTTAAAGGACATCAATATGAGTGGTAAAATCAAATAAAATTTAACCACTATATTGACCAGTACAAAAAAGTTTATTGACATTAGCTTATTTACTCCTGATACACCATTAATTTTTTTAACCGTTCTCGAAAAAAAATCTTAACTCGAATTTACAATAAAACGCACATCGATGAATAATAAAACGCACATATCACTATCCGTTAAATTGACAACACTGCCAACCTACAGAAAGAATTTTGGGGAATTCCCTAGAATTCCCTTTTGAATTTCTCTCAACTGAGTTGTCATGATTAAAGTGGGGTTGCAACCTGTCATATTTATTTTGAAAATGGGAGAAATTTCCACAAGTTCAGTTCGATCGAGATTTCTAGCAAGGATTCGAGGGCCCCCTGAGCTTGAGGGCCCCGGGGCACTGCCCCGCCTAGCCCCTAGGTAGCTACGCCACTGATTATAAAGCTGAAGAGTTTATTTCTTGGTTTGTTTAAACGCACTAATCTCAGGAACCGCTGGCCCAATTTGAAAATTCTTTCAGTGTTGAATAGTAGTACATTTACCGAGGAAGACTATAGGCTATGTTATATTTTCAAAAAAATTAGGGATCCTTACTAAAATATGTTCAATAATGTAACCTAAGTTGTAAAAAACTGACCTGAAAAAATCCTTACACGGCATGCGCTGCGAAAACTATTGATTATAGAACAAAACAATGCACTACCACTTTGCAGAACATATAATTGTCTACAAAAAATATCGCGTAACCATATGTCTAACTATTGTAGTTATCTCACAATGTTTTCTTTTATTTTTTTAAATAATTAAAATGCCGTCGCTTCAAAAGCTCTTTATTTTGTACCTCGGTATTAATCCTTATCAAAATAAATTACTCCATATTCAAGACGAATTCAATACCTTACTAGAACTCTCTGAATTATTAAATTCGGACGTTTCATTCAAAAGATATCGCGATATTTAAAATGTAAGTATTAGTGTTGTAGCCATACTAATATTGTTTGATTGAACGCGCTCAGGAACTACTGGTCTGATTTGAAAAATTCTTTCAGTGTTGGATAGCTCATTTATCGAGGAAGGCTATAGGCTATATATCATCACGCTAAGACCAATAGGAGCGGAGCACCAATGAAGAATGTTTCAAAATCGGAGGGTTTTGAAAGCAAATTCCACGCGGACGACGTCGCGGGCATAGCTAGTAAGATATATGTCGGTACATAAATGTGGGAATGGTGGGTGGAGACGGTCGGCTCGTTCTTAGTTGAATAAAATGAGACAAACTTCTTCAATATAACACTTTAATCTTTTTTGAAGTAACTTTTCAACTTTGCCTACGTTCGTATTCGACTACTCCATAAATAATACACTATGGCTACGTTCCATAAGGGACTCACAACGACCACGCTCACCATCGAGATTTTTTCCGTTTCACTTGCTTGCGGGCGACAAATTGTAAACTCATGTGGAACGTTTATTCGACCCACCTCTTGACATGGGTCATTCTGTGAGCGCTGCGTGAGCGTAAATCATGACGACTTTAGTGACGTTCTCGCTACCACCATAACGACCGTGGTCGCCATGTGGAACGGCAGACGGAGCGTTTTGTGCGTTGCGAGCTACTAATGGAACGCGCCCCATATGACTACTCATTTCAATCAATCACTCATAGATACTTACTTCTTTCATTCTATACTTGCGTTCCGATACACATGCCTCATCTTAAACATTCATACTTAAATGAGTGATAAATTGAAACAAAAATATATAGGAGACCAACATTATAAGTAACTGAACAATAGAAAACAATTAAAAGTAGGGGAACGTAGTATACCTTTGCAAGCACCATCCTCGTGATTTTAAGGCTTGGCCGGCCACTAGAATGCAAACGGTCCGGCTTCAAATCCTGGTTGAGTAAATTTCATAAACACAGTTTCCATTATTATAACTGGTCTGGTAGAACGACTAGATAGCATGGGGGATATACAATGTAATATGTGTTTGTCTGTCGATTTATTAAATCACATCAATCAATTTATACGCACATCATATGCTCAGTGCTGCCATCTACAGCGATATTTTCAACCAGCGGCGTCAGTACGTCCACCATCCATTGGCTGTTGCAGTCACAGACGTATGGATTGTTGGAAAAGTCAACCCGTGTGAGTTGATCCCATCTATCCAAGAAGTGAGAGTCAATTGTAGTCAAGTTGTTGTTGTTCAAGTAAAGCTGGAAAGAGAGAAAGAATAAATTTAAAATTTCCTTTTTACTTTTTAAATAATATAATCATCAAGCAAACATCTCGGAAAATTGTAGGTCTTTCGTAATTAGAGTTCTTGTTGTAGCTCAAAAGACACATTTTACTAAACAATTAATATTTCCAACAAAAACAAAATAATTCTTCGTTAAAAACAGTCAACACCCTAAAAATTTGGGCATATGCCGCCATAACAACCTTAATTTATGTCCCGGCACCAATGGCCAGGTCCCAGTTCCTCCTTCAAAGCCGGCAGCACGGCGGTGATACCTCTGGTGTTATAAATGCTACTTACCATCAGGTTCACCGTCTACCCGTCTGAAGTGCTCCATTAATAAAAAAGTTTCCATCAAAAACTTATTTTGAAAGAAGTTTTGAAATAATTTTAAGTTGCAGTTGTAATTACCTCTTTAAGCTCAGGCCAGTCTTCCACCTCGTCTTCATCAGTCCAGGCCAAGAAGTCAGGATCCAAAGTCGTTAGTCGTGGGTTGTAGCAGAGGCGTAGGGAGGTTAAAGATTCAAGACCTCCCAAACCACCAGCGCCTATGCTCTGGAGCTTGCTCAGCCTGCACATCTGCAGCTCTTGCAGATTGGTCAAGTTCGATATTGCACTGGAAGGAATAAAAAATTATGTCAGGTGGTAGGGCATTTGCCCGACTGGATGGCTACCACCCCTGGTCTAGCGCATGCCGCCATAACAACTTTGAGTTGTGTTCCGACATTAGTGACCAGGTTCCAGATTCACTTAAGAGAGCAGCAGCGCATTTGTAGCACCTTTGCTGTTGCAAATGTCCATAGGCGATGGTAACCGCTTTCCATCCAGTGGACCGTCTGCCTGTCTGCTGAACTCCTGCAATAAAAAAAATCTTCTCACTCATTTACAATTCTCCCAGTATGTCGTATCGTTTCATACTCCTCTATTCTGGCATACATCCTGTCTCATGAAAGATCGTCACATCAGCCTTCATAAAAACCATCTGTGCAATTGATGGGTGGTGCGGCGTTGGCGGCGTAGCTTTCCAGCACCAAATAACACTCACAAATATACGATTGTTTTTATTGAAGTATGTCAATGCAACTAAAGTGACACTGTTGAATAACAGGTTATGCTGTTTGAAAGAGAAGAAACCAGAACGAATGTAAGGATAATGGTCGATGATGTTATGCTGGAGCAAGTGAATGAGTTTGTATATCTTGGATGTGCTTTTAGCAGGGACGGAAGGTACACCGCTGAGATAGAAAGGAGAGTGAATTTGGGGAATAGTGTGAATGGAGCGTTAGGTAAACTTCTAGGCGTTAAGAACCTCAGCCAGAAGGCCCAGCTTGCCATACACAACGCGGTGCTGGTACCTACGCTCACGTATGGAAGCGAGAGTTGGGTATGGAAGAGAGAGCATGAAAGTAGAGTAAACGCGGTCGAGATGCGAGCACTGCGCAAAATCTGCGGAGTGACGCTCGCAGACCGCGTTCGTAATACCGAAGTAAGAAAGAGAGTGTCGGGGTGAAGATAAGGAAAGGGATGCATGATGAAAGAATGACTAAACAGATATACAATGCAAAAGTGGATGGATGCAGAAGTCGTGGAAGGCCACGGCACACCTTCCATGATCAAATTGATCGTGTACTAGCAGAAGGTGATGTCAGGTGCCTTAAGAACAGACGAGTTTGCATGACAAGAGTTATGAATGTCAAAGAGGCAAGTGAGGTGTGTAAGAATAAGCCTAAATGGCACTCTGTTGTTCGTGCCTACCCCGCAAGGGAACTGGCGTGAAGTTATGTATGTATGTAGGTATGTATGTATTATAGAAATAATTTTAATTATACTTTCAACAAAAACGAATTAATTAGCTGATGATGCTGGTTCTGGTGGTATATTCTAGGAAACCTTTAGCTTTTATTATAATTGATATTCGTACCTATCCAGTAATCGTCCAGAATCATATTATGAAAAAAGAAGGTATACAACATGAGTATTTAAATTAAGTTTAGCAACTTACGTAGGCTTGTCGATGCTTGGTAAAGGATTCTTGTCAAAATTAAGGTATATTAATTTCGGTGCTTCGTTCAGCGCAGCTGGGACTGTCGTGAATCTATTATCGCTCAAGTCCAGGCGGTGAAGCTTCCTCTGACGTCGCAGCATGCCTTCGGGGAGCGTCTCAAGCTCACAGCTTCCCAACCTAAGCTCCTGGAAAATTACGTGAAACGCCTTACTATTATATCTTGGTGCTAGCCTGCCTAAGGCAACGGTGGCGTGGGGTGGAAACTCGGCTAGGGTACACCGCTGTTGAAAAAAGATCTAACTTGCAATGTATTCTCTTATTACAGTTTGCATTTTTAATTTCGCAACCTTACCGCATATTTTGAAACAAAAGCCGGTGCCCGATCGGGTTATGAGTTGCTATTTCGTCCAATACATGTGGCAAGCGACCGAGCGTAAGAGATAGTAATACAGTAGTAACACCAAAGGTGCTACAAATGCGCTGCTGCTCTCTTAAAGGAGACTGGAACCTGGTCACTAATGCCGGAACACAACACAAGGTTGTTATGGCGGCATACTCTAGACCAGGGGTGGTCGCCATCTAGTCGAGCAAATACCCTACCACCTGGCTGTGGATTGTTTAGTCGCCTCTTACGACAGGCCGCCAGGCCGCAGGAAATTGTATTCTTCCTCCGTTCCTGCACGGATAGTTGTTTTAAATACCTTTAAATTGATGAGATCAGTGATAGCAGCCATCGTGACCTGGTCGATGAAAGCCAATGGATTCCCGCTTAAGTCCAAAGTGGTCAGGAAAGTCATGAAAATGAACAAATCCTGAGGCAGAGAGTGTATATCGTTGTATGCTAAACTTAGGAACTTTATCTTCTGGAACGGGCCCGGAGTTAGTGCTTGCCTGTCTGTTGTCATCATTGGACCCTGAAAAGAAATCGCCAAGTGTGTGTCAGGCAGTGAAAGCGTTAAAAAAATATTTTTGAAGACAGAAAGAAGATACATACATACATAACTTCACGCCAGTTCCCTTGCGGGGTAGGCACGAACAACAGAGCGCCATTTAGGCTTATTCTTACACACCTCACTTGCTTCTTTGACATTCATAACTCTCGTTATGCACGCTCGTCTGTTCTTAAGGCTCCTGACATCACCTTCTGCTAGTACACGATCAATTTGATCATGGAAGGTGTGTCGTGGCCTTCCACGACTTCTGCATCCATCCACTTTTGCATTGTATATCTGTTTAGTCATTCTTTCATCGTGCCTTACCTTCACCCCGACACTCTCTTTCAGACCAACTCTCTTTCTTACTTCGGTATTACGAACGCGGTCCGCGAGCGTCACTCCGCAGCTTTTGCGCAGTGCTCGCATCTCGACCGCGTTTACTGTACTTTCATGCTCTATCTACCTATAAGGTGATTATAATTGCAATATCTTTTATTCACAAATACCTAAATTAATAGCAAACAAAGTCACTTTCATTGACTATATTGATGAATAAGATCTCATACTCACAGCAAACACCCCTCTGACCATGGAGGAAGTAGCCAGTTTATTCCTGCTCAAATCCAAGCTGACTAGGTCCTGGAGCCTGGAGAAAGCGCCTTGATCAATCTGGATGAGCTCACAGTTCGATATGTTCAAGTACTGTATGGGCAGCTTACCTATCCTGGTCAGGGTTGATATTTGGTTGTGGCTGAGGTCAATCTTCGTTGGTTTCAGGGAGACCAGTCCTGGAAAATGCAGTTTTTGTTAATATAGACAGATGTGTTGAAAGGGTGGCAGATAAAGGAGTATCGAAGAAGACATATCATACTAATTCCAAATTTTGTTACAATATATTTATATTATGACAATATGGAAATTTATTTATACATATTTGTTCACGTCAAAATAGATTATATAATGCTAACATCGTCTTCTAATACAGAGGTAAAGTATTGATATATTATCACTTGGTTGCACAAGGTTAAACTAGATGGCGCTATTCAAAACCGAGCAAATCCTACATGGCGTGGACGTGTTCTTACGAAATTAAAGGTAATGTTATATTTTTGTCAATGATTTTTAAGTAGCGCGAACATATTAATATTAATTAAAAATCTAAAATATCCTATAAATAAACCTAACTTAAAAATATATATACAATAGTAAAAAAACTAAAATTAAAATAAAACCTATATTAAAGCCCGTCCAGCCCCACCAGACCACTGTCGCTGGGCATTGTACCTAGAAGGCTGGCAGCATTACCTCGCTGGATACAAAGGCTAATCCTTTGAGCGAGGTAAGCTCCAGCCTTCCGGTCTCCTGTTTTGTCGACTAGGCGTTTTTTAATTATTTTAAATAATTTGTGGGCACTTGGCCCCCATGGGCCCAAAGTCTCCACCCCAAACGGCTCAAATATGTAACCTGTTGTATTGTCAAATATTTAACAAGGTCTATGAATATTTACTCTCGCTTAGCTATGATGCTACTGAAGTGCTTATTAAGTAACTTAATAAACTTAAAATCTTTTGAACTTTTATCCCACTTTCTTCCTTCTCTATCTCCTTCTCTACAGAAACACACACGCACACACACCCATCCTAACATATATGTACATGAACATGACCACATACACACTGCATGGAGATCTTAAATGTTAACACTGGCAATTGGCGTGAGGAACCTCTGATTGACTCATATTACAGGTAAATTATGCCTCTAAAATGTGTTTCATTGTTCATTCTTTCAATTTTTGTACTTTGTTTTTTCTTAAAGGCTTAATAAAGATATTTTGTATTTTTTTTTATTTTTTGTGCCAAGGGTTACATATTTGAGCCGTTTGAGGTTTCCAAATTTTTGTGAGAAGTTAAAAGATAAACAATAGTAATGATTTGATGAATATAAGGTGATGTGTATGGGGTGGAATTGCGGCTAAAGTAAGCCGCTTGAAAAATACACTGTGTGATGCAAGCGCCGACTACATCGCTATATTATTTAAAATTTTGGCAAATAATACTCACTGCAATGTACAAAGAGGTTAGTAAAATCCGTGAACAATAACACAATAAACAAATATAAACAAAAAAGTATAATAATTCACAAGCACGCACGCCTTAATGACAAATCATGGTATGCCGAGTTATTACTGTAAATAAAACTTACACTTCTAAATTCTAAATTATTACAATTTGTATTTTTGAGCCGTTTGGGGTGGAGACTTTGGGCCCATGAGGGCCAAGTGCCCACAAATTATTTATCAATCAATCAATCAATCATTTATTTGCTCAAAAAACATGGTGTGTACATAGATCTTATTTTGTTGCTTATAAGGCTTACATGTCTTTGCCGGTCAGGCATGCAAATTTTAACATACTTAAGACTACTTTAAAATTATGCAAGTCAATTTAAAATGATACAATCAATGCAAATCTGCGGAGTGACGCTCGCGGACCTATAGTAATACTTTTATAAGAAATATTAATGGTCATACAGACATTGTCTTCACGGTAAGGAAAGGAATCTCTTGGTTCGGGCATGTAAAGAACGCATGATGAAAGAATGACTAAACAGATATACAATGCAAAAGTGGATTGCAGAAGTCGTGGAAGGCCTCGACTTGCTTCCATGATCAAATTGATCGTGTACTATAAAGGTAATGTCAGGAGCCTTAAGAACAGACGAGCTTGCATGACAAGAGTCTGAATTCAAAGAGGCAAGTGAGGTGTGAAGAATAAGCTTAAATGGCACTCTGCTGTTCGTACACCCCACAATTCGATGGTGGAAGTTATGTATGTATGTATGTATGTACAATCAATACAATATTATTTTAGCCTGTAGAATACTTTTATTTCAATAGTAATCATTTATTTATATATTTTTCATGGCTTTTTATATATAATATTTACAGTATATCATGCATATATTCGTCTACTGAGTAATATGCTTTTTGGATCAAAAGACCTCTAAGTTTATTTTTAAACGAACTAATATTTCTAGTCATTTTTAAATCATTTGGTAATTTCTTATAAATTAATATACCCATGGCAAAAATACTTTTTTTGAACAAAGTCCTTTTTCAGTTTACATTTTTAAGTTTATTTTGATGTTTAGTTTGACGTTTTTTAATATTTTTAAATATTAAAAAACGTCAAACTGCTAGACATACAAGACTAGTCGATACAACAAGAGACCGGAAGGCTGGAGCTTACCTCGCTCAAAGGATTAGCCTCTGTATCCAGCGAGGCAATGCTGCCAGCCTTCTAGGTACAATTCCCAGCGACAGTGGTCTGGTGGGGCTGGACGGGCCTTGATACAGGTTTTTTTATTTTTATTTTTAAGCTAGGTTTATTTATATTATAGATTATGGATTATGCCCTCTGTAGCTGGTTCGTACTTTAGAATATACGTATGTAATGATCACTAGGAAGCGAAAGGTGATTTTGTTTAAGAGAATGAAACGACGCCATTAAGTAAAACTGAAGAGAGATTTTATTTTTTACTTTTTTTTTAAATGACATTACATAAAGGAACATTTGTACTCTCGCGGGAATCCAAAGCCGGCGCCAGATATTCGCGTCGGTAACACCCTCCTTTTTTATTTAGTTCTAGTTTTTAATTTTAGGTTTATTTCTCATACTGTAGTTTAGTTTTAGTATTTAATTGTATTTTTCTATTGTACTAAATGTTAATATTCTATCTTTGTTGTTGATGGCTCCAACGCCTTTGGCATTGATTTTGCCAATGTCATAGTAAAAGAGGCAGGTGTTAATAGACGCTAATATAGCTGGCAAAATCAAGAAATTTCCATAGTCGGTAATCTTTTTCCAGAAACCTGAGGACAAGACAACACAAACAGTTATGTTAGACTAACTACATTATAGGAATATATTGTTAAGTGATAAAAATTTACATAAAATCAATATATGCTTACTATAAACTAAAGTCAGAAGGAAATTAATATTAATTGGGCGAGGAATATCAAGGGGCAGAATATCATAAAGGGGTGAAGATAAATTTGGACAGTTAAAAAATATGTGTTCCAGAGAACCTTCGGCAAGACCACATTCACACAGAGAATGATCACGTACCCTGATCTTAGCCAAAAAGACTGGGGTGCATATAAAACCTAATCTTAAGCGAATGATAGCTGAAGTCATCTTTTTGGGGAGATTACGGAATCGGAAGAACCAAGGAAATTGAGCCAAATGAGGTTGAAGTTGTCCATAATATTTGCCTTTAGATTGGCAGGATTGGTGCCATAACTCACTCCAAGATTTAAACATTTGGGATTTGGAGAGGGTACGAAGGTCCCTAGGAAAGCACTTGTTGAATTTTTCACAGCCTGAGTGGACAGCTTGTTTGGCACAGTTATCAGCCGTCTCATTTCCACTAATTCCTGAGTGGCCGGGAATCCAAGCTAGAACTACTTCTAAGCCCATGTCATGACAGCGTTGAAGAGTGTCTTTAATTTGAAGTGAAATGGTAAATATATCCTTAGATCTAAAGGGGGACTTAGCAATGTCTTGTAGACAGCTCAAAGAATCAGTGAAAACAATTGACTTTCTTATCCTATGAGACTCTATGTAGAGTGTGGCTTCAAGGATGGCGATTGCCTCCCCTGTGAAAACCGAACTGTAACTGGGGAGTTTATAATTAAGAATTATTTTATACTTAGGTATCCATACAGCAGCACCTGTAGGACCATTTGGAGATAATTTTGATGCATCGGTAAACATTGGGAGCCAATCAGGCCATTTTTCAAGTAAAATACTATTAAATAGCTGATTGGCAACCAGAGAATGTTTTTCGATACCAAAGTCAAATATTATTCTTGGGCGAAACATCAAGCTTTTAAAATCGGTTTCGAATAATGGGTGCCTGTAATTTTGAAAAACATTAGAAGAAAGGTTTTTGAATTGATTGAAAGAATTAACTAAAGGGGGAAGGCTTTTGTGATTCCAGTAGGGAGAGGATTCAGTCAGTTGGGATAGTTTGTCAAGACTTTCTAAGATAGGGTGGTTCGATAACTGAAGGGCTTTGTAGAAGAACCTGTCAGCAAACAGCTGTCTACGCAGAGTGAGAGGAGGTTCCAGGCATTCAACTTGAAGAGCGTTGGTAGGGGACGACCTCATGGTACCAGTGATGATTCTCAAGCATTTAGCTTGAATGCCATCCAGTTTAGATAGAGTAAGTTTATGACAAGGTTCTAAAAGAAAGCAACCATAATCAAAATGGCTCCTGACTATAGCATTATAGAGGAGTTTTTGGTTGTACGGATGTGATCCCCATTTTACTCCAGAAAGAGCTCTAAGGATATTGACATTTTTTTCCGCTTTCTCACAGATATATTTTAGATGAGGGATGCCAGAGAGTTTTGAGTCTAGAAAAACCCCTAAAAATTTCACAGAATCAACTATTTGAATGGGACAGTTATTCACTTTTATATCGAGAACAGGGGGGACTCTTTTACGAGTAAAAATAACTACATTACTTTTTGTGGATGAAAGGGACAGGTCATGATCCAGCAGCCAAGAGTTAAGGTAGTATAGAGCGGAGTTTAAACGAGAACTAGCATCCGAAAACGAGTTTGATGAAACATATAAGGCTATATCATCAGCATATTGCAGTATGTTGCAGAAGCAATTTACAGAGGTATCTAAGTCTGCTGTGTATATATTATACAGAATGGGGCTGAGGACAGAACCTTGGGGGAGACCCTTCCACACGAGCCTTGGGGAGGATAATTTGCCATCAGGGGATCGAACCATAATGGACCGTTCCATGAACATTTCGCAAATGATGTTTATCATTCTCACAGGTATACTCAGCTTGAGCATTTTCTGCCTGAGTAGGTGGAGGTTGACACTGTCATAAGCGGAAGTAATATCTAGGAATACACCAACAACATGTTCATTTTGTGAAAATGCAGCTCGTATGTTTGTGGTAAGAAGGCTTAAGCTGTCCATAGTCCCTCTTCCTCTTCTGAACCCGAACTGGCTACTGGGTAGTAAGTCACGATTTTCGATGATCCATTCTAGCCGATTTTTAATGAGGTGCTCCATGATTTTTGTCAAGGTAGAGGATAATGCTATAGGGCGATATGAATTTGGATCTGAAGGGCTTTTTCCAGATTTTAGTATTGGAACAATAATTTGAATTTTCCATGAAGAAGGGGTAGAACCGGATTTAAAAAAGTTATTAATTAAATTAAGAAAATAGACTTTAACAGAGTCAGAAGATTTAGAAATAAATGAATATGGAATACCATCAATACCTGGAGTTGAATCACGGAGGTGATCTAAGGCACAGGACAGTTCTGCAAAGGAGAACTCCGAATTCATTGGGTCAGGAATGGAAGACACAAGGGATGGTAGATTGGGATTAGGAGGAACATAAGAGGGAGCAAGTTTGTTCGTAAATTGGTGAAGCCAAGAAGGGTCGTTTGTTGTGCAGTTTGAATCTATTTGAGATTTCCGAAATGTTTTTATTTTTCGCCATATGAAAGCCGAAGGAGTTCTAGGAGATAGGCTCTCACAGAATGATTGCCATCCCAAGCGTTTCTTTTTACGAAGAAGTCGTTTAGAACGGGCAACAATTTTTTTGAAATCTAAAAAGTTGGATAAGTTTGGAGTCATTATAAATTTTGATTCTGCAAGCTTTCGCTGTTTCACACTGCTGGAGCATTCAGAATCCCACCATGCTGGAGAAGGAATTTTGGACTGGGCACAATTCTTTAGGGGAATTGATTCTGATGCCGCCGAAGAGAGGGTAGATATAAATTCAGAATAAGCAGATAGAGCATTGTGTTGAAAAACTTCCGGGAGAGAGTTAATTTTATTCTGGACCAAGGAGGAAAATTTATCCCAATCGGCTTCACGTAATCTATATTTTAAAAGAGGAGCGGGACTTAGAGCTGGGGGCGAAGAGTCTGACAGGGTAGTTAGGATAGGGAGGTGATCACTACCATAAGAATGAGAAATAACTGACCATGATAATCTACTTGTTAAAGAAGGAGAGCAAAGGGTGAAATCAGGTACACTAACATTTTGCACGGGTGAAACTCGACGAGTTGGAGTCCCATCATTTAAGATGCACAGATTTAGATTATCAAGGATTTCAATAAACTGAGGTGAGATAGAATCACACACAGGTGCACCCCATATAGTGTGACGTATATTGAAGTCTCCCTGAATAATCATAGGATTACGAAATGATGATAGGATAGATGATAATTCCTGAAGAAGGTTAATATTGGGGTATGGAATGTATAAAGAAACGAAAGTAATGTTAAATGATTTTATATAAACTGCCACAATGTTAAAACCAGAAGAATGAGGGGGGAGGGTTGTTTGTGAGAAGGATACTTTCCTATTCACAAGGATAGCACATCCTGCACGTCCATCCTCTCTGTCGTCCCGCAGACAGGAGTACCCTGGCACCCTAAATAGGGAGCCAGGTTTTAACCATGTCTCAGAGACAGCAAAAAGAATGGGTTTAAAAGTATTTAAAAGATAAATAATGTCATTTTTTTTATTTACTATGCTGTGACAGTTCCACTGAAGGAATGTCGCCATTTTTGGTGTGGGAATTTAAAAGAGTAGTAATAAGTGATTGTGAAGTTTGGAGGACGTTGTACGGTATCAATTCTCCGAACTTGGAGAAAATATTTATTAATGTCAAAGACATAAGTTCAGCTAAGTTTTCGCTTTGTAAGATATCTTGAGATTGAGGGCCTAGAGCACAACCATTGGACATAGAGGAGGAGGGGGTAGCAGTAATATTACCATGTGATTGTACATCATAGGATTTCCCTAAGGCAGGTCTAGGGCGTCGCTCTATAAACACTGACTTTTTATAGGAGGACGATGGAGGGTGTTGATTAGAAGAAGT
Organism: Dendrolimus kikuchii; assembly: GCA_019925095.2. Taxonomy (NCBI): domain Eukaryota; kingdom Metazoa; phylum Arthropoda; class Insecta; order Lepidoptera; family Lasiocampidae; genus Dendrolimus; species Dendrolimus kikuchii. The sequence continues at coordinate 265,137 of CM034388.1, read as the reverse complement.
CGAGGGGATAGTTTGGCGAGAATGGATATTACTTTGGCCAGAGAATCTTAGAGGTTGTGGAGAATTGACGATATCAGCATAGGGGGTACGGACTGCAGGAAATGCTCGTGCTGCTTCAATATAGCTAACATTATCTTCAGACATTGCATTTTTTATTAATTTTTGTCGAGAATGTTCAGGGCACTTAGATTCGGTAGCTAAATGATTTCCTGAGCAATATAGACAACAGATTTTGTCATCCGGAACATTGCAGGTTGTAGCATCATGGGGGCCGGCACAGCGAGAGCAACGAGGACTTGAGCGGCATTGGTCTCGGACATGACCGAATCGACAACACTTATGGCACTGAATTGTTGGTAATATGTAGCGCTCAACAGGTAATGACATGTTGCAAGAATAAATACGTTCTGGTAAGTTTTGGCCTAAGAAAGTACACACCACAGTACCTGTGGGTTCCCAAATAGTTTTACCTTCAGCACGTTTTTTCCTATTAAGACGTCTGGCTTTGATAATTACTGGAAAACCTGGCCGGCATTCTGTAGTTGACACTAAATCTTCTAGGGTCCAATCAAGTGGGATGTTACGAGCAACACCCATTCGAGTGACTTGATAGCGAGGAATAGAAGCAGAGAGGTCGTGGCTAGATAACAGTGGGTTAGACAAAAAGGAATTGGCATCTTGAAAGTTTTTGAAGTAAACAGATGTTTTATTTCTACCAACATTGCGGATTTCATCAACTCCGGGGACATTATTATTATAGATTATACGGGCAATTTTGAGAGTTTTCATTGTGTTTGTTAAATTTGGTAAATCGTTCTCAGTAGTGCGAGATACAACAACAACGAATGGGCCGCTATCATTCTCTGTGTATTTGAGGTCAGAAGTTGGTTCATAACCAGGCCGGGTGTAAGTGTGCTGAACGGATGCAGAAGCGGGACATAAAGTAGCGCGTTTTTCTAGAATATCGTGTCTCATTGAATCAGCAGAACGTTTCGAACCGATTTTGTCTGGTATTTGGCTTAAAGCAGCCAATTCGTCCAATTGTAAATCAAGAGAGCGCCGCCCCTTATCAGGGGGAACGTTTTCTCCAACGGAAAAAGACATGGCAAATAATGTTAAGACTTACAAGTACTTAAATAATACCACCACCAACACAAAAAGACAACACAAGTCCTTGTGATTTAGAGAAAAATGATTAATATCGCGAAAAAGTTTCCAAACACGTGTTAGTTACACTAAGGCACACGGTCTAAGCTCTGTGGTCTATTTATACTTGGGCACAGTAAACCTTACCTTCCTCGCGTCCGATTATAAGCCTCGGCGAAAGGCTCTCGTGCGACGACCGCGTAACGTCCTCACGGACAGGGTCGACGTTATCACAAAACGGCTGGACCGGATCAGCCCGCCCGCGGTTAGGACGGCAGGTTGGCAGGCACGGACAGACAGACACAGACGGCGGCGTCTCAGGCGCCGCCAATCAAGATCTCTCCACGTCCCTGCGAGGGACGCTAGGAGACATAGTCCCCCCCCCCCCCATACAGGATAGACTAGGCGTGTTGCTGGGAAGTTTCTTTCGCCGTTTCTTCTCTCCCAGCCATAACACGTTGCGAAACGGCAGTAAGATAGCGTAGGCCGCCGCAAACCGCAACCGTTTTATCCGTGCAGGAACGGAGAAAGAATACACTTTCCTGCGGCCGGGCGGCCTGTCGTAAGAGGCGACAAAACAACCCACAGCCAGGTGGCAAGGCATTTGCCCGACTGGATGGCTACCACCCCTGGTCTAGAGTATGTCGCCATAACAACCTTGATTTGTGTTCCGGCATTAGTGACCAGGTTCCAGTCTCCATTAAGAGAGCAGCAGCGCATTTGTAGCACCTTTGGTATTGCAAATGTCTATAGGCGATGGTAACTGCTTTCCATCAAGTGGGCCGTCTGCCTGTCTGCTGAGCTCCTGCAATAAAAAAAAAAAAAAAAAAAAAAAAAAAAAAAACCAGCTGGTGCGGCGGCGCTGGGTTTAGCGGGAAGCGAACTGTGTCAAATTTGCGGGAAAAGAAGTGTGGGACAATTTTGATGGGAATCGGAAGATAAGCACGCACTTACCTGGTTAATGGGAATGAAATGCGGCTGCTCCTCTGCCCTCAGTCCACCTCACTTCACTTTATTTGATATAATTTATATTATATATTTTTATTATATTTTACAATTTGATGCGGAGCGGGTTATTTATATAATACATATATTTATATTTAATTAGGGTTGCGGGCGCGATATATTTTATGTTATAATATGTTATTTTATATATATATTTACATTTAAGGAGCGATTTAATTTATTTTATTTTATGATGACATGAGATGAATGCTTGACGTGACGTGCGAAACGGGAACGCGCCGTCAGATTTAAAGGAAGAATTTAAATATGTCGAAGAAAAGTATGAATAGGTCGAAAGGAGGTTTACATGGCGGTACCACCACCGATCCCGGCCCGCCGGAATCCTTCCCCTTGGGCTTTATATTACCCGTCGCCCGTTCTCAATTAGTGCTTTGTGTCGCCCTATGGTGGGCATCATTAAATTCATCCCCCTCTCATGGCAACAGTCCAGCCGAGGTAAAACTCCTTAGGGAGCTCCCTCGAGCAAGTTGCCCCCCCGGGCTCGAGCGCCTTCGCTTCGCGAAGGCACTCGCCCCAAAAACCCCGGTAAAGTTGTAAGGTCTTCGAACCAACAACATAAAGTCAAGTCCAATAATAAAAAAAAACCTTACCTTCCCAATCATCTTTTTCAAATGGCTCCTTTATTTGTCTGTTTGTGCAATTGACCAGACCCTCGGAACATTCGCACAGTATGCAGAACACTTCAGAGGTAATGTTCATGTCGGTTGATAGACTCTGTGTCGTTATTTCTGAAACTGAATTATTAACTTCAAAAATTGGCCAAGTACGTGTCTAACTACGAGACTACTTTACATTAGTACATTACAGTACTTTACAATCTGCCAGGTGGTAGGGTATTTACCCGACTGGATGGCGACCACCCCTGGTCTAAAGTATGCCGCCATAGCAGCCTTGACTTGTGTTCCAGCATTAATGACAAGGTTCCAGTCTCCCTTAAGAGAGCACCAGCCATTTGTAGCACCTTTGGTGTTGCAAATGTCTATAGGCGATGGTTACCGCTTTCCATTGAGTGGGCCGTCTGCCTGTCTCCTGATCTCCTGCAATAAAAAAAATGTGTTCTTTTTTTGGTGTTAATCTAGAAATATTGATTTGTTAATATTTTTTCATTCTCGTGTTTGGTCATTAGGTACATGAACAAGTATGCATAATTGCAGATTGTAACCCTAAAGGATGAAGAGGTACTAGTTCTAATTTAGCTTGCAAGATTCGACCTAAACGTACTAACAAAGATTGCAAGTTAAATAAAAGCTTCAAGTAAAAACATCGGCATTGATTCAAATTAAACATGACATCACTATCTACTCCTATATGCAACAAAAAACATGGTGGTACTACAGACGCGTCGGTATTAAAATAGCTTAAGAGCGCAATACAAACAGACGTAACATGGCGAATTTATTTCGTGAATTCTTTGAAATGTAATTGTATATATTTTATCCGTGCAGGAACGGTGAAAGAATACACTTTCCTACGGCCGGTCGGCCTGTCGTAAGAGGCGACTTAACAACCCACAGCCAGGTGGTAGGGTATTTACCCGACTGGATGGCTACCACCCCTGGTCTAAAGTATGTCGCCATAACAACCTTAAGTTGTGTTCCGGCATTAGTGACCAGGTTCCAGTCTCCTTTAAGAGAGCAGCAGCGCATTTGTAGCACCTTTGGTGTTGCAAATGTCCATAGGCGATGTTAACCGCTTTCAATCAAGTGGGCTATCTGCCTGTCTGCTGAACTCCTGCAATAAAAAAAATAAAGTTTGTATATATAGTTTAAAACAGAAAAAGAATACTAATTCCTGCTCCTCCTGTGAAGAGGCGACTTAACAACCCACAGCCAGGTGGTAGAGTATTTACCCGACTGGATGGCTACCACCCCCGGTCTAAAGTATGTCGCCATAACAACCTTGAGTTGTGTTCCGGCATTAGTGCATTTGTAGCACCTTTGGTGTTGCAGATGTCTATAGGCGATGATAACCGCTTTCCATCAAGTGGGCCGTCTGCCTGTCTGCTGAACTCCTGCAATAAAAAAAAACATTAAATAATTCTTAGTTACTTTACAGGTTACTTATGTAGGCATATGTTGCGTTTCTTCGAAATTTCGGCGTTTATACCTATACCTTCGTATTCGTGAAAGGAAATTACCCTATTTTCATAGTATACTAGCTGTCCTGGCAGACGTTCTCCTGCCCTGAAAAAATAAAAATCTAGGCTCCGATTCCAGTGCCACCTACCGGTTCCAATTGTGAGTCTAAACCATCCGGAGACCGACCCAAACAGACACAAAAAGTTTAATCAAAGTCGTTCTCAAGTTATCTGCGTACATACATTTCTAAGATCCATTTTTATATATTAGACAGAATAAATGTGGTGTTTAATTTGTAGATATATTTGGGATTTGAGTTCAAGAAAAAGATCGCGTTGCCTTGCGTATCATAGACCACACAATGCAGGAGTCAATAGAAGTTCACTATTTCCTTTATTTGGTTACAAGTTAACAATATCCCATAACTCAAAAATGAATTATTACTAGCGTACGTAAAATCTAAAAGGCCTCTAAAGTTTAGACCTTTGCGTAGCCTGACATAAGTCCAGAATGACAAAAAAACAACTTACATAATAACCAGAGTGTAAAATACAATAGAAGACATACCAAATTCATCTTGTCCTGAACACAATATCACAAAACAAAGTATTTTTAACACTCTCGAAATCATTTTGGATGTCATGATGATTTGGACATGGGATACCTTGAGTGATTCGCGATAACTCCAAAAAGAGCGTTTGAAGATAAACATTTGTACTGATAACGACTGTACCCGTTTGCAGTGCATAGATCAAACGTCTGATTGGATTGTAGAAGGATAAGTCGATATCAATCAAGGTAACATGAAAAGGGAAACTAGTGGCTCTTGTGCGAGTCGGGTTTATTAAGTACTAGAGTTTGTGTCAAGCTTTAGATTGGACTAGACTGTAGCTTCATTTTATTAAATAAAAACTTATTCGGTTTTTAATATATAATAATAACAAAGAAACTAAGTTTATACTGTCTAAATAACTGCCCAACAAAACATTGAGGTAAATCAAAGCCAACCTAATTTGAAACAATGATTGACATGTTATTTATGACAATATAGGTATTTGTTAGTGATTGAAAAACGCGATGGCAGCGCCATCTGTTTTGTTAATCTATCTATCCCATGGAAACGACCCAATTTATCGAGATAAAAAGTACCCTAACTGTTGTAATGAGATAAAAAGATGATAAGCCACGTCTGTGCCAAGTTTCAGTCGTATACGTTCAGTAGTTTTCAAAAAAGGCGCAACCGCAGCGCCATCTTTTTAATATTTTCATCTACCCCACAGGATAACTAGAATTTGTTTTAATCTGGCCTAGACACTAGCTTTATTTTATTGAAATAAAAAAATATTGGGTTTTTAACATATAATAATAACAAACAAAGGCCAAAAGGCCAACACTGCGCATGCACTTCCTCACAACACCAGCATGTAACAGATACACTCTACATTAGTATAAGTTTAGTATTAAAATTACAATAAATTAATATAATAAGTTATTCTTAAGGTACACCAAAACATAAAAATTACTACATATAATGTCACATACACTAACAAAAATAAACAATAAGCGTGTTTGGAGTCTCAAATTTTTCATAGAAATTAAGTAGTAAAAAAGGGTACGGAACTCGAGTCCGTAGAGATATTAATAATAATAATAATTAATTTTTATTTTTTATATATTTTTATAAAAGAATAATGTTATCTATTTTTTTATAAAAAAATATCTTTATATGCATATTTTAAAAAAATGTAAAATTTTTGAGAATAAATAAATACAGTATAATAATAATTAAAAAAAAATAACAAACAAAGTCCATACTGTCTAAATAACTGCTCAGCAAACCATTAAGACGAATCAAACCTTATGACGACATAGGTATTTGTTAGCGATTGAAAAACGCGATGGCAGCGCCATCTATTTTTCTAATCTGTCTATCCCATGGAAACGACGTTATTTCTCGGAATAAAAATTACCCTAAGCGTAGAATTGGGATATAAGCCACGTCCGTGTCGAGTTTCGTATACGTTCAGTAGTTTTTAAGTATACTGAGTTTCATTTCAATCTGTTCAGTAGTTTTCATGGGATGCTCTAACAGACAGACAGACAAAATTGTAATATTTGCATTTTCGAAATCTCCGGGACCAAATTATCCTCCGTGTTTTTTTTTTCCACATTTTTAAACGCAATGTACAAACTAAATACAGTCGACCCTCTATGCATGTTGACTCTTTGATTTATCAATAACATCATCGGTGCGATAGCAGATTACTTCCAATCGACTAAAACTTGTCATTAAAATCTAACTTTACTTCCAATCGACTAAAACTTGTCATTAAAATTTAACTTTACTTCCAATCGACTAAAACTTGTCATTAAATCTAACTTTACTTCCAATCGACTAAAACTTGTCATTAAAATCTAACTTTAATTCCAATCGACTAAAACTTGTCATTAAAATCTAACTTACTTCCAATCGACTAAAACTTGTCATTAAAATCTAACTTTACTTCCAATCGACTAAAACTTGTCACTAAAATCTAACTTTACTTCCAATCGACTAAAACTTGTCATTAAAATCTAACTTTACCTCCAATCAACTAAAACTCGTCATTAAATTCTAACTTTACTTCCAATCGACTAAAACTTGTCACTAAAATCTAACTTTACTTCCAATCGACTAAAAATTGTCATTAAAATCTAACTTTACTTCCAATCGACTAGAACTTGTCATTAAAATCTAACTTATATCCATCCATTTTAAAGTTAAAAATCCATTTAACGCACTTAATTTTTCTTAATTTAGGTTTTTAATACGCTATCATTTTGCATGTAACAAGTTTGTGAGAATAGATAGATGACCCTTCATGCAAAAACTACTGAAAAGATTTTGATAGAATTTCACAACAATATATCAGAATAACACATTTATGAACATATAATATACATAGCATATTGTTACGAATTTGTGGGATGTTTATTCAAAAACGTCATTAGAATTATCATAAAGTTTATTAGAAGTACACACACGTAATTCAAAGATCTTACAAGTTCAACCGAATACATAACAACCTTGAGTTGTGTTCCGGCATTAGTGACCAGGTTCCAGTCTCCCTTAAGAGAGCAGCAGCGCATTAGTAGCACCTTTGGTGTTGCAAATGTTAATAGGCGATGGTAACCGCTTTCCATCAAGTGGGCCGTCTGCCTGTCTGCTGAAATCCTGCAATAAAAAAAGCAACAAATCCAAATTAAACTAAAGTAATCACATAAATCGCGCAAAGTCCGTAGTTATAAGATACTCGCTCCGAAAGAGCATTAGATAACGCTTCGTTCGCAGTCAGATTACGACTAACTCATTCCTCACTGATCGACCTTATTGGTAAATTAGACATGGCCCCCTAGCAACATGCCCACCATTCCTTTGAATTCTCAATTTACAAGCTTTATGGTTTCCATGAATTTGCATAAAATACAAACAAAACGTTTTATGATGTCTTGCGGCGGCGTAAACAAATAAGATTAGCGCGAACCATAGATCACTCAAATTCAACAGGGTAATAAAACACCTGTAAAGCACCGATTCGCATCAATAGAGTTATCTAAAACAGAATGTTTATTTCAAAGAAAGTCGTAATTCTTGAGATAGATGACTGAAGATATTTTATTGATTCGAATTCCTTAGTCACTTCTTCACTATACTTTTTAAAAATTATGGCTCCAACGCACTTATCATTGATTTTGCCAATATCAGAGTAAAAGCGACAGGTGATTATTAAAAAAGCAATAAAAGCTTAAGAGACAAAAGAGGAAGGGATAATTTTGAACGGTGCTCGATTTCTGAAAACCTGAGGACAAAATAAACCGTAATGTTTAACTGAACCCAAACTCTACTTAGTCATGTTATTGATTTAATAATTTAGTGTAGATTATACTTATAATAAAGTTAGTGTAGGAGAGTTAAGGGAGGTTTAGTCAGTGTTATAGATAGATATTATTTAGGGATAGAAATTTACTTAAAATATATTATACATGTTTACTATGGACTAATGTCAGGAGGTAATTAAGATTGATGGGACGGGGTATACCTGAGGGTAGAATGTCATAGATATGGGTACAGATATAAGGGCAGTGAAAGAAGATGTGTTCTAATGACCCTTCGTCCAGGCCACACTCACAAAGAGAGTGGCCGCGAACTCTTATTTTAGCTAAGGGATCCCTTAGTCATTTTGGCAAAAACGGAACTGTTATATCCATCTATTGACACCGGTTGAAATTTGACATTACTTCAATGGAGCCTATGACAAGTTTTAACCAATAGTATTCAAATTCAAAAGTTTTTATTCAAAATAAGTTCCACTGGAGAACACTTTTTGAAGGTCATACATGTAAGTTAAAATTTAATTTTTACTCCATATTCTACGTACACCGCTTCGCAACGTGTTGATGCTGGAAAGGAGAAGAAGCGGCAAGAAACTCCCCAGCAACACGTCTAGCTAAATATTGTTTTTCTTTATATTTCATATTCTATATATCTCAAATCCTTTTTTAAAATAATATATCATATAATATATATAAGTAAGGCAAATTAATAGTCCTTAAGTGCTACGTTCCATTAGAGACTCACAACGACCACGTTCACGGCCGCGATTTTTCCCGTTCCACTCGCCTGCCGGCGTTACCATCGTAAACCCAAGTGGAACGGTTATTCGACCCACCTCTTGACATGGGTCGTTGTGAGCGTTGTGTGATCGAAACTGATGACGTCATTAGTGACTTTTTCGCCACGATCACAAAGACGGCGGTCGCCTTGTGGAACGGCTAACTGAGCATTTGGGCAATGGAACTGGAGAAAATTCCGAGGAGCCCACCAGCATAGAATGGCCGCCATACGTTTAACTAGGGACTCAATTATTATTATTTTTTTATTGCAGGTGTTCAGCAGACAGACAGACGGCCCACTTGATGGAAAGCAGTTACCATCGCCTATGGACATTTGTAACACCAAAGGTGCTACAAATGCGCTGCTGCTCTCTTTAGGGAGACTGGAACCTGGTCACTAATGCCGGAACACAATTCAAGGTTGTTATGGCGACATGCTTTAGACCAGGGGTGGTAGCCATCCAGTCGGGCAAATGCCCTACCACCAAGCAATATGTTATTCAATGTCATTATGTCCTGTGAGTTCTGCGCATTTCAATATCTTTTGAATGAAACGTCCGAATTGAATAATTCTAAAAGTTCTAGAAAGGTATTGAATTCGTTTTGAATGTGGAGTAATTTATTTTGATAAGGATTAATACCAAGGTACAAAATAAAGAGCATTTAAAGCAGCGGCATTTTAATTATTTAAAAAATTAAAGGAAAACACTTATTGTGAGACAACTATAATAGTTAGATATATGGTTACGCGATATTTTTGTAGACAATTATATGTTCTGCAAAGTGGTAGTACATTGTTTTGTTCTATAATCAATAGTTTTCGCACGCCGTGTAAGGATTTTTTCGGGTCATTTTTTTACACCTTGGGTTACATTATTGGACTTTTAGTAAGGATCCCTAATTTTTTTGAAAATATATTATAGCCTATAGCCTTCCTCGATAAATGTACTATTGAACACTGAAAGAATTTTTCAAATCGGACCAGCGGTTCCTGAGATTAGCGCGTTTAAACGAACAAACTCTTCAGCTTTATAATATTAGTATAGATGTTATGAATAACTTTTATTTGGCGATCAAAAAAGAAAAAAAATTAGGTTTATCTTCTAAATAAGCATTCCCGTGGTAAGAATTTATATAAGTCTAAATTCGTATTTTTATATTATCCAATTTCAAAGTTGATTAAAATAAATAAATCAATATTTTATTTCTTATGTAAATAAATCGATTGTTCACAATTGGAAAGGAATCAATTGTTATGACATAGTACTTATAGAATCATAATAAAACATGTAAAACTTATGTCTGTATAATCAATTTACACATACATACATACATAACTTCACGCCAGTTCCCTTGCGGGGTAGGCACGAACAACAGAGTGCCATTTAGGCTTATTCTTACACACCTCACTTGCCTCTTTGACATTCATAACTGTTGTGATGCACGCTCGTCTGTTCTTAAGGCTCCCGACATCACCTTCTGCTAGTACACGATCAATTTGATCATGGAAGGTGTGTCGTGGCCTTCCACGACTTCTGCATCCATCCACTTTGGCAGTGTATATCTGTTTAGGCATTCTTTCATCATGCATTCTTTCCACATGCCCGAACCACCGGAGCATTCCTTTCCTTACCTTCACCCCGACACTTTCTTTCAGACCAACTCTCTTTCTTACTTCGGTATTACGAACGCGGTCTGCGAGCGTAATACCGCGTATAATCAATTTAAATCACGGAATAAATGTTTTGGAAAGTATTTGGAAGTAATAAGTACTAGGAATACTGTCAACCAAGTGTACGTTAGCCCACGCACAGTCGAGTTGTTTCATCTAAATTGAAAGATAGAAGTGAAATGAGTAATATCAGGTTTAGGTTCAGATTAGTATTAGTAGTGTTAATAAATGAAACTGAAAAGCAATCTACTTAAAATTCTTATTATTCCTTGCCTCTTAAATCTAATACATACACTCTAAAATGTCAAAAACCATAAATCAGCCTCCTGTCACCGCTACTCTCCTCTCCCCGCCTCTCCTTAAACCATAAACTTAACGGCTTGGCTTGCTTGTCTTTTACAAAACTTATTCTAACTAAACCTATTTTTTTTTCTTAAGTTTTTGCGACTTGTATACATAATAAAACTACGTTTTAACGGTTTTAAGCGCGGTAATTTTATTTGATTTTGGTTTTTCCGACGTTTCGGCCACTTTTCAGTGGCCGTGATCACTAGCTAAATAAAACTTTAACAATACTCGTCGACACTTGACATCTTTGTCTTCCGTGATCGCGGCCACTGAAAAGTGGCCGAAACGTTGGAAAAACCAAAATCAAATAAAATTACCGCGCTTAAAACCGTTAAAACGTAGTTTTATTATAAACCTATTTTTTTAAATAATACATACATACATACATAACTTCCCGCCAGATCCCTTGCGGGGTAGGCACGAACAACATAGCGCCATTCAGGCTTATTCTTACACACCTCACTTGCTTCCTTGACATTCATAACCCTTGTCATGCACGCTCGTCTGTTCTTAAGGCTCCTGACATCACCTTCTGCTAGTACACGATCAATTTGATCATTGATGGTATGTCGTGGCCTTCCACAACTTCTGCATCCATCCACTTTTGCATTGTATATCTGTTTAGTCATTCTTTCATCACCTTTTTAAATAATATTAGTTATAATTATGGTATTCTGCTTATAATTCCTTACGAGGCTATCTGAATGAAGTCCGTTCTGTTATAACCTTCTTCTTCAAGTAACAAAATAAATAAAATAGAAATATGATACTAAACATCTCCTCTTCCTGTTTTTGTCCGGTAGCCCTCGCCAACGGACTCGGGCTGCAAGCTTCAGTTCATCTCTATCTTCCGACATGATCGGACCTCTGTTTCTTGGACTCAATCTCTGTTCCAATATCTGTTCATTTTTAATGCCGTGATTAGTTTTGTTCAAGTGTAAATTTTTAAATTATTGAAATAGATGAAGCTCGCTCGCGCATTTGCACAATTTAAAAATATAAATGGACTGAATTTACGAAGAATCTGTATTTTTTCATTGTTTTATTGCACGAGTTCAGCAGACGGCCCACCTGATGGTAAGCGGTTACCATCACCTAAGGATGCTGCTGCTCTCTAAAGGGAGACTGGAACCTGGTCATTAATGCCGGAATACAACTCAAGGTTGTTATTGCGACATACTCTAGACCAGGGGTGGTAGCCATCCAGACGGGCAAATATTGTACCTCCTGGTGTTTTGTTCTTGCGTATTACACAAATCTTAACAAAAGGACTACGAATGTTTCACAGAAATTTATTTTGGTTTCATACACATATATTTTATGCATGAAACCATCTTTGAATCGGATTAATTTTTATGTGAAACATTCGTAATATTATTGTTCAGTTCCGTAGAACGCACATTTGTCGTAAGTCAATTCTGTGAATTTACATTTTCAAAAATGTGATAACGTGCGGGCGAGATAGCAAACTACATTGAGAAAAGTAGCTGATGTGTCTGTAAGATGCACTACAATCCAAAATATCGAATATCTAACAAACTATAATGTTTAATTTCATTTGAAAATTAATGTAACAAAAAATAATACATATGCAAGGAAAGCTGTGGTAAATAGTTGTTAGTATTATTAAATAGGCAAAGCGTGAAATATTTCTTACTTAGATAAAAGATAATTTTGACTATATAAGGGAAACATGTAACAATTTTAATGTAGATTTGTCTTGGTTAAGATTTACTGTTATCTAGGATACCTACATAATAGCCAGGTAATTTTTAGAACTAAGTAATTAATAGCAATCGCAGACAAGTAATAGTATAATAAATCTGTTAGTGCTGTAGAGTTTGTATAATATATTTAAAAATAAGAAAAAATCAGGGGGGGGGGGGCGAATTTCGAAAAAGAAACTTAAAATTTTTGCATTTGTCTGTTTGAGCATAGCGTTTTACGCCATTAACCCCTGAACGGGTTTAAATAAAACTCGATACAGAGCTAGCCTATATCCCGGGTCTACATCTAGGATAATTTTTATCCCGACAAATGCCGTGGTTCCCATTGAAAGAAAAGTATATTCAAAAAGATGGCAAAACGCGTTTTTTGTCATTCTTTAACAACAAGGAACATCGTTGTGACAATAAATTGCTTAATAATAATAAATAACCGTCTGCCCATTTTTCCATGTTCCTTGAACATTGCAGCGGGCACACGCCATAGTCCTCATATTCCCAGACCCCTAGTACCACTAGCAGTTCACCCCAATAGCCCGGTACTTTTTGTCCTCATTTCCCACAATAGTTCTACGCTGGCCGGGGCGTGTCCTTGGGTGCATTGTTATATAGTGTAGACAGGGATAATCGCCGGTCAGTGTCACGCCACACTTACATTAAATTTGTCAAAGGGACTCTACGTGTTGTACGTACGTCTCTACATAAAAATGGCCCGTGGTCTTGAAAGACATACAAATAAATAATCTTTAATATTATTCAATGCTGGGTTAATCTTTCCAATCATCATTACATTGCAACTGCTTACTAGTTTTGATAAAAAACCATCCATCAGATCATGTGCAACGACGTAAAGATATGGCCGGTTTGGTTCATACATAAAGATATTATTGCCGATTTCATCCATAATTAAAGATTCATCTTTAGATAAGATCATTATGGCTGGTTTCTTCCATTTATCAACAGACAAGACCATGCAATACAGAGATGATCGGTAAAACCAAATGATACAGATGTGGACTAATACTTAGATGTGTTTCTTGCATTCTGTATGACGTCATTAGTATATATTTTCATACGTAGCAAATAGACATGTATATAATACATATATATGTAGGAATCGTATTGGTTATTATAAAATAACCATATGACGGAAGTAGTCAATAACCGGATAGAGTATTCTTTCATGTAGTATTCGGAAGTTGTTTAACCGGATGTCAATGTAGAAGCATTTATTTAGCGCGCTACGAGGAACAGTTTGGGCAGAGGAGGGGCAGTCTTGAACCGACAGTCTACAACAAAGTCTACGACCGACAGTCTGCATTGACAGTTATGGTCGAGGAGCACATAATATATTGTGGTCGATAATTACTGCTTGATAATAGCAGTATTCTTGGAGGGCTGCTCGACACCTGACAAGCGTGGATGCGACTCTTGGAGTTGTCCTAATATTTCTGTGTATTAGTGTGCAATATTTAATATCGTAATTGTAATAATTCTAGTGTAATAAACTTTGATTATAATATTTCAGATTATTATTGTGTTATTCTCGGAGCGTCATTCGTTCGCTCCCGGCGTGAACCCGACATATTCTGAAATCACTGGAACACTTTTCAGATTACTGTTTACACAGCGGTAACCCATGTGTATACTACACGAAGTTTACTCACACTACTTTAAAAAAAATGCTTCATTCATTTGGCACTTTTGTTCACGTCAGCACCGTCTATACTTTTCAGTCGTCTAAAATTATATAACTGACTAGGATTCACCGGCGACTTCGTCCACGCTTTACTTGAAATTCCCGGGGCACAAAATACCGCAGCATTTAAAAGAGAACGTACCTGTCGTTTAAGTGAAAACTGTTGGAATAAGCTAATATTTATGCACCCGAACAACTTCGAACTGCTCCCGGTCAAATTCCCACCGGAACATCGGGATAACAATTATCACAAATTTTATTACATAAAAGGTATCAATGAAAAAATCGCACTGAAATTTGTTTTTTTTTTCAATTGGGCCGTTTTAATTAATTCCCCGAATAATGTCAAGATAAAAAGTAGTGCATCGAATTTGCTGTCGACCAGCGAAAACTGCATGGAAATCGGCCCAGTAGTTTTTACAAGAATTCCAAAGAACAGAAGAAATCTAAAAAAAAATTGCACAATGCTTTCCGTTCTCCGTCGTTTATATAATCTATTCTAGTTGTTTTTTCTTTTAAATAGCTTCAATATACAGATACGGCATGTTTAAAATTGTATAATATATACTAATATATAAAGCTGAAGAGTTTGTTTGTTTGTTTGCTTGAACACGCTAATCTCAGGAACTACTGGTCTGATTTGAAAAATTCTTTCAGTGTTGGATAGCCCATTTATCGAGGAAGGCTATAGGCTATATATCATCACGCTAAGACCAATAGGAGCGGAGCACCAATGAAGAATGTTTCAAAATCGGGGTTTTTTTTTCCTTTTGAGAGCTTCCGCTGCTTAAACGGTCAGAACGGACAGAAGTTAGCGTTAGCCCAAAGAACTATTCCACGCGAGCGAAGTCGCGGGCAGAAGCTAGTATTGTAGATAATATTAGACTTCTAACTTCTTCTTCTGCGAGCGGGCGGTTTCCGCAACTCGACGACAAAGCGCCTATTTTGCGTGCGAGGGTGAATTAGGGTTTACTCCATCCAGCCCAGCTCCTCTAGGAAGTCCACTAGCTTCTTGACGTTGCTGAAGACTTCTCGGAGGCTACCTAAGGCGTCCAGATACTTTGCCCTGTATTAAGCCACCTCTTCGCATTCAAGCAGGACATGGGCGGCTGTTTCTTCTTCCTCCTATTTACATCTAGACTTCTAATTTAGAAGATATATTTTGTTACAGGATGCATTTCCTAAAACCGTTATGCTGCTTGATCTTGATTTTGGTCTCGACCCTGGCAGAAGAAGGGATGATATTTCCGGACTACAACGTTTACGTGAGGAATGCTCGCCAGATGCCTTCGTATTCTGACGGGAGTAGGCAATTAGAAATGGACCCAGATACCGATTATGCTTTCCCTGTGGGATAGTCGATTTTAAATCTATACAACTCATATTCTCAAGAGTGCTCAGTCCGTAGCTAAATTATAATAATTATTATATATTAATTGTATTTATAACTTTGTATCATTTATTTATACCCAATTACGGCAAAGCCAAAAGGAAGTATTATATTTACATAATAAAACTACGGTTTTAGGTATTTGGGTTTGGTGAACACATGCTGGATAAACCCAACCACTACATCAGATTCGATAACCCACAAATCCTCGCGAAAGAGAATCGTTTCATACCTAGAATGATGCGTGAGGCTATTGAAATAAAACCCAAATTTCAATAGCGAAGATGGTTGGCAATTACCACCTGTTTGGGATCCGATCATCAAAACTATTAAGACCCAAACCCAGCAAAAACCAACTGCAGGATCTCAAGACACTGTGAGCTCTTTCTGCGTACAACGGAACACAAACCAACTTGACTGATAATTTCTTTTATTTTCCTTCCACCCATTTTAATATTATATAAAATTATTATGACTAAACAGATATACAATGCAAAAGTGGATGGATGCAGAAGTCGTGGAAGGCCACGACACACCTTCCACGATCAAATTGATCGTGTACTAGCAGAAGGTGATGTCAGGAGCCTTAAGAACAGACGAGCGTGCATGACACGAGCTATGAACGCCAAAGAAGCGAGTGAGGTGTGTAAGAATAAGCATGAATGGCGCTCTGTTGTTTGTGCCTACCCAGCAAGGGAACTGGCGTGAAGTTATGTATGTATGTATATGTAAAATTATTAGAGCTAGACATGTTTGCTGAAGAGTTCCTTGCGCCGCTTCTTCTCTTCAAGCCACAACATGTTGCGAAACGGTGGTAAATTAGATTAAGCTCCCATAGAGGAAATAATAATAATACACAAAATTAAAACTAAATAATTAAAATTACCAAGTTGGCGGTAGGCTAAATAAAACTTTAACAATACTCGTTGACACTTGATATCTTTGTCTTCCGTGATCACGGCCACTGAGGTGGCCGAAACGTCGGAATGATAAAAGCAAATAAATTATCGCGCTTAAAACCCGTTAAAAACGTAGTTTTATTATGTAGACAAGTCGCGAAAACTTAAGAAAATATTATATTAGGTATATATTTTCAAGCCGAGTTACATACATTACATTATGAGTATACATATATACTCGCAATATATAATGGATAAGGCAGGGGGCCGATCCCCGACACCCAGACTAATGTAAACATTGGAAAGTTCGTCAACAAAATTTACCATACTGGGAATCGAACCGACCTCTTTTTGCTTCAAAATTAGGTTTTAATATTAACTTAAAACTACGGGAAATTTAAATAAAAGTTCTATTTATATGTAAAGATAATACTATATTATAATATTTTAAAGTATTTAAAAAAATACATTCTCCTAAATAAACTATTATCAATAGAAGCTCTCCTCAGCTGGCGCCCGCTTGTAGAAAGCCCTGGAGACGTCGACGGGACCCCGGAGTCCGAGCCACGCGAAGTAGCCGTGACGCCACATCAGCATCAGGCCCAGCATGATGGGCACCGCCAGGAGTACACCTGCATAGCAAAATCATAAGCTGCTGTACCAAACAATATAGTACTCAAGTAAAGTACAAGTTGATACACGAGTATTTATTTTAATTTTGTAGTAACGTATTTATTGTTGGTTTTTTATTAAAATTTATTTGTTTTTTACAATTTAAATATTATATAAGTAGAATTAGTTTTATTATTTATTATTCTTATTTATTATATGATTAACAAAACTGGGTCATTTTGGTCTTACACCTAAAGGAAGGTTTGCACTGAAAATCAGCGTTGTGTCGGATATAATTCCGGCATAGCAATATGCTGAGTGCAAACCTTGTTTGCTGAAAATGCGGCGTATAAATTCTCAAAATATGCTTTGTGTATAAAAATATATAAGGAATATAATTGCGTCGCAATTTCTTCAAATAAAGTTTTTCTTTCTTTCTTTCTTTTCTTTTACTCTGGGGTCTTTTCGACATTTTTTAGAAACTTAAAATGTAAACAATAAATATTTTCTACAACATCTCGAAGTTGGTGCCAAATAAAGAAATAAAAATTGCTATACGAACAATCTGCAAGAGTTAACTTGAGACTTCGCTCGGATGACGTAAGCGCGAGGTACTGACGCGTCGGTGGCGAGAGCGGTAAGAAGACAGGGGTCGGGAGGGGAGCGCGCATTCCGCTCAGTTCTCATGTTAACTCTTGCGGATAATATTAGTAGTAATGGCGTTGACCGCAAAATATTAAAGATTAACAATTTTTATGTTCTACTTTGCACCGAAAAATATGCGATCATTATAAAATAACAACACTTGTTTGTATATTACGTTGGGGAAAAAGTTTCTTCGCATTTTATATAAAAATTCAAAAGGTTTTTTTATAAAGTTTATTTACATTTGACTAAAGTATGTAGGTGCCATTTTCTTGGATAACTTTTTGCCATCTTGTAGGTAGGGACGTGATTCCATTGCTATAAAAATTTTGGGGCTTCTGATGAAAAACCTGCGACAAGTGGTTTTGGAAGTCCTCTCGTGATGTTAACCTGACACTGCCTAAGGAATGCTGCAGAGACCGAAACAGGTGAAAATCTGAAGGCGCAAGGTCAGGACTATACGGCGGATGCATTAACACCTCCCAGCCAAACTCTCGTAATTTTTGCTGAGTGGGTAAAGATGTGTGAGGTCTAGCGTTATCATGGTGAAAAACCACACCCCTTCTGTTGATTAATTCCGGCCGCTTTCTCTCAACTTTTTGCTTTAATCTCTTCAGTTGTTCGCAGTACACTTCAGAATCGATGGTCCTGCCTGGCGGTAACAGCTCATAATGAATAATGCCCTTCCAATCCCACCATACACACAGTATCACCTTGTTGCGAGTTAACCCGGGTTTCGCCACAGTCTGTGAAGCCTGACCGGCCTTTGACCACGGTCTTTTTCGCACGTTCTTGTCGTACGTCATCCACTTTTCATCACCAGTTATCAGCTTCTTCAAAAATGGTTCGGTTTCATTACGTCATAATAAAGAATCGCAAATGAGTACACGGTTCATTAGGTTTCTTTCAGTGAGCTCATGAGGCACCCAAATATCGAGCTTTTTTGTGTACCCAGCTTTTTTCAAATGCGCCAAAGCCGTTTTGTGGTCAATTCCCAGTTCTCCAGCTACATCGTAACTACTAATATGCCGATCTTGCTCCACTTTTTCAAAAATGGCATCAATTTTGTCCGTAACAGGGCGACCAGAGCGACGTGCATCTTTGATATCAAAATTTCCGAATTGCAAACGCTTAAACCAAATTTGCGCTACTCTCACAGATACTGCATTAGGTCCATAATCATCACAAATTTTTTTCGCGGCTTGTGTTGCATTCTTATCTTTTTGTAGTAAAATTTTAAAATGTGTCGAATTTTTTCATTAGGTTCACTCATTTTAACTATAAGAAAACCAAATGAAAATCACACAATTTCCTATTTTGAATTTGGAATTGTCTTCTTTAAAATTAAAACTTTTTAATGAAACCAAAACCAGCCAGATACAAATGGTATAGCCAAAGAGATCTTATTACAAGTTCATACATACTATATGCGAAAAGACTAATTCCCCAACCTATTATACTCTTTTGTCAAGTCAAATTAATAGTGTAGCCTTGGCGAAATCTGTAATTATAGAAGTATAGTCTTTGACTTTGATTATTATGGTCGAATTTCGACCACGGGCGCCCACTAGTATATAATTAATATTCAGTTTTAATTTACAAAACAAAAACACATAAATACATAAAAAAATGAGTACCATATTTAAATAAGAAGAATATCTACAGATATCGATTAGAAACCAAGTTTCCGTATTTTCGTAAGTTGAGGACATTATTATGAAGAAATTATATTCGTCTTCTCTAAATGTCGTTGCAGACGGACGAAGAAGAAGAATTAATAAGACTTCAATTTTCGCTAAAACGGTTATGGAATCTTAAAAATAACTTACCGATGAGGGTTCCGAGGAGTATGGCTCCATCTCTCTCGGGCCTGTGGCCGTACTTGTCCAGGCACCTCATGCTGCGATGGCTGTCGTGCAAATGCTTCATGGTATAGCCCTGCATCTCTACTGGGTCTTTGCAACTGGAAATAGCCAAAATATGTTTCAAAATTTTTATTCAAACTAAATTCTACTGGAGAACATTTTATAAAGGTCATAGAAGTCGTAATACCGAAGTAAGAAAGAGAGTTGCTCTGAAAGAGAGTGTCGGGCTGAAGGTAAGGAAAGGAATGCTCCGGTGCTTCGGGCATGTGGAAAGAATGACTAAACAGATATACAATGCAAAAGTGAATAAATGCAAAAGTCGTGGAAGCCCACGAAACACCTTCCATGATCAAATTGCTTTCCGACCAACGGATATTCTACGAGGGCGTGGTATCACACAGGTCGAGCTGGCCCTAAGAGGTATAAGCAATATAATGATTCCAGCTCAGTTCAAGGCAGCGAAGCGACAAGTGCAGTACGGACGAGTTGGAAGAGAAATTTGATAGAAGACAATGACGAGTTTAGTGAAGACTTTAGTGGGCAGTTTAGTGTAGTTTAAAAGCTTAGGGATTGGTGCGTGCTCCTCTTGTAGGTGAAGACGCGTCCCTTTTTATAATGTTCGCATCTGCAGGAGTTGGGAAACGAAGTAACACCCCTATTTAAATATTGAACATCTATATATTGAGTTTTTAAAGCGCGTAACAAAATATAACATAGTCTCATGTGAAGTAATAATCGAGAGAGAACATAGGTCATAGATAATGCAAATCTTAAAAAAAATACGGGTGAGGGCGCCACAAAAGGAGATCCAGAAGCGAGCTACGCGCGATATATTCGGAGGTGAGCTCCTCAGTAACAGGAGGTTGTCTACGCAATATCGGCGACAGTATTATGAGTGAGATATCTTATCGTCCGTGTTGAGACGTTAGTTGTGAAGAAAGAAGAATTACGTACGGCTGTGTAAGATAATAAAAGCATTTTATTAGTTGAAAAATCTTTCAATCCCAAGTGCGTACCCCCGCTCGTACGTAACAATATCATTAATTTTCAAAGAATGAATCGAATCGTAGCAGTGCAAATATTATGAACATAGAGTAGGCAGTGGACAGAAGGGAGACAAAATAGAGTAGTTTGTATATCAATATACACTTACACCATCAGCGAAGAGTTGGAGCCTTTCTCCTCAACTATCGGCACCAGGATATCCACCATCCATTGTGTGGAACAGTCGCATGAGAAGGGATTGTCTGATACGTCCACCTCCTCGAGGAGGTCCCATCGTGACAACAGTCGCGAGTCTATCTCAGTCAGGTTATTGGACTGAAGGTATATCTGGAACGAACAACATTGTTACAATTGAAAGAAGAACTCGCAGTTTTTTTTTTATTGCAGGAGATCAGCAGACAGGCAGACGACCCACTTGATGGAAAGCGGTTACCATCGCCTATGGACATTTGCGACACCAAAGTTGCTACAAATGCGCTGCTGCTCTCTTAAGGGGAACTGGAACCTGGTCACTAATGCCGGAACACATCTCAAGGTTGTTATGGGGTGGTAGCCATCCAGATGGGCAAACGCCCTACCACCTGGCTGTGAGTTGTTAAGTCGCCTCTTACGACAGGCCGCCCCAATGCAGGAAATTGTATTCTTTCTCCGTTCCTATACGGATAAAATCATCATCATTATCTCCTAGCAGAATCAATAGAGTTTTACTGATTTTATTCATGTATTTGAAATTACTAACACTGATAACAAATTAGAAGTATGTAACATTAAAGATATTTGGCGAAAGTTTTTTTTATTTATTTTTTTATTGCCGGAGATCAGCAGACAGGCAGACGACCCACTTGATGGAAAGCGGTTACCATCGCCTATGGACATTTGCAACAGCAAAGTTGTTACAAATGCGCTGCTGCTCTCTTAAGGGCAACTGGAACCTGGTCACTAATGCCGGAACGCAACTCAAGGTTGTTATGGCGACATACTTTAGACCAGGGGTGGTAGCCATTCATCATCTTCATCTGTTGTGATAAATTAAAAACATTTTCAGCTATAGCTATTACTTATTAAGCTTTCGTGGGTATTTTTGGATCATTATGTTTTATTATCAAGTCCTTTACAAATAAAAAAATAGGTTGAATGATATTCAACGAGCCATTTTTTTTAATATGGTAAAGGAGCAAAATTGGATATTTTTTCAAAAATTATAAAATTGAAAATAACTTGAAAGTCGTTAACTTTCGGCCGTACATATAGGGAGTCAAATTGTCGCATTTGAGCTCATCCAGTTCGTCCTGACGGGAATACGTCAAGTATACCTTAAAATTACTTTCAAAGAAAATTATTTTGAACCTTACGGAACGCTTCATAGTAAGTGGATGATTACGCACTTGGCCGGCTTTCAAAAATAAAACTGCACAGCAAAACATTATCCTTCAAGTCCTTACTAATAACTAAACCTAAGTTCTTACCTTCTTAACCAGCGGCCAGTCGTAAGTCTCCCCAATATCGTCGGCCCTCGCCAAAGCCTTAGGATCGATCTCACTCAAGCTTGGATTGAAGCTCATATGCAGCTCAACAAGGCTCTCCAAGCCAGAGAGGGCGCTGCGACCGATCTTGCGAAGGACAGGCATGTTGCACATGTGCAGCTCTTGCAGTTTACGAAGTCGGGGGAAACCGCTGGAAAATATTGCTTGCTGTCAATTTGTACCAGCGAGAGGTAGACGCTAAATGATACATCAGATGGCAGAAGTAGATTCACTATCAAGTGCTGATGTGAACCGAACTGAACTAATTTATATTGAAAACATTAACCTAAGTACAAATATTAACAAGTCGTACAGCTAGTACAATATATAGCACAATGTATGAACGGGACGGATGATGTGCGAGCGAGATAGAGCAACTATTAGTATGTGCGCTCCCGCGTTGCGGTAGCCAGTAGTTCGTTGTCCACTGCGATGAATAGACGTATGCAGCTCCCATAAATTCATTCTGGAATTGAATGACCTTCAACATTTGTCGGTGCAGCTACCAGAAGATCCCGAGTTACATTCCCAGCATGGTAAATTTCTTAAACGAACTCTGTTATTTACTATGGTCTGGGTGTCGGAGATTCGCACCAGAGTAGTCTGTTGTATATAACAGATAACAACAGCATAACTTGCTTAGCCTGGGTGTATACGATGTACGTTTGTTCTGGCATTCTCCTTTGGCCTTTTCGCATTTTGTTATTTAAATCACAGGCATTATATATCTATAACCAGCATTTCTCAAACTTTGCATCGCGACCCACTGGTGAATCGCAGGCGAATAGCGAGTGATTCGTGAAAGCTATGACAAAAAAGGAAACAAGTACATATATGCTTCTCATTAAAATATCACCCCTTAATAATAATCATCAGACAAACACACATTGTGTACAAACTCTTTGCAGGTTTTTATGGTCGTTTGACTTTATGTATAAAAAAGATTGTGAAAAATGTAATGTCAATTTCGGTAAAAATATATTCGGGCGATATAATAATTTTATTTGTAGTTTTACTAGAATATATCGATCACACGATATAACCATCGTCCCTACGTCCACACATTGCATATTTCCAATCTAGGTAAGTTATAATCTTGTGTTAGTACACAACGAACCACTCTGGGGCCTATCTGAGACACAAACCATAGAAAGGAACGGATATTTCGTTTACGAAATTGATCAGAACCAAATCCGAAGTGTCTGCGCTGCAGTGAGATAGGCTGGTGAAAGATTAGCCCACTCGACCACGGAAGCCGCTCTCTATTTAGTGTGATATTGACATTTTTGATTGAATTTTACTTTTTTTTATTGATTTAATAGACTTTTATTCATATAGCTATAGTCTTTCCAAGATCAATTAGTAACGTCCTAATGCATTACCAACTCGGTTAGTTATAAAAATAAGTACGACAATTATGTCATTTGTTTCACTGTGGTTGTATATTACTTAACTTGCTTAGTTTGAGGATATACAATGTCAAGAAATATGTAACTTGATAGTCTATGCGTTACATGAGTCACAGAACATCACTATTACGTCAACACTAATTTCTCAAAATATTAGAAGTATATCTTGTAATTTTGATAGTTTTTATACTCTAATGATAAGATCTAAACTCGATTGGCAAGTCATAGTGCTTACTGAATGTTGGCTCTCTTCTGCCAAATTTATACCTGAAATTAAAGGTTATAATCACATTAATACTACTTCTCATCTAACCCAAAATGAAGGTGTTGTAATATATTACAAAGATTATCTTAATGTTACTTACGAGGAACCACAAATTGATGGAGCTAATTGTCTTGCCTTAAAATTAAACTCGACGACCTGCATTATTGGGATATACCGTCCCCCCGCACTAATCAATACTATCAATTTTGTTAATTCCCTAGATGTGTTGCTTAAAAAGATGTCTAATTTCAAAAACATTATTATATGTGGAGATATAAACATAGATATCTCAAAAGATACTCCTGATAAACGTTCCCATGACTACCTTAATGTTCTGGCGAGTCACTGCCTACTTCCTGGGCACCTCTCTGTTACACACGGAAAAACATGTCTTGATCATATGATTTTAAAAACTAATCTTGATGCAAAATGCCTTATCATTGACTCCTCGATCACGGATCATCTTGCTGTAGCAGTATTTCTAAACTTTAACGCGGATTTTTATCCACATTCTAACAAAGTCTTAAAACGAATCAACTATAATGGTCTAGACACATCCATTGAGAAAATTAATATCAATTCTATATTATGTTGCGATGACGTAAATACTGCAACCGATCTACTGATAAATACACTTACTGAAGCGATAAAATCCAATACAGCATTCATTAAAACGTCAAATAGAAAGCGAACCTTTAAGCCCTGGATTAGCAGTGGCCTTTTAAAATGCATGAGAAACCGAGATAATTTACACAAAAAACTTAAAAATGACCCGAATAATGATGTACTGAAATGTACTTATAAGAGATATAGAAACTTTTGCAATAATTTAATCAAAAAAGCTAAAAGACAATATGACAAAGAAGAAATAGAAAAAAATAAGAATAGCAAAAAACAATTATGGAATATTATAACAAACATTAGAGGAAAAAAAAAGGATATTGACTATTCGACTAACTTAATTTCACAAGCAGCGCCTTCTTCTGACATAAATTATGTAAATAATTTCTTTGCGGATGTAGGTAAAAATCTAGCTAATCAAATTCCGGTTTCCAATAATGCCACTGAAATTAATGTCTCCAGCCATATGATTTCTCCCTCCAAGTCATTAGTTCTCCTGCCTACTGATGATAATGAAGTAAAGCAGCTTATTTTAGGATTAAAAGAAAAGTGCGCAGTAGGCTTAGACCAAATCTCTGGTATGTTAATTAAAAGATATGCCGATATACTAGCTACTCCCATAACGTATATATGTAACCTAGCATTTAGTACAGGGGAATTTCCTAGGGCATTTAAAACGGCTCTTATTAAACCTATTTATAAAGGAGGGGACAGAAACTGTGTTAATAATTTTAGACCTATTTCGATTTTACCTACACTATCTAAAATACTGGAGCGGTTGATCAACAAACGCCTAACGAAATTTTTAGAAAATAATAATTTACTCTCCTCAAACCAATACGGCTTTCGCTCTGGAAGATCAACTAGTGATGCTGTCTTAGAACTAGTTAGTAATATAGTGACCAGTATTGATGATAAGAAAAAATGTCTCACTATTTTCTTAGACCTTGCTAAGGCTTTTGACACAGTCTCTATCCCACACCTCATATCTAAGTTAGATCGAATTGGCGTTAGAGGATTGCCTTTAAAATTATTAAATAGTTATTTGAGTAATAGGACCCAGCGCGTAAAAATTGATAAATGGACAAGTGATGAGCGTGTACTTAATTTTGGCGTCCCCCAGGGCAGTATTCTTGGCCCAACGCTTTTTCTCATTTATATCAACGATCTGTGCGACATGCCAATAACTAATGGCAAAATTCTTACTTTTGCGGACGATACCGCTATTTTTTTCATGGGCAATAACTGGTGTGACTTGTTTGTAGATGCTCAAACTGGTCTAAGCAAGGTCTGTAATTGGCTCAAATCTAATTTATTAACACTTAATGTCAGTAAGACAAAATACTTACCCTTTTCTTCAAAATTCAATCTCCTTCCTCCACCTACTTTATCTATTGTTGCACATTCCTGTAAAAACTCGATCTCAAATTGTAACTGCCCATTCCTCCAAAGAACTGAGACAATTAAATATCTTGGCATCATATTAGATTCTACTCTCACTTTTAAACCTCATATAAACTCTCTAGTTCCTCGTTTACGTAAACTAATTTACATTTTCAAGTCCCTAAAATTCGTTGCTGACAAGAAAGTAATAAAAATGGTTTATTTTGCACTTTGCCAAAGCATCACTGAATACTGTCTTGTTTGTTGGGGGGGTGCAGGGAAAACCCACCTTATCGAAGTAGAGAGAGCCCAAAGGGCAATCTTAAAAGTTAGTTTAGGCCTTCCTTACCGTTTTCCTACCAACGAACTTTACGAAAAATGGGGTGTTTTAACTGTCAGACAGACCTTTATATTACTTACATTGCTCAAAAAACATTCACAGTTGCAATATGATTCACAGCTATTAAGTGACAAGCGCAGAAAAACTGCTATTTGTAAGTTAAGAACCTGCCAAACGAGTCTGGTCCAAAGATTCTTTCCCTTTCTAGGACCATACCTTTACAATAAAGTAAACAATATTCTACAAGTATACCCTCTACAGAAATACGCCTGCAAAGAAAAAATTACTAAATGGCTTAAAACCTTGAGCTATGAGGAGACAGAAGATCAGCTCCACCCACTTATATAAAATACTAAAAGTATTAATGTGTTATTAACTAGAAGTTTTTAAATTAGTTTACCTATACATTCACATCTACATACACCCGCACCCAACACACCCGAACATATCCTCACCCACCCACGCCTACACGCAAACTAACACGCACAAGCACACACACACATCACACACACATCACACATCACACACATACACGCACACACACCCACACACACGCGCGCGCGCGCGCGCACACACACACACACACACACACACACACACACACACACGCACACGCGCGCACACACACACACACACACATACACACACACTCATACATTTATCTTTTATTCTAACATTTTATTTCTGTGTTAATTTTATTTAATTAATTAATTAAGTTAATTTTAAGTTAATCTTAAGAATGTTTTATTTTTGGTAGCCATGGAGTGGAGCACTGGTGACCTGTCATACAGATTTCTTATAAATCTATTTCGGGCACCAGTCTCACACACAAGGTTTCTTAGTGAATCTGTTGTGTTTTGAGAAATAAATAAAGTTTTATTATTATTACAACTCAACAATGGGGTTCTGATTGAGGTTGAGATATCTCAGAAGCTTGCTCTCGTCCAACTCCTGGGGCACTGCGGTCAGCTGATTGTCGCTTACGTCCAGACGCTCGAGGTATCTTGGAGTGTGAAGCATCTTATCCGGGATTTCCGTCAGTTGACAAGAACGCAAACGAAGAACCTATTAAAAGAAAACAATAAAATATATACTATTTATTATAAATCACAGATTTTTTTTGGAATAAATTGTGTTTACAACTACTCGACACTAGATGGCAGTATATGTACTACGTCTTCGTTCTTTTAAAGTTCGCTCTGCACAATTATTTGTGTACAAAGTCGTAATTTTGCGAAGTAAAGGAGTCAAATATCATATTTTCTTAAGTTTTCGCGACTTGTATACATAATAAAACTATGGTTCACGTACGCCGTGATCACGGCCACTGAAAAGTGGCCGAAACGTCGGAAAAATCAAAATCAAATAAAATTACCGCGCTTCAAACCGTTAAAACATAGTTTTATTATGAGTCAAATATCGTTATGATTAATTATATTGTTTACCAAGTAATTAAAAGTAAGTTTATAAGAGTAATTTGTATGTAAATTATGTTAAAATTTATAGGACAACCTTTTTGTTAATTTTTTTATACTATTTTTACAATGTCTTTAGCAATACGAAATTATTTTCTGTATTACATTGTAAATCCAGATATTAAATCCGCGTGGAATTTGTTTTCAAAACCCCCCGATTTTGAAACATTCTTCATTGGTGCTCCGCTTCTATTGGTCTTAGCATGATGATATATAGCCTATAGCCTTCCTCGATAAATGAGCTATCTAACACTCTGAAGAATTTTTCAAATCGGACCAGTATTTCCTGAGATTTGCACGTTCAAACAAACAAACAAACTCTTCAGCTTTATATATTAGTACAAGATTTACTGAGAAATTAAATCTTAGCCTAGCCTTCTTCATTGCTCCTACCCGCCATAAAGTTATTATAACATCTGTCAGCTGTCCAATGGTGGATAATATTTGTGTCCATAAGAAGTTGTCGACGCCGACCCTTCGGGTATTTAGCACTCCTTCCATAGGTGCATCTATCCGTGCAAGAACGGAGAAAGAATACAATTTCCTGCGGCCTGTGGCCTGTCGTAAGAGGCGACTTAACAACCCACAGCCAGGTGATAGGGTATATACCCGAGTGTATGGCGACCACCCCTGTTCTAGAATACGCCGCCATAACAACCTTGTGTTGTGTTCCGGCATTAGTGACCAGGTTCCAGTCTCCCTTAAGAGAGCAGCAGCGCATTTGTAGCACCTTTGGTGTTGCAAATGTCTATAGACGATGGTAACCGCTTTCCATCAAGTGGGCCGTCTGCCTGTCTACTGAACTCCTGCAATAAAAATAAAATAAAAAAGGCGAGTTGACTTTTCCTTAGTACCACCATTGGCTGTCAATGTTACTTTCCTTTTCGCGCTATCACCATACAGTCTTCTGTACTCCACAGGATTGTATAGAGACGAGACATTTTAAAATTAAAAGAACTTTTTAATTATTATTTTTTATTACTAGTCAAACAAAGCACATAATGTATATCCCCCAAGCCAAGCAGGTTACGCATATGATCTGGATATTACACAACAAATCACTCTAGAACCGACACCCAGACTACAATATACTTCTTTTACAACATTTATTATACTAAGAATAGAACTTGGGGCGTTGTAGTGTGGTAGGATAAGTGCTCCTGAACCCCGGACAACCCACTCCATGAGTGTGGTCTCTCGACCTTAACCCGGTTCTACTACGCCCTGGTGAGAATTTTCATTCCCATTATAACTTACCTTGAGCATAGGCAAGCTGGAGATAGCAATGATGGTGACATGATCGATCGTGGTCAGCGGGTTTCCGCTTAAGTCCAGCTCCTCAAGTTCTGCGAGGTGCTCAAACAAATCCTGGTTGAGGGAGTGCAGGTCGTTGTACGCCAAGCTTAGAATCCTCATCGCTAATAGTGGCTTGTATTCTTCTGGTTGGAAGCGACCCTGAAATTTATGTATACCATAAATATTAAACTAATTTTGATCTTAACTAGAAAAAATGGAAGAAGACTAAGCTGCTATGGTAGTATACGGTTCTCCCTCTAAATTATAAACCACTAGTTGTTACCCGTGACTTCTTCCGCGTGGAATTTAAATGGAGCTAAGTTACTCCTTATAACACCAGCTATCTGGCAGTGAAAGTCCAGTCAAAATCGGTCCAGCCTTTTCAGAGATTAGCCGGAACAAACATACAGACCGACAGACAAAAAAAAAAAATATTTTTATTTTTATATATAAGTAACGTATATACTTTCATATGCATTTAATAAAAAGTTATTATTTTGACGTTACAACAGACACTTCAATTTTATTTATTTGTATGTATGGATGAAGTAAAAATTCTGAAAATAATACTTTTAACCAAATGTGACTTAAACGATATCCGTTGAGTAATTACCGAGATCGGTGATGAGGTGATTTAATCGTGAATATCCCACGTACTTTAAATTAAATGCTTTCTATGACTCCGTAGTCAAAACGTTTGTTGTGCGCGGACTAATCCATCAACCAATTTTGATAAGATGTGACAATAAAAAAAATTGAAGACAGACAAAGGATGTCATAATGTGCTGGTCCCTTGCAAATGCAGAAGACTGCGTCCGACGCTGTACGCAAGTGTCGACCACTTATTATGCTCGGGCTGCATCTGATTCTCCTTATTGACTATTGATATATAGCGTTAAAGATAACGCCGGTAACGGTTAGAACTACATTAATGTATATACTTACGTTATTTGTTGATATTTAACGTCATTAACAATTAAGACCAATATCGCATAACAAATAATGCATGAAACCCTACATCTGCGTGAAACTGTCAATAACAAGAGCATTATTCCAGATAGAGCATTAGAATTACGAAAATGCATTATAGATGTATCAGTCCGACGCGGTATACACAGTCTGCGTGACGCCGCGTCCGCTATCAATCCCTAGACTTTCAGCGCAAATTAATCTATCAAACAAATCTGTCCAATCACAAAGAGTGCACAGGAAATCTGACGAGAGTTTATACGTCTCCAGAGAGACTGATATATTTGCTCGGAGCAAACTCACCTCAAAAGCATGAGGACTCAGCTTCGCAGACGTGAGTTTATTGTGGCTCAAATCTAACACCCTCATCTCTTGCAAATCTCTGAAACTCGCGTTCTCTATAACCTCGATGTTGCAGCGTGAAAGGTTCAGGACCTCGATGGACAGATCAGCGATCATAGTCACGTTGGTGAACAAGTTTTCGCTTAAGTCCACGTGGGTCGGCTTAAAATCAGTCAACTCTGAAAAAAGTAATATAAACAGAATTATAATATAATATTTACATTTGCAGAGGAAACAATTTCTGCCTGTGACCCAACGAGTAAATTGTGAAACTTATTATTCTAAAAATAGACAGTCTTCGCGTGGAGTAGATTAAAAATGTAAGAAGATCAATATCCTCAAATTTTATTCAAATCAAATGGAAACTAAAAGTCCAAATATTTCTTATCAAAAGCAACCTCTAGAATGCTCTGAGTATTTTTCATTATTTAGATTTAGCCGTTATGACACATTTGAAATCCCCACTGTTTATAAACTTACCAGCCCACTCATCTTTACTGAAGAAGGTGGTGAGGTTATTATCATAGCAGTTGACCGTTCCATCCTTGCAGACGCAGACGCGGCATATCCCGCTCTCTTTGGGCGCGTTGTCCGATGTTGAATTCGCTGCAAAACAAAACAATCATTAAGTATAGAAACTGTTGTCTTCACATTTTGTACCGATGTGGGTAGTTTTGTAAGGGCCGTTGTTTTTCTACTCGCCGCCATTGCGTGGTGGCGACACTAGTCTCGTAATGCACGTGATATTAGTGCAGACGTTCTTTAATTCAAGTTGTTTTTGCTCTGGTGTGTGTGGGAGTGGGCCAATAATAAGAGACCTAAGTGCCACTGTCATGATTTGTCACAGCCGTGCACTCTTAGAAGCTGTCGTTGCTACTGCATTGAAGGTGGATTCGAAGGCCAGTGGTGCTTATTAGATACCCGATTAATTTCTGTGCTGGATTTGGCATATAACTCAGTTGAAATAAATCCAATCGGATTTATTTAAACAGATCAGTATGGCGATCCAGCGAGGACAAGTAGCCAGCCTTTTGGGCACCTTACCCATAGAAGACGGTGATCTGGGCTCAGTATTCTACTTATAGTCTTGAGGGACTATGAGTAGATTACAATACAAATAAGTTAAGTTTTCTTGCATTGTATTAAATAAAATAGTCGTTTAAGGTTTTAAATTGAAAATTATTACTGCAGAATAAATTGATTATAGTTCGCTTAATTTAAAAATTTAGCGTTACATCAAAAATCAGGCAATAACAAAATGTTACACAACATACAGCCTTTTTCTATATTTTACTATAAATTCAATTGCCTTACTGTTGGTTAAAATTTGATATAAACTAAAAAATAATAGATAGTAAGAGTGTTTCTTGAGTGATGTAGTACTTGCAACAACTCAGAAGGGTTTATGGTGGTAAAAGAACAGCAACTGGTCACAATACTTTATAATCAGAGGACCTTTTTATTATTTATTCATAATTAAAGGGCTTTGTCGCTTAAGCGACCATGCTGCCCTGGTAAGTACAATTAAGTAGTGTAACAAAAATTGTATCTAATCACTGATTTCTTATATCTAATAGTTAATATAGAAGGTTTGCCAGGTGGTAGGGCACTTGCCCGACTGGATGGCTACCACCCCTGGTCTAAAGTATGTCGCCATAACAACCTTGAATTGTGTTCCGGCATTAGTGACCAGGTTCCAGTCTCCCTTAAGAGAGCAGCAGCGCATTTGTAGCAACTTTGGTGTTGCAAATGTCCATAGGCGATGGTAACCGCTTTCCGTCAAGTGGGCCGTCTGCCTGTCTGCCGAACTCCTGCAATAAAAAAGAGGGGTGAAAATTTAGGGTTGTATGTATTTTTTAATTCTGTATCTTAAAATAAAAATAAAATTTCATGAGAATCGGTCAAGCCGCTTCGGAGGAGTATGGTAACACTGTGACACGAGAATTTTATATATTAGATTATTCAATTAAGGTAATGGCCGCTTGTATCGTTTACAAATCAGAGGGCACATAACAAAATTAATTATTAACTTTAAAAAGAAACATGAAAAGAACAACTATGGTACTAAATAACTGTAACAATTTCGCAGCCATTTTGGGAAAGAAAAGATTTTTGAGTTTTGTCATGTCCGTCCGTCCGTCTGTCCTTTATACTAGATTTGGAAGCTCGCTAAAAAAGTGTTACTCATAATCATAATTCGAATACCATTATATTATAATACTGTTTAACGAACTTCGAAGCAAGAACTGCGTGTCACGGAGATGAATATGCTGCGATGGATGTGTGGAGTGACGCGGAAAGACCGAGTCAGGAACTCCCGCATCCGCGGCAGTCTTCATGTCCGTGACATAGCAGACAAACTGCAAGAGTGTCGCTTACGTTGGTACGGCCACGTTTTACGGAGACCGGCTAATTATGTGGGGAACAAGTGTCTAGCCATGCCGCCTCCGCCAGGTCCCGGTCGAAGGGGAAGGCCCAAGAAATGTTGGCATGACCTTGTGAAGGATGACATGCGTACCAATGGTCTCAAAACGGGGGATGCTGAAGACCGCGCGAAGTGGAGTAGGAAAAGTAGGAAAGCGGACCCTGGGCGTCGGAGTGAGCGCTCCGAACGCAACCGGGAATTAACGCTCGGATGATGATGACTGTTTAACGAACTTATAATCCTCTTATAACTATTATGCATAAGGAAGTCATTGTGTAAAGAATATCATAATGATAAGTACACCACTTGTACCACAGATAATATGCAAATAGATCAAATACTTACATTCTTGAGCACTCACTCCAGCTAACAGCACAACAAGGAGTACCGCTGCGTACTTCATATTGCTGCAATAAAAAATATAAATTACCTTCTAAACGACAGATAAACAAACGATTAAATACATACATACATACATACATAACTTCACGCCAGTTCCCTTGCGGGGTAGGCACGAACAACAGAGTGCCATTTTGGCTTATTCTTACACACCTCACTTGCCTCTTTGACATTCATAACTCTTGTCATGCAAGCTCGTCTGTTCTTAAGGCTTCTGACATCACCTTCTGCTAGTACACGATCAATTTGATCATGGAAGGTGTGTCGTGGCCTTCCACGACTTCTGCATCCATCCACTTTTGCATTGTATATCTGTTTAGTCATTCTTTCATCATGCATTCTTTCCACATGCCCGAACCACCGGAGCATTCCTTTCCTTACCTTCACCCCGACACTCTCTTTCAGACCAACTCTCTTTCTTACTTCGGTATTACGAACGCGGTCCGCGAGCGTCACTCCGCAGATTTTGCGCAGTGCTCGCATCTCGACCGCGTTTACTCTACTTTCATGCTCTTTCTTCCATACCCAACTCTCGCTTCCAAACGATTAAATGTTAATACTAATGTCATTAACAACGGAGGCACCAAAAAAATGTGATTGCAGTTATTTATCTGGCCATTGAATCAACCAAATTGATTAAATGTGGTTAATAAATAAAAATAAGCTAAAACTCAAGCTCCAGGGGTGGAAGTGATAAATGGCCTAGCGTCGGAAGTAGCTTCGGGGAACCTGCAGCCCACCTCTCGACACCCCATAGCCACTCACACCCATGTTGCCCCTCTCTTTATGGCATTTTCTGGGGCCCATGCAGTGAGTGGCGAGTCACCGTCTGCCCATTTTTCCATGTTCCCTGAACATTGCGACGGGCAGACGCCATAGTCCCCATATTCCCAGACCCCTAGTACTATTAGCAGTTCACCACAATAGCCCGGTACTTTTTGTCCTCATTTCCCACAATAGTCCTACACTGGCCGGGGCTTGTCCTTGGGTGCATTACTATATGGTGTAGACAGGGATAATCGCCGCTCAGTGTCACGCCACATTTACATTAAATTTGTCAAAGCCCTCCAAATGTTCGGGCCATTTTTATGGCCCGTGGTCTTCAAAAAAAAAACAAAGAAAAATAAACTAGCGACACCTCGGACCTGACTCCGTGCTTGCCTTAGCCAGCCGGCAGGGAAGATCGCTAGAGCTAAGATTCAAGCTCCAGGGGTGAAAGTGATAAATGGCATCACGTCAGAAGTAGCTTCGGTGAACCTGCAGCCTACCTCTCGACATAACTTAGCTATTCACACCCATGTTGCCCCTCGCCAATTTTGACATTTTTAGGGGTCATGCAGTGAGTGGCGTGTCGCAGTCTGCTCATTCTTTCCACGTTCCCTGAACATTGCAACAGGCAGACGCCATAGTCCCCGATTTGTAACTCCACTAGCAGTTCCTACTAATAGCCCGGTACCTTTTGTTATCATACCCTACAGTAGTCCTACACTAACCGGGGCTTGTCCTTGAGTCAATTTTTATATGGTGTAGACAGGGATAAGCGCCGGTCAGTGTCACGCCGCATTTATATTAAACTTGTCAAAGGGCCTGTACGTGTTGGCCTTTTTTATTGCTGAAGCACAGCAGATAGGCTGACGGCCGAACTGTGATGGAAAGTGGTTACTGTCGCCTATGGACGTTAGCAATGCTAAAGGTACTGCCAATGTGCTGCCGGTCTTGAAGGAGAAACTGGAACCTGGCCACTGATGCCGGAACACAACTCAAAGTTGTTATGGCGGCATACTGTAGACCAGGGGTGGTAGCCATGCAGACGGGCAAGTGCCCTAGCACCTGGCTGTGCGTTGTTTTGTGACCTTCCATCACAGAAGGAGCAGGAATTAGTATTCTTTTTCCTTTTTAAACTATATATACAAACTACAATTAATCTAAGAGCGTGCATGACAAGAGCTATGAATGTCAAAGAAGCGAGTGAGGTGTGTAAGAACAAGCCTGAATGGCGCTCTGTTGTTCGTGCCTACCCCGCAAGCGAACTGGCGTGAAGCTATGTATGTATGTATGTAAAATTAATTTAAAATATTATGTTCTTTGAGAAATAAAGCGAATTAAACTATCCGTGGAGGAACGGAGAAAGAATAAAATTTCCAGCGGCCGGGCGGCCTGTCGTAAGAGGCGACAAAACAACCCACAGTGGTGGTAGGGCATTTGCCCGACTGGATGGCTACCACCCCTCGTCTAAAGTATGTCGCCATAACAACCTTGAATTGTGTTCCGGCATTAGTGACCAGGTTCCAGTCCCCTTTAAGAGAGCAGCAGCGCATTTGTAGCACCTTCGGTGTTGCAAGTGTCTATAGGCGATGGTAACCGCTTTCAATCAAGTGGGCCGTCTCCTGTCTGCTGAACTCCTGCAATAAAAAAAAATAAAATCAAAAGTAAATGAATACCAACAAAAGGTCAGCACAAGGCCCTGTATATTAAAACTAATATAATAGGATATGTGAGTCATCGGTGTTCTCACTCACGGCTAACCGTTTCACGTCGATAGCCTGTGAGAGCGTGGTATCACACCGATCGAGCGTTCTCTAAGAATGTGACAAGAAAATGATTCAGCTTGGCTTTACCGCGTCTAGATAGTACTTTAAATGTAGTAAATATTTTTATAAAATATAATATGTATATGCAGTCTACAAAGAACGGTTCGCATATCTCAAGATAAAGAAAGATATCTAATTAAGCAATCACAGTTCTCGGGAAAGACTACGTTTTGATGGCATTGATAAGCAATATAGAATTAATTAATTCACAAGTTATAAACGTTGAAGTGTATTTTAGAAGTATTATAATACAATCAGGTGACTCTTCAGATGACCAGAGAGATGGTTCCTACATTGAACACCGGATTACGTTGTAGCCACGTTTTATCCGTGCAGGAACGGATAAAGAATACAATTTCCTGCGGCCGGGAGGCCTGTCGTAAGAGGCGACTTAACAACCCACAGCCAGGTGGTAGGCCATTTGCCCGACTGGATGCCTACCACCCCTGGTCTAAAGTATGTCGCCATAACAACCTTGAGTTGTGTTCCGGCATTAGTGACCAGGTTCCAGTCTCCCTTAAGAGAGCAGCAGCGCATTTGTAGCAAGTTTGGTGTTGTAAATGTCCATAGGCGATGGTAACCGCTTTCCATCAAGTGGGCCGTCTGCCTGTCTGCTGATCTCCTGCAATAAAAGAAAAGCCAGCCTTCTGGGCGTCTTACCAACAGAAGATGGTGACCTAGACTAAGTAATCTACTCTATTACTCATGTTAATTACAATTCGTTAAAATTGTCAATATCAAATAAATTTATTTAAAGAATATCTTTAAACATTAGGGGGTATGTGCTATTATGTTTTTTTTTATTGCACGAGTTCAGCAGGCGGCCAACCTGATGGAAAGCGGCTAACATCGCCTATGGTTATTTGTAACGCTAAAGATGCCACCAATGTGCTGCCATCCAGATGGGGGAAACACCCTACCAGCTGGCTGTGACTTCTTTTGTCGCCTCTTACGACAAGCCAGGAAATTGTATACTTTGATGTATCAGCTATATTATTATAGTTCATCAGAATTTGTTTTATAGTTTCTGGGTAAATGATCAACAAACAACAGGATTAATTATATTAATACTGTGAAAAACTTGCGATGCGAGCACTGCGCAAAATCTGCGGAGTGACGCTCGCGGACCGAAGTAAGAAAGAGAGTTGATCTGAAAGAGAGTGTCGGGGTGAAGGTAAGGAAAGGAATGCTCCGGTGGTTCGCGCATGATGAAAGAATGACTAAACAGATATACAATGCAGAAGTCGTGGAAGGCCACGACACACCTTCCGTAATCAAATTGATCGTGTACTAGCAGAAGGTGATGTCAGGAGCCTTAAGAACAGACGAGCGTGCATGACAAGAGTTATGAATGTCAAAGAGGCAAGTGAGGTGTGTAAGAATAAGCCTCAATGGCGCTCAGTTGTTCGTGCCTACCCCGCGAGGGAACTGGCGTGAAGTTATGTATGTGAAAAACTTAACCAAATAAACCTAATTAATTAATGTACATTAATTATATTGTATTCTGCCTATAATACTGAGCTTAGGTCACCTTCTTCTAATGATATGGTCCGTTGTCTGAAGTAGGTCGATTAGGCGTTAGGAGACCTCTTTTTAGAGGCTCAAGGCCTCAGGAATCCACGATCCAAACGCCTCAACAACAAACGGCACTAACAAGTAACTTTGACTGCAGGTATTTACGATATTTGGGTGATTCAGCTATTTCTATTATTGTCTTTAAAGACCACGAGCCATAAAAATGTCCCGGAATTTCGGAAGGCCATGGCGAGGTCAACACGTAGAGGCCCCTTGACAAATTTAATCCAAATGTGGCGTGACACTGACCGGCGATTATCGCAGTCTACACCATATAATAATACACTCAAAGACAAGCCCTGGTCAGTGTAGGACTATTGTGGGAAATGAGGACAAAAAATACAGGGCTATTGTGGTGAACTGCTAGTGGTACTAGGGGTCTGGGAATATGGGGACTATGGCGTCTGCCCGTCGCAATGTTCGGGGAACTCACTCACTAGTATGCACGAACAACAGAGCGCCATTCAGGCTTATTCTTACACACCTCACTTGCTTCTTTGACATTCATAGCTCTTGTCATGCACGCTCGTCTGTTCTTAAGGCTCCAGACATCACCTTCCTATTATGTATTTAGTATTTCGTAATTGTGCTGCGATCAATGCACGTATCTACGATAGCTAGGCTACTTACACCATACTTTACTTACAATGAAATTACACGTAAAAGAGCACAAAATTGATCACTTTTTTCACAATAATGTTTCAATATGTCTTTAACATGGCTGTATTTGGCTATATCTGGCACAATAGTGGCATGAAGGTGCGGGCAATCTTATCTTTGGAGCTTATCAATGTTACCAGTTATCTGTATTAGTCACCTACTGGTCACGAGAGGATCGTGTAAGTGACTAAAAATGAATTATCAACTTATTTTAACCTACTTTCAAAAAAAGTTTAAAATATGTTTTCTCCGTGCAGGAACGGAGAAAGAATACAATTTCCTGCCGCCTGTAGTAAGAGGCGACTTAACAACCCACAGCCAGGTGGTGGGGCATTTTCCCGACTGGATGGCTACCAACCCTGGTCTAAAGTATGTCTCCATAACAACCTTGAGTTGTGTTTCGGCATTAGTGACCAGGTTCCAGTTTCCCTTAAGAAAGCAGTAGCGCATTTGTAGCAACTATGGTGGTGCAAATGTCCATAGGCGATGGTAACCGCTTGCCATCAAGTGGGCCGTCTGCTTGTCTGCTGATCTGCAATAAAAAAAAATAAAAAAAAAGGGTTTTACAATTTGTACAATTTACGAGATACATATTTGAACCGTTTGGGGTGGAGACTTTGGGCCCATGGGGACCAAGTGCCCACAAATTATTTCAAAAAATTAAAAAACGCCTAGTCGACAAAACAGGAGACCGGAAGGCTGGAGCTTACCTCGCGCAAAGGATTAGCCTTTGTATCCAGCGAGGTAATGCTGCCAGCCTTCTAGGTACAAAGCCCAGCGACAGTGGTCTGGTGGGGCTGGACGAGCTTTAATATAGATTTTATTTTAATTTTAGTTTTTTAAGTTAGGTTTATTTATAGGATATTTTAGTTTTTGTTAATAGATGTTAGACTTAGTTTATTTATGGTATTTAATTATATTTTTTAAGTTAGTTTGTTTAGTTGGTACATTATTTAGTTATACAGTGTATTGAAGAAGACATAATTATAATTTTTTGGTTTAGTTTTTTTTTATAATTAAAGTATTAGCAACAAAAGTTGTGTGTCTTGGAACGAACCATAAAAAAATACATGCTTATGTATTTAAGAGATTTTTAAAATAAGCTTTTAGTCATGCAGCACTTAATGATAATCCGTCGGGCTCTTGTCACCGCCGGGGTACCTGCCGTTCTAGAACCGAACGGCTTGTGCCGCAGTGATGGCAAAAGACCCGATGGTATGGATTTGCCAGGTGGTAGGACATTTGCCCGACTGGATGGCTACCACCCCTGGTCTAAAGTATGTCGCCATAACAACCTTGAGTTGTGTTCCGGTATTAGTGGCCAGGTTCCAGTTTCCCTTAAGAGAGCAGCGGCGCATTTGTAGCACCTTTGCTGTTGCAAATGTCCATAGGCGATGGTAACCGTTTTCCATCAAGTGGGTCGTCCTCCTGTCTGCTGAACTCCTGCAATAAAAACATTAAAAAAAACCATAACGATTTTTAAGATTATACTTACATAAATTCTTTGAGCTTTTGATGCTCTATCAGAAATTGTATTATTAGTGATAAGGTTAGATAAATAAAATACTTCCCCAAATTTCCCATCTAATTTTTCGTCCTCAAGATTTTCATCGACGTTTTAGTGTTCTTAAAACTTTCTCAAGTAAAAAATTATAGTTATGTAATTTCCCAAAATTGCGAAAATTACACAGACTGAACATGTACGATCCATATGTCTTATATGTTGAGTAGCAAACACATAGAAAGTATAAATTCTCTGGAAGCAAGCGCATGGCGCACACCACGGCGTTTATTTGCGAAATTAATTTTAAATTTTTATCTTTTATAAATTAAGTTGTATATATATATATTATTAGAATAGGCAAAATATGTAAAATAAATTAAATAAAGTCTCCGGATGGATAATATATATAATATCCGGATTTATTACTTTGGCTGTAACATATATAAAATTCAGCCTTCCTAAAATGACGTAAGTTCCTGCATTATTTTAAAAGTGTCTATCAAAAGTTATGGCCTACAGAAAGTGTCTGGCAACTGTACATTTTAAAAGTAAGTTAAAAAAACAGACATCTATATAATTAATAAATAAAGGTAATAAATGTTACCCAAGTTAAATAAAAAGTACTTAATAAAATAAGTAGGAATTAACTGTTTAAATAATGACGATTAAGACCCTGCTTACTTGCACACCATTGTAACTGGTAAAATCTACTGAACCATGTATTTCTAGGAATAACACCTATATACAACTATATTTATGCAAGAAGTTCACTCGGTCAACACTCAGCACATTAATCAGCGTTCCAACACGTCTTGTGTAATTCTTACACATACATACATACATACATAACTTCACGCTAGTTCCCTTGCGGGGTAGGCACGAACAACAGAGTGCCATTTAGGCTTATTCTTACACACCTCACTTGCCTCTTTGACATTCATAACTAGTAGTGTAGTTCTTCAATAATGAAATGTTAGGAATTTACTTATCTTAAAGAAACCCCCACAATCTTACGCTAATATATAAAGCTGAACAGTTTGTTTGTTTGTTTGAACACGCTAATCTCAGGAACTACTGGTCTGATTTGAAAAATGCTCTCAGTGTTGGATAGCCCATTTATCGAGGAAGGCTATAGGCTATATATCATCACGCTAAGACCAATAAGAGCGGAGCAGCAATGAAAAATGTTTGAAAACAAATTCCGGACGGCGTCGCGGACACAGCTATAGCTAATAAACTGAGATTTGAGTTTCTAAATTATTGTATAAAAATAGCAGCAAAAGCGACCCAAAGTGGGTCTTGGCCTCCGAAACAAGGGCATGCCACTTTTCTCTGCCTTGCGCAGTTTCTTGCCACTGACTCGTAGCTCCGACAGGTCAGCTTCCACTCTGTGCTTCCAGCGATATTTGGGATGGCCGGCCGTCCCAAATATTCTTTCCTCACGCTGCGATCCTCTCCCATCCGTCCTACGTGACCGAGCCAGCGGAGGCGGTGAGCTTTTATTTCTCCTTATGTTAGGCTCGGCCACGAGATTCTTAA
Organism: Dendrolimus kikuchii; assembly: GCA_019925095.2. Taxonomy (NCBI): domain Eukaryota; kingdom Metazoa; phylum Arthropoda; class Insecta; order Lepidoptera; family Lasiocampidae; genus Dendrolimus; species Dendrolimus kikuchii. Next base: position 224,059 of record CM034388.1, on the reverse strand, counting down.
TTTTGATGTCGGTTCGGGCCCTCCAGCTACCATCCTCTCTCTTTGTTGGACCCAGAATCTTACGGAGAACCTTCCTTTCCGCTACTAAAAGCTAGTTCTCCTCCTGGAGGGTAAGCGTCCAAGCTTCGCACCCATACATCAGGATAGGCCGTATGACGGTTTTATAGATCCGCAATAAAAAGCAATAACTTTATGTTTAATAAAGTATATAAACGTAGAAATAAATAGAAAACAAAAAAGGTAAGACTCATAAAGGTATAACAAGTAAAACGAAGAGAACAAGTCCGACAAGACCTTAAAATTCGGAATGAGGTATTTTTTTGTTTTTTTTAAACTACAGTAACCTACTACTTATAACTTTGTTGGAATCTGCAACAAACAGTTTTTATTTTTTTCGTGTGGCATAGTACTGGCCACCAAATATACTAAATATTTGAATTTAGAACATAGATGTTCTTTTGTTTTTTTTTATCCGCATATTTTTCCCCTCCTTATTATTAAAATTGAGTTTTTGGCGGGAACTGAAAGGAGACGTTGTGCTGTGCTGTTTTATTTTCTAAAAATGTGTCAAATTACTCTAAAATGAACAACAGTTGTAGGATATAGATAGTTTTTGAGTAGTAATTATGTGTTCTTGTGCGAAATGTGAACTTTATAGACAAATGTGGCCTTTCGAGTTTTCACAAGAACTCGGTTGAATGGTGTGGATTGTAGCCTACAATACAACTGCGCCTGGCTTAAAGGCCTAGTTGCCAAGCCTTAAACATTAAAAAAAAATATATTATTAAAATCGTCGTTGTATTACGCACGTGTAGTTTTCTTTAATCATTAAAATATTTACAGTCCACAACGTATTAATATTTAAAGAAGTGTTTAACAACCTTGTGTCCATTAATTTTAGACTAATGGAACTATATCTTTGGATCGATTACAACTACTGACCGATAGAAGATCGTAAAGTTCTAAAGACCTACATACATACATACATACATACATACATACATACATACATACATAACTTCACGCCAGTTCCAATTGATCGTGTACTAGCGGAGGGTGATGTCAGGAGCCTTAAGAACAGACGAGTGTGCATGACAAGAGTTATGAATGTCAAAGAAGCAAGTGAGGTGTGTAAGAATGGACCTAAATGGCGCTCTGTTGTTCGTGCCTACCCCGCAAGGGAACTGGCGTGAAGTTATTCTAAAGACCTATTGTGTACTATTAAGGTGAACTAGTTCAGTGACCGAATTGACCTAGAAAGAAGCGCTCACTTGGATGACCGAGCAAGTACAAGGTTAATTCATCGCACAACAGATTCAGCGCAGGCGCACGCGACAGTCTACAATTCGACAGCTGTCAGCTGTATACAGTTCTTTGACGTCATCTCGATACCACGTCATAGCAAGTCCGATCGATATTTGTTATTAAAGGCTTCCACTTTCTGGCGAGAACACCGCACCGTGAGAAACCAGAATGTAGATGAATGAATAAATATACTTTTCAACACACTTGCTCATTAAGTGGCTCTATGGTCACCGCAATTAGGCACAGAATGACACCCATTATCAAACTGTGAGTAAAAAACATTATAACTCACTAGTGAGTTACAGTTTTTTTTTTAAATTTTATTGGTTGAGTTGCTTTGTTCTTAAAAAAGTTTTTATTCAAAAAAAAAGATCGTGTTCTATAGAACAAATAAATTAATGTTCCTATTGCTTGCTCATTTCATGCAACTTCTTATTTAAATAGATAATTTTAACTCGTACGTGTTTAATAAATAAAACTTTCACTCATATATAACTTTTTTATCTACTAAATAAAATGAGTTTTTGTTGTTATTTTATTCACAAGTGTGTTGAAAAACGTCGTATGATACACGTGTGTATTGATGATTACCGTCCTCGGCTCTCTTAAGACCCTCGCCTACGGCTCGAGTCCCAATGGCGCCTCGGCGGTAATCACCAATGTTACACACTAGTACCATAATGTACTATTATTATACAAAAATGCTACATAAAATTAAGAACATTAATATACAAGTATAATGGACGGTCATATAGGTTTTACGATTTCTTCGAAACAACCTTTGAATGGACTAGAACTTTGATAAGAACAGAGGTGTATATGTTGCAACATTGTCACTACCGTTTCAGTTTTGCCAGGTGGTAGGGCATTTGCCCGACTGGATGGCTACCACCCCTGGTCTAAAGTATGTCGCCATAACAATCTTCGAGTTGTGTTCCGGCATTAGTGACCAGGTTCCAGACTCCCTTAAGAGAGCAGCAGTGCATTTGTACCACCTTTGGTGTTGCAAATGTCCATAGGCGATGGTCACCGCTTTCCATCAAGTGGGCCATCTGCCTGTCTGCTGATCTCCTGCAATAAAAAATAAAATAAAAAAAAGATGTTATAATAAACTAGCTGATGCCCGCGACTTCGTCCGCGTGGTGCTGTTTTTTAACTATATCACGGGAACTCTTTAATTCAGGATCAAAAGTATCCTATATTACCAGGGATATAAGCTACCACCATACAAAATTTCATTTAAATCGGTCCAGTCGTTTCGGAGATTAGCCGGTACAAACAGACACACAGAGAAACAAAACATTTAAAAAAAATTCTATTTCGCTTCTTACATCCCCCTGACTCGATTTTTAGCATTTTTTTTCATTGTGCAGAAATTCGACCTCTACAGTTTTATTATATGCATAAATATAGAAAAAGGTTAAAGATTGATGGATATAAGAATACTCATAGACAAAAAAGAGATGAATGGTTTGTTTGAAGTATGACGTGATGATTTGTGGTTGCACAGAGAACGTATAACAGAATAAAAAGATAAGATTGTTTTTTATCCGTGCAGGAACGAAGAAAGAATACAATTGCCTGCGTTGGGGCGGCCTGTCGTAAGAGGCGACTTAACAACCCACTAGAGTATGTCGCTATAACAACCTTGAGTTGTGTTCCGGCATTAGTGACCAGGTTCCAGTCTCCCTTAAGAGAGCAGCAGCGCATTTGTAGCAACTTTGCTGTTGCAAATGTCCATAGGCGATGGTAACCGCGTTCCATCAAGTGGGCCGTCTGCCTGTCTGCTGATCTCCTGCAATAAAAAAAAAGAGTTTTACAATTTGTACAATTTACGAGATTTTTAATATAAGATTTTAGTCATGCAGCACTTAATGACATTATCTGTCGGGCTCTTGTCACCGCCGGGGTACCTGCCGTACTAGAACCGAACGGCTTGTGTCGCAGCGATGGCAAGAGACCCGATGGTATGTCTGTATGATGCATGTATGACGGATGGCTCGCCGTTTAGTATGCGATGCGTCTCGCGTCGATAAATAAAATTTAAAAAAAGTATTGTGCGAAACCAAATGATTGAAAGAAAAAGAAAAATGCCACTTACCCATTCCATTTTAGAGGTATGATATATACGTATGATAATAATATAGTACGTACTTACTATAGATTTTAGGTACTACTTGATTGCACTGAAAATAATAGAATAACAAATTTTCCGTGAATTATTACTCACATACTGAAAATAAGGATATGTAATGAAAGACGGATACTCACATACTTCTAGGCGCTAAGAACCTCAGCCAGAAGGCCCAGCTCGCCGTACACAACGCGGTGCTGGTACCTACGCTCACGTATGGAAGAGAGAGCATGAAAGTAGAGTAAACGCGGTCGAGATGCGAGCACTGCGCAAAATCTGCGGAGTGACGCTCGCGGACCGCGTTCGTAATACCGAAGTAAGAAAGAGAGTTGGTCTGAAAGAGAGTGTCGGAGTGAAGGTAAGGAAAGGAATGCTCCGGTGGTTCGGGCATGTGGAAAGAATGACTAAACAGATATACAATGCAGAAGTGGATGGATGCAGAAGTCCACCTTCCATGATCAAATTGATCGTGTACTGGCGGAGGGTGATGTCAGGAGCCTTAAGTACAGACGAGCGTGCATGACAAGAGTTATGAATGTCAAAGAAGCAAGTGAGGTGTGTAAGAATGGGCCTAAATGGCGCCCTGTTGTTCGTGCCTACCCCGCAAAGGAACTGGCGTGAAGTTATGTATGTATGTATGTATGTAATGAAAAATTCTATTTGTTGTATGCGATTGAACGATGATTCCACAAGAGCTCATAGTCTCATTTGAATCTTAAGGTTTTTGCGAAGTAAGTTCTCATCACAAAGGGAACTTACTTACTAACTTAATAACCTAGCAAATAACGGAAACCTCTGATAACTTACATAAGAAGATGGCGCTACGAGTCTTTCTTCTCTCGCTTATCTGATACATACTTTAGGGCTCCGATACTTAAAGATAAAAGCGGGCAAATCGATACCTCGGGGCTCAAAGGGCGTAACAAAATATAAAATATTATTTCGGACATAACTTTTTTGATTCTTGACAAGTCTTGAAACTTCTTGAAAAGTCTTAAAATTTTATGATGCAAAACACTGTTAAATTATATTTCAAATCGATTTAAAAGTAACAAAACCAGCTTTCCTATACGCCCCGGAAACTTGCATGTTTGGGGCGTTTACACCCTAAAAATCTATGGATGTGTGATCAGAGATGGTTGTAACTGCCGGTTTGCCTACTAATTCTATCAGTTTGTAGACTGTGGCTTTGTTTTCTTCAGTTGATTAAATATCATTAAAGAGAGAAAATGAGAAATTGTTTTCTTTCTTTATTTGCCTATTGAATTTCAATTTTATTTGTTAACTTAGTATATCAATTTATCAACTCGTCGTTTACTACCCTCGCGTTTATGATAATTAACATTGGTTGCCGTTACGACACAAAATCTAAAAATATATGTCTTATTTTCTACAAAAATGGGGTCGTAAACACCATTTTTTGGCGAATTGGAACACTTTACATATACTGATCGATAGAGGAGAAAAAATTAAGTAGGGCTGCATTAAAAAGTAAATTTCGCCGAATTGGCGGTAAAGTCCTTTGAGCCCCGAGGTATCGAAATGCGTGTCTGTTCACATCGAATGGAGGGGAGCTTTTGGCGGGAACTGAAAGGAGACGTTGTGCTGTGCAGTTTTATTTTCTAAAAATGTGTAAGATTACTCTAAAATGAACAATAGTTGTAGGATATTGATAGTTTTTGAGTAGTAATTATGTGTTTTGTGAGAAATGTGAACTGTATAGTCAAATGTGGCCTTTTGAGTTTTCACAAGAACTCCGTTGACTGGCGTTAGTTGTAGCCTACAATACAACTGCGCGACTATTATACGAAGACTTAAACATCAGAATTGGCTGTATGGACTAAAGATTCCTTTGCCTGCCTTTGTGGCGAATACAACTACTACTACATCGAATGGAGGGTTTGGCTACGGAACCATAATGAAAATATTTTTGCAGCCTATTTACTTCAGATACTAAAAAACAATTAAAAATGCATTTAGTAAAACTTAAGACGATTTAATTATGTATAAGAGTCGTGAAAACCTAACAAAATATCATAAAACTGGAGAGATTTCGTGGTAACAAGTCCCAAGGGATGTGCCAACTTGATACTAATCCGTTGCTCGCCATCTAGTGTCGAGTAGGATAATCATGTCATAATTGACGTTAAGCGCCTCGTGCAAAAAAAATTGCTGGAGTCGTTAAAGCAACAAAATTAAGAAATAAAAATCGGCCAAGAGCGTGTTTGTCCACATACAAAAAGCTATTTGGTAGATATGATTAACGTCCACTTTGGTTGTTATTTGATTACAGAGTTGTAAAAACTATTATGATAGGATTTTGTCCAAATAAATTTTCTTTGAAAGTATTTTTAAGCCTTTTTTTTTATTGTAGGAGTTCAGCAGACACGCAGACGGCCCACTTGATAGAAAGCGGTTACCATCGCCTATGGACATTTGTAACACCAAAGGTGCTACAAATGCGCTGCTGCTCTCTTAAGGGAGACTGGAACCTGGTCACTAAAGCCGGAACACAACACAAGTAATGGCGGCTTACTCTAGACCAGGGGTGGTCGCCATCCAGTCGAGCAAATACCCTACCACCTGGCTATGGGTTGTTTTGTCGCCTCTTACGACAGGCCGCCTGGCCGCAGGAAATTGTATTCTTTCTCCGTTCCTGCACGGATAATCTTAATATTTCTAGGCCTTTTCCGAAGAGATTGTTAATGAATTGAAAGCCTCTGATTGTTTTTAATTACTATTTAATATAATTTTTAGTTGGACAGAGCAGAGCACTTGCGGAATGGAGGTCGGCCATCTTAGGAAGGAAGCAAGCTACCACAGACAATATACGTGTTATAGATTTGTTGCGTTCCCTTGAACAAGTGTAGTTCAAAGTTAGAAACGCTTTTTGCAACTTTAGAAGCTAATATATTTCTATTTATGGGCCTAAATAAAAAAGTAATTAAAGAAAATTGTCATGATTGTCTAACGACACGTTGCATAAAACCTTCCTAAATAGAACTTTAACAATACTCGTTGACACTTGACATCTTTGTCTTCCGTCATCACGGCCACTGAAAAATGTCCGAAACGTCAGTAATAACAAAAATCAAATAAATAACCGCGCTTAAAACTTGCAAGTCACGAAAACTTAAGAAAATACTTTGAAAGTAATAATTGCAATTCTCAGTTACATGGATGGCAGCTGTTTCTAGTTTTCAAGTGCTTTGCGGTTTTATTACACCATTACTACTTACATTAGCGCGAAGTCCACATAAATCCAGACGTTTCCAAGAAATCTAACAAAGATAGACAGATCAATACGTACAACGAAAATATTAACATTCTGTCTCTGTTAAAATGGCTACGAACGAATTTGAAACCAAATTTACCGCCAAAAAGTCGCCATTACGACTAATTATGACGTTGACAGATATAAATCTGAACGATTGAACCTTGTAAGAGCGTAATAGGAAAATTGCTTTTTTGAAAGGTTAAACAGCAACTAGGGATATGTTGACATTTAGCAACCCTAAATAGAGCGTTCAATTTATTATTACTTATTCAAAAGGGAATATAAGGTTTTATTTTTACATGATTGTTCAAATGAGGAGTATCTAATATTTACAAGGTTAATGGGAGATATGAAAGCTGTTAAGTGTCTATGAGTTTACGTGTCATTATAGCGTTCCGTTTCCTAAAGTTACTACATTAGGTAAGTGCGTGCCAATCCACGCAGGGTTCCGTAAAGGTGACAAACGTCCGCTGTTTTTTGCAAATTGGCCACGGAACTAATAAAAGCCTGTATTTGATAATACTTCACAATTTTAAACAAAATTTCATTGAAAGTATTTTTAAAATCTACAACTGATCAATCGAATTGAATAAATTTGATTGAAAGGCACAAAACTGAGAGGATGCATAGCATGATTCAAGTTTTGTTTATATAATAGTACTTTTTTTATTTTTTTTTATTGCAGGAGATCAGCAGACAGGCAGGCGGCCCACTTGTTGGAAAGCGGTTACCATCGCCTATGGACATTTGCAACAGCAAAGTTGCTACAAATGCGCTGCTGCTCTCTTAAGGGAAACTGGAACCTGGTTACTAATGCCGGAACACAACTCAGGGTTGTTATGGCGACATACTTTAGACCAGGGGTGGTAGCCATCCAGTCGGACAAATGCCCTACCACCTGGCTGTGGGTTGTTAAGTCGCCTCTTACGACAGGCCGCCCGGCCGCAGGAAATTGATTTCTTTCTCCGTTCCTGCACGTATAAATTATGAACACCACTTGGAATTATTCATTTAAATTGAAAGACAGAAATGCACCATTTAGTATCGGATTAAGAAACATCGTTATAATTTTTAACCTACCTATCGATACCCACAAGGGGTTCGAGTTTGGTAAAAATGGCTGCGGATCCCTAAAAAGATTAATCAAAGTTCCAAACATATATTTTTCATATAAAGTCCGTACAGACATACATATATGCACGGAATCTCGTATATTATAAACTAGTGAGTATTAATGAAAGTAAACAGTAAAAGAACATCAGCTCTAAACGCTTGTAATGCCATAATAAATAGCTGCTCCCAATATGATTAACTGCAAAATCGCTCGCCACCTGTTAAATGAATAGCCCTCAAAGAGATCCTATCAAAAATTTTACCGCCCGGAGAGTTAAAAGGACGGGATGGGCTTATGCAAGAGCTGTACATAATCTACGACAAATGTTACGGCGAAACTGTGAGTGAAAGTGTGTACTATACATACATATTATTATGTACATACGATATAAAGACTTGTGGTTTCATTCAGGTATTTATCTGTAATTTAAATACTACTGAAAATTTAAATGTTTACTTGAGCAAATGTTTTCTTGAATTTTGAAAGTACCAAAGGCAGAAGGTACATACATACATAACGTCACGCCAGTTCCCTTGCGGGGTAGGCACGAACAACAGAGTGCCATTTAGGCTTATTCTTACACACCTCACTTGCCTCTTTGACATTCATAACTCTTGGCATGCACGCTCGTCTGTTCTTAAGGCTCCTGACATCACCTTCCGCTAGTACACGATCAATTTGATCATGGAAGGTGTGTCGTGGCCTTCCACGACTTCTGCATCCATCCACTTTGCATTGTATATCTGTTTAGTCATTCTTTCATAAGAAGAAGATACAAAGACTAATTAATCCATTCCTAGTGTACCTAGATACTTCTTCCATGGCCGTTTCTCGGTAATCGTGTAGCAGTTAATAATAGTTTTATATACATATCAACAGTTACATTATCGTTGTTAACTTCATACTGCTTTTGTCATACAGTCCAGAGTATTTAAGTATAGGTTCGATTCCCGGCAGGATAAAATTCATAAAAGAACTTTCTATTATTTTCTCTAGATTGATTTTCTAGGATTAGCCTCACTGTTGTCCGTTATTACACTTTTTTTTAAACTCATATCGTACTTAGAAATTACCTATAAAACAAGAATAACTCGATTATTACTTGATTAGCTTCTTTACTGTAAATGATAACAACCAAACAGAGTTAGTTGAGCATGTATTTATAAGTCGCTATCAATATATATTTATGACCCGTGTAGCATGAAATTATTAGAAAAAAAACTAATGAGATGTCTTTGGGACACATGTTTGGAACGAAGTTCTCCTAAAATGTTTTAAAAATTCTCAAAACGTCTCAAAAAGTGTGTCGATAAGCATCGAAAACCATCGAAATTTTATCAAAAACCTATGTATAGAAAGAAATACATAAACAAACAAATAGTATCAAAAACAGCGTATATTATTACACTAATTGATATTTTAGATTTTATTTCATTGCATTAAAGTTGAAATTGTATAATAGCTTACTATAGCAAAAAGTGTCGTGACAACTTTTCGTAAGAATTTTTTCCGTCTAGCCCCCTTTCACAATGCGCGATAAGGAACTTCGTTCCAAATATCGCATGTAGATGATACTAGTAAAACAGATAGGGAAAAATTAAATATAGAAATTCTGACTATTTTAATATAACTTTAGCATAAAACCATCCAAAGCCCTAATAAAATCAGCACCGCCGTACCTTTTGCGCGTTATTAAAAGAGTTCGCTATTTGATCACACCCCTAACATTGGCAAAGTGAATTTAACCACCCACCCGCTTAGTTCAGCCTTTATATACTGAAACTCAAGCAAAATTTCACCTTATTCCATAGTATCAGGTCACACCATAAATTTTACAACTGGTCTCTTTATATTGGTAAATATAAAAAAACTACCATTTTAAATAGACACCTAGAATATTACATTCTAGTAATTTAAACCTTATTCTAAGGTGACAAGATTGAATTTTAGGAGAACTTATTAACAATAATTTCTGAAGGGAATCAAGGGGTCTACATATATTTGTCGTTGGTTAATATGAAGTTATTACAAGCAAGTACGGGCAGCTTTGATCAATTTACGGAATGAATGGAAGTATTAACATTGACAAAAGGTATGTGATTTCTTTATTATATTTATTAAGTTTTACCCCCTATTGAGTTTGTTGTTGAGAGAATTAATATCCGTGCTACAAATACGCTCGACAGGATGAGAAATGAAATATACTACTAAATGATAATGGCTCAGTGAAGTTTGATAGGGGACACAGTTTTTATGGACAGACTTTGGAAGCAAACAGCACTCATTAACGTAGGTCATTAAAGAATATCGCCATGATTTTTCAGGTTCTGCAAAAATCCCTCATATGAGTATGTACGACTATATTGTATACCTATTGTTAGCTTGCATCCAACAGCAATCTGTCATTTTCTTTTATCAGTAAATAATAGCTTGTGTTTGACGGCTGGTAACACTGTTTTTATTTTTAATAGAGGGTATCAAAAAAGATAATGGAATGGATACCGGGAGATACTTAGTCATTGATGTTTTCGACTTCAAAACCTAAAAAAGAGCCTTTATCCTGTTTGAAACGCGCAAGTAGACATAAGTGCCCTGATAATTGCGAATCAGACAAATTGGAAAACGAAGAATATAGTTAAGGAGTCCATGAGTAAGTTGTAGGGGCTAAATTGTAAACCGCTTGTTAAAATGTAAGTAAAAGCCATGCTAACTAAGTGTTTTGTTACGTATTATGGTAAAGGAAATAGATAATTATGTTCGTAAATATTAAATAGTTGTTTTTCTATTGCGAACCCATTAAACTTGAAACTGTACATACATACATACATACATAACTTCACGCCAGTTCCCTTGCGGGGTAGGCACGAACAACAGAGTGCCATTCAGGCTTATTCTTACACACCTCACTTGCCTCTTTGACATTCATAACTCTTGTCATGCAAGCTCGTCTTTTCTTAAGGCTCCTGACATCACCTTCTGCTAGTACACGATCAATTTGATCATGGAAGGTGTGTCGTGGCCTTCCACGACTTCTGCATCCATCCACTTTTGCATTGTATATCTGTTTAGTCATTCTTTCATCATGCATTCGTTCCACATGCCCGAACCACCGGAGCATTCCTTTCCTTACCTTCACCCCGACACTCTCTTTCAGACCAACTCTCTTTCTTACTTCGGTATTACAAACTTGAAACTGTGACTAACACGATTAAAAATTCCAACTTCAATTACATTAATTAAATGGCCTTTTTATTACACTACTTTTTAATCATTTGTTACATGATTTTACTATATCACTCGATAATGCCATATCCTATATCTAGACTACATCGTTTTCTCAAGTTTCATTTATATCTATATACATATACAATTAGAATAGCGGCCAGTGGAGTCTATTACCGAAAATCACTCTCACGTGGCTAACTTGTAAAGACACGTGTTGCTCGGACAGATGGCAAGTCTATTCCCTGAATAATTTGTTTTTGAACAATTTCTTTAATACGAATGAAAAATAATAAAACTACGTTTTAACGGTTTTAAGCGCGGTAATTGTATTTGATTTTGGTTTTTCCGACGTTTTTAAATTAGATTAGGCTCCCATAGAGTAAATAATAACCATAAACAAAATTAAAATTAACAAGTTGGCAGTAGGCTAAATAAAACTTTAACAATACTCGTTGACACTTGACATCTTTGTCTTCCGTGATCACGGCCACTGAAAAGTGGCCGAAACGTCGGAAAAACCAAAATCAAATAAAATTACCGCGCTTGAAACCGTTAAAACGTAGTTTTATTATGTATACAAGTCAGTTAAGTTAAGTTTTCTTGCATAGTATTCGATTATATTATTACTTATACTTTGTTTAAATTTTTAATAATCAAAAATGCTAAAAATAGAATTTCAAATATACATATTTTGATAACAATGCAAACATATAGATGGACGGACAGATATGACTTAAAAATATGGATGTCATTCATGGTAAAATGGCTCCGAATGAAAATTTAGAAAAGAAATCAGAGATTTTGTATGAAGTATTAAAATAAAATTAAATATATGTATTAATTTTTTTTTATTGCAGGAGATCAGCAGACAGGCAGACGGCCCACTTGATGAAAAGCGGTTACCATCGCCTATGGACATTTGCACCACCAAAGTTGCTACAAATGCGCTGCTGCCCTCTTAAGGGAAACTGGAACCTGGTTACTAATGCCGGAACACCACTCAAGGTTGTTATGGCGACATACTTTAGACCAGGGGTGGTAGCCATCCAGTCGGGCAAATGCCCTACCACCTGGCTGTGGGTTGTTAAGTCGCCTCTTACGACAGGCCGCCCGGCCGTAGGAAATTGTATTCTTTCTCCGTTCCTGCACGGATAAATAACTAAAAAATAATCATTTGTTAAGAATTCAAAAGGTTCGAGTATACAGTCCAAGCCGCATGGGAATGAAGCGGCGGGTATAACTAGTTTATAAATGTGGGTAGTAGGGAATACAAACAATGTATGCAATAAGGGTACAACTGTGTGGAATACGGCTTTGCACCCGTAACAAGGTTATATCGGACGCGATAACTTTATTAAGGAGTACCCCTTAGGTTTACACTGTTTTGTAACTATACTTGAAGTTTTTGGCGGGAACTGAAAGGAGACGCTGTGCTGTGCAGTTTTATTTTCTAGAAATGTGTAAAATTGCTCTAAAATGAACAATAGTTGTTGGATATTGATAGTTTTTTGAGTAGTAATTATATGTTTTGTGAGAAATGTGAACTTTATAGTCAAATGTGGCCTTTTGAGTTGTCACAAGAACTCCGTTGAATGGCACTAGCTGATTACCTACAGTTCAGCTGTGCTACACATAGACTTAAGAAAATGAAGAAACTATATTCTAAACTAAGATCTGGCTTAAAGGCCTAGCTGCCAAACCATAAACTTAAATAAAATAAAAAATAATAAATAGTAACTAAACTTGTTTTGTAGTGTTTACTAGTAGTAGCGTGGTAGTAGTGTAGTGACGTCTTTATGCAGGGCCGTCTTAAGTGTGCGAAAATCAGCTTGCGCCCCCCAACATGGACAAAAAATAACATTTTGATTTTTATGTTTCACTAGCTGTGCCCGCGACGTCGTCCGCGTGTAATTTGTTTTCAAACCCCCCCGATTTTGAAACATTATTCATTGATGCTCCGCTCCTATTGGTCTTAGCGTGATGATATATGGCCTATAGCCTTCCTCGATAAATGGGCCATCCAACAATGAAAGAATTTTTCAAATCAGACCAGTAGTTCCTGAGATTACCGCGTTCAATCAAATAATATTAGTATATTTGGCTACAACGCTAATACTTACATTTTAAATATCGCGATATATTTTGAATGAAACGTCCGAATTGAATAATTCAAAAAGTTCTAGAAAGGTATTCAATTCGTCTTGAATATGGAGTAATTTATTTTAATAAGGATTAATACCAAGGTACAAAATAAAGAAAACACTTATTGTGAGATAACTACATTAGTTAGACATACGGTTACGCGATATTTTTGTAGACAATTATATGTTCTGCAAAGTGGTAGTACATTGTTTTGTTCTATAATCAATAGTTTTCGCAGCGCACGCCGTGTAAGGATTTTTTCGGGTCATTTTTTTACACCTTGGGTTACATTATTGGACTTTTAGTAAGGATCCCTAATTGTTTGAAAATATAATATAGCCTATAGCCTTCCTCGATAAATGTACTATTCAACACTGAAAGAATTTTTCAAATCGGACCAGCGGTTCCTGAGATTATCGCGTTTAAACAAACAAACAAACTCTTCAGCTTTATAATATTAGTATAGATTTCTAAGCTTCCTTAATCAGTTTACCAAAAACAGGACCTTTATACATTCGTCATGTCCCGTCTGTTTTTGTAAGTCGCAGTCATTTTTCTCAGAAACTACTAGCTTTGGATGGATTCATTCATATGGATAAAATTTGATAGGAAGATGGTGCTACATAATGGTGTAGTAGATTTAATTGAGTTGATTTTTTTATATATAATCAAGGTAGGGAAGTGCGACAGTTTTTTTTATTACCTGTAGCGTGGCAAACAGGCAGACGACTCACCTGACGGAAAGTGGTTACCGTCACCTATGGACGTTTGCAACACCAGACCTCTAACAAATGTTATAACGCCCTTCTTAAAGAGCCCCATGTCGTAGCGCAAAAGGAAAATCGCGGTGGGAAGTTTAAGAAACCCGTTGCGTAGTTGAGCGTGGGAGCTCAAGGAAATGGGGGTGAAGTGGGGGATCTTTGGACATCTCTATTTATTTCCTTATTTGAATAGCTACAACAACAAAAAATCGGTCAGTAAAGCAAAGACACTATAAAGCCGAACGTCCATCGCAAACCAAACTAACTTAGTTTAGTTTAGCTCGCATAGTTGAGCCAGTTTTTCATACATGTTCGTCCACTGCAAACTATACCAGCTAAGCTAACTAAACTTTTTTTTTTTTTTTTTTTGGCCAGGGGAAATCCGTTTGAGGACTAAGCCGCGACAGGCACAGAAGTCTGGGGGGATGTTCGCGACCCGTGTGAGTGTGGGATTCGCCAGATCGGGGGTGGCACTAGCGTGCCCGGTCAGAACCGGTGCCACGCTATTGCCACTCCCCAGTTAGGGATACCCACTAAAACCCCTAGGTGTTCCGTCCTGCGCCTTATGCCAGGGCTACGTGAATGCGGGATTCCCAACTCCGCGTGCCCTGGCAGGCGTGGGCCCCCCTCACTGGGCCTCTTCCTATGCCGGAGGACGTATCCCCCGGCTACTACTGGGAAAACTATGCCAGCTAAGCTAACTAAAATATCCCAACTAGGTCAAACTAACTTAGTTGTGTAGTCCGATCGGAAGCAACGCGAACTAAGCCAAGCCCCTCTCACCCCCTTGCGCTACCCCTCTGGCGCCTTTCGCCAGTGATGTTTTGTAGTGTGTGATCGTGCGCATGGAATGAAACACGTATTCGTACGCACACATCCATCACGTCCGATTAACTTGACACTCCAGCACAAACTGATCATCACTAACGTAGTTATAGGTTATTTTTCGATGGACGAACTGAGCTTAGTTCCTAATTATTTTAGCTGGCGGTGGACGATCGGCATTACAGTTTACATTCAAATTGTAGGTGACGTTAAACTCCGTTTAAAAAAGTTAAAAACTAGAGGTATACGAACTTACCCCACTGACGGACTTCCCCATCTTGACTATAATACATAATCGTGTAGGGTGTCGTATGAAATAACCATGATATACATACATACATACATAACTTCACGCCAGTTCCCTTGCGGGGTAGGCACCTTCACCCCGGCACTCTCTTTCAGAGCAACTCTCTTTCTTACTTCGGTATTACGAACGCGGTTTGCGAGCGTCTCTCCGCAGATTTTGCGCAGTGCTTGCATCTCGACCGCGTTTACTCTACTTTCATGCTCTCTCGCTTCCATACGTGAGCGTAGGTACCAGCACCGCGTTGTGTATGGCAAGCTGGGCCTTCTGGCTGAGGTTCTTAGCGCCTAGAAGTTTACCTAACGCTCCATTCACACTATTCACCAAATAACCATGACGATGTTCTTTAATGACTCTTATTGAAGTCGATCGACTTGCGCCCCCGCGGTCCCTGCGCCCGGGCGCCTCGCACCCCTTGCACCCCAGTTTAAAGATAAGTCTTTCCTTATTTATGTACACCATTGTTCAGTGCTGAATATAACACACCTACCTTTCTAATTTTAGCAAAGAATATAATATACATATTCTGACGACCGAGGGTAGAAATTTCTGGCAGCGTAAGCCGGTCTCAAGACTTTTAGAAGGTAGTAGATTCTGGAAGGAAAAGACAAGGACAAGTACATTTTAGAATGGGATAGAAGGAGATCGGAAACTGGTGTTTCCTTCCAAACCTAAGAGCGTACCCGCTTGCACGCAACAATATAACTTATGTGTATATTTGTATACGTATATATATTTGTATGTCTGTCGAGACCACGGGCCATAAAAATGGCCCGGACTTTTGGAGGGCTTGCGTGGGGCCATGGGAAGGCCAACACGTAGAGGCCCCTTGACAAATTTAATGTAAATGTGGCGTGACACTGACCGGCGATTATCCCTGTCCACACCATATAGTAATGCACCCAAGGACAAGCCCCGGCTAGCATAGGACTATTGTGGGAAATGAGGACAAAAGTACCGGGCTATTGTGGTGAACTGCTAGTGGTACTAGGGGCCTGGGAATATGGGGACTATGGCGTCTGCCCGTCGCAATGTTCAGGGAACATGGAAAAATGGGCAGACGGTGACTCGCCACTCCCTGCATGGGCCCCAAAAAATTGCCATAAAGACAGGGGCAACATGGGTGTGAGTGGCTAAGGGGTTTAGAGAGGTGGGCTGCAGGTTCACCGAAGCTACTTCTGACGTGATGCCATTTATCACTTCCACCCGTGGAGCTTGAGTCTTAGCTCTAGCGATCTCCACTCCGTGCCGGCTGGCTAAGGCAAGCACGGAGGTGGGGGCCTTTTCTTGGACCCCGGAGTCAGGTGCGAGGTGTCCACAAAACCCGCCTGCGGGTCTTCGCAATTCTTCTTCAATCTCTTCTTCTTATATATTTATTATTAAAATGTAAATAATCGTACAATAATTATGTATACCACCGACGCCACTGCTAATCAGCAATATTCTTGCCACGGGTTGTCTGGAAGAGATCGCTTTTTAGCGATAAGACCGCCCTTTGTACACAATTAGTATAAGACTAGTTCGTAAGTTTTCTGTCATGGTGTACATTAAAGTGTTATCTATCTATATAAGTCTAGTAGTAAAACTACTAGGCGAAAATAACTGTCACCCAGATGTACAGACAGATGGATGTTGCTAAAATATAGAGGCTCAGTTTTTCGGTATTTAAATTATGTCCACTGCTGTGATAGCAAGCTGGGAAGTACCAAAAGAAGTGGGTAGCGCGAGTGTCAAATCTATATTATAATATTATAAAGCTGAAGAGTTTGTTTGTTTAAACGCGCTAATCTCAGGAACCGCTGGTCCGATTTGGAAAATTCTTTCAGTGTTGAATAGTACATTTATCGAGGAAGGCTATAGGATATATTATATTTTCAAAAAAATTAGGGATCCTTACTAAAAGTCCAATAATGTAACCCAAGGTGTAAAAAAATGATCCGAAAAAATCCTTACACGGCTTGCGCTGCGAAAACTATTGATTATAGAATAAAACAATGTACTACCACTTTGCAGAACATATAATTGTCTATAAAAAATATCGCGTCACCATATGTCTAACTATTGTAGTTACCTCACAATAAGTGTTTTCTTTTATTTTTTTAAATAATTAAAATGCCGTCGCTTCAAAAACTCTTTATTTTGTCCTTGGTATTAATCCTTATCAAAATAAATTACTCCATATTCAAGACGAATTCAATAACTTTCTAGAACTTTTTGAATTATTCAATTCGCACGTTTCATTCAAAAGATATCGCGACATTTAAAATGTAAGTATTAGTGTTGTAGCCAAATATACTAATATCGTTTGATTAAACGCGCTGACCTCAGGAACTACTGGTCTCATTTGAAAAATTCCTTTAGTGTTGGATAGCCCATTTACCGAGGAAGGCTATAGGCTATATATCATCACGCTAAGACGAATAGGAGCGGAGCACCAATGAAGAATGTTTCAAAATCGGAGGGTTTTGAAAGCAAATTCCCTGCTCTCGTGGAAGTGCGCATCGTGTAAACGCGGCAACACGTTTTTAACCTAACTTTCTTCATATTCAGTTAAACGTTTAATAAAAAACAATAAAATTCGACATTATTTTTTATTCACTTATCACTACATCACAATGTTCTAACTTTATACAACCACTAATTTACATAATCTGAAACGAATAATAGTTTATTACAAGTAAGAAAAACAAATATGTATAAAAAAAAACATAAAATCTTCAAATTCAACAAAAAGTTGTAAATAATATCTTAAGTTTTCGCGACTTGTATGCATAATAAAACTACGTTGTACCGCGCTTAAAACCGTTAAAACGTAGCTTTATTAAGTTGTAAATAATTTTTAAAAGACTAGAAGAAACCCTTATTTCCTTATTTTAATACCTTAGATGTGTTCTCAGAACGTTAATCATATAGAAACCGTATTAATATAGCTACGAAATACAGAATATATATATATATATATATATATATATATATATATGTAGGTACTTTTTTCACTTATGGTATCGAAAGGTTGTTAGAAGAGTATAGCGTATAGAGTTGATCTTTCAAAAGTTCGTCATTTGTATAAAGCAAGACAGCCATATTAGCAGTTACGTATATTAATTTAGCAGCATAAACAGAACAATATTGTATGTATTAGCAAATGTCAATTTATTATCTGTGTAGGAAATAATAAAAACCTATGACGTTTTCTGTTTCACTCACACTTATGTGTACTGTATTACTTTATATGAATAAGAGATATGTTACTCAGCTTTTATTTAGTACGGCTTTTATAGCTTCAATAGCCGTTACTTTCTGCTCAATGAATGTACTAGAAAAGATACCTAAATGAAATAGATTAATGCTTATAATAAATATTTACAGTCCAAAAATACTATCAAGTTATATAAAGACCTGACTGGAAAGAGCACGTTCCACTAGGCGACCGCGGTCGTTAAGGTCGTGGCGAAAACGTCACTAATGACGTCATAATTTTCGCTCACACAGCGCTCATAACAACCCCTGACAAGAGGTGGGTCGAAAAATAACGATCGTGAACGTGGTCGTTGTGAGTCGCTAATGGAACATAGCCCTTATACCTTCGCAGAATCGTATTGCGTATATGACAAGTGTCATAATAAGGTGGCACTTCACGCCAAGTCTGATGTCTTGCACCTACCAAACCAATATATCAAGACACAGTCAGTTTGTCTCAGTGAACAGTGAATTTGTACAAAATTATGAGTATTATTACACTTATTTCAAAATTAACTACTGCTTACGTACTAAAATACTAAATTATTCAATCTGCCACATTAACAATTTCTTAAAATATTAAGTGTAATTGTAACAATATACACATTGGGTCTACTTGACCAGGATTCACTACATCATGTAATGCAGAAGAAACAATCATTCCGATTTATTTATAATATAGTGCCTTCATACTTTCGTGACAAATAGCCATGCCATGCGTTTTATTTTAGACAATTTGTTACGGATCCCTAATTCCGGTCTTACACCACCCTGTAAGTTTTCCTCGCGTAAGCCTGTAAGGTTAAGCTCACACTAGCATTTATCGATAGAAATAATACATAA
Organism: Dendrolimus kikuchii; assembly: GCA_019925095.2. Taxonomy (NCBI): domain Eukaryota; kingdom Metazoa; phylum Arthropoda; class Insecta; order Lepidoptera; family Lasiocampidae; genus Dendrolimus; species Dendrolimus kikuchii. The sequence continues at coordinate 204,889 of CM034388.1, read as the reverse complement.
TTTTCAATTTTTAAACTATATTTTACTATGAATATGGCACGCTTTGTGCTACCAAAATTCGTAGCTGTAACCTGACCATAATGTCTAGAACGAGAACTATTTTTTTTGCCTCCTGGCAATATTCTATTTTATCTGTAGTCAAGGTAAGTGAATCATAAACAAGAGAGCTTATGGCGGGAACTGAAAGGGGACGTTGTGCTATGCAGTTTTATTTTTTATTTTCTAAAAATGTGTAAAATTACTCTAAAATGAACAATATTTGTAAGATATTAATAGTTTTTGAGTAGTAATTATGTGTTTTTGCGAGAAATGTGAACTAAACTAGCTAAATGTGGCCTTTCGAGTTTTCACAAGAACTCCGTTGAATGACGTCGATTGTAGCCTACAATACAACGGCGCCTGGCTTAAAGGCCTAGTTGCCAAGCCTTAAACATAAACAAAGCGTATTTATCATGTTATTTTAATTTTAACGTTGCTCCGAGTTTAAAATCCGCTAAAATTAACTAAATACGCATGTAACAATACCAAGTTTCACGTGAGCAGTGATTTTTAAATTTTACCAATGATGTCTATTGGAATTAAACCAAGAAATATTTTCATTGTTATTCGAAAATATTTACTAAAGAACAGCCGACATGATCGGTTTATAACGGTTAGTTTAATTTCTTTTAATCAAATAATTGTTTTGTTAAATCACGTAAGGTGTTAAAGCTCTTGCTTACAAAGTTATTAAAGTAAACATAATAGGCTATGTTGACAAAATGCGTACGTTGAAGTCAAGCAATTTGATACTTGCACGATGTATGATGTCGTACTAAAAATCACTAGTAAGTATCGAAATTACTCTTGGGCTAATAATATTGGAGTTGCTTGAGTCTAGACGCGAAAGTGGCACCCCTATTATTTTTTATTTATTTTGAATACATAGTTTATTTAATCAAAACTCAATTTTAACATATTACGAACACCGTGTTAAAAAATCAACACAAAGAAAAAAGTTAAAATGAGGATTTTAAAACTATCAATTAACTTTTTACAACTTTTTTCTTAAAATTGTCCACCAAAAAGCTTTAATTCTATTTTTTTTAACCACATTACACCACGATACAAGAGTTTTTGTCCATTTGCATTCTTTTTTTGAATGTTCAATTTATGTGCTGCCAGTATTGTTGTGATTGTAGTGATGTGCGTAATTCGTTTCGCCAACTATATCGATGTCGCTGTCACTATGTTCTGTGTCCGAATCCGATGTCTGAGTTGTTGACATTCGACAGTCCTCTACCTGTGGTGTAAATTTTAAAAATTATATTACCATAAGCGTCCTTTTTACAAACTTGTTGGTAAATATGAAGGGATAGGTATCTTATCTATATCTCTTATTTGGAACCTTAAACATAGTACATTATGATACTAGTGTGTAACATTGGTGATTACCGCCGAGGCGCCATTAAGACTCGAGCCGTAGGCGAGGGTCTTAAGAGAGCCGAGGACGGTAATCATCAATACACACGTGTATCATACGACGTTTTTCAACACACTTGTGAATAAAATAACAACAAAAACTCATTTTATTTAGTAGATAAAAAAAGTTATATATGAGTGAAAGTTTTATTTATTAAACACGTACGAGTTAAAATTATCTATTTAAATAAGAAGTTGCATGAAATGAGTAAGCAATAGGAACATTAATTTATTTGTTCTATAGAACACGATCTTTTTTTTTGAATAAAAACTTTTTTAAGAACAAAGCAACTCAACCAATGAAATTTAAAAAAAAAACTATAACTCACTAGTGAGTTATAATGTTTTTTATTCACAGTTTGATTATGGGTGTCATTCTGTGCCTAATTGCGGTGACCATAGAGCCACTTTATGAGCAAGTGTGTTGAAAATAATTTTAAATTAGAATCCGCCAAATATGTTCGAGCCATTGTAGCGTTCCGTATAGGTGACGAACGTGGCTATGGGACTTAATAAAGCATTTAATTTTATAAAAGATATTTAAGGTTATTCCTTAAATACACCTTCAATTTTTCAAAATAATGTACACCCAATATCTCGATAAGTATTCACGTAAATATTCAATGTGATGCAATGAAAAGAATACCTTCACCAAAAATTAATTTGAACTTCATAATTGTCATGCACTTGGCTGATTGTTTTATACTTTATATAGTTACAGATATGAATGCCTGACCTTGCGGTAATCAGATTGTTGTGGAGCATTCTTTGTTGTAAAGTCAACAGCTGTAGCCCCTGAAACAAAATTTAAATTTAGTAATATCACACTTGTTTTTTAAATAATGATCGTCAATCTAGCCGTTTTAAAAGTTTAATTTTAATGATGCAAGCAACCCCATATCTTAAGAAAACTACATTCATTACCAAACTAAACCTTATTTTGTAACAGTTAGAGTCGATTTTTAACAACATTCAAACACAGATATTTTCTTTAAATCATTTACGTGCATTTCAATATGAATTTTATTGCTTTACAGTAAGGTTTAAATTTCAATCTGCGTGAACCCAAGACATTTCTCGTTGCCTAGCAACGGAGACGACGGCCATATTGGTTCGATAAATTCAATTATGGAACGTCTTGAGATTGTGGCATGGAAGCGGGAAATTGTTGTTGATCTACTCTGAACAGATTTGCGATAATTTTTTCTTAAAATTAAATTTTCTAAAATGAGACTTTCGACTAAAACAAAGTATTATATCAAATTAAACTTATAGTAGAGGAGACGATAAAGATCGACCTTTACCCATCTGATAACCAAATGAGACATATTTTTTATTAAATTGTATTGATTTATTTAAACACGCCTATGAAATTTTATGCGTGCAGGAACGGAGAAAGAATACAATTTCCTACGGCCGGGCGGTCTGGCGTAAGAGGCGACAAAACAACCCACAGCCAGGTGGTAGGGCATTTGCTCGACTGGATGGCTACCACCCCTGGTCTAAAGTATGTCCCATAATAACCTTGGGTTGTGTTCCGGCATTAATGGCCAGATTCCAGTCTCCCTTAAGAGAGCAGCAGCGCATTTGCAGCCACTTTAGTGTTGCAAATGTCCATAGGCGATGGTAACCGCTTTCCATTAAGTGGCCCGTTTGCCTGTCTGCTGATCTCCTGCAATAAAAAAAGCAGCTTTAACATAATATATTGATATGTTATGTTTTATTTAAATTTGAGTATTTTACACAAATTATTAGAAGATATTTAGTTATCAAATCGTAAAAGATTTTATTAACAAAGCGAAAATAATAAAAAATATTTCAACCTAAAGAAAATGTAAGAAAGCCTATTGGCGTGAAGGCAGTGACCAGCAAAAATTAACAAAATTAAATTGCATACACTTTTATTACACTTCGCTTCCCCTTGATTTGGAGAAAGAATCCTAAAATCAGACTATTTTACTATCTTTACCATACATAACAAATAGATAAATAGACAAAATAGACAAATTGTAGTTTTTGTTTTGTGTTGTATTGTATTATTTAATTCCTTTTTTATTTTATATCTAATTTTCCAATATTGCATCAAATTTATTATAATTTTCTTATAGTTGTATGAGCCAAATGCGTAACAAGAATTATTTTTTTAGTGGAAACTTACTTGATATGTTTATTAAGTTATGTGTTTTATATTATATATATTATATAATAAATACATATTTATGCAAGTTAAAAGGAAGAAATGCAGAGGCGTCTCCTTCACGTGTTTACTAATGGGTCTTGAAATCAAATTTTCCCTACTTGAGGTTTCTGAGTAAATGACTCCTTATGTACTTCTTGTTAATTATTATATTATAACGAGTAATTTGTCGTCTACTGAGGATGTTAATGCCGAAGCTCGCGTTTAATAGGCATTATTGCTAGCAAAACAGTGGCTGTAGCTTCTGCTTGTCATTCCTAATATTTTATAAGTTCGAGTCTTCACAAAGCGCTCGCACTGCTTAGGCAAGTTTTATTTTATTGCATTAAGGTTTATTTTATTGTTAAGGTTATGGTGTTTGAAAGAGAAGAAACCAGAACGAATGCAAGGATAATGGTCGATGATGTTATGCTGGAGCAAGTGAATGAGTTTGTATATCTTGGATGTGCTTTTAGCAGGGATGGAAGGTACACCGCTGATATAGAAGGAAGAGTGAATTTGGGGAATAGTGTGAATGGAGCATTAGGCCCAGCTTGCCATACACAACGCGTTGCTGGTACCTACGCTCACGTATGGATGCGAGAGTTGGGTATGGAAGAGAGAGCACGAAAGTAGAGTAAATGCGGTCGAGATGCGAGCACTGCGCAAAATCTGCGGAGTGACGCTCGCGGACCGCGTTCGTAATACCGAAGTAAGAAAGAGAGTTGGTCTGAAAGAGAGTGTCGGGGTGAAGATAAGGAAAGAATGACTAAACAGATATACAATGCAAAAGTGGATGGATGCAGAAGTCGTGGAAGGCCACGACACACCTTCCATGATCAAATTGATCGTGTACTAGCAGAAGGTGATGTCAGGAGCCTTAAGAACAGACGAGCGTGCATGACAAGAGTTATGAATGTCAAAGAAGTGAGGTGTGTAAGAATAAGCCTAAATGGCGCTCTGTTGTTCGTGCCTACCCCGCAAGTATGAAATTCCATGATTATAGCGTGTGCAATGAGCGCTTTAGAAATAACTTGGTTCAAGTTTGAACCATACATTCAATTACCCTGTTATTAATAAGTTTAAAACTTTCCTCGAACTTGTAGCGTCTGAAGGCGCGCAGCATTATACCTACTACTCACAGTTTATTAAGGAAAGCAATTAAGATCTTTAGGATTCCGCGGGCATTCTGGCACAGAAAAGACGTGGTCAAGATATGCTGGAGTCATTATCGTTACACCTCTTAGGGCCAGCTCGATCTGTGTGATACCACGCTCTCCTAGAATATCCGTTAGTCGGATAGCTGGGTCTCTCCAGCTACCTCGGGTTTAACCTCAAAGGGATGTGTGCGGATTGCTGCGCGTCCCTCCACTCCGGTCTTGATTTGCAAGGGATGCGATATCTCCGCCGGTTGCAATCTACGGCAGTTGGAGGCTGTCGCCGCCGCCGGATTTGGCGGAAGAGGAGCGTGGTGGTCTGCTCCCTATCGCTCTTCGCCGTCTCCTTTACGGACATTAAACTGTCATCGGAGAAGAGTGCTTTGACGCTGATAGTCATCACTGCTCCGCCTCGAGTGACTTCAGCAGAACGGCTCTCCTCTTGACATCGGAAAGGAGGGGTATAATCGGCAGACAAACACACATATTGTATATCCCAAAATTAAGCAAGTTACGCTTGTGTTATGGGTAATATACAACGGACTACTCTGGGGCCGATCCCAGACACCCAGACCATAGTAAATAACGGAGAAAATATGTTTCCAAAATTTACTATACCAGGAATCGAACCCGGAGCCTCTGCGTTGTAGTGAGGTAGGACGGCAAAGGCTTAGCCCGCTGAACCACAGAGGCCATCGATATGTATGTATGTGTGGAGGAAGGTTTAGAAGGATCGAACTAGGATCAAGGATCCGGAAACGATATATGGGACACCACTACCACGGAAGAAGATGATATGAAGAAGGGATATGGCAGTGGATACTTGGGGCCCAGGGGACGCGTTCCCTTGTATCTCTGCTAGAATGAGACGTTTCTAGCAACAGCACCTCTTGGGGACCCTATCTATTATCCTATTCCATCCTAACAGGTGTCATTTGTGACCCCAAAATGCCGGTTAAATTAAAAGGACAGGTCTATAAATCCATCATTAGACCTGTCCTTTTGTATGGCAGTGAAGCGTGGCCTGTACTTGAGCGACACAAGCAAGAACTGCGTGTCACGGAGATGAATATGCTGCGATGGATGTGTGGAGTGACGCGGAAAGACCGGGTCAGGAACTCCCGCATCCACCGCAGTTTTTATGTCCGTGACATAGCAGACAAACTGCAAGAGTGTCGCTTACGTTGGTACGGCCACGTTTTACGGAGACCGGCTAATTATGTGGGGAACAAATGTCTAGCCATGCCGCCTCCGCCAGGTCCCGGTCGAAGGGGAAGGCCCAAGAAATGTTGGCTTGACGTTGTGAAGGATGACATGCATACCAATGGTCTCAAAACGGAGGATGCTGAAGACCGCGCGAAGTGGAGTAGAAAAAGTAGGAAAGCGGACACTGGGCGTCGGTCACTCCGAACGCAACCGGGAATTAACGCTCGGATGATGATGATCCTAAATGCTGGCAAATGTTTATAGGCGACGTTGACCACCCTTCATTACATGAGCTGTCTGTCCGTTTGACAGCTTCGAAATAAAGAAGAATCCATATAAAATTTTGATAATCATCTGTCGGCTGCCACAGTCGGAGACGCTTTTTAATATTAGTGTAGGTATACCCTCACACTGATATTCCTGGAGACGGTTCCTTGAAAATAAGGCGCGAGTATGGCAGGGGTGTTCTTGGCAGACGAAATTCCTTTTATATACAAAGAAAGAATTAAGAGGAGTGTGATATTTATGACTCACCCCTCTGCTGTTGTTGTTTTCGCAATTGCTTCTTGTGCTTCATCCGCCTGTTCTGGAACCAGGTCTTGACTTGGGTCTCGGAGAGGTTCAACGCGCCGGCCAGTTCCACACGCTCAGGCGTTGATAGGTAGCGCTGGGACTCGAAGCGCTTCTCCAGACCTTGGGGGATAGTAAGCATCAGTCAACATTTAAGAACTAAATTGATTTGGGTAAAATATATACCCAGATACATTTGTAAAGAGCCTTAGCCATCTTAGGAGAAAAGAAACCCTCATAAAACTTGTCGTAAGAGGTGACAAAATAACCCACAGCCAGGTGGTAGGGCACTTGTCCGTCTGGATGGCTACCACCCCTGATCTAGAGTATGCCGCCAAAACAACCTTGACTTGTGTTCCGGTATTTGTGGCCAGGTTCCAGTCGCTCTTGAGCGAGTAGCAACGAATTTATAGCAGCTTTGGTGTTGCAAATGTCCATAGGCCGTGGTAGTAACCGCTTTCCATCAGGTAGGCCTTCTGCCTGCCTGCTGAACTCATGCAATGAAAATAAAAAAGTGTTCATTGAAAATAAGTTCCACTGGGGAATTTACCACGATCCAATGGTACTAGATATTTTGAAGAGTGCTTAGATTAAAAACTTCTATAAGAAGATATTAATAAAAGTTGATGACACAAAAGGAGTTAGGTTTATTTTTTATTGCAGGAGATCAGCAGACAGGCAGACGGCCCACTTGATGGAAAGCGGTTAACATCGCCTATGGACATTTGCAACACCCAAGGTGCTACAAATGCGCTGCTACTCTCTTAACGGAGACTGGAAACTGGTCACTAATGCCGGAACACAACTCAAGGTTGTTATGGCAACATACTTTAGACCAGGGGTGGTAGCCATCCAGTCGGCCAAATGCCCTACCACCTGGCTGTGGGTTGTTAAGTCGCCTCTTACGACAGGCCGCCCCAACGCAGGAAATTGTATTCTTTCTCCGTTCCTGCACGGATAAAATATAATAGGTCCTCAAGATCATAGCTAGAGGAGATCCAGCGTTTCTCTATAGGAACACATGTGATAATATGTATGTATTGGAACCGTATAAATAGCAAACCTGTGAGTTGTGGGTCGGAGAAGACGGTTCTGGCTTTCCTCCGTCGGCAGTGCTTCAGCGCCGACAGCGACAACTCAGACGGTGTGAACAGGGCATGGTATGGTACTCCTGAAACGAGATAATCTTTTTTATACCTTAAATATTACCTTAAGCTCAGAAATATAAAATAATTTTTGAGCTTATTATTATATGTTATAAAGCTGAAGAGTTTGTTTGTTTGTTTAAACGCGCTAATCTCAGGAACCGCTGGTCCGATTTGAAAAATTCTTTCAGTGTTGAATAATACATTTATCGAGGAAGGCTATAGGCTATATTATATTTTCAAAAAAATGAGGGATCCTTACTAAAAGTCCAATAATGTAACCCAAGGTGTAAAAAAATGACCCGAAAAAATCCTTACACGGCGTGCGCTGCGAAAACTATTGGTTATAGAACAAAACAATGTACTACCTCTTTGCAGAACATATAATTGTCTACGAAAAATATCGCATAACCATATGCCTAACTATTGTAGTTATCTCACAATAAGTGTTTTCTTTTATTTTTTTAATAATTAAAATGCCGTCGCTTCAAAAACTTTTTATTTTGTACCTTGGTATTAATCCTTATCAAAATAAATTACTCCATATTCAAGACGAATTCAGTACCTTTCTAGAACTTTTTGAATTATTCAATTCGGACGTTTCATTCAAAAGATATCGCGATATTTAAAATGTACTAATATATTGTTTGATTGCACGCGCTAATCTCAGGAACTACTAGTCTGATTTGAAAAATTCTTTTAGTGTTGGATAGCTCATTTATCGGGGAAGGCTATAGGCTATATATCATCACGCTAAGACCAATTGGAGCGGAGCACCAATGAAGAATGTTTCAAAATCGGAGGGTTTTGAAAGCAAATTCCACGCGGACGACGTCGCGGGCACAGCTGGTGTATATATATACTCCAATGTTGCTATGCCTTGACGAAGTTATTTTTTAAAGCTTTAAATACTTAGGATGCATTCCAGGTGAAGTCCCAGCATAAGGGTAAGCTTAAGTCAAATGTTATAAACAAACCTTGAGACAGAAAATATGGCGTTTCAACAGCTTTATATGTCGGTGCGTGTAAATAAGCTCCCAACGCACCCATGGCGACGTGCAAATACGATCCTTCTCTCGGCAAAGGCCTATCCTGAGGCATAGGAAAGAAAGGCTTAGCCTCTGGCCTGTCCAATTCCCGCCTCTCAGGGGCTTTGAACGGTCTATTTTGACCTCTGTATAGGATATCTTCGATGAGAAAAGACGTTTTGGTCTCTTGTTTGCTTTCTGGCGAGTCGCTGCGTGTTTCGTGTTCCATTTTTGAATTGATTTTAAGACATTTTTAAATTTAGAATTTTTAATTTTTAATCACGATTTAAATATCGAAACATTGTCTATTAGGCCTTTTACAAGCTTACTTTTTATATCACATTTAATCAAAGTCAAAACCAATTATTTTATCTATCGAATTGAAATTTTGATTTAAAACACTCATAAACTATTTACAGTTTTGTTCAGTATTTTATTTTAAAATATTTAATTAACTCTTCTTTCAAATCAATCTTTTAACCATAGATTCACAGAATTATATAAAAATTATATATATCTTGTGCATTTTTTATTTAAACGCACTAAACTTTTGTCACACTTATTTAATTGAATTTGTTTAATATATAAAATCATAATTATTAATAAAATTTGTATGATATTTTATTCCTTATTTCACTGCGAAACCAGCAAATCACCATAGATAATAAATAAATTTATTGTTTAATTGTAAGTTTTGTTTATTAATCATCACCAATGAATTTTAAATCACAATTCACCACAGATTAATTATTAATCGGCCATTTGCGTCTATACGAGGCGATTTGTCTGACGGTTAGGGATAAACTGTCGCGCAGAGGGATGGGGTGGGAACGCCCCGCGGGCAGCTACCCGTTCGGGGTGGAATACGCCCGGGAGGGGGATGCTTTTTACAAGTATCAGATGCTGTCATACACATATGTGTGACAATTTTGCGACGTTGTATTTTTATAGTATACTAGCTGTCCCGGCAGACGTTGTTCTGCCCTGAAGAAATAAAATTTAGAACCCGATTCCAGCGCCACCTACCGGATCCAAATGTAAGCTATCCTATATTTCAAGTCGGATCAAACTGCACACGGTGTGCGAATTTGATTAAAATCGGTCAAGTAGTTTAGGAGTCCATCGCGGACAAACAACGTGACACGTAATTTATATATATTAAGATAGAGTATAAAGGTATCTATCTAAGTTTCTTCTAAAAATATTTTTTTAATGATAAGACTCCAAAAATCAAGAGGAATATGACATAATTATGTAGAATTTAAAAGTTTTTGAAATTTGCGTTTTATTTTATTTAATTTTCCATGTAAATTCCTTCTTAATGACCATTCGTAAGCCCTTACACCTGTAAGTCTTGCTCGTGTATGTTTTTAAAAGCTAAACACACTAGTATTATATGGCTCAGATCAACTTTGAAAGGATAAATGATGGCCTCTGTGGTTGAGAGGACTAAGCCTTTGCCTGGTTACCTCACTGCAATGCAGAGGCTCCGGCTTCGTTTACTGGTATGGTAAACTAGTGGTGGTACGGTTTACTATGGTCTGGGTGTCTTGGATCGGCCCCAGAGTAGTACGTTGTATATTACCTATAACACAAGCGTAACTTGCCTAATTCGGGAATATACGATATATGTGTTTGTTTTTTTTTCTATTGCAGGAGTTCAGCAGACAGGCAGACGGCCCACTTGATGGAAAGCGGTTACCATCGCCTATAGATATTTGCAACACCAAAGATGCTACAAATGCGCTGCTGCTCTCTTAAGGGAGACTGGAACCTGGCCACTAATGCCGGAACACAACACAAGGTTGTTATGGCGACATACTTTAGACCAGGAGTGGTGTGGATTGTTTTATCGCCTCTTACGACAGGCCGCCCCAACGCAGGAAATTGTATCCTTTCTCCGTTCCAGCACGGATAAGTAGTGTCAGTGTCCGCCGATTATTATTATTAAATCCGGGATTGATAAACTTAGTGTGCGCTTAGCCTAAGGCCACATTATCTGTGCTTCGTGTAGCTACTTACAGCATAAGGTAGGTGTCTTATATATAGTGTATTATCAATCGGACTCGCGTATGTAAGGTCCCTGTAGTATAAATTAAAATAAGTACTACATATCAAAGTCATATTTTCTACTACTTTAAAAAAAGTAACCTTGCAGAAACAGAGAAAGAATATTAGAATATGAATTCCTGGTGCCGGGCGGCAAAACAACCCACAGCAAGGTGGTAAGGCATCTCCCCCTCTGGAAGATCACCACCTTGTAACAACCTTGAGTTGTATGCCGGCAGCATTGGCCAGGTTCCAGTCCCCCTTCGAGGACACCAGCATATTGGTAAGTAGCATCTTTGGAGTTGCAAATATCCATAGGCAACGATACCCACTGCTCATCAGGTTAAACGTAATTATCAGCTAGTACAGTAGGTATATATGTACATTGTTTTTACTTAGAAGATCGATTACAAACAGGATTTTTGCAATGAATTACACTAATTAATGTTGTATAAATATCTTGGACAACTTAAGCCACATCGAAAGTTAAATATTACAGTAGAAAATCTTTTAAATTAATCATCCAAAGACACAATTTAACATACATACATACATAACTTCACGCCAGTTCCATTGCGGGGTAGGCACGAACAACAGAGCGCCATTTAGGTCCATTCTTACACACCTCACTTGCTTCTTTGACATTCATAACTCTTGTCATGCACACTGGTCTGTTCTTAAGGCTCCTGACATCACCCTCCGCTAGTACACGATCAATTTGATCATGGAAGGTGTGTCGTGGCCTTCCACGACTTCTGCATCCATCCACTTTTGCATTGTATATCTGTTTAGTCATTCTTTCCACATGCCCGAACCACCGGAGCATTCCTTTCCTTACAATTACAATTCCTTACAATTTAACTAAAATATTATCCAAAAAATTATCTTGTAAGAAATAATAAGTCATACAATATACATGTAACTGGATTTAGTTCTTTTCAGTGTACTTCGTACATAATTATGTAAGTCATAAGTCTTTTAATTAGTACAATTGTCATAAAATAATAGACGCGTTCCTTTAGTATCTCACAACGCCCAAAATGCTCCGTTAGCAGTTCCACAAGGCGACCGCGGCCGTTGTGGTCGTGGCGAAAACGTCACTAATGACGTCATCGTCTTCGAACACACAGCGCTCATAACGACCCATGTCAAGAGGTGGGTCGAAGTGGGCGTTGACCACAGAGCATTAGTTCTCTTTATCTCTTGACAATGAAAACGGCACGATTTCCAAATCAACGTCATTGTTGACATTTGTGATCGTTTATGACATCAACGCCCCGTAACCCGTTCTGCTAGATTTCATGATTGTAACGTCCGCAAGCTAGTGGAACGGTTATTCGACCCACCTCTTAACATGGCTCATTGTGAGCGTTGTGTGATTGAAAATGATGACGTCATTAGTGAAGTGTTCGCCACGACCACAAAGACCGCGGTCGCCTTGTGGAACGGCCAACGGAGCATTTTGGGCGTTGTGAGCTAGTGATGGAACGCGCTGTTAGTTAGTGAGCATGATATGATGCCGGTTTCCTGCATCTAAATTTAAAAAATAAAAAAAACTTCGTTTAAAAAAACCGGCTTCAAAAACTAAAAAGTATAAAATAACTTATTTCTAAAGCTAGTGTTATTAATATATATTATCTAAAACATTTTAAAGTCGGTGCTTAGTAATTTTCAAAAAAATATAGTAATTTTTATGTTTTACTTTGCACCGACTTCAAGATGTTTTAGATAATATATATTAATAATAATAGCTTTAGAAATAAGTTATTTTATACTTTTTAGTTTTTTAGTTTTTGAAGTCGGTTTTTTTAAACGAAGTTTTTTTTATTTTATTTGTTACTTTTTAGTGTCTAGCTATGTATGGGTAGACCTACGAAAGGAGGTGCCGCGCTCCTTAAAAAATATAGGTCCAAAGAAACGGGAACAAAAAAATGTTTCGTAAAATGAAAACTGCTGGGCCAAACTATGTTAAATTTTTAGGGGACCAAATGGCAACTATTCCTCATCAAACTAAACAAGAATCACGTAAATCGGATCATAAACCCCGGAGTAATCGGTGAACATAGATAAAAAAAACAAAAAAAAAAAAGATCCCGACGAATTGAGAACCTCCTCCTTTTTTTGAAGTCGGTTAAAAATATAATTTCTCTGAAGTAGCTCCGAATCCATTATCATCTTCCTGACGTAAAGCGAGCAAATCCGCGTAGATGGTTAGTATTTCATACAAAATATATGGTTCAGTAAAGACGTTACGTCTGTTTTCAATAGCTCAATACTTCCCCCTCTGTTCGTAACCTTTGCACTTACATTCTGTATGTATTTGGATATGTAAGGATGTATGTAAGAATGTATGGTTATCTAAATCCGTACAAGACGGTGTAACCCGCCCGGATCATCCCGGGATATGAGGGGTTCGTGTAACTAGGCTGAAAACGTTTTGATACTTGTAATGTTTTAGTAAGCCGTAGCTTAGTGGTTAGCGCTTACTTAGGTAATTGTCTCATCCAAAATGCAAATGCATGTTGTTACACAAGTAATACGTATTAGTGATGAAGGAAAGTATCATAATTAAACCACGGCTGTAGCTGGGGGGAGGGGGGGGGGGGGCATTGTGGGGAAATGCCCTATCTTAAAAATACCAAAAACTAAGATAAATTATTATCATTAAACTGTTTGTACATAGTTTGAGATAAAAAAAATTGTAGCGATATACGTACCTATTTAAACTTTTCCGAACATATCAGATATTAATTTCGTATTATAACTAGCTTCTGCCCGCGGCTTCGTTCGCGTGGAATAGTAAAAAAAAATAAGTTAAAAAAACCCCCGATTTTGAAACATTCGTCATTGGTGCTCCGCTCCTATTGGTGTTAGCATGACGATATATAGCCTATAGCCTTCCTCGATAAATGGGCTATCTAACACTGGAAGAATTTTTCAAATCAGACCAGTAGTTCCTGAGATTAGCGCGCTCAAACAAACAAACAAACTCTTCAGCTTTATATGTTAGTATAAGATATAAGATAATTCTTTGTTCTGTGTATAGATGGCATTTGAAGCGCCATTACATGAAACGATGGGTCTATTTAATTATAATATTTGTGATGCAGAGGGTATTCCCCGTACCATAGATTGCAATATGGGCTATATTGCAATCTATGGTACGAGGAATCCCCTTTTAAACTAAAATAAACATAAACTAGAGATTGATTATGATTGTTTGTAGTTTGGTTAAGTGAAGTGTACGGTAAAGTGTTGTAGTCAAAAATCGATACAATTATTTTTTTAATTTCGCCCTACTTGTAACCAATGTAGTCCTACCTCAAATTCGACTCTAACTACAGCCCTGAATGAAACCTGCATATCGAGATAATCGATGAGCCAAACCCGCTAATCCGCCTTAAACAAAGAAGAAAAAATATCCTATGTGCCAAAGCAGCTCTGTGTCGAGTTTCATATAAATGCGTTTAGCAGTTTTTAAGTGATGCTCTAATAAACAGAAACACAAAAATCTGTAAGTTTCATAATCGCTGGTCTGAATTAGCCCCCATTTTGAAATTCATTTTACAAACTCGGAACCCCCAACAAATTTATTATATTATGGATATAAGAAATTACGTATTTCTTTGTGTAGTGCCATTCTCGAATCATTATCCTAATTACAACTCATTGGTGTAATAACACGCTCTCACAGAATTTTGGCGTAAAACGGTTAACTTTGGGCTGATCGTGTTTCGAGATGCGAGCGCGAGTGTTCCGCGCGCGCTCATCTGTCCTCCCGTGGGGCGCGTTACAAACCGCCCCACACCGGGACTAAACCTAGACGATGCCGGGGGACAAAAGAAGTCCCCCAGCACTTGAAAAGGCCTGTGGAGTTGTAAATTCCGTCTTCCCGTAGCCCTGGCATAAGGCGCAGGACAGAACACCCAGGAATTTTAGTGGGTATCCCTAACTTGAGAGTGGCAATAGCATGGCACCAGGTCTGCCTGGGCATGCTAATGCCACCCCCGATCTGGCGAATTATCTCCCCAGCTCAAGCGGATTTCACTTGGTTAAAAACAAATGGGCTGATCGTGTTTCCGCCGATGGCCAACTAACCCCTTAGGTCGTTTTGGTCTTACGCCAAAACGAAGGTTTGTACTGAAAATCAGCGTTGTGACGGATATAATTCCGGCACGACAATATACATACATACATAGCTTCACGCCAGTTCCCTTGCGGGGTAGGCACGAACAACAGAGCGCCATTCAGGCTTATTCTTACACACCTCACTCACTTCTTTGACATTCATAGCTCTTGTCATGCACGCTCGTGTGTTCTTAAGGCTCTTGACATCACCTTCTGCTAGTACACGATCAATTTGATCATGGAAGGTGTGTCGTGGCCTTCCACGACTTCTGCATCCACGGCAATATGCTGAGTGCAAACCTTGTTTGGTGAAAATGCGGCGTACAAATTCTCTAAATATACTTTGTGTATAATAATGTATAAATAAAGTCTTTCTTTCTTTCTTTGTAGTCCAATCCCATAGATACCCCATCCTTTATATCCCATATCTCCTGTCTTATCCCTTTATCCCATCGTAGACGCTATGAACGCGTTGGCTACGCCCCTGATGTTGCAAACGCCTGCAGGCGGCGGTAACCACTTTCCATGAGCTTGGTCATCCGCCGTTGATTATAGAACAACAATAGATTCCGCATAGTTGCAAACTAAACTAGGTGCCATCATTTCAATTATTGAAACAAAAAAAAAGGATAATCCTTTAATCCAAAACAATCAAAACCGTTACATCCACGCCACCCTCTCATCCCCTGATCTTGAGTGGAGGCGTGGCTTGTTCTAGCGGCCAATCAGAACACGCGTTCCGCGGCTCTTTGATCTGTGGACCAATCGGAAACCGCCAATTATGGATCAAGTACCGACATTTGGGGTCAATTCGTTTTCGCCGGAATACTCATATTCTTTCACTCCTTTACAGTGTGCTGTTTATCCCCACAACCCCGTATTATCTCAAAGAACGCTTTGAATTCGTCTCTTCCTCTCACAATTTACGACCTTCTACGAATCTTAGACTTAATACTCCCAAGCATCATTCATCTTTCTTCAATAATTCTTTTACTGTACAGGCTATTCGACTCTGGAATGAGCTACCTGTTACTGTTAGACAAGCTAAATCACTAACAATATTTAAGAACATGACAAAAAAGCACTACCTACAACATAGTGATATTTGATATTTTTACGTATATTTATGTATATGTATATATATGTATGTATATATTTATGTATGTGATATCAATAGGTGTATTTATATATGTCTATTAAGTATAATTCTTACTTATATAATATTTTACATACTTATATGTTTATAAATAAATAAAATATATGTAAGTAACTGCATAACCTCTAATATTTATTTATACCACCACCTTTGCCAATACAATCTGTTTTATTCCTGCCAAAAAATAAAAAACCAAAGACATTATAACTAAAATACATTATGTAGCAGATCATTGCCAACGGGGAGGCATTAGTGCCCAGGTTCCAGTCTCCCTTAAGAGAGCAACAGCACATTTGTAGCACCTTTGATGTTGCAAATGTCCATAGGCGATGGTAACCGCTTTCAATCAAGTGGGCCGTCTGCCTGTCTGCTGAACTCCTGCAATAAAAATTTTTTTATTATAAACAATATGCAAGAAACTTGACTCATGACTAGAAGTCAATATTCAGCGTGGTGTGTACTGCAGTCTTCTGGACACCTAAGCCATACAAGACAGTGGTCTGGCCTCAGTATTCTACTTATACCCGATGTTTGTTTCTGGTTTATAATATTTCAAATTATTATATTATAAATAAAGCTATACTTACGAAATAACATAAATATTACTCCTACTTGTACTACTTAAAATTGACTCCAAATCGCTGTCGGCGGGGAGCGTGCCCAAAATGCTGGCCGCATTTCCGCGTTGGATGGCAACGCTGATGCGTTGTCCTAGGTGCAAGCCAGCCCGAAGGAGGAGGAGGCGGAGCGGGAGCGTGAGCGTACGTCCTTGCTCCGCTCCCGCCAAAGGAGGACGCGCCGACGCCGGAGGTCGGAACTCGACCTTCGGCCACCGTATGCGGGCGGCGCGGGTGGGGCCCCTAGGGGTATAGGGGTTCTCACTCACCCGCACATGCCGTCGAGATGAGAGCGCCAGTGTTCCGCGCGCGCTCATCTCTCTTCCCGTGGGGCGCGTTACAGACCGCCCCACGCACGAAAGAGACCTAGTTGTAGCCGGGGGATACGTCCCCTGGCATAGGAAGAGGCCCAGTGAGGGGGGCCCACGCCTGCCAGGGCACGCGGAGTTGGGAAGCCCGCATTCACATAGCCCTGGCATAAGGCGCAGGACGGAACACCCAGGGGTTTTAGTGGGTATCCCTAACTGGGGCGTGGCAATAGCGTGGCACCGGTTCTGACCGGGCACGCTAGTGCCACCCCCGATCTGGCGAATCCCACACTCACACGGGTCGCGAACATCCCCCCAGGATTCTGTGCCTGTCGCGGCTTAGTCCTCAAACGGATTTCCCCTGGCAAAAAAAAAGAAAAAAAAAAAGGTGCAAGCCAGCCTTTTGGTCACGCGAGACCTCAATTAGACGCGTTGAGAGGTCTCGATAGAGGCGATGAGCTCCAGGCCCCCACGGCCCCATTATATTATTGAATTAAAATTGATTATTAAATTTTTTGCTACAAAGGCATAATTTTAACAATAGTTGTGGCCCGTTTTCGTGTAAACAATACACGAATTGGCAGCAAGGTGTTTTTGCCTACCTTGCAGCAGCGTAGTTACCGCCGTATCAGCCGTATTAATGATATGGGGCCCCCAAGCTATAGGGGCCCCGAAAGTATGTAAGCAAAAATTCTTAAAATATTATCCACAATCTTTTATAGATGAATAAAAAAATTGAGAATAACTGCTGGGCCAACAGGAACGGCTATTATCTTGTCATTATTGTCCGCTATAGACAGCAAATCTAGAAAAACTTCAATCGTCTACAGCTATAGATGATTTGATGAATAAGTTTTCCGAAAAAGGCGAGATAAGTGTATTTTTAAATTGTCCAACTTAGCTCCTAGAAGCATTAAATATAAGTAATCTATAAAAGAAAGTCGTATTAGTTACACTATTTATAACTCAAGAACGGCTATACCGATTTGGCTGAAAATTAATGGGAAGGTAGCTTAGAACCAGAAGACGGACATAGGATACTTTTTATCCCATTGGAACCGGTAGGTGGCGCCGAGATCGGGTTCTAGAATCCTCCTAATCACCTGGACCGATTTTGATGAAATTTTGTGTGTGTTTGAGTGGGTCCCGGGATGATTTACAGCCACAATTGGAACCGGTAGGTGGCGCTGAGGTCGGGTTCTAGAATCCTCCTAATCACCTGGAGAGATTTTGATGGTTTTGTTTTTGTGTGTTTGAGTCCCCGGATTGTTTAAATACACAATTGGAACCGGTAGGTGGCGCCGAGATCGGGTTCTAGAATCCTCCTAATCACCTGGAGCGATTTTGGTGATTTTGTTTTTGTGTGTTTGAGTCCCCGGATGGTTTAAATCCACAATTGGAACCGGTAGGTGGCGCCGAAATCGGGTTCTAGAATCCTCCTAATCACCTGGAGCGATTTTGGTGATTTTGTTTTTGTGTGTTTGAGTCCCCGGATGGTTTAAATCCACAATTGGAACCGGTAGGTGGCGCCGAAATCGGGTTCTAGAATCCTCCTAATCACCTGGAGCGATTTTGGTGATTTTGTTTTTGTGTGTTTGAGTCCCCGGATGGTTTAAATCCACAATTGGAACCGGTAGGTGGCGCCGAGATCGGGTTCTAGAATCCTCCTAATCACCTGGAGCGATTTTGGTGATTTTGTTTTTGTGTGTTTGAGTCCCCGGATGGTTTAAATCCACAATTGGAACCGGTAGGTGGCGCCGAAATCGGGTTCTAGAATCCTCCTAATCACCTGGAGCGATTTTGGTGATTTTGTTTTTGTGTGTTTGAGTCCCCGGATGGTTTAAATCCACAATTGGAACCGGTAGGTGGCGCCGAAATCGGGTTCTAGAATCCTCCTAATCACCTGGAGCGATTTTGGTGATTTTGTTTTTGTGTGTTTGAGTCCCCGGATGGTTTAAATCCACAATTGGAACCGGTAGGTGGCGCCGAGATCGGGTTCTAGAATCCTCCTAATCACCTGGAGCGATTTTGGTGATTTTGTTTTTGTGTGTTTGAGTCCCCGGATGGTTTAAATCCACAATTGGAACCGGTAGGTGGCGCCGAAATCGGGTTCTAGAATCCTCCTAATCACCTGGAGAGATTTTGATGGTTTTGTTTTTGTGTGTTTGAGTCCCCGGATGGTTTAAATCCACAATTGGAACCGGTAGGTGGCGCCGAGATCGGGTTCTAGAATCCTCCTAATTACCGGGAGCGATTTTTTTTTGTGTCATGGAACAAAGTCTTTTAGGAATTCAGAAAATAGGCGGTACGAAGTTAACCGGGTCAACTAGTCTATATATAATTATTTTAATTCAATTCGAGATTTTTTTGTTTCTTTTATAAATCTCAATTTTATCCGTGCGGCCTGTCGTAAGAGGCGACTTAAAAACCCACAGCCAGGTGGTAGGGCATTTGCCCGACTGGATGGCTACCACCCCTGTTCTAAAGTATGTCGCCATAACAACCAGGCCAGTCCAGTCTCCCTTAAGAGAGCAGCAGCGTATTTGTAGCAACTTTGCTGTTGCAAATGTCCATAGGCGACAGTAACCGCTTTCCATCAAGTGAGCCGTCTGGCTGTCTGCTGATCTCCTGCAATAAAAAAAATCTTCACATTTAGCCTTCCTTTGGGCCCCCCAACACATTTTGATACGGGGCCCGTCTAAGGCAAACTACGCCACTGCTACCTTGTTAGGCTGAGTGCCCTACGCCCTCTGAACCCTCCCGCTAATGACGCCGTGTCTTATCATTCTCGCCTCTTCACGTCACTCCGGTTCGCGACACAAACACTTCGTCGAGATAAATTGTTTCAAAGTCGTGTTTTGTTTTGTCTGGATATCTAGGCGTCGAACAACGTAAACAACCGTCAAAATCAATTAATAACTACTAGCGGTCGCCCGTGTTCGGAATTCGACCACAATACTTAATGTCAAAGACTATACTTCTATAATCACAGACTTCGCCAAGACTACACTGTTAATTTGACTTGAACAATAAACAAAAGAGTATATATGCGTGCGTGTGTCAAATCGTGTACTAGCAGAAGGTGATGTCAGGAGCCTTAAGAACAGACGAGCTTGCATGACAAGAGTTATGAATGTCAAAGAGGCAAGTGAGGTGTGTAAGAATAGGCTTATTAATGGCACTCTGTTGTTCGTGCCTACCCCGCAAGGGAACTGGCGTGAAGTTATGTATGTATGTATGTATGTGTGTCAAATACATGGTAGTGTGTGTAATGTTGTTTTTTTATTGATTTAATGTATTTATTATGCATATTTAAAAAAAATATTAGCATTCGTCGCTTCTTCTCTATATAAACTACCAGCTATGCCCGAGTAATCGTCCGCGTGGAATTTGTTTTCAAAACGCCCCGATTTTGAATCATTCTTCATTGGTGCTCCGGTCCTATTGGTGTTAGCGTGATGATATATAGCCTATAGCCTTCCTCGATAAATGGGCTATCCAACACTGAAAGAATTTTTCAAATCAGACCAGTAGTTCCTGAGATTAGCGCGTTCAATCAAACAATATATTAGTACATTTTAAATATCGCGATATCTTTTGAATGAAACGTCCGAATTGAATAATTCAAAAAGTTCTAGAAAGTTATTGAATTCGTCTTGAATATGGAGTAATTTATTTTGATAAGGATTAATACCAAGGTACAAAATAAAGAGTTTTTGAAGCGACGGCCTTTTAATTATTTAAAAAAATAAAAGAAAACACTTATTGTGGGATAACTACAATAGTTAGACATATAGTTACGGAATATTTTTTGTAGACAATTATATGTTCTGCAAAGTGTTAGTACATTGTTTTGTTCTATAATCAATAGTTTTCGCAGCGCACGCCGTGTAAGGATTTTTTCGGGTAATTTTTTTACCCCTTGGGTTACATTATTGGACTTTTAGTAAGGATCCTTAATTTTTTTGAAAATATAATATAGTCTATAGCCTTCCTTAATAAATGTACTATTCAACACTGAAAGAATTTTTCAAATCGGACCAGCGGTTCCTGAGATTAGCGCGTTTAAACAAACAAACAAACTCTTCAGCTTTATAATATTAGTATAGATATATAGATTATTCACATAATTCATTCTGTCTATAATATAATAAATCCATTGAGGGTATCAAATATAACTTTTCAAGCAAGTACAGAATATAACTTTTAGAATGTCTGCCTGTTTGTCTGTCTATTAGAAGAGCATCACGAAAAAACTACTGAACGGATTTAACTAAACTCAAAAGATAGCTTACATTCCGAGTTAAAATTTTATCGACTGAAGTCTAAAGGTGGCGCTGCGTTCGTAACAAAGACGTCGTCACACACCTTTTTAAAAAAGAAATGATTTAATAGCTAAAAGAAATAAATACACTTTAAACAAAATATCTCTAAGCAACCGCACTGAAAGAAAAAAGAACGTAGACTGACCAAGATTGAATTTAATTGGACTGCTGAGCTAGCTCGGCAGTCTCAGCATTTTTATCCGTGCAGGGACGGAGAAAGAATACAATTGCCTGCGTTGGGGCGGCCTGTCGTAAGAGGCGACTAAACAACCCACAGCCAGGTGGTAGGGCATTTGCCCGACTGAATGGCTACCACCCCTGGTCTAGAGTATGTCGCCATAACAAACCAAAATTGTACCATATTATCGGTTATTTTTATCGATACATGCCGCAGGTTAACGTCCGAATTATTTACGGAAGTATCGATGTTATGATACGACTGCATATTTGATTACTTGGCGGGATATAGGGATGTGTCCGATTCGATTATAAAATAAAATATTGATTGATATTACTATCCTATTTATTAATCGGTAATTTCGAGACTTTGACTGTTTTTAGATTTCTAACCCGTATTTAAGTGAAGACATTACTCTTATTTAATAGTAACGCCCATAGCACATTGTCGTAACCAGTTTTCTCAAAAACTGTTAATACGAATGAAAAATTTGGCAAGAATGTATAATCTATATAGAAAATCTTAGATAATCTTTATCCGTGCAGGAATGGAGAAAGAATACAATTTCCTGCGTTGGGGCGGCCTGTCGTAAGAGGCGACTTAACAACCCACAGCCAGGTGGTAGGGCATTTGCCCGACTGGATGGCTACCACCCCTGGTCGCTATAACAACCTTGAGTTGTGTTCCGGCATTAGTGACTAGGTTCCAGTCTCCCTTAAGAGAGCAGCAGCGCATTTGTAGCACCTTTAGTGTTGCAAATGTCCATAGGCGATGGTAACCGCTTTCTATCAAGTGGGCCGTCTGCCTGTCTGCTGAACTCCTGCAATAAAAAAAAATAAACAGGTAAGGGATGTAACAGAACGAAGTTTCACTGGCAGTACTACTATATAAAAGTGTGTAGAAATCTACAATGAAAAATAAAAAAACTTCGTTTAAAAAAACCGACTTTAAAAACTAAAAAACTAAAAAGTATAAAATAACTTATATCTAAAGCTATTATTATCAATATATATTATCTAAAACATCTTAATGCTTAGTAATTTTCAAAAAAAATATAGTAATTTTTATGTTTTACTTTGAACCGACTTCAAGATGTTTTAGATAATATATATTAATAATAATAGCTTTAGAAATAAGTTATTTTATACTTTTTAGTTTTTGAAGCCGGTTTTTTTTAAACGAAGTTTTTTTATTTCATTTGTTACTTTTTAGTGTCTAGCTATGTATGGTGCCGCGCTCCTTAAAAAATATAGGTCCCAAGAAACAGGAACAAAAAAAATGTTTGTCAAATGAATACTACTGGGCCAAACTATGTTAAATTTTTAGAGGACCAAATGGCAACTATTCCGCATCAAACTAAACAATAATCACGTAAATCGGATCATAAATCTCAGCGTAATCGGTGTACATATGAAACGGAATGGAAAATTTTTCATAAAATGAAAACTACTGGGCCAAATTATGTCAAATTTTTAGGGGACCAAATGGAAGCTATTCCGCGTCGAAGAAAAAAAGAATCACGTAAATCGGATCATAAATCTCGGAGTCGTCGGTGAACATACATAAAAAAAAGATCCCGACGAATTGGGAACCTCCTCTTTTTTTTGAAGTCGGTTAAAAACATAGTCAAATAAGCAGTGTTCAAGTACTTAAACCTCTCTAGGCCCTTATTGGGTGTTTTGCCAACACGCACTACACGAACGCGTGCTTTATCTAATATCTCATAATTGACTACCTGTTAGGACGTGGGAAAGCTTTGTAAGTACTAGGATAAAGTTTTTGAGGGGAAATTGAAGGGTGACGTCGAGCTCTGCAGTTTTACTTTTGAAAATTGGACAAGTGCTTGCCAATCCGAGCACAATATCCGTGCAGGAACGGAGAAAGAATACAATTTCCTGCGACCGGGCGACCTGTCGTAAGAGGCGACAAAATAACCCACAGGCGGTCTAGAGTAAGCCGCCATAACAACCTTGAGTTGTGTTCCGGCATTAGTGACCAGGTTCCAGTCTGCCTTAAGAGAGCAGCAGCGCAATTGTAGCACTTTTGGTGTTGCAAATGTCCATAGGCGATGGTAACTGCTTTCCATCAAGTGGGCCGTCTGTCTGTGTGCTGATCTCATGCAATAAAAAAATAAAGAGTTCCATCATCAGCTTTATAATATTAGTATAGATAATGTTTACTAAATGGGGGTGGGGTACATACACGGCACATTAATTTATTATGAACAAATTCGAACTTTTTTAATATAGGTTAGAAAGCTAAGGCGGGTGCTCTGCTTCGCTTCGCAGCCTTCGTGTTTATTTTTTTTTATAACCACCCAAAATTAATTTCCTATCTCAAGTAATAAACCCTTACATGGGCTTAATGGACATAATTATTATAACTTGATGGCTAACATCTCCCCATCTAAAGACTTGACTAAAAAATGTCATTAAAAACATAGTGATGGTTTTTCAAAGTCTATATAGCAAGATACTTTTACGACTTACATTTGAATGCGAAGAAAACAAAGGTTATGGTGTTTGAAAGAGAAGAAACCAGAACGAATGCAAGGATAATGGTCAATGATGTTATGCTAGAGCAAGTGAATGAGTTTGTATATCTTGGATGTGCTTTTAGCAGGGATGGAAGGTACACCGCTGATATAGAAAGAAGAGTGAATTTGGGGAATAGTGTGAATGGAGCGTTAGGTAAACTTCTAGGCGCTAAGAACCTCAGCCAGAAGGCCCAGCTTGCCATACACAACGCGGTGCTGGTACCTACGCTCATGTATGGAAGCGAGAGTTGGGTATGGAAGAGAGACCATGAAAGTAGAGTAAACGCGGTCGAGATGCGAGCACTGCGCAAAATCTGCGGAGTGACGCTCGCGGACCGCGTTCGTAATACCGAAGTAAGAAAGAGAATTGGTCTGAAAGAGAGTGTCTGGGTGAAGGTAAGGAAAGGAATTCTCCGGTGGTTCGGGCGTGTGGAAAGAATGCATGATGAAAGAATGACTAAACAGATATACAATGCAAAAGTGGATGGATGCAGAAGTCGTGGAAGGCCACGACACACCTTCCATGATCAAATTGATCGTGTACTAGCAGAAGGTGATGTCAGGAGCCTTAAGAACAGACGAGCTTGCATGACAAAAGTTATGAATGTCAAAGAGGCAAGTGAGGTGTGTAAGAATAAGCCTAAATGGCACTCTGTTGTTCGTGCCTACCCCGCAAGGGAACTGGCGTGAAGTTATGTATGTATGTACTTTTACGACATTGTACTTTTTCCAGTCCTCGTTTACATATGACCTTATTTGTGTGTAATTTTTATTTTGCCAGTGGCGAGATATCAGCTATATACGACATTTTCAATTGACCCTTATGGAACTCTTTATTTTGTTTTATTGCATGAGTTCAGCAGACAGACAGACAGCCCACCTGATGGTAAGCGGTTACCATCGCCTATGGACATTTGCAACACCAAAGACGCTACAAATGCGCTGCTGCTCTCTTAAGGGAGCCTGGAATCTGACCACTAATGCCGGAACACAACTCAGGTTGTTATGACGGCATACTCTAGACCAGGGGTCGTAGCCATCCAGTCGGGCAAATGCCCTACCACCTGGCTGTAGGTTGTTTTGTCGCGTCTTACGACAGGCCGCCCGGCCGCAAGAAATTGTATTCTTTCTCCGTTCCTGCACGGTGTTATCAAAACAATACTACAACTAAATAATTCCAAATAAAAATTAACCAACAACGCCGTTCGCATAAAATCTAACAACAATGGCCATTCATAACAACAATTTAGCAACAAAACCCAATAAATAGTATTAATTCCGTACCTTCGGGGGCACGTGGCGTCAATTTGAGTGAATTGATCACTTCTGGACCCAGAATGAGTTTTGACAGACCTGATTGCATTATACGCACAATTTAAAGGGACGCTGTCAAAGGAATAATTCGCTTATAGTGTAATAAGTGTACAGACCGTGGTAGCCTGGTGGTTAGCGTAGTCATATCCTAAGCTTAGGGCGCGAGTTCGAATCATAGCCGGAAATAAATAGAATAAGTTTCACTGGAGAACATTTTTTTTTATTGCAAATCAGCAGACAGGCAGACGGCCCACTTGATGGAAAGCGGTTACCATCACCTATGGACATTTGCAACATCAAAGTTGCTACAAATGCGCTGCAGCTCTCTTAAGGGAGACTGGAACCTGGTCACTAATGCCGGAACACAACTCAAGGTTGTTATGGCGACATACTCTAGAGCTTAAATCTACTTCTTATTCTATGTACCGCTTAGCAACGTGTTATTGCTGTTTAAAGGAGAAGAAGCGGCAAGAAACTCCCCAGCAACATGTCTAACTAATTTTTTTTAATCATTATTTATGCGGAGTGACGCTCGTGGACCGCGTTCGTGATACCGAAGTAAGAAAGAGAGTTGGTCTGAAAGAGAGTGTCGGGGTGAAGGTAAGGAAAGGAATGCTCCGGTGGTTCGGGCATGTGGAAAGAATGACTAAACAGATATACAATGCAAAAGTGGATGGATGCAGAAGTCGTGGAAGGCCACGACACACCTTCCATGATCAAATTGATCGTGTACTAACAGAAGGTGATGTCAGGAGCCTTAAGAACAGACGAGCGTGCATGACAAGAGTTATGAATGTCAAAGAAGCAAGTGAGGTGTGTAATAATAAGCCTAAATGGCGGTCTGTTGTTCGTGCCTACCCCGCAAGAGAACTGGCGTGAAGTTATGTATGTATGTATAATTATTTGTCTATCTCACTCTCTGTCTAGCTCTTTTTTTTAAATATTTAAGCAGTTTTCTCACCTAATGTGCATATTGTTTCAATTACTGCGTGCTAATGGTGAAAGAAAACATCGTGATGAGCATGATATACTTACATGGTATACTTGCTCAAGGTGGCTTGACGGATTTCATACATATGTGATCTCGCTATACAGGTTTCATCATAGTTTACCATCGGCATGTGGTAGTTGTAGTATATTAGGTGCAACAAAAAGGGTAGCAAGCGGTGCATGATTCCGAAACCACGTTATCCGAATGAAACACTAATTCGTTAGACACTACATTTTTTTTCAGTTTAAGGCTTGGCAACTAGGCCTTTAAGCCAGACGCCGTTGTATTGTAGGCTACAATCGACGTCATTCAACGGAGTTCTTGTGAAAACTCGAAAGGCCACATTTGGCTATATAGTTCACATTTCTCGCAAAAACACATAATTACTACTCAAAAACTATCAATATCCTAAAACTATTGTTCATTTTAGAGTAATTTTACATATTTTTAGAAAATAAAACTGCACAGCACAACGTCTCCTTTCAGTTCCCGCCAAAAACTCCAGACACTACATACATTACACTATGTACATAGACTAGAAAGTAAAATTAAATTTTAACCTATATGTATGACCTTCAAAAAGTGTTCTCCAGTGGAACTTATTTTGAATAAATACTTTTGAATTTGAACTAAGCTACCATGGCTGTTATAATTACCCAGGTGCAATTTCATGTTAAAATGTCAATTAAAGTACACTAGAGCAAACAATGAACTTAAGGTATTACTTCCCCTAGTTTATTGTTAATCTTAAGCACATCTTAACGTCAAGATGTCATAATCTCAAATCGGAGGATATGAAAACAAAGGAGATCATTTTTCAACAACCCTCCTTTTTAGACACGAGACGACACGCGCGCGCCACGCGTCGAGTAGCGGAACTAATCTCTTTAACAACAATGGCGGGTGGCGGGAAATGTTTTTACTCTGTATTGTTTGGTTATTTAAAAATTATAGGGAGTTTTTGGCGGGAACTGAAAGGAGATGTGCTGTGCAGTTTTATTTTCTAAAAATGTGTAAAATTACTCTAAAATAAACAATAGTTGTAGGATATTGATAGTTTTTGAGTAGTAATTATGTGTTTTTGTGAGAAATGTGAACTATATAGCCAAATGTGGCCTTTCGAGTTTTCACAAGAACTCCGTTGAATGACGTCGATTGTAGCCTACAATACAACGGCGTCTGGCTTAAAGGCCTAGTTGCCAAGCCTTAGACATAAAAAAAAAATGAAATTATGGCATATAAACCTTGAGTAATAATAATGGGCAGGCAAAACGCTAATTTTATATTTCTAAACTAAAAATTTCTTTAAAACTACAATAATAGAGTCTATAAAACACAAAACTAATTTCAACATACAATGGAAAATTCACTTAAATATAAAAAAACATGCAGAAGTTCCAAAACGAAGACAAACGACAAAAGACGTTTGATAATAAGATCTTAGATCCTAGAGAATTGGATTATCTATATATATAAAATAAATAAATAAATTGATCATCTACTAGCAGAAGGTGATGTCAGGAGCCTTAAGAACAGACGAGCGTGCATGACAAGAATTATGAATGTCAAAGAAGCAAGTGGTGTGTAAGAATAAGCCTGAATGGCGCTCTGTTGTTCGTGCCGTACCCCGCAAGGGAACTGGCGTGAAGTTATGTATGTATGTATGTATAAAATAAAGTCGTGTTAGATACACCATTTATAAGTCGAGAACGGCTGGAACAATTTTTATAATTTTTGTGTTTTTGGAATTGTTTTCGTCCGGAATAGGATAATAAGTATTAAAATATGATATACTTAAAAAAAATCATTAAAAAAACATCAGTCTAGCCATTATTTTGTTATGATCTTTCATTTGTCTGATTTAAGTGAATTATTTTTGTGTGTTCAAGTGGGTCCCGGGATCGTTAGATTAGATTCACGATTGGACCCGATAGGTGGCGTCGCTGAACACCTCTTTAACGGTGGGACTGATTCTGATGAAATTTTCTGTGTTTTTTCAAGTAGATTCGAGAATGGTTTAGAATTAAATTAACAATTGGTCCCGGTTGATGGCACTGCAATCGGTTTCTAGATTTTTATTTTTTTAATGGCAAGACAACGTCTGCCGAGTACAGCTAGTAGTAGTTCCTATATCATACTAATCGTCCACTTGCCTTACCATCGGTAAAGAATTGACATTCCTTCTATGGGGCGTAAGTCAAATTGCGACGCTGGCAGCAGGCAGACTGCCCAGGTCATGGAAAGTAGTTACCGTCGTGTATAGACGTCTGCAACACCAGATGGGATAAGATATAGGTTTAGAATAAGGGTGTGGGTTAGGGAAGAGAAGAGAGGAGGGAGGGGGGGGCATCAGAACTCTCATTCATCGCACGAAACACGATAACTTAGATGTCACTAATGTCATACAAAATCAGGATTCATGCTTAATTACGATACTTAACGGTATTCCACTCGTAAGTTAAATATAAATTGTTTATATCTCAAGTTTTTTGTGTCGTATTTCTTTAGAGATGAAATCTAGCGTAAAACCAAGCATAATGACCGGATAATTGGCCAAAAAACACGCGACTCTTGTTAGTAACCCGACACTCTGGAACCCTCCGCTTAGTTTATATCTAAAGGGTGCCAACCCTAAATCACATTCTTGATAGCTTACTCAAATTCTTGAGTTAAACAATTATTTAGTAGTAACAATAATGAAAAGTTATTAACATGTATAAAAATTAAAATTGAAGTCTAGTTTAAAATGACTGCTAACATTTGTTGAAGTTATGAACATTGCTATTTTGCGACGCTTAATCGGAAACGAGGGTGTTTTCGGTATTTATGTATATGCCCATCTGAAATATCAACTCCAATAGGTCCAGAAACGGCTCATCGAATATCAGTGATAATTTTGGAGATGATTTAGACTTGCAATTATGTAGTATTTTGATATCTTGCAGGGTTCAAAAGGTATAAATCTCCGCGCGACCGAAGTCCCGGAGATAATAAGGTTACCACTTGTACCTGTAGCCGTGGTGGCGTAATGGCTAGCGCACGCATCCCAGACTCAAAGGGCGCGGGTTCGATCTTGGCTAGAACACATGCACCACTTAGGCAGTTTTCTGACCTAATGTGCATATTGTTACAATTACCACGTGCTAATAACGGTGGAGGAAAACATCGTGATGCAACCCGCACATCGAGATAACCGATGTGCCAAACCTGCCAAGCCGCCTTGGACAAGCGTGGCGGGTATACTATCCATTCCACTATAGTGGGAGGCCCGAGCCCAGCAGTGGGACATTTATGGGCTGTTATTTTTATCCGTGCAGGAACGGAGAAAGGGGAGAGGAGGCGACAAAACATCCCACAGCCAGGTGGTAGGGAATTTGCCCGACTGGATGGCTACCACCCCTCGTCTAAAATATGTCGCCATAACAACCTTGAGTTGTGTTCCGGCATTAGTGACCAGGTTCCAGTCTCCTTTAAGAGAGCAGCAGCGCATTTGTAGCAACTTTGGTGTTGCAAATGTCCATAGGCGATGGTAACCGCTTTCCACCGAGTGGGCCGTCTGCCTGTCTGCTGATCTCCTGCAATAAAAAAAAAATATATTATTAACATGACGTAAGTCATAAAATTACGATAACCTCGTGAAGAAAGACTATTGTCAACGGGCTTAAGGCAGCACTCTTGGACACGGCACCAATTATGAGGAGGTTCCTGATGCTGGAAGCTCTAACCGCCGGTGGTTTGGACCCCTCCATTTTTTTTTAATGAATATTTTACTTGCGATGTTTTTTAGAAAAGAATAATTGTTTGTATGTTTTTAAAAAAAAAAAGTAAAACCTTTCAATACAAGAAACTTTTATTTGTAACTTAAAACATCGTAAAAAAAACTGCAAATTGAAATTGACGAGATTTCAGCATACCTGTGACAAATGACGGCCTCTGTGGTTGAGCGGGCTAAGCCTTTGCCGGTCTACCTAACTACAACGCAGAAGCTCCGGGTTCGATTCCTGGTATGGTGAATTTCAGAAATGAATTCTCTCCGTTATTCACTATGGTCTGGGTGTCTGGGATCAGCCCCAAAGTAATCCGTTGTTTATTACCCATAACACAAGCGTAACTTGCTTAATTTGGGGATATACAATATGTGTTTGCCGAATTAAAAAACATCGTGGCCACGGTCAATGTTGGGAGTACATTATGTCTTTAATGGCCGATTCCTATATATTACTATTGATTAATTTGATTGATTTTTTTTCATTGCAGGAGTTCAGCAGACAGGCAGACGGCCCACTTGATGGAAAGCGGTTACCATCGCCTAAGGACATTTGCAACACCAAAGGTGCTACAAATGCGCTGCTGCTCTCTTAAGGGAGACTGGAACCTAGTCACTAATGCCGGAACACAACTCAAGGTTGTTATGGCGACATACTTTAGACCAGGGGTGGTCGCCATCCACTCGGGCAAATACCCTGCCAC
Organism: Dendrolimus kikuchii; assembly: GCA_019925095.2. NCBI lineage: Eukaryota > Metazoa > Arthropoda > Insecta > Lepidoptera > Lasiocampidae > Dendrolimus > Dendrolimus kikuchii. The sequence continues at coordinate 174,074 of CM034388.1, read as the reverse complement.
CTTACTTGTCAAATGAAAGCATTTACATTGCATCGTGAAATCGTAAAATCGTGAAATTAATTTAAGATGAAAGGGATAAAAAATCAAATAACTTTTTAATAATTTATTTACTTAAAAATAATAATGTACAATGCTTTACTACATGATTCCATGTTTAACTTAAACTAAAAAAACCGATAGTCAATCGGTGACAGTTCAGCCAAAAACCGATTTTACAATTTACCGAAAAATTATATTAAACGGAACGCAAATGCTAGTCAGAGAATTCGAACAGTAAATTATTGAAAAATACCGATATAATTAATGTATATTAATGAAAATTAATTAAAAACTATATTTGATTTATAAATGAATCACTGAGCATTCCTATAATTGGATTTTTCGCTGCAGATCAAACCCTATTGTAGAAAGTAGCTTTATTTTACTTACATAAAAACTTAATTAGGTTTTTTTATACAAATCTTTAGTGAAAACCGCTTCAAAATCCGTTGTGTGGTTTAGGAGTTACCGGATAAACAGACAAACAAAAGCAGAAAGCGACTTTATTTTGAACTATCTAAAGAAGATTCCCAAACATTTCTCAAACACAATTCTTCCTAAGTCACAAAACGCTTTATTGTTCTGTAGGAGAACTCAATTTCAAGTAGAAAAGTTAACGTTCTACTCCCAGAAGACCCGGTATTAAGGAAAAGTTTGCAGAAATAAATGGCGATGTTAAACTGGAAAAATACGTGTAATGATTACGCATTAACTAATCAAATTGAGATTACATCTTGGATATAGTCGGTAAAACCGACTTAGTGTGGACTCTTCAAATGGTAACGAAATAGAGAATTAGAGGGGGAGGGGAGGTGGGAGGTGAGGTGAGGTGGGGGTGGGGAGGGGGAGGGGAGGGGGAGGTGAGGTGAGGTGGGGGTGGGGAGGGGGGAGGGGAGGGGGGTGGCGAGTGGAGGGGGGGAGGGGAGGGGGGGAGAGAGATAACGCGTTATTGCAAACCAAAATACACAATTACTAAAACAGACTATATTTACAATATTGTCTAGACAATACAATAGGTGGGCTTATCGCTGAAAGCGATCTCTTCCAAGCAACCTAAATCAAAGAAATTTAAATCGGGCGATGTAGGTGGTGGATGAATATTCAAAATAACTTAAGAAATAAATGTACAATCTTTTATATATTGAGAAATTTTTTTGGTGATGTGAAACCAGCATTTATCGGTAAATTGGTCTCAACACAATATTCAGTTGTATATATTTTCGGTAAATTATCGGTTTTGATGGTGATGGACCTGATAAACCGGTGTTTATCGGTCAATCTCCCCGAACACGACGTCCAGCGTCCCGATGATGGCGACGATGTCAGCTAACATGGAATTCTTGCCGATCTTCTCTAGAGCAGCCAAATGTGCGAAACCGGGCGCCTTTATTTTGCACCTGTTTTCAAAAATATATAATTAAATAACCATAGCTGGGCATTAACTCGTTAATCCGTAAAGCGTTAATTAACGAAGTTAACATTTCGAGTGGCGGATTAACTTTTAAGTTAACTTAAAAATATGTTAACGGACTCGTTAACTTCCGTTAAATTTCCCAAAGTCCGTCAATCGTTAATCCAGCACAATCACAATCTGTTTATTAAATATAATACTGCTATACCCTCAAGCGCTGCAGTTGAATATCTTTTTTCCACGGGAAGGGATATACTGCAGCCGAAACGAGCCTCGCTTTCAGACGAGAACTTCAACATATTAATGTTCATGAATATTCATATTATACTAGATGGCTAAACTGACAGATAAATATAGCAATTGGTCATTATATTACTATCAAATCGTCTTTTTTTTTATTGCAGGAGTTCAGCAGACAGGCAGACGGCCCACTGGATGGAAAGCGGTTACCATCGCCTATGGACATTTGCAACAGCAAAGTTGCTACCAATGCGCTGCTGCTCTCTTAAGGGAGACTGGAACCTGGTCACTAATGCCGGAACACAACTCAAGGTCGTTTTGGCGACATACTCTAGACCAGGGATGGTAGCCATCCAGTCGGGCAAACGCCCTACCACTTTAAAATTAGTTAATCTAATTAGTGTTTCGTCCAGAACGCAAGTAGTCTATCTTAATAAAATAAATTCTAAACCTTAATCCAAATGAATGAAAAAACATTGTTTGTCAATATGCCTATATTAACAATTAACAATCCAATAATTATACCTATCTTTTTTTGGTTCTAACCTGTTAACTTCCAGAACCAACAGTTTTTATAAGAAGATGCAACGTTTATCACGTGTTAACGGATTAACGATTAACGTTAACTTGCGTTAAATTTTCTGAAATGTAACGCTTTAACTTTTAACGAAGTTAACTTTTTCAGTAATGGATTAGCGATTAACGAAGTTAACTATTTGATTAACGGTGCCCAGCTATGGAAATAACAATTGTCTGAAATCGTGTAGAAGCAATCCTCGGGTACCTGTAGGGCTTGGAGCCTCCGTCGCTGACCAGGTAGATGCCGAACTCGCCCTTGGGGGCTTCGACGGCGGTGTACGTGGTGCCCGGGGGCACCTGGTACCCCTGGGTGAACAGCTTGAAGTGGTGGATTAAAGCTTCCATCGAGGTCTGCAAAGTCATATGAGAGTCAATAAATCATTAATTTGCATCAACGTAGATACATCATAAGTCTTACAAATATGGCCATCTCAGGGCGCGTTCCGCTAGTAGCTCACAACGTTCAAAATGCTCCGTTAGCCGTTTCACATGGCGATCACGGTCGTTGTGATCGGGGCGGAAACGTCACTAATGACGTCATTATTTTCAATCTCACAACGACCCATTTCAAGAGGTGGGTCGAAGTGGGCGTCGACCACAGAGCATTGATTCTCTCTATCGACTGATATTGAAAAAGGCGCGATTTTCAAATCAACCAATGACATTTGTGTACGTGTCGTTAATTACATCAACGCTCCATAATCCGTTCCACTAGAGTATGATTGTAACGCCCGCAAGCAAGTGGAACGGGAAAAATCGCGGTCGTGAACGTGGTCGTTGCTGAGTTTCTTGTGGAATGTAGCCTCAGAGGAATATAATAATAAATGTCAGATTATACCTTAACTGATCGAATTATAAACCTTCTATAAACTGTAAATGAATTTTGTATTTTGTGGATGTATTTGCGCGAATACTATTGTGGGGGCGTAGAGGCCAAAGGCCCTGAATAAAATGCGGAATGGCGGTGAAAGAGTGTAGCCACGTCGTAATTGTCCACGATTCAAAAAATGAGCAGATCAAAACGGTACTCACGGTTGTCCCGTCGCCACGATGCTTTTACCAGGCCTGGTATGATTATTCGAAGGTGCAGTATACCACTCGCGATGGAAATATTGTGAGTAAGAAGGCTGCGCACACGACACTAGTTTTTGCGTAAAGGTGAGAATAGCCACTGACGCGTGTCGCGGGGTGCATTTTTTTTGGTTTAACCAGCGCGTGCAGGCGACCGCGGTGAGGTGCGGTGTGGGGCGGGGGTGAGAACAAACCGGAGCGCGTTTGTCCACCTTTCTTTGAATTAAGGAAAATTACAAAGTGGCCCAAACAACTACCTTAAAATATGAATATTTATGAATTCTTGACACTGGCTAGATACACAAATCATGTGTGTAGAGCTATATTTAAAGAGAAACTGAAGAATTACAGATTGATTTGACTTACTTTCATCTCCTCCCTGGAGGGGGGCGTGAGCTTCGCGTCGTCCGTCTTGACCTCCCCGGGGGGCATTTGGTTCAAACATTGGTCGATTATACGCAAAGATTGGCGCATCTCCTCCACTCGGCACAAGTACCTGTCAACGTCATTTTAATGTCAGATACGAGGCCCATTCACTATCCTGCATGGGAGTCATTGGCAGTAGCGGAGCTTGTAGGAATTGAGAAGCATTTTGGTCTGTATTACGGGACGCAAAGCAGGCTGCAATTACATTTATATATTTATAATCTGGCATTACGTGGCAGATTGCTACGCGGACTGCCATGCATGATAGCGAATGGGCCCCTTAGGATGTGTCAAAAATCGAAAAACACGTGACCTTATACGAGTTGGATTGGTATGCCAAATTAGAAAAAGGATAATTTTGACCTCAAAAACAAAAAAAATAATTTCCAACTCAACAGAAATTAAATTTTTATATCATATTTTAATACCAAAACCATGGAATTAATTCTTATTTATTGCTATCTAATTGTTTGCCTTACAACTGATTAAATGGTAAAATAATGAATAGTAAGATATAGGAATTTAATTACAGTGTAAACTCCATGTAACGTCACTCGATTTAACGACTCACTCCCTTAAGCGTCGAAATTACTTGGTTTTATTTGGATTAGCTTATCTTCTATACAATGATACACTCTACATAACATTACACTCACTCTTAATAACGACAACAATTAAGTAATAAAAAGTACTTTTCAAGTTGCCAAAATTAGTAAAAACTGGGCAGCTGCGTACGCTCTTTTATCGCTTTGTTATCCTAGCTCATAGCCTCAATATCGCATGAAATAAGTAAAAAAATAAAACAAAATTACTGGTGCAGCAAAAGACGTCAGACAAACCTAACAGACTTCTCTTCTTTTAACGTCACCTTTTTATAACGCCATAAAGTGCACAGTCCCTTCAGTGTCGTTATATAGAGTTTACACTGTAATTAATTTTTAAAATAAGTATTTAGTTGTGCCTTTGTTATTAAGTTTTATGTTAAATATGTTTAGTTTCTCTACGTGTTTATTAAATTCTCTTTAAATATGTACAAATACATATCGTTTTAGATTGGCAGATGTTTTATATTACTTCCTTTATTGATATATAGGTGACATTTCGACATGTAGGGGGGGGGGGGGGATAGGGGAGCAGGCTTTGATGGGAATAATGAGGCGTGCGTCGTCACCTGTCGTAGCAGTCGCCGTTGGTGCCGATGGGCACGTCGAAGTCCACGAGGTGGTAGGCGTCGTAGGGCTGCGCCTTGCGCAGGTCCCACTTGATGCCCGACCCGCGCAGCATCACCCCGCTGCGGACCACGTCGCCCACAAGTCACAAACAACAATCATAATCATCAACATTGAAGCTATATTTAAAAAAAAAAAGTGTGAAAGCGGTTACCATCGCCTGAACATGATGGAACCTGGTCAACTTGTTATGGCGACATACTTCAGACCAGGGGTGGTAGCCATACCACCTGGCTGTGGGTTGTTTAGTCGCCTCTTACGACAGGCCGCCCCAACGCAGGAAATTGTATTCTTTCTCCGTTCCTGCACGGACAGATCTAAGTTGAACTATTTAATATTGAGTAGAATAGAATAATCATTTATTGCTATAAACGTATAGGTGTGTTTTGTGGTAATTGTCTCAACACATTTTGCCTTATTAGGCGTGCAATTTTCACATCTTATAATTAAATCTGAATTGAAACTAATAACATTACAATCATTAATGAAATAATTACTATAATAATTAAATAAATTAGATTATATTAAATGTCAAGCAAAGCAATAGTTATAAGAATACATAGTAATCATTAGAATTTATTAATTATATAATCCTCGATTTTATAGTAGCATTTAGTTATCAATAATTTTTTTAGATGTCCTTTAAATATTAATATGGATTTATGCTTCTTTGTATTGTCAGGTAATTGATTGTATAATACTGGTGCCATACATAATACACTTTTTTGCATTAGTGTAGTTTTACTACTATGAATGCAAATCCTGTCTATTGCTGAAATTGTTTAACATGAGAAAATCTTAGGTTATTTCTTAAATTTTATATATATTAATATGATAATGTAAGGAAAGGTTATTTATTAATAAAATCTTTTATTGATTATAAAATATATTTTATTCTTAGTTACAATTCTTTAGAAGAAATACGGCTGATGTTGTGGGTTAGAGTGAGAGAGGAGGAGCCTGCTTACCGCTACCGTATACGTGAGAGATAGAGAAGCCAAACAGACTGGAGCCGTAACGCGTTAGGTAACGAAGCGGTTTATAGTTTGCGCCACGTAAAAAGAACTCTGGCTCTGAACCTGCGCAGTGAGCGTTTTATCGATCAAATTGGTGGTATGAAGGGGGCGAGACTAAGTAGCTAATAACTTTACTTAACTTTAGAATCTTATTAGGTACTTACCTACAATAAACCAATTACGCATAAAACATTACCCTAGTACTTTAGGATACGACTGTACACCTGCGCAGACACATCCCCTCCACTACCGCTCAAAGCTCTTTTTTTCTATTGCAGGAGATCAGCAGACAGGCAGACGGCCCACTTGATGGAAAGCGGTTACCATCGCCTATGGACATTTGCAACAACGAAGTTGTTACAAATGCGCTGCTGTTCTCTTAAGGGAAACTGGAACCTGGTCACTAATGCCGGAACGCAACTCAAGGTTGTTATGGCGACATACTTTAGACCAGGGGTGGTAGCCATCCAGTCGGGCAAATGCCCTACCACCTGGCAAAACCTCTTTTTACGTGGCGGGACCTATAACCTCCCATAAGAAGTTATCACTTCAAAAAAACAACTGGGATAGACTACATAAACGATGAAGAAATAGACGCAATTTTTTTTAGATTTCTTATCTGTTTGTTCGGGATTCACGTAAAAACTAGTGGGTCGATTTTGATGAAGTTGTCACTAATCGACATTGTGATTTTAAGTGGGTTACTACTATATGTGTGATTCGTCTTCTAACTCGAATTAGGCGCGTCTGGCAGATGGAGATTAAAAGAAATAAATAGTTAAGTTATATACTGTGTTTAATTTAGTTAGAGTAGTAGTAGTAGTAGACTCGGAAGGTGACGTGGGCCGACTAACGACAGTACCACGAATATCCACACATTACAATTTTTGCTGAATTGCAACTGTACCTAGCCGTCACAGACAGCAAAAATGTGACAAAATGTGGGATAATTTATATCCCGGGATTCCTGCGGGTTGTAGTTGTTCGGATGCATAAGAATTAACCTATTCCGAAACAGTTTCCACTAAAACTTTTCAAATACTGCTGTATTTTGTGACTTGAGATTCCCGCGGGAATATCAAGACAAGCGTAGACGAAGTCGCGGGCGTATCCTAGTCATACATAAAATAGTAATTACCTAAATAATAAAATGTCTTACAATTGCTGCATGTGAAATATATTTATATCAATTTTATAATACTACTAGCTGTCCCGGCAGACGTTGTTCTGCCCTGAAGAAATAAAATTTAGAACCCGATTCCAGCGCCACCTACCGGGTCCAAATGTAAGCTATCCTATCTGTCAAGTCGGATCAAACTGCACACGGTGTGCAAATTTGATTAAAATCGCTCAAGTAGTTTAGGAGTCCATCGCGGACAAACAACGTGACACGTAATTTATATATATTAAGATATCATTCATAAACTTGTTTACATTATAATAACATCTAGGCCACAAGAGACTCACGACGGCCACGTTCACGACCGCGATTCTTTCCGTTCCACTTGCTTGCGGGCGTTACAATCATAAACTCTAGTGGAACAGATTATAGAGCGTTGATGTCATTAACGACGAAATATACAAATGTCGTTGGTTGATTTGAAAATCGCGCCTTTTTCAACGTCAATCGATAGAGAGAATTAATGCCTCTGTGGTCAACGCCCACTTCGACCCACCTCTTGAGATGGGTCACTGTGAGCGCTGTGCGATCGAAAATAATAATGTCAATAGTGACGTTTCCACCACGACCATAACGACCGCTATTGCCTAGTGGAACGGCAGACGGAGCATTTTGAGCGTTGTGAGCTACTAACGGAACGCACCCATAATCGTTGATAGCTAACTAAGCGACTACAAAAGTTTATTGTATAAAAGGGTCCCATGCAAGACATTTGCGCATCATTGCACTAATTGAATTTATAGTGCAGACTTTAAATTCATTACATCTGTTACATGGAAAAATCTGAACACAAACTAAATAGTACCAATGAAACAAACAGACAGATGGCGCTAACAACTGTAACCATTAAGAATTTAATATGAACAAATATTAGTAGCTAACATTTAGCTAAATTGCTAGCGATATTTAAAACTATGATAAAAAAATACTACGTGTCGTTGTAATATGCTATTTAAATTCATTTATAAACACTTATATATTTTGTAGATATGTATATTAAGTATATATCTATGTAATATATAAAATTTCTGCATATATATATATATAATTTATGTTTTTTTTTATGGAGGGTTAGGTAAATTTCTAGGCGCTAAGAACCTCAGCCAGAAGGCCCAGCTCGCCATACACAACGCGGTGCTGGTACCTACGCTCACGTATGGAAGCGAGAGTTGGGTATGGAAGAGAGAGCATGAAAGTAGAGTAAAGGAGTGACGCTCGCGGACCGCGTTCGTAATACCGAAGTAAGAAAGAGAGTTGCTCTGAAAGAGTGTCGGGGTGAAGGTGAGGAAAGGAATGCACGTGGAAAGAATGACTAAACAGATATACAATGCAAAAGTGGATGGATGCAGAAGTCGTGGAAGGCCACGACACACCTTCCATGATCAAATTGATCGTGTACTGGCGGAGGGTGATGTCAGGAGCCTTAAGAACAGACGAGCTTGCATGACAAGAGTTATGAATGTCAAAGAAGCAAGTGAGGTGTGTGAGAATGGGCCTAAATGGCGCTCTGTTGTTCGTGCCTACCCCGCAAGGGAACTGGCGTGAAGTTATGTATGTATGTATGTATGTATTTATTATTAAAATGTAAATAGTTCGTACTATATGTTACGTATACCACCATCGCCATTATCATCTTAATTCATTCCTGGGGTTGTCTGGAAGAGATCGCTTTTCAGCGATAACACCGCCCTCTGTACATAACTAGATATCATTTTAGTCTTTAAGTTCATTTTTGTATTCGTATACAATAAAGAGTTATCTATCTATCTATTTTGGTCTATCGACATTCCTGAGTTGCACTCACCTGAAACCATAGTTAAGGGCGTCCTGAGCAGTGACCACGCCGATGTCCCTGGTCCTCTGCACCCAGATTCGGTTGGTGGTCAACACATCTTCCACCTCGTCCAGCCTCTCGGCGAATTTGGACGAGAACTCGTATATATCGTCCATTAGCCCCAAAGGCATGTCCTGGAATTCACACAGGCTGATTAGGATGATAGCCTCATATCCATTGCATTCTACCTCCATCTTACAGTAGACAAAGCACATTTATTACCCGCCGGCGTTTGAGCTAATAGCGTTGAAACTATTTATGACTGTCTTCTTTTGTATACTTTGTGTTTAAAATTTGTAATTAGAAAAACAGCTCATTGTGTCTTGTAATCTTTTATGGTAGTTATTAGCCAGGTATGTCGAACTGATTCTAAGAAATTCGGTCGGGCAGACATTTTTTTTTTTTTGCCTTCTCCATCATAAGTCAAGATAGAGGTCTTTTTATTCTTTTCTTTTTTTATTTATCTTATAACTACTATACACAGGGTAAGGGGTTCTTTATTTCTTATTTTTGTCTTAATTTTTTCTTATTTTTCTTTTCTTTCTTACTTGCTAAGGTTATTTGTATTTATTTATTACTTTTAAAACTAAACACTGTTGATACATATATAGAAATATGTGTACAGTGTTAATTGTGTGCGTTTCTTTTGACCACGGTCTCTATTACTTTAATCGCGTATTTTACAAACACCTCCCTCTTTTTGGGCAGACATATTGTGTCGGTGCAGTATAAAGCGACGGCCCGATGGAGAGATCGGCAGTCGAGCGAGAACCACGATCAAGGCGAGACTTGTGTACATTCGGTAATCTATTTAGTGACGAACTTTGCGCGTGTTATTGAATCGTGCTTTACGTTTGGACTGGTTGTGTTCAGTTATATTTGTACCTGTGTTATACGTGTTTGTATAGTTTTAATAAACTCTATAATAATTTCAAAGGCATTTTAATTTGAGCCCTGTGACTCGTAATAATATTACTGGCTAATGGCCAGTTCCTACATCTTACTATTAATTGACTTTCCTTACCATCTGTTAAATCTTGACATTATCTGTATGGAACTTATGTCAAATTTAACCGATAGTTGGTGAGGTATAGGAATTAGCTACTGATGTATGGTCATTGAAAAAAGAATTGGAAAGAGGTTGACACTGAATAGTTTTATATACCAAGATAATTTTTTTTTTAATCACACTTTTTTTTAATATGCATCGGGCATATAAAAAAGAACGGGAGTTTTTGGCGGGAACTGAAAGGAGACGCTGTGCTGTGCAGTTTTATTTTCTAAAAATGTGTAAAATTACTCTAAAATTAACAATAGTAGGATATTGATAGTTTTTGAGTAGTAATTATGTGTTTTGTGAGAAATGTGAACTGTATAGTCAAATGTGGCCTTTTGAGTTGTCACAAGAACTCCGTTGAATGGCACTAGCTGAATACCTACAGTTCAGCTGTGCTACACATAGGCTTAAGAAAATGAAGAAACTATATTGTAAACTAAGATCTGGCTTAAAGGCCTAGCTGCCAAGCTATAAACTTAAATAAAAATATAAAAAAGAACGAGTGAAATGACAGTTAGAGAGTATGAATGAATGAAAGAAACACTCACCAGATACACTCCCCCCGGCCGGATGTAAGCAGCGTGCATTCGCGCCCCGCTCACTCTCTCGTAGAACTCCATCATCTTCTCTCTCTCCTCGAAGAGCCAGAAGAAGGGAGTCAAAGCCCCCACGTCGAGGGCGTGGGTTCCGACCGCCATTATGTGGTTTAGTATACGGGTGATTTCCGCGAACAACGCTGTAAGCATTTCCGACGTTTAATATCGAGTGACGTCAGGAAAATAATTACTAATATTTTTTTATTTTTTTTATTGCAGGAAATCAGCAGACAGGCAGACGGCCCACTTGACGGAAAGCGGTTACCATCGCCAATGGACAGTTGCAACAACAAAGTTGCTACAAATGCGCTGCTGCTCTCTTAAGGGAAACTGGAACCTGGTCACTAATGCCGGAACACAACTCAAGGTTGTTATGGCGACATACTTTAGACCAGGGGTGGTAGCCTTCCAGTCGGGCAAATGCCCGACCACCTGGCTGTGGGTTGTTTTATCGCCTCTTACGACAGGCCGCCCCAACGCAGGAAATAGTATTCTTTCTCCGTTCCTGCACGGATAATTTATTTTCATCACTAATCCTATTTCCTATTAATGGGAGCTGCATACGTATAGTCATCACAGCGGACAACAGAGAACTGGCTAGCGCAACACGGGAGCGCCCATATTAATAGTTGCTCTATCTCGCTCACACATTGTGCTATGCATTGTAGGTACTAGCTGTACGACTTGTCAATATTTGTACATACGGTTACTATTTCCAAAATAAATGAGTTCACTTCATTCTTCATCAGCACTACAACATTAAATACTACTCTCTGCTATCAGAACTATCATTTCACCTCCACCTTTAGGCTGCTACAATATTATAAATAGTCATGGGCAAAATCACTCACCAAGAAGAAAAGAGTGATATATATCTTTTTGATACAAAGATATACATCACTCTTTTATATCTTTAACTCGTTTATCTTTACAGTGACTAGTGTCAGTGTCAATTGCAGACGAGTTATTATCTGTAAGTGATATACTGAATACTGATAAACTGATATGAAAAAAATATAAACAAATAGAGGAAAAAAAATGTAATAAAATTAATTACATTAAAACAAAATTACACAATAAAACTATAACGTTACGATTTATGTTGGCTTGCTATTATATTCGGTTTTCTCGTTCTAGCTACGCTAATCGGCGAATCATTCTTTCTCTTTTCTTTCTAGTCTAGTTTCTTTTAATTCGGATCTATAGTCATCGCGTGGAACAGGAATGAACTAAAGAGTTAAAGATATAAAGACACATTTTGAACGCAAGTGATATACAGATCTAATCACTCTTCGCGTCGGACGTATATCTTTTGAGTTAATCACTCAGGAGTTACACACCACTAATTATAAACCAGAAAAAGTGTGATGACGGATGGATATTTGTTATTGTTTCTCGCAAAAACTACTGATCTGATTTTGATGAAGCTTTACAGTATACAGCTTATACATCAGAGGCTAAAATAAAGACAAATGATGATTAATGACAAGAAAAAAAAAAACCCAGCCGCCATCAGTCATGTTATGGTGTACGGCGGCGCTCTATACGGGCGGGGAAGGGAGCAAGGCAAATAACACGCGTCATCGCCGGGTGTTCATATCCCTAATTTTTAGAGTAAACGCAATTTGAAGTCGTGGACGGTACCTATTGTAGAATAAACACTTACTCCTAATGTACTTCGCTCTTATGGGAATGTCGATGTTAAGGAGCTTCTCCACGGCCAAGCTGTAGCACTGCTCGTTGCACATCATGGAGACATAGTCCAAGCGGTCGAAGTACGGGAGAGCTTGGGTGTATGTCTTATACTCTATCAGCTTCTCTGTCCCTCGGTGGAGGAGCCCGATGTGGGGGTCCGCTGCTCTCACTGTCTGTTTGAACGAATGGAAAACTAACAATGAGCGAACCAAAGGATTGAAACACTCATTACTGTTAGAACTAGGCGACAATTGTCAGGATACTTGAAGCTAACATGTCGCTACCTTTTTTTTTTTTATTGCAGGAGATCAGCAGACAGGCAGACGGCCCACTTAATGGAAAGCGGTTACCATCGCCTATGGACATTTGCAACACCAAGTTGCTGCAAATGCGCTGCTGCTCTCTTAAGGGAAACTGGAACCTGGTCACTAATGCCGGAACACAACTCAAGGTTGTTATGGCGACATACTTTAGACCAGGGGTGGTAGCCATCCAGTCGGGCGGATGCCCTACCACCTGTTGAGTTTATTAAACAAAATCGTTAAAGAAAACCTATATGCTTTTTCAAAAACTATGTACACTGAAAAAATTCAACCCTTAATCACATGTATTGCAGCCACCCTTTATATTTGCTTTATGTGATTTCACTATTTTGAAAATTGGACTTCACCAATAACATCAGCCCATAAATATCTCACTGCTGGGCTCGGGCCTCCCATTATAGGGGGAAGAGACAGTATACCCGCCACGCTTGTCCAAGGCGGCAGGTTTGACACATCGGTTATCTCGATGTGCGGGTTGCATTACGATGTTTTCCTACACCGTTGTTAGCACGTGGTAATTGTAACAATATGCACATTAGATCAGAAAACTGGCTAAGTGGTGCATGCGTTCCGGCCGGGATCGAACCCGCGCCCTTTGAGTTTGGGACGCGTGCACTAGCCATTACGCTACCACGACTCTGACTTCACATGCCTGTCAAATTTTTAAAAATCTGTAAAAAAAAAACAAATGGAGGTATGTGACAATTTCATAAAAGTTCTGCTTTTTCCAAAAATGCCTACGGAATCCCAAAAAGGAATGAATCCGAAATGTGCAGAGAGCATTGAATTGCGTACCTCTCCGTCCAACTCGAGCACCAGGCGCAAGACGCCGTGCGCGGCCGGGTGTTGCGGCCCGAAGTTCAGGATCATGTTGCGGACCTGCTTCTCGCCGGGGGCGATCACGCCTGCGTCCAAATTCAGACACTTGTTTCAGTTCTATGTCAGGATTTATCCTCATTTAATATATATATTTTTTTTATTGCAGGAGATCAGCAGACAGGCAGACGGCCCACTTGATGGAAAGCGGTTACCATCGCCTATGGACATTTGCAACACAAAAGTTGCTACAAATGCGTTGCTGCTCTCTTAAGGGAGACTGGAACCTGGTCACTAATGCCGGAACACAACTCAAGGTTGTTATGACGACATACTTTAGACCAGCGGTGGTAGCCATCCAATTGGGCAAATGCCCTACCACCTGGCAAAAAATATATACTCACTTTGCTCACATATCTCATGGTTACTGGCCTAAAAATTTGAGAGCACTTAGGCATTTAAGGTAGATGGATTGTGTGTAGGATGACATGATGATTTATGATGTCTGATGTGACGGCGACATAGGAAAACAGGCATATTGTGCAGACCCCAAATGATTGGGAGAAGGTAAAAGCAAAGAGAGTACCCCATGTATTCTTCTTTTCTTTTGAAATAAATTTGAAGTAGCTGTCTATGATTTCTAAACAAAGGATAAAGTTTAAGTAGAAATTATTATTTATACAATTACAAATCACAATTTATACATGGCTGTATTAAAGAATACCGGTGACTGTCAGGCGAGAGGCTTACATTTGAATGCGAAGAAAACAAAGGTTATGGTGTTTGAAAGAGAAGAAACCAGAACGAATGCAAGGATAATGGTCGATAATGTTATGCTGGAGCAAGTGAATGAGTTTGTATATCTTGGATGTGCTTTTAGCAGGGATGGAAGGTACACAGCTGATATAGAAAGAAGAGTCAATTTGGGGAATAGTGTGAATGGAGCGTTAGGTAAACTTCTAGGCGCTAAGAACCTCAGCCAGAAGGCCCAGCTCGCCGTACACAACGCGGTGCTGGTACCTACGCTCACGTATGGAAGCGAGAGTTGGGTATGGAAGAGAGAGCATGAAAGTAGAGTAAACGCGGTCGAGATGCGAGCACTGCGCAAAATCTGCGGAGTGGCACTCGCGGACCGCGTTCGTAATACCGAAGTAAGAAAGAGAGTGTCGGGGTGAAGGTAAGGAAAGGAATGCTCCGGTGGTTCGGGCATGTGGAAAGAATGCATGATAAAAGAATGACTAAACAGATATACAATGCAAAAGTGGATGGATGCAGAAGTCGTGGAAGGCCACGACACACCTTCCATGATCAAATTGATCGTGTACTAGCAGAAGGTGATGTCAGGAGCCTTAAGAACAGACGAGCTTGCATGACAAGAGTTATGAATGTCAAAGAGGCAAGTGAGGTGTGTAAGAATAAGCCTAAATGGCACTCTGTTATTCGTGCCTACCCCGCAAGGGAACTGGCGTGAAGTTATGTATGTATGTATGTAGAATAAGATGCCTTATCCAGTAGCCAAAATATTAATTTCTCAAGCTTAGATAATTTACACTCTAAATTTTAAAAAGTGTCTTAAGTGACGAGATGCGTGATAAAAATTTGCAGAAATTACATGGGATGCTTAAAAACAACTAACAAAGTCTCCTACCATAGGTAACATTATTTAAAATATTTTATCCCCTAGCGATTTCTTACTAAGTCTCTGTTGTCAAGAAAATACCTTAAAATTCACACACTTGTCAATCATATTACTAACAATATTCCTACTTCATAAAAAGCAAGCCTTAATATCTTAAAGACATGATTACTTATATTTCCACTTACCACTGTAGGGAGGATGTTTGAGTAAAGAGGTGACCTCATCCGGGTACATGACCACACCCTCAAATTGCTTCACATACTCTGCGTCTGGCATCCATCTGTGCGCCTGCCGCTGAGAGCTGTCAAAAAACACAATCGGGTATTTGACTGTCTTAGAAAAACTTAGCCCAGTGCATGTCAAACCACAATCAATCAAGGGTTTCATGGTGGTGATAAATGTTTATAGCTTTGCTCCATGTTATTTGGCTATAAAACCCTAGAAAAGATATTAATTGATAAAAGCTTTATTGAAGGATCTTGTTTAAACCTTCTACTTTGTATTTAAAGTATAAAAGGAGATACAATATCTCAGTACAATATTTCACAAATATAATTTTGTGTATCTGATAGTTTTCAAGAGAAAGAAATGATATAGAAAGACAGAGAAGCAGCATAATTTTATAAAAGTAGCATATTTTCAAAAATGGCTAGGGTACCTAAAAATTGCAAAATAGCATACTTGTTGCTGTAAGCAAATGCAATGTACTTTCATTCATGATGCATTATTAACGCGATTATGAAAAAACTTTTAAACTTCATTTTAAAAGTAAAAAGCTAAATCTCATATAGCTATTATAAAGTAAAGTGGTTTATTTAAACTTTTTAAATTGTGACTCTCATTTTATCCCAAAAAAGGATTAATTGATTACAATTATCACAAGTTAAAGATTGTAAAGAAATATTTTCATACATACATACATAACTTCACGCGAGTTCCCTTGCGGGGTAGGCACGAATGACAGAGCGCCATTTAGGCCCATTCTTACACACTTCACTTGCTTCTTTGACATTCATAACTCTTGTCATGCACACTCATCTGTTCTTAAGGCTCCTGACATCACCCTCCGCTAGTACATGATCAATTTGATCATGGAAGGTGTGTCGTGGCCTTCCACGACTTCCGCATTCATCCACTTTTGCATTGTACATCTGTTTAGTCATTCTTTCATCATGCATTAAATTTAACACTTAGTAAAAATGGCAATTTGTAACCTCTTTGTATCATACAGTCACCCAATTGTGGCGGCCTCTATAGTTTAGTGACCAATCTCACTATATAGCAGAGGTTCCAAGTTCAATTCCAAATCAAGATTTTTCCGGTATTTACTATGACCTGGGTGTCTGCGTTCAGCCCTAGAGCGATCTATTGTATATTACCCGTAATTCAAATGCAACTTGCTTATTTTGGGGGATATACAATGTGTATGGCTGTCTGCCTATTTATTACCAAAAAAAGTACATACATACATACATAACTTCACGCCAGTTCCCTTGTGGGGTTAGCACAAACAACAGAGCGCCATTTAGGCTTATTCTTACACACCTCACTTGCTTCTTTGACATTCACAACTCTTGTCATGCACGCTCGTCTGTTCAAAGAAGTAATGTGTAGTAATTGCCTGGCTTAGTGTAGTTTATTGAAGACAATTTAAATATGATTTAAATTGATCGTGTACTAGCGGAGGGTGATGTCAGGAGCCTTAAGAACAGATGAGTGTGCATGACAAGAGTTATGAATGTCAAAAAAGCAAGTGAGGTGTGTAAGAATAAGCCTAAATGGCGCTCTGTTGTTCGTGCCTACCCCGCAAGGGAACTGGGGTGAAGTTATGTATGTATGTAATTTAAATATGACAGTAACCTCCTTGAATTGTTACAGTAGTAACTTTATTCATGGAGAAATAAAAAATAAATACAAATTCCTGCAGCTGGGAGGCCTGTTGTAAAAGGTGACAAAACAGTCCACAAACAGCACATTTGCCTGTCTGAATGGCTGCCGTCCTGGGTCTTTTTTTTTTATTGCAGGAGATCAGCAGACAGGCAGACGGCCCACTTGATGGAAAACGGTTACCATCGCCTATGGACATTTGCACCAAAGTTGCTACAAATGCGCTGTTGCTCTCTTAAGGGAGACTGAAACCTGGTCACTAATGCCGGAACACAACTCAAGGTTGTTACGGCGACATACTTTAGACCAGGGGTGGTAGCCATCCAGTCGGGCAAATGCCCTACCACTTGGCTGTGGGTTGTTAAGTCGCCTCTTACGACAGGCCGCCCCCGGCCGCAGGAAATTGTATTGTTTCTCCGTTCCTCCACAGATAAAGTTTGACGGGTCTAGTTTGCTGTCAAAACAACCTTGAGTATAATGCATTGTGCTCCAGCATTAGTGACCAGGGAGATGTTTTGAATTTTAGATTGTAATTTATGTATTGAGTAAGTTGGTATATTAATTTCAAGTTAACCTATTTTTCAATAGAAATTATAAATATAATACAAGTAGATTAATTTCAAGACATGTTTACATTTCTAGTAGTGTTTGATCAGCACATAAATAAACTAATAATTTTTATAGGCAAGTACTTAATATGAAACTAATAAATATTAAGATTAAACATAATTTTTAATACTAAATGGTTGATCCCTGTTCTGAAGAATGATATTTGTTGTTTTTTTTTTGATAGCCATTTCTGATGGAAATTAACGCTATTCTGTTTGATTTGGCAACTAATTGAGTGGGAGTCATGATACTGCTCAGTTTACTATAGCACTAATTTTTAAAATATTTGTACAAATTATACAAAACTTCTTTAATTTGGGAAGTCAAAGGCTTATCCAGGTGGTAGGGCATTTGCCCGACTGGATGGCTACCACCCCTGGTTTAAAGCATGTCGCCATAACAACCTTGAGTTGTATTCCGGCATTAGTGACCAGGTTCCAGTCTCTCATAAGAGAGCAGCAGCGCATTTGTAGCAACTTTGGTGTTGCAAATGTCCATAGGCGATGGTTACCGCTTTCCATCAAGTGGGCCGTCTGCCTGTCTGCTGATCTACTGCAATAAAAAAATATATATATCTCCACCATATTTCAACATCAGAATCATTTTTAATTAACAATTAATTAATATAATATAATAACAATTATTGCAAATAATAACACTGAACAATAAATAACAAGAATTAGACACAGTTAAAATCAATTAACTCATTAATTATCAAACTAAAACCAAATAATTAGACCTGAAAACAATCAGCAATGTAAATAATTATTATTTATTGGACTTTCATCATTGACTTTTGACTGTAAATATATTTTCTTCTTCAAAATGTGGCGAACCGCTTTTTGCTGATTGTACAAGGTATGTTAAATATCAAGTTTAGAATTCCTGTAAATATATAAATACTATTATAGATACAAAAACTTTTCGAAGCTAAAGTACCTCTATACTTAGAATTCTAGCTGTGACAACTTGATAATAGCTTTATATCTTTAATTTCTCCTAGTAATAAATAGTTATATCCTTTATTTAAGCAATTTTTATAATAAGTAGCTAAGAACTGCCCAACAATTTTTATTTTTGTCAACAAAATACAATATATCAGCTGATTTAATTGTTAAAGGTTTCTTACGCATAAAAGCTAGTCCAACATAACATACTAAAAAAAATCAAATTTTTCTAGAATTATGTAACCAAACGGGAATTAATGTAATGTTTAAAACTGCAATATTTTGCTGAAGCTTATTTTTTACGTTCCTAACCTACAAAATATTACATAATTTAGTTATTACAATTTTCTCATGAAACAAGTTACCAAATATTTTTTCTATGAATTATACACTCACTTCACATTATGAACTGCTGGTAAATTCTTTAAAAGGACACCATTAACCCCTAAATTTGCGGTTTTTCGCAACAAAACATTGAGCAGAGAGGCCATGTTTGACAGGACTACGTTCCGTTTTACTTTTGTTTTGTGACAATTGACAGTTGTTATTAAATTACTCTGAACAAAAACGAATAAAGGAATTGAAGCTTTTTGACAGTTAAATGGATGCGTTCATTTTTATTTTAGTCATATTTCAATAGTACATAAATATTTTTTAAATTTAATGGTGGACGGTTCAGTATATCTTAACTATTCATATACATTGCTGAAGTAAAGATATTTGCCGCTATCCATCTACATACTCGTGAGAATAAAACAAAAGAAGCCGTTAGTGCGAAAATGTGAAAGGGTTCACATTTTTTAATTATAATTTTTTTTTTTTTTTTTTGGTTTTTTTTTTTTGGTTTTGAGGCGAGGGAAAATGCTTAACCGATTTACGCACAAACTGGGTCGTTGCTAGGGGAACGACACGCGTCGGTCGGGGGCGATAACACTGCAGCAATAGTATGCTCTTGGCAGCGCTCCGTCCGCGATCGACGTCACAGAATAGTGTGGAAGACTCCGAGCGTTGCTGCACGGGCGAGCAACCCCAATACCCACTAAAAACCCCCTCCTCCCTGACGACCCTGCGCTTTGAATGTGTTGGAAAGGCTGAGATTTAGAACATAGTTACGCCCAGCCGATCCAGCGCAATAAAGTGCCTGGAGTGTGCCCTGGGAGAACACACCCCACTTCGTTGTGCGGGGGTAGAAGGTCCTTTGCTCTTCCTAGCAAGCTAAAGGCCCCCCGCGGTAAACGGAACCTAACTCAGGGAGGGAAGTAATGCGCGTACCTGCCTCTCCGGGTGCCAGCTGAAGGCCGGCGACCTCGAGAAGACGCATTGGCACGCGCTGCAGGACTTCTCTCCCTGTCTCGTTCTGCGGCCTCCTTGAGTGACATTACTGTCTCGCAAAAAGTAACCGCAGCCCCCCAATTGTCGCTGCTCTGCAGCATGGCCTTGACCAAGTCGCAGAGCGAGTCGACTGGACCTACGTGCGTCTCAAGTTCGAAACGCTGCGGCGCCCATGCGGCGCACTCGACAAGCGTGTGTAACGCCGTGTCGGGCGCGCCGCACTGGCGGCAGTCCGGGGAAGGCAAGCAGCCCACAATGCGACACAGATACTTATCGAAACATCCGTGTCCGGTAAGTATCTGTGTCGTCCTGAAGGTCAGGGTGCCGCTGGTGCGGTTGACCCATTCCGTCAGCTGTGGCCTGATTGCATCCACCGTGTAGCCGCCATAGGCCGCAGGGTTGTCGAGCTCTTGAGACCAGACGGCGATCATGGAGGCGGTTTCCCGCTTCCTGATCGCCTCGATTTCGACCTGACAGAAGGTCAGGCCTCTAGCTAGGGCATCCTGCCGGGTGCGGCGCACCACTGTCAGGACGTCCGCCTGGAGATGCCAGGGCGGATCGCCTGCCAGGAGGGTGGCCGCCGTCCGCGACACTGTGCGATACCCCCGTATGGTCCTCACGGCCAGAACCTGCTGCGCCCGTTGCAGCAGGGTTCTGTTGTGGCGGTGAAGTGCATTGGACCAGACGGGTGCACCGTACAGTGCCATACTCCTCAGGATGCCAGAGTAAAGTTTCCGCGTCGCACCTCCCGGGCCCCCTACGTTGGGAAGCAGCCTCGAGAGTGCGCCCGCGGATTTGACAAGTTTGGGAACTAGCTGCTCAAAGTGCGCTTTGAACAGCCATTTCCCATCGAGAACTAGCCCCAGATATTTCATCTGGGGCCCTACTCTAATGGCCACCCCTTGGACCGAAACGGTCAAGTCCGCGGGGGGATTGCGAAATTTCCTATGGAACATGATGGCCTCCGTTTTCGCGGGGGAGACCCTCAAGCCCAGCCTAGCTATTCGATCTACGACAATCGCCAACCCGGCGTTAGCGACGTCCACGGATTCCGCAAATGACGCAGCGCGTGCCGTGAGTAGGGTGTCGTCCGCAAAGCAGATCAGCCCTACCCCGGGTAGGACCGGAACCCGAAGGATCCAGTCATAACCTACGTTCCAAAGAATCGGCCCGAGGACCGACCCCTGTGGAACGCCGCACGCGACGCGTCGACGACCTACCTCGGGATTTTTAATTATAATTCGTTTAACACACGTGAACTCTCGGATAAAGAACATTACATACCAACCGCAGACTACTTTTTATTTATATTAACGTAATTTGTATTTCATTAGCACGCTCATAGTTTCGACAGATTGTTTAATTTGCATGGGTGACCCTATTTTAATTTCGTTCAGTGGGTAGGAATATGGAAATTAAATAATTACTATTGTTTACAGTTTATTTATTAAAATATTCAAATCTGCATTCACTTATCCTTAACGTATTGACATTATTAAAATCGATGACGTCACTTTTATACTTTAATAGCTAAATGCCAGTCACATGTTACTATTGTATAACTGTTGTTGATCTACTACAACTTCGCTCAATTGGGTATTTGACACATATTACAATAAATTCTGAAATAGTATTTATATAAAAGAGCAAGCGTTAAAATGTCTTATTATCATACTACTTTCAATGATTCATTAAAGAAATAATTTTAATCATACTTTAAACAACAATTAACATGCTATTTGACTTATTAAAATTGTGTCATAAGCCAGTATTCTCATAAAAAATGAAGGAGGCTGTGGCGTTTTGTGCCATGGTAAAAAGTGTCTAAGTTGAAGTGGCTGTCAAATACCCAATTGAAATACAGCTAATTGTTACCATTTTGAGTTTGTTCACATACAATAAACATGGATTCTCGGTTACACATAATGTATTACAACAATGGAGGGTAGATATAAGGAGGACCATCTCTATGTTGAAAGAAATGTCGTCAAAGGCATTAAATATGTGGCGCTACTGTAGCTAGACATAGACAACTCGACAAACTTCACCCTTCAGTGACAGATGTCTGTCTCTCAGGCCGTTTATGCTCACTTCCACAGGGAGTTTTTGGCGGGAACTGAAAGGAGATGTTGTGTTGTGCAGTTTTATTTTTTGAAAATGTGTAAAATTACTCTAAAACGAACAATAGTTGTAGAATATTTAGTTATTGAGTAGTAATTATGTGTTTTGTGAGAAATGTGAACTGTATAGTCAAGTGTGGCCTTTCGAGTTGTCACAAGAACTCCGTTGAATGGTGTGGATTGTAGCCTACATTACAACACTTCCACGGGACGAGGCAGAAAATAGGCGAGGGAAGTGGGCAGCGCGAGTATTTAAACGCATATTTGATACTCGCGCTGCCCAATTTCACAGGTGCTGCCGTGGAAGTGGGCATATTCTAAATGAGGGGTTATAACGGTCATAAATGCATTTATACCGAAGTAAGAAAAAGAGTTGGTCTGAAAGAGAGTGTCGGGGTGAAGGTAAGGAAAGGAATGCTCCGGTGGTTTGGGCATGTGGAAAGAATGCATGTTGAAAGAATGACTGAACAGATATACAATGCAAAAGTGGATGGATGCAGAAGTCGTGGAAGGCCACGACACACCTTCCATGATCAAATTGATCGTGTACTAGCAGAAGGTGATGTCAGGAGCCTTAAGAACAGACGAGCTTGCATGACAAGAGTTATGAATGTCAAAGAGGCAAGTGAGGTGTGTAAGAATAAGCCTAAATGGCACTCTGTTGTTCATGCCTACCCCGCAAGGGAACTGGCGTGAAGTTATGTATGTATGTATAAATGCATTTACCAGATATGATATTTGAACTACATATTATTTAAGTTCACCATTGGACACTTTTTCAATTTAACTCCGTATAAAATGATCTTCCGTAAGTCGACATTAGACCAATGCTTCATTTCTGTCTTTCAATATGGATGAATCAACCAAAGTGGTACTTGTAGGCTTGAATCAGAATACAGCTGTGTTCTTTGAGTTTAGTGACTTTCATCCAAACTGACTCAATATAGTTTTTTTTTTATTGCAGGAGATCAGCAGACACGCAGACGGCCCACTTGATGGAAAGCGATTACCATTGCCTATGGACATTTGCAACACCAAAGGTGCTACAAATGCGCTGCTGCTCTCTGAAAGGAGACTGGACTAGACTGGTTGTTATGGTGACATACTTTAGACCAGGGGTGGTAGCCATCCCAGTCGGGCAAATGCCCTATCACCTGGCTGTGGGTTGTTAAGTCGCCTCTTACGACAGGCCGCCCCAACGCAGCAAATTGTATTCTTTCTCCGTTCTTGTATATAAACATTTACATATTTATCTATTGTAATATATAAAATGCTTGTCACATATAATGTTAACAAATATATTTAAATTATTTTGTATATACGTATATATGCGTGGCTGGCGTGCATATGTTGACATGTTCAAAATGTCAATTTGACAGGGGCGCAATTTTAAAGTTTGACTAGTAATGACAAATCGTGTTATTCTATTATTACCAAAGGAAAAATCTTAAAAAGTTATATTTCGGACTGTCAATTTTTTTTTCTATAAAAACACAGGCGTAGGAAGCGTCTAAACGAATAAAAAAAAAGATGTATGTCGAGATATCGATGTATTCCCGCCAGCCACGTATATATTACTATTATATTTTTTATATATATGTATTAAATTTATTTATTGATCGTGTACTAGCGGAGGGTGATGTCAGGAGCCTTAAGAACAGTCGAGTGTGCATGACAAGAGTTATGAATGTCAAAGAGGCAAGTGAGGTGTGTAAGAATAAGCCTAAATGGCACTCTGTTGTACGTGCCTACCCCGCAAGGGAACTGGTGTGAAGTTATGTATGTATTTATGTATGTATTAAATTTATAAATTAGTGTAAGTATGTATATTTAAATTGTACAGTCCTATCTGTTTTCTGCTTCACCTACATCGCCAGATTATTTAAGAATTTTTTTCAAGCTAGGTTCCCTGGAAGAGGTGGCTTTTAGCGATAAGGCCGCCTGTTGTTTTGCCAAGAAGATTTTAATTATGCATTTTGTTAATTTTGGTGAGCAATGAAGTGTTATCTATTTATCAATAGGGCGTTCCATTAGTAACTCACAACGCCCATAATGCTCAGTTAGCCGTTCCACAAGGCGACCGCGGTCGTTATGGTCGTGGCGAAAACGTCACTAATGACGTCATCATTTTCGATCACACAATGACCCATGTCAAAAGGTGGGTCGCAGTGGGCGTTGACCATAGAGCAACAATTCTCTCTTGTCAACACATTCATATCAACCAATGACATTTGCGTAATGCGTATGACATTAATGACATCAACGCTCCATAACCCGTTCCACTGTTGTTTATGATTATAATGTCCGCAAGCAAGTGGAACGGGAAAAATCGTGGTCGTTGCGAGTCCCTGATGGAACGTAGCAATAGTCGATTGGTCTAATATCGATACTAGCCTCCATACTACTGGCATGGTTAAAATCAATGACGTCACTTATATTTCGTAGCCCCATTCCACAGTCCTTTGCTCTTGATTTTCACTCGGTACACACTTGTTCACATACACTGTAAAAACACGGAACTTATTGAATATTTTATAGGCCGTGTGATGCCTCGGAGGCCACTGATCATTTTTATTTGACCCTCTTCTGTTGCCTCTGCCGGTAGATGTCGTTGAGAGGGGGAGCGACCCCCAATTCATCGTCATCTGAATCTTCGCCTGCTTTCCTTCTGCGGACCTGCAAAAAATTAATATTATAATAAAAATCAAATTATCCTAACTACAATATGGAGGGTTTTTTGCAGAGATACAACGCGGTTAGTAAAGTCTTGTCGAATCTATTATCCAATTAGAACTTTATAACTCTTGCTGGTTGCTGCTACAAAATGGTTGCAAGGTCTTAGGTACATACATACATACATAACTTCACGCCAATTCCCTTGCGGGGTAGGCACGAACTTCTTTGCGATTGCTTCTTTGACATTCATAGCTCTTGCCATGCACGCTCGTCTGTTCTTAAGGCTCCTGACATCACCCTCCGCTAGTACACGATCAATTTGATCATGGAAGGTGTGTCGTGGCCTTCCACGATTT
Source organism: Dendrolimus kikuchii (assembly GCA_019925095.2). Lineage (NCBI taxonomy): Eukaryota > Metazoa > Arthropoda > Insecta > Lepidoptera > Lasiocampidae > Dendrolimus > Dendrolimus kikuchii. Next base: position 148,996 of record CM034388.1, on the reverse strand, counting down.
CTGCATCCATCCGCTTTTGCATTGTATATCTATTTAGTCATTGTTTCATCATGCATTCTTTCCACATGCCCGAAGCACGGGAGCATTCCTAACTATAGTATGAAAATAAATACAATACACATAGACATGGATAACATCTTTTAAAATCTAATCCATTTTCTTACATAGTGTTTTATTTACGTCTCGGTTCGGGAAATCTCGGTTAAACTTTACAATAGTGGTCACTGAATTTTAAGTAGTGGGGGGGGGCGGAAGTGGGAGGAGCACTTCTCCCTTCTGCAACCCCCATGTCTAGGAGACATGTAGTTTTTGAGATATGATTTTTTTTTTGTAAACATGACTAATTTTTTTCAAAATGCTATAGTTATTTCTAAAGACGAGAAATGCAGAAGAAAAGTAGTGGTCAATGTAAAAAACATTTAAAACAGTCTAAAAACGCAGACTAAAGCCCACAAGCTGAGCGAGCAAAGCGACTGTGGCATGAGAGTAGTCCGCAAATATCACAACCGATTTGTAACCATCATTTAAATACTTATCAATAAATAAATGGTGGCCAGTCGGTTCTGGCACTCGCCGGCCGCTACCGCGGCACGCTCGCTTCGCTCGCTCGGCTCGTCTAAAGACTAACAACCTAACTAACGTACCGTTTTAGTCACTGATCGCGACTTTCGATCACCCGTCACAACCGTAGTGGCTATAAATAAATTGTAAGGATATCCCTAACTTAAATCTAAAATGGAATAAAAAAGGCGGCAAATAGACTATAGCAAAATTTACATCGATTTTTTTGATAAAATGAACTGTTTAGAAAATACTACTAATTCAAACTCATAATATATAATTTAAAACGACGATTTTCGTATTTAAAAATTGATATTATTGACATATCGAATAGTTAACATTTTTTTCTTTCTTATGCCTATTGTCGTCGTAAAGTAAAAAAAAAAAGTGACAGTACTGTGATTTATTATTATGAACTTTAAAATTATAATAACTAATTAAAAACTCGTTTACTAAATTTAAAAAAAAACAGTTTTAGTGTTTATATATCAGGTGTAAATGTATTCCTAAACACAAATCAAACTTTTTCAACAAAAGGGACATAACCTTATTATTTTGTTGACAAAACGTATTTTTATTTTTCCCATTATTCATTCAAAACTTGTTGGTGGACTGTAAAAACATGTTTCCTAGCCCAAATAACAGGTCTAGTGTCTATATATAAAACGTATGTATACCCCTAAACTTAATTTCCGTTAATCTGATGACACTCTGTGCAAAAGTTTAGCCGAAATCTCTGCACAAAATGTGAGATAAGAAAACTATTTCGAATTTTCAGAGTTCTCACAAAAAAATGACAAATGGAAATGATACGGTCAATGATTGTGTAGGTTACCTTATTGGCGACCGTGGTGATGCCCTCGTCGTCCACTATCCAGTGCACGGACCTCGCCAGGTCGAACAGCTTCGTGTCGCAGCCGTTCTCCTGCGTGGGCGCCGGCGCTGTCGGTAAAACAGACCCGCCCTTAGACTGACAGTGGCGCATCCGGAATCCACAGATCATATATTATAAAAATAATTATTACTTTCAATTTTTGAAGGACTTAGTCTTGGAAGGATGTAACACTTATATAGGAGAACTGTAATACATATGTAACAACCTAAATTATATTAATATGTGCCTAATTATGTCTCCACTATCTGGGTTATAAATGTTAAACATTGTCTTGAAATAAATGAGTATTATTCCAGCATTGGTTGGTTTCACTCGTCTCCCATTCCGATAGCCGTTGCAGTCTAAAAATTAGATAGGCAACTCTGAAATTAAATTTACATTGCGTTTTGAATGTATAATAGCTATCTATTGAATAATCTGACTACGGCTAAACATGATCTTGCTCACTCGTTTCTTAACACACTCACTCGTCTGCTAACTCACTCAGTGAACACTCAACTCACTCAAAACATTCATCACTCGTCTGCTGACTCACTCAGTAGTTTATTAACTCATTCAATACATTCATCACTCGTCTGCTGACTCATTCAGTAGTTTACTAACTTAATCAATACATTCATCACTCGTCTGCTGACTCACTCAGTAGTTTATTAACTCACTCAGTCAACGATCAACTCACTCAAAACATTCATCACTCGTTTTCTGACTCACTCAGTAGTTTATTGACTCACTCAGTCAACGCTCAACTCACTCAAAACATTCATGACTCGTCTTCTGACTCACTCAGTAGTTTATTAACTCACTCAGTCAACGATCAACTCACTCAAAACATTCATCGCTCGTCTGCTGACTCACTCACTCGTTATCACAATCACTCACGCTTATCCGGTAGCTGTATCCTGTTGAAGAGCTGCATGAGCCTATCGACAGCGACGAAGGGCCCCCTGAAGGAGGAGGGCGGCGGCATGAGGGTGCAGAGGTGGGCCGCCGGCGGGGGCAGCGGGAAGGCGCCCCCGGGCACGGGGTGCTCCCCCGGCAGAGGGTTCGACTTGGGCTTGTACGGGATCATCTGGTTCGTGTCGGGCCGGGCGATGTCCTTGTTCGGATCGTGGTCCCTGTAAACAGTCATCGCCAAGTCATCTTTTACGAAGTGAACTCTTCGCCTGCTGCGTGTTGTGTGTGTCGTTTGACTAAAACAACCTTAAATAAGCATTTAGGGGAAAATTCCTCATACCATTAAACTAGTTAATGAATATTATTGGTGGCAGTTGCTTCTTTTAAAATGAAACTCGATATAACAATACAATTAATTAAATACAATTGGGCATTAGGCAGAGACAGTTGCTGTATGTACCCTTTGCATCCACCAATTATAGGCTAAAATTCTTTCTTTCTCCGCAGCGCCTCACAATTTAACGATCTAGCACTAAAATTGGACATTGATATCTTTTTAACTAAACCCAACACCATTAGAAATATAATGAACAAAGAATTTATCAAAGAAAACTAGTTTGTTCCTAACTACTTAATATGTACTCAAATTCAAATTCTCTTTTCAATCTTTCAATGTCACTTTGCAATTTTACAATTTTTCAATCTTCATTATTAACCACACACACACATCTTCATCAATTAACCTGATCAAGTCTATATGTTAAGGCTTGTAATTAGCAATTCTTTTATTTATGTTCTTAATTTATATCGTAATAAATAAATAAACTGGACTGTATGATTATTATTAACATTATTTACAATTAAAGTATACATAGAAGAAATACGTATTGGTGCTGTTATGAATGAGCCAGTAAGTGCGAGAGAGAGTCGAGTGAGAGTGGTTTAATGCCTTTTTTCGGCTTCCAAGGCCGCTCTTATATCCCGCGTTCCGTCCGACGCCTAGCTGCTAACTGTGCGAGCGACAAGGCGTGCTTTGGTGCTTTCTGTCCGCAAAAAATATTGTTCAAAAAAAGAAAATGTCAACTCTGCCGCCATTAATTTATTCAGAACTTTCAATAATATATTTCAAATGGGAGACATACTTTTGATGGAAATCTAGAATCATGTGTTTAATACAGCTCAGTTTATTTATTATACTTGTATAACGATATTATTCAGCCGCATGTGTACACTGAAAAAGAATTCATCGCTCAGTATAAAGCCACATATAAAATACAATTTCCTTTCAAAGCTATTGGTAAATATTTCCGTTGTGTGATATGTGAGGGCAAGGAAGGGAAAGGGACTTACCCGGCTTTGATCCTCGCACCTGGACCCCGCACAGTTTTAATAGTTTTTAAATTTTTTCGGTTTTTAGCGTACGTACGTGTCGGTTGAGAGAGAGAATTTTTTTTACAGCCTTGACGTTTTGCAGTCGACCGCGCATACAGATGGCGCCATCTCTTGAAATCTTCGGGGTTTCCTCTTTTAGTTTTTTTGCCGAGTTTATGGAAAGGGAATGGTTTAAAAGGACAAAAGGAATTTAGGTTTATTTAGGCCGACACAGCTATGGATGTCTTAAAAAGTTTGCTACTTATTACAAGAGAGAATGAAGGACGTCTGTCTTACTTTTGTCCCAATATGACGGCGGCCAGCTCCGGCGATATCCCCGCCAAGGGGCCCCCCAGCGCCCACGACTTGTTCGACATGGACGCCACCTGCCGGGCCACAGCGCGACACACGGTTACAACAATCAACTGCAGATGGCGCTGTAGGCTACTCTCTTGCGTTTAATATAGAAAAATGTCATTTATCAATACCGTTTGATATTTGCTCTAAAGTTAATTATTATTTTTTTATATAAAAAGTAAGAAAAGGAAATCTCATGAAGCTCTCTGGAAATGTTACATTTACTTGACAATTATCATATTTAGATTTTTTCCTATGCCAACATCGTATTAGCCATTGGTATAAATTTATATGTATGTATATATACGATATGTATTTGTATGGTATGTATATTAAGTATATATCTATGTAATATATAAAATTCCTGCATATATATATATACATACATACATAACATCACGCCAGTTCCCTTGCGGGGTAGGCACGAATAACAGAGCGCCATTCAGGCTTATTCTTACACACCTCACTTGCTTCTTTGACATTCATAACTCTTGTCATGCACGCTCGTCTGTTCTTAAGGCTCCTGACATCACCCTCCGCATATATATATAAATATATATATATATATATATATATATATATATATATATATATATACGCGGACCGCGTCCGTAATCCGAAGTAAGAAAGAGAGTTGCTCTGAAAGAGAGTGTCGGGGTGAAGGTAAGGAAAGGATGCTCCGGTGGTTCGGGCATGTGGAAAGAATGACTAAACAGATATACAATGCAAAAGTGGATGGATGCAGAAGTCGTGGAAGGCCACGACACACCTTCCATGATCAAATCGATCGTGTACTAGCAGAAGGTGATGTCAGGAGCCTTGAGAACAGACGAGCGTGCATGACAAGAGTTATGAATGTCAAAGAAGCAAGTGAGGTGTGTAAGAATGGGCCTAAATGGCGCTCTGTTGTTCATGCCTACCCCGCAAGGGAACCGGCGTGAAGTTATGTATATATATAATTCATGTATTTATTATTAAAATGTAAGTAGTTCGTACTATATGTTATGTATACCACGATCACCATTATCATCTCAATTCCTTCTTGGAGTTGTCTGGAAGAGATCGCTTTGTAGCGATAAGACCGCCCTTTGTACATAACTAGATATAAATCTATCTATCTATCTATAAATTTATTACCGATAGCAGATTACCTAAAAAGTTAACACTAGGTATATATCAATATTAATAACAGGCAATAGTAATGTGTTATGTGTGGTAACCCCACGGTTTTGCACACATATGAGGCAACCCTGTTGCTTCTCACACAGCTAGTTAACAAATTCAAAGAAAACACCTCATTGAAGCCAGGTGACTTAACTTGGTGGTAATAACTGATCATCGTGATCATTAATTATTGTAATAATTCATTTAATTTAAATTTAACAGTCATATATATTTTTTTTTTAAAGGGGTTTTATCACTCAGTGACAATGCCACCAGATAGATAATACAAATAAAACAAAAATTGCATTTTTTTTTTTTTTTAAATAATCGGTTAACACACATCATAAATCTTTTGCTTGACATAGGGAAGACGCCAAGATAGTGTTACAGACACCTATGTTGCAGCTTAATTATATTTAGTTTTTTAAAACTCCCTCTGACGGCCATCTCACATAAGTCTCACCTCGGTGTACCCGATGGACTTGAGCTCCGCGATGCTGCAGGGGTACAGGTCCAAGAACTTGTATCGGTCCACCAGCTGTGCGGTCTCTTTGCCCTCAAACTCTTTTATCTGGAAACGAATTCATGTATTCATCTCAAAATCCGTGCAGGAACGGAGAAAGAATACAATTTGCTGCGTTGAAGCGGCCTGTCGTGAGAGGCGACTAAACAACCCACAGCCAGGTGGTATGGCTACCACCCCTGGTCTAAAGTATGGCGCCATAACAACCTTGAGTTGTGTTCCGGCATTAGTGACCAGGTTCCAGTCTCCCTTAAGAGAGCAGCAGCGCATTTGTAGCACCTTTGTAAATGTCTATAGGCGACGGTAACCGCTTTCCATCAAGTGGACCGTCTGCCTGTCTGCTGATCTCCTGCAATAATCAAAACATGGATATCGTACGAAACTCAGAATATTGAAGCATTAGAAATCGTAGTAAAATTACCCAAAACCACATTAAACACTTTATACAACAGGCCAACATAAAATATAAAAAATCCATTTAAATATATAAAATGTTTGTTCTGCTGACAGTACAAAAATATTACATCTATGAACTCGAGTTGTTCAAAAGTGCAATAAGGACAAAAAATCCATTTAAGTATATAAAATATTTGTTCTGCTGACAGTACAAAGATATTACATCTATAGAATCGAGTTGTTCAAAAGTGCAATAAGTCCTTAACTACGTTTTGGATAGTCGTCTTATTTAATCGACAATTTATTAATTAACGAAAAACCTACTGTGTGAACGATGATAAAGACTTATTCAATTAATAATAATAATAATAATCCTGCAGGGGGGCTTTGTGGCGAAGCCTTAGGTGAGTAGCGACACCTCGTACCTGACTCCGGGGGCCAAGACAAGCCCCGCCTCCGTGCTTGCCTTAGCCAGCCGGCACGGAGTGGAGATCGCTAGAGCTAAGACTCAAGCTCCACGGGTGGAAGTGATAAATGGCATCACGTCAGAAGTAGCTTCGGTGAACCAGCAGCCCACCCCTCGACACCCCATAGCCACTCACACCCATGTTGCCCCTGTCTTTATGGCATTTTTTGGGGCCCATGCAGGGAGTGGCGAGTCACCGTCTGCCCATTTTTCCATGTTCCCTGAACATTGCGACGTGTAGACGCCATAGTCCCCATATTCCCAGACCCCAAGTACCACCACAATAGCCCGGTACTTTTTGTCCTCATTTCCCACAATAGTCCTACGCTGGCCGGGGCTTGTCCTTGGATGCATTACTATATGTTGCAGACAGGGATAATCGCCGGTCAGTGTCATGCCACATTTACATTAAATTTGTCAAGGGGCCTCTACGTGTTGGCCTTCGCATGGCCCCACGCAAGCCCCCCAAAAGTCCGGGCCATTTTTATGGCCCGTGGTCTTGAAAGACATACAGTATAATAATAATAATAATCGGCAGACAAACACACACATTGTATATCCCCAAATTAAGCAAGTTACGCTTGTGTTATGGGTAATATACAACGGACTACTCTGGGGCCGATCCCAGACACTCACACCATAGTAAACAACGGAGAAAATACGTTTCCGAAATTTACTATACCAGGAATCGAACCCGGAACCTCTGCGTTACAGTGAGGTACGCCGGCAAAGGCTTAGACCGCTCAACCACAGAGGCCGTCATTATAATCTATAATATTATATTTCTGAACATACCGTATGTACATTGAAGATATTAAAAAAAAAAAACAATTGGAATAAACTATATGAAAGATGGAGAACACGATGCAAATATTTTTTTTTAATTTCTTGTCTGTTTGTCCGGTATTCGTGAAAAATTTGCGCTTCTTATCGCATATTCCAATGTGACTTTTTTACTGATCGATAGCAAATTTTCTGTAATAAGATGTGTGAAAAATCAAGCGTGGACGAAGTCGCGGGCATATCCTAGTCTAGAACCCTAATTAAATTTCACATAGACTACCAGTTGAAACGGAATGTACTGACCTTCTCAAGCACAGCCTGCCGCCTCTTCTCCACTTTCACTATACTAACCAAATCTCCAATATTCGATTCAAACTCTAAAAACCTAAAAAATATATTACAGTTAATTTTAATTGATTTTTGTTTTGCCGACGTTACGGCCACTTTAATATGATATAAAATTATTACAGCTAGGCATGTTTGCTGAAGAGTTTCTTGGTGGTAAATTAGATTAGGCTCCCATAGAGTAAATAATAACCATAAACAAAATTACAATTAACAAGTTGGCGGTAGGCTAAATAAAACTTTGACAATACTCGTTGACACTTGACATCTATGTCTTCCGTGATCACGGCCACTGAAAATTACCGCGCTTAAAACCGTTAAAACGTATTTTTGTTATGTATACAAGTCGCGAAAACTTAAGAAAATAACTCGAACACTGTAGAAATGCAGCAAACAATAACCAAGTGCGTGTCGGTCGACACGTTTAAGGGCTTCGTGGTGGCTTTTTTTTTATTGCAGGAGTTCTTTAGACAGGCAGACGGCCCACTTGATGGAAAGCGGTTACCATCGCTTATGGACATTTGCAACACCAAAGCTGCTACAAATGCGCTGCTGCTCTCTTAAGGGAGACTGGAACCTGGTCACTAATGCCGGAACACAACTCAAGGTTGTTATGGCGGCATGCCACCTGGCTGTGGGTTGTTAAGTCGCCTCTCACGACAGGCCGCCCCAACGCAGGAAATTGTATTCTTTCTCTGTTCTTGCACGGATAACTTGTCTTATTATAATTAAAAAATAACATTAGATTTTTCTATATTAGTCTGTGGAAAAAGTAATTTTTTGTTTGTTCCAGGTACATCTGCAACAGTTCCAACTTTGGAAAAAAGAAAATGGCGTCTTTTGTACGTTCCAAAATGAAACTTGTGGTGTATGCAGCACATTTTATATTTAAAAGAAAAAAGGTACGACAGCTGCTGCGCGTAAAGTCCTACCGCATTCCGAAGTAACCGCGACAAGACCGCTCTCGCGCGCTGTCCGAGACAGACTGTCTGTCGACAGCGCTTAGCTGTCGGAGGAAGAGGGGCGACGTAAGTGCGGCGCGGGCGGCGAATAACGTAAAGGCGGCTTTCCACGGTTATATCGCTTAGCCAGCCTGCTGGCCGCTACAGACTTTTTTTGAAAATCGAATAACGGATTTGGACAGTTGAACCGGATGTACTCAATTTTAAGGTTTTTTATTGTGATATCTCTCATTTGCATAATTATTCAAACTGCCGCTAAGCACCGAATTGGATGTATTTTCATATCGATATAATATTACACGCATACTCTTCATAGCGAATAAAAAGACTATAGATTTTATAAAACTAGAAAAGATCGTTCCGCTAGATATAGCGTGTCAATTAGCCAAAGTGTATACAAATGCGCCGCTGCTCTCTTAAAGGAGACTGGAACCTGGTCAGAAGGAAGTCACAAAATATTCTACTCTATGGCTACAGGAGAGCAACAATGAACCGAAACTCACCTGTTCCAGATGTCGACGGAGCTCTCTGGCTTCAAGCTGCCCGAAGACAGTACTCGCTCGAACAACACACGCGTGTTGTTGTCCTCTGCAAAAGACATTTTGTGACTTGCAGTAAATAATTAAAAAAATATTTATTTAATTTGTTTGGGAAACATACAATTGTCACGACATCCCGACACATTAACATTAAGTAACATTTCCTCTTCCACCTTAATTCGGCCGGTACTGACCAGAGGGCGCTGCGCACACACATGCATTTCATTGGCCGAGCCGAATCTTCTAATGGCTGCCTAAATATCGTCGCGACCTAAAGTGCCAACTGTGTCTCGAACGTCTAGTATAGTGTTTGTGTAAATCCAGGCGAAATCCTGCAGAATTCCTTACACAGTTCCAGTGGCGGTAAGCGTTCATTTTTTTTCTGCTCGGTTCAGTAGGATTTGCGAGGCGGCATCAGGTCTAATAGAGAAACCGGGTTTGCTCCGGCTAAGTAGCCATTCATATCTTATCATACAATAATTATTATTCTTAAATATAATACAAAAAATTAACACATATATCAATCAAGTTTCCACAAAAAAATAATTTATATAATAAAAATAAAAATTGCCTCAAATAGTTAATTACAAAAAAATAAATATAAAATTATACAAAAATTACATTTAAAAAAATGTCAATTTAATTTACATTAGGTCAATATTGAATAAAATTAAAAAAAAAATTATAAGTAAAAAAAAAATTTATGTCATTATTCTAAAAGTCATTGGATCATGGTAAATTACAACATTTTTTAATTTGGGTCTTAAATTGACATAAGTTACCGACGAAAGGATCAATACGAGTAAATAGTGCATTGTATTGCTGACAAGTCCGGTATAAAAACGTGTTTTAATATAGTTAGTTTTTTATAAGTGGTACTAAGAATAAGGATTTATCACGTGAGCTCAAACGGGGACATTTCAGGAGTAAATTATTTATATTTTTTAAATAATCCCACTAACCCACCTTCCAGTTTAAAATTATCCCATTTTAATCCAATTTTATAAAAAGTGTGAATTGTGAGACGATATAATACAAAATTGTAACACAACAACATCAAATGTTTTTTTTCTGCTGACAGTACAAAATTGACATGATTGTCTACTAACTGAACTGAAGTTGTTAAGAAGCAAAATGTAGATAGGATTCCGAAACACTGAATTTTCCGATGGGAACCCAGGAGTGGACACTGAAACAAAAGCTGTTATACTAACCGTTCAGATGTGACAAATAGTCGATGTAGCACAAGACGTATTCAGGGATGTGCGAGAACTTTTTAAGCCCCAACTCGAATATCCTGAACGCGATGTTTTTGTCCTTCGAGCAGTAGTACTCCATCAGCGCCGCCGCCACGAACACGTGGTATCGAGATCTAAGGCGTCATTTCAAAATATTTCAATCAACAATTGTATTGCTAGATATTCACTCAGTGATTACTTTAAAAGTTTAATAAAGGATATGTATTCGATCCTACTTAGATATTACTACAAAGGTACTACAATTATGAGTCACTAAATTTTGCAAGTGATTGAATTAGTTCATTGGTTAAGTGAAATAGCGAAAGGAACTTGGAAAAGAACAAATGGATTAGGAGGAGTGAGTTAATAAATTAATGTAATCGAGGGATAATACATGAGTGAACCACTAACTGAATGTGAGTGAGTCACTGATTCCAAGTGAGTGAGTCACTGATTCCAAGTGAGTGAGTGAGTTTAGTGATTGAATTAGTTCATTGATTAAATGAAATAGCGAAAGAAACTTGGAAAAGAACAAATGGATTAGGAGGAGTGAGTTAATAAATTAATGTAATCGAGAGAAAATACATGAGTGAACCACTAACTGAATGTGAGTGAGTCACTGATTCCAAGTGAGTGAGTGAGTTTAGTAATTGAATTAGTTCATTGATTAGATGAAATAGTGAAAGAAACTTGGAAAAGAACAAATGGATTAGGAGGAGTGAGTTAATAAATTAATGTAATCGAGGGAAAATACATGAGTGAACCACTAACTGAATGTGAGTGAGTCACTGATTCCAAGTGAGTGAGTGAGTGAGTTTAGTGATTGAATTAATTCATTGATTAAATGAAATAGCGAAAGAAACTTGGAAAAGAACAATTGGATTAGGAAGGAGTGAGTTAATACATTAATGTAATCGAGGGAAAATACATGAGTGAACCACTAACTGAATGTGAGTGAGTTACTGATTCCAAGTGAGTGAGTGAGTGAGTTTAGTGATTGAAAGGAAAAGACCTGACCTAGCGTCTTCTCGAGCTCTCTTGAACACGGTTCTCGCGGACTTGATGCCCTCGGCTCTTCGCGCGAACTTCATATATTGCACGTACGCTAGTGTGGGGTCGATATCTTCCATGTCCAGTGAGTGAGTGAGTTTAGTGATTGAATTAATTCATTGATTAAATGAAATAGCGAAAGAAACTTGGAAAAGAACAAATTGAAATTGCTAATGCGCCTGGCCGCCATTTTGGTAACGTAACCGTAGCCGAACGCTCAGTACCGTTAGCATCACCGGCCGGCGAGCACGCGTACATTTTTAGTCGCGGATGACGTCACGTCAATGTCAATTTGACAAGGTCCCAGCGCATCAAAAACTAATGAGGTGTCTTTGGGACACATGTTTGGAACGAAGTTCTCCTAAAATGTCTTAAAAATTCTCAAAACGTCTCAAAAAGTGTGTCGATAAGCATCGAAAACCATCGAAATTTTATCAAAAACCTATGTATAGAAAGAAATACATAAACAAACAAATAGTATCAAAAACAGCGTATATTATTACACTAATTGATATTTTAGATTTTATTTCATTGCATTAAAGTTGATAGCTTACTAACGGTTCTAGTAAAGCACTGCTCTGAATGTTAGCGGGTTGTATTTAATAAGTCAGTTTTAAAATAATCTATTCTTTTTGGAACGAAGTTCCTTATCGCGCGTTGCGAAAGGGGGCTAGACGGAAGAAATTCTTACGAAAAGTTGTCACGACACTTTTTGCTATAGTAAGCTATTGTAAGCTGTGCGGCGTCGCATGTTTCTCTGTCTGTCTGTCTGTCTCTCTCTCTCTCTTATAGAGAGAGAGAGACAACTTAATTTGTTATATTTGTTAATTATAAGTTTATATAACATTATATTTGTTAATAATAAAAAAAATATTATTATAACTTAAAAAAAATAAAATTTTATTACAATTCCTTCACTAATTAATCGAAAGGAACTTCGTTCCATCCGGGTGTCCCTTGACACCTCTCAATTTTTTTTTTTTAATTTCCTCTTTTTAATTTAATTAATAGAATGTAAAGTATTTTCTAGTAAGCATTATAGATATCTATATGTGGAAACAATTAAATGGTTGTAGATATTTACTAGTATGTATGTATAGTTTGTACAGTTGTTCTTGCTTGTTGTGGTGGATGCAGGCAGGAGATTAGCAGACAGGCAGACGGCCCACTTGATGGAAAGCGGTTACCATCGCCTATGGACATTTGTAACAGCAAAGTTGCTACAGATGCGATGCTGCTCTCTTAAGGGAGACTGGAACCTGATCACAAATGCCGGAACACAACTCATGGTTGTTATGGCGACATACTTTAGACCAGGGGTGGTAGCCATACCACCTGGCTGTGGGTTGTTAAGTCGCCTCTTACGACAGGCCGCCCTAACGCAGGAAATTGTATTCTTTCTCCGTTCCCGCACGGATAAAATTAAAAAAATTCTTGTGATAGGCTGAAGAAAATACACCTTGCTGCTTTCAGGGAGGGCTTGGATGCTGATCCCTGGGTTCAACTTAGTGGTAGTTGAAGTCGTATGTCGTAGCGACTCGATCACAATATATTTGCGAGCGTTATTTATAGTGATGTTATTATATTAAAGTAGCCTAAAGTAGGCCGTAACGTCAGCAAAACACTGTACGTTGGTTGAACCGTACAATGTACTTAGCTATAAACTGATTGTTTTCCCAATAAAATAAAATAAAACAACCTTAAAAATCAATACAGCTTTTTTGTAAACAATTTTACACAATTACTAGCGGCCCCGGCAGACGTTGTCCTGCCCTTAAAAGATAAAATTCTAGAACCCGATCCCAGAGCCACCTACCGGTTCTAATTGCGAATCTAAACCATCCCGGTACCCACTCAAACGCACAAAAACAAAATCGCTCCAGGTGATTAGGAGGATTCCAGAACCCGATCTCAGCGCCACCTACCGGTTCTAATTGCGAATCTAAAAGAGTAATATATTTTTTTTTATTCTAGGTCATAACAAAATAAGATTAAAAATCTTGCCAAAAGATTTTAAAGTTTATAATTAACAAATAAGAAATAGGGGTTGATCGTAGAGGGGTGAAAATTTAGGGTTGTGTGTATTTTTGTATGTTGTATCATAAAAAAATTGAAATTAAAAATTTTGTCTAAAAAATAAAAAAATAAAAATTTAGGGGTGGACTACCCCTAACATTTAGGGGGATGAAAAATAGATGTTGGCCGATTCTCATAGATACCGGATAAGCACAAAAAATTTCATCAAAATCGGTCAAGCCGTTTCGGAGGAGTTTGGCAACGAAAACTGTGACACGAGAATTTTATATATTAGATCATTACTTTTATCCGTGCAGGAACGGAGAAAGAATGCAATTTCCTGCGTTGGAGCGGCCTGTCGTAAGAGGCGACTTAACAACCCACAGCCTGGATGGCTACCACTCCTGGTCTAAAGTGTGTCGCCATAACAACCTTGAGTTATGTTCCAGCATTAGTGACCAGGTTCCAGTCCCCCTTAAGAGAACCTATAGACGACGGCAACCGCTTTCCATCAAGTGGGTCGTCTGTCTGCGTGCTGAAATCCTGCAATAAAAAAAAAATACTCGCACCCGTATACACGCCGACCGCTGTTACGGCATAATCGAGGGTCACTTGGGTGAGTGCGCGCTTTACTGCTACGTGTAAAAGAAAGAAAGAAAGAAAGAGAGGGCTTTGTGTTAACCTTGTTGTAATGCAAGCGGCTCTCCTCGTAGTCGGCGTGGGCGAAGTGCAGCAACGTGGACTGCTTGAGGGGCCCGCTTGTGGCGCGCTCGTACACGGCCGCCGCTTCATCAGAGAAGAGACGAGCGGCGTTCGAGTCCTGTACGTCATTTATCCTTAATGTACGGTTTGTACACTTCCAGAGATCTTAATCGTCGTTAACGGTAGACCCCGTTCGAAGGGTGTTTGCAAGCCAAACCACGTTGAGTTGTCTATTAAGGTCGTTTGATGATCTGAGACGCACACGTCTGTTTTACATACATAACTTCACGCCAGTTCCCTTGCGGGGTAGGCACGAGCAACAGAGCGCCATTCAGGCTTATCCTTACACACCTCACTTGCCTCTTTGACATTCATAACTCTTGTCATGCACGCTCGTCTGTTCTTAAGGCTCCTGACTTCACATTCTGCTAGTACACGATCGATTTGATCATGGAAGGTGTGTCGTGGCCTTCCACGACTTCTGCATCCATCCACTTTTGCATTGTATATCTCTCTTTCAGACCAACTCTCTTTCTTACTTCGGTATTACGAACGCGGTCCGCGAGCGTCACTCCGCAGATTTACTACCTATATTATTTGTTACGTATTTATATGCAGAAGTCGTGGAAGGCCACGACACACCTTCCATGATCAAATTGGTCGTGTACTAGCGGAGGGTGATGTCAGGAGCCTTAAGAACAGACGAGCGTGCATGATGTGTAAGAATGGGCCTAAATAGCGCTCTGTTGTTCGTGCCTACCCCGCAAGAGAACTGGCGTGAAGTTATGTATGTATTTATTTATATGTAAAATACGTTGTACGAGCAATACTGGCTAGTACACTTAACGTATACCACATCAAGCTCCTTAGGTAAATATTGCTACGTATTAACGCAACCTACATATGCTAAATAAACCATATTTATTATTTAATTACTAAAAAGGGGATACTACACTATTGAAGAATACTTAAATGACAAAAATTCATTTACATAGCAGCTCGCTCTAACCTCTTATACTAAATTTTGTATAACGTTTCTATCTTGCCAAGCTTGTAAGGAATTTGTGGAGACATATTGCAGCATAACATTTTAGCGCGTCATGTCATTATTATAACTATCACATTATTTTTCTTTCCTTCTATTGTCTTGGTCTTATTGAGTATGCACTGTTTGCTACAACTCCATTAATTCTTCAAAAAAAGAATTTGAGATATAAATAGAATATGAAATATAAAGAGGCACAATATTTAGCTAGACGTGTTGCTGGGGAGTTTCTTGCCGCTTCTTCTCCTTCACAGCATCAACGCGTTGCGAAGCGGTGTACATAGAATAGGAAGTTAACTTACATGTATGACCTTCAAAAAGTGTTCTCCAATGGAACTTATTTTGAATAAAACCTTTTGAATTTTAATTAAAGTGTATTTAGGCTTAATTCAAATGTTTATAACAATACCTAATTCCTAAGTTTTTTCCCCGAGACAATTGAAGACATGAGTAGATGAAGGAGTTATGGAACACAAAAAAAATGTGTAAAATATGTAATGTAAACAGGCAAGGAAACCATATTAGAACCTAAAACAACACTTTTTGAATTTGATTTTGAAAATAGTAAGTAATGAAGGAGTTATATGTGTAGCAGAGTGATAGTAAAAGAGCTTTTTAGGCCAATTTATCAATATTTACCAATTGTAACATATGCCTTTCATTCACTCATGTCTTCAATTGAAGAAGACTGTTTTACCGACGATATTGCCTCAAGTATAAAACAAAGCTGTTCGATCGACAGTGACGTAACATTTAACGTATGCGAGTAATTTAGCCACAACAGAACCACGTTGGAACCAGTTTACTGATTACTGGCAATCTTGACCAAATTAGAACTAAATTTACCTGTATTAGGCAATGTACGTAACATTGTTATCTTTTGATTACCACATTGATTTATATAAAAAGTAAAATTATATACATATTAGGGTGGCGCAAAAAAACCGATTATTTTTTTTAGTCTCGAATGAAAAATGTTAATTTTTGATGTTTTAAGAACTCCTCCAGAGGGCAGCTCAAAAAATTTTTTTTAAGAAGTCGCTCCATATTTCTTAACATACATACATAACTTCACGCCAGTTCCCTTGCGGGGTAGGCACGGACGACAGAGCGCCATTCAGTCTTATTCTTACATACCTCAAATTTCTTAAGATTTCAAAAATCGCCAAAACTGAATTTTATTTTTATTCAATTTTTTTTTCTTGTTACGGTATAATTTTATAGACCACATAATAATAATAGTCTGTTTTTTGCGCCACCCAAATATATATATATATATATGTAACTAGTTCTACGGACTGTAGGTTCCATACCTTTATAAGAAACTAGCTCCTGCCCGCGACTTCGTCCGCGTGGAATAGTAAAAAAAAAAGGTTTGATCTTAGCGTAATGATATATAGCCTTCCTCGATAAATGGGCTATCCAACACTGAAAGAATTATTCAAATCAGACCAGTAGTTCCTGAGATTAGCGCGTTCAAACAAACAAACAAACTCTTCAGCTTTATATATTAGTCAAAGATTCAATTTGAAAAACTATTTGAAAATTTACACGCTTCTTATATCTATTTGTTGGGTGTTGTGTTTGTGTTGAGGTGTAAGTTAAAATGATTAAATTAATTATAATATTATTTATTTCTACTTTTATACTAAATAATTATGTTATTGTGGAGTGTATCTGTGACATGGTTTGTGGTAGTGTATGTTTAGTGTGACTTAAGTCTATGGTATATGTTTTTTGCTTTTTTTTAAAGTAAAAATTATATTATCTATGGCTTATTTATAGCTTCCCCATTTCTTTTGATTGTCTACAACAACAACTCTCCGGGAACTTCTTATTCGTTGTTCCAGTGAGCTAGATGATGGTAGCTTACCCCCTTCTCTTGCAGTAACTTCGCGGAGTGGTCCAAGAACTGCGCGGCCTGGTGCCACACGTCGGGGTGGTGCGCCAAGCACAGGAGGCACTGCTCGATGGCGAACATGACCCTCCTGGCGACCAGCGCCGTGTCCTCGCTCCTCAGTGGGTTCGACCTCTCCCAATATATGTATTTCTTCCATAGTTCCACCTAACAGATGGAAGATTCAAAATCTCTTTTCTAGGGTTTTTGATAACTGAACGTAAAGTAGGAAACCGGCCTCACTCCGGTGATTGTATACAGTACTGATATTAGGGCGAAGTATTTATGGCTCATCAAGTAAACAAGCAGTAGTCGAAACTGGGGCCTAAAACGGCCACTTTTGGAGAATCACTTAGTGAAATTGACACGCGTCGTAATATAATGGTAAGTGTAGATATAGCAGGTAGTGCCACTTTAATTTAATGCTTGGTTTAATTATTCGTAATACAAATCTCGGAAAGCGGCCTCTTTAGACCTTCTGTATTGCACACCATCTGATCTAAAATCAAATTATTGCCTCAGATAGGCTACAAACAACAACCGTCTTTGTGATCTATCTCCAAAACTAGACATTATCAAACTGTTCATATTAATCACACAGACTTTAACATGAATTGTTATTTTGAAATAATACAGAATATGAGATATTTATGAAAATACCACCTTACAAAGTTGCATATAAAGAACTTTTCAATTTCTATCCTATCCTATTTCTGTTGTTATTGGCTCCAATGCCTTTGGCATCGATTTTGCCAATGTCACACACACGCAAGTCCATGTGAGATGTTTCTGCTACAAAAAGCAATCCAAACAAAGGGAATGTGCTAAAGGGGACGAGCGATCGAAGGGAGTAAGTCATACCTGTTTCATCTCCTCCCTGTCGACGGTAGGGGGCGTTGCCGGCATGTTCCTATTCAAGCCTCTGGTAACGGTCTCGAGCTCTTTGGCGACGCGACGCGCGTTCATGTACTCCCGGGAACGTTCCATCGCCATACGTTCAGCTGTTTATCATTTATTTATGTATCAGGATTGCCATCCAGGTAACCCCGGGCAGCGATTTATTCTGCACTATATATTCTCTTATTTATAACTTGGTTTATTATTAGCATGTATTTACAGGATTTCTAAACTTTAAATTTAAATTTCCTTGAAATTTTGTATTTAAAATTACGCTTAATATTAATATTTATTATTTTAATACCCGCATATAAAAATATATAAAAAGTATTAGTTCATTTATTTATGTGCTGACAGTACACCACTACAAACTGTTAGGTTATATCCAACAACAGTCTACATTTTATTTTTTCAATAAATAATAGCCTGTTTGACGGCTGGTAACCCTGTTTTTATTTTTAATAGAGGGTAGCAAAAAATACAATTGAACAGATACCGTCAGTTACATTTTTTCATTGGTGCTTCTAATTCAAAATCTCAAAAGAGCTATTATCCTGTTCGGACGCTTAAGAAGACATAAGTGTCCTAATAATTACTTATCAGTCAAATTGCATAAGGCGAATTATAGAGTCCAGGACTAAGTTGTGAGAATTACATTGTTAACCGCTTATTAAAATGAAGTAAAAGCCATGCTAACCAAGTGTTACGTTATAAATTATGGTAAAGGAAATAGATGTTCGTAAATGTTTTATATAGTTGTTTTTTTATTGCGAACCCACTCAACTTGGAACTGTGGATTACAAAACGCAAAAACATCTTGAAGCTAATTTATCTGTAACATATTTGAAAAATTGAAATTCAAAAAGAAACCCTAAAAAACAGCCTTAATTCTATTAACTAATGGTCGGCCGTGGTCGAAATTCGACCATAATAATCAAAGTCAAAGACTATACTTCTATAATCACAGATTTCGCCAAGCCTACACTGTTAATTTGACTTCAACAATAAACATAAGAGTATATATGCGTGTGTGTCAAATACATGGTAGTGTGTGTAATTTTTTTTTATTGATTTAATGTATTTATTATGTATAATTTAAAAAAAAATTAGCATTCGTCGCTTCTTCTCTATATAAACTATAAGTGTGCGAAATTTCATACTCCTCCGTCCGCGCAATTTTCGTAGAGAGGGGTACAAAGTTATTGCTTCACGTTTTTTTTTATTGCAGGAGTTCAGCAGACAGGCAGACGGCCCACTTGATGGAAAGCGGTTACCATCGCCTATGGACATTTGCAACATCAAAGTCGCTACAAATGCGCTGCTGCTCTCTTAAGGGAGACTGGAACCTGGCCACTAATGCCGGAATACAACTCAAGGTTGTTATGGCGACATACTTTAGACCAGGGTTGGTAGCCATCCAGTCGGGCAAACGCCCTACCACCTAGTATCACGTATTAATATATAGATAACAAGAGGTCACCATAGCTCATTCTTCTCTCATTTTTTAGGGTCCCATAGCCATTTTGGCATAAACGGCACTCTTACGAAATCGTCATGTCCGTCTGTCGCTCTATCCGCCTTTGTCAGTCATTGTACGGCATTGCGACTGCCTGCCTAAATAGCCCCCTCCCCTAGGGGGTGTGCAGACACCCCGGTAGCTGAAAGAAGTAAGCACTTACCAATAATCGTGTTGATGCTCTGCTCGAATGCAATGTAGTCCTTCCATAAGGTCTCTATGCCTATGATTGGAGTTATCACCGCCCTTTGATATACCTGGACGAGGAAATAAGTAGTATGTAGGCATCGCTTAATATAAGTATAAAAGTAATAGGGAGAGGAGTATTAATGCGCGTACTAATGCGACCCCACGCGGACGCCGGCGGTTGGCTGGCATCCGGAGACGCAGGTATGCGCATAACTTCCCACCCTGAACAATACCGCTTCGGGGGGCCTTTAGCTATCAAGGGAGCAAAGGATTCACCACCCCCGCTGACGAAGTGGATGTGTTCTGATTCCCGGGGCATATTCAGGCACTTTTTGCGCTGGATCGGACTGGGCGTAACTACGTTCTAAGTCTCAGCCTTTCCTATATAAAAAGCGCGGGGCACATGGGAGGAGGGTGATTTTAGTGGGTAGTGGCTGTTGCCCGTGCAACTTCTCCGAGTCTCCACACAAGCAGGCTTGATTATTGTTCGGATTGCCCCTTATCAAAGGGAAAAGACTTCATGATCAACTATGGTTTAATCCCTTACAAAGGACCCAGTATTGTGCGTAAACAGCATTTCCCCCGCCTTAAAAAAAAAAAAGTTTAAAAGTAATACGTGCATATTTCTTTATTTCGACGGCCTCTGTGATTGAGCGGGCTAAGCCTTTGCCGGCCTCACTGCAACGCAGAGGCTTCAGGTTCGATTCCTGGTATAGTAAATTTCGTAAACGTATTTTCTCCGTTATTTACTACGATCTGGGTGTCTGGGATCGGCCACAGAGTAGTCCGTTGTATATTACCCATAACACAAGCGTAACTTACTTAATTTGGGGATATACAATATGTGTGGAAAATATTGGGGGACAAAAAACCTTGGGGGTAATCTTAAGGAACTGAAATTTGTCACCTCGAGGTAATTAAGCTAATTAAGAGGATGATGTTGAAGTAGTATCTCTTTCGGCATAATAATAGTTTCACTAACTTAATTCAGTTTTTAGAAGTCAGCTCGTACTACTTTGGAGGTCTTCAGGCAGAAATAAAATATTGTTGTGTTTGGATTGTAGTTCAGAATTGCATGTTTATTTTGTAAAAAAAATGTCGATTAATATTCTATAATACAAAAAACATTTAGCTGCTAAACGAAATATCAGATTAAATAATAATAAGCGCACTCGCGCGGTTGGACGTGCTGAGGTGGGGCGAGGCGAGGTGTGCGCGCTTGCCGTTCATTTGCGAAACATTAGCGATGTGACGAGTTGGATTTTTTCTGAGTCGAGTAACTCGAGGTATTATGGCCATTGACTCGACTCACGACTCGAGTTGACTCGACTCTGTGATACCCGCCGCCGCCGAGTCGTACCAAGGCCCAAGCGGCAAGTGGAACGACGCGCTCGACTGTTAAACTTTTGATTATTTGATATCGCTACTCGGAGTCAACTCGTATTTGTAGAATGTAGCCGTAGCGGCGTAACTATCATTTTAGTCTAGCTAAATAATAAATATAAGTACATAAGTATGTAAAAAATGAAATATAGCCGGTATTTGCAATTAATGAGATAAGATAAGACCTAAGACAAGACCAAGCTAGGCGCTAAGAACCTCAGCCAGAAGGCCCAGCTCGCCATACACAACGCGGTGCTGGTATCTACGCTCACGTATGGAAGCGAGAGTTGGGTATGGAAGAGAGAGCATGAAAGTAGAGTAAACGCGGTCGAGATGCGAGCACTGCGCAACATCTGCGGAGTGACGCTCGCGGACCGCGTTCCTAATACCGAAGTAAGAGAGAGAGTTGGTCTGAAAGAGAGTGTCGGGGTGAAGATAAGGAAAGGAATGCTCCGGTGGTTCGGGCATGTGAAAAGAATGAATAAACAGATATATAATGCAAAAGTGGATGGATGCAGAAGTCGTGGAAGGCCACGACACACCTTCCATGATCAAATTGATCGTGTACTAGCAGAAGGTGATGTCAGGAGCCTTAAGAACAGACGAGCGTGCATGACAAGAGTTATGAATGTCAAAGAAGCAATTGAGGTGTGTAAAAATAAGCCTAAATGGCACTCTGTTGCTCGTGCCTACCCCGCAAGGGAACTGGCGTGAAGTTATGTATGTATGTATGTAAGATAAGACCCTCGGTGCCGCCCGTCGCAACTCGTGTCCCCCGTGGGATGCATCATGCGCATACGACGCGAGCCGCAAGCTCGTTCGCTTCGTGACCGAAGACAGACAATTCTCTTACTATATTGTAGTGATTCGAGTTACTAATAACTGAACTCGAGTCGACTCGTTCGTGGTTTGATTCGAGTAACTCGAGTCCAATAGCTCGACACGAACATCACTATGCGAAAGGCCGCCGTGGTGATCGGACGTCTGCGACTACAATTTTTTAGTCTAATATATATCTTGAAGTTGCTAACACTGTTAATTATAGTTAAAAAGTTGACGTACCTAATTATATAATCATTTGGACTCCTCGCCCCACTTTGATATTTTTACAAACACTCACCTTCCTGACTGCGGATATCTTCTGGTTCTCGGCGTAGGAGCCCACGGCGTCGACGCTCTTGAGGAAGGTCACGTAGTCGTTCCAAATGGGGTACGCGTGGATGTCCAGGCCGATCTTGTCCAAAGCGAAGTCGTACGCCTGCGCCATTTTTTCCCTTACAACAAGATAACAAAAAAATTGTAACCAGTCTATTTATCACTATGCCAATTTCGATTATAAAAGGGAAGGAGCTTTTGGTGATTCTGGAGGCGAAAATCTCCTTAGAGAGAAAAAAGTACAAGAATTGTCCCTCGCTGCATTGGCCGTGAATTATTTTTGGTTTTTTATTTTTTTTATTGCAGGAGATCAGCAGACAGGCAGACGGCTCGCTTGATGGAAAGCGGTTACCATCGCCTATGGACATTTGCAACACCGAAGTTGCTACAAATACGCTGCTACTCTCTAAGGGAGACTGGAACCGGATCACTAATGCTGGAACACAACTCAAGGTTGATATAGCGACATACTTTAGACCAGGGGTGGTAGCCATCCAGTCGGGCAAATGCCCTACCACCTGGCTAGACTTGATCGTGGAAAGCAAAGCTTCCCGAAGCGTAGAAAAAATGTCCGCCAAGAACTTGGCCAGGACTCCACGCGCACGGTATGAAAGCCACCGTTCTAAGATTACATTGTTTTGTTATTAACATGAATTGTGAGGAAATTTGAAAAAGGTCCCAAAAAAGAATATATAAGACCTATGTAACACTTAGTTCGCAATAAAAATGATTTGATTTGATTTGATTTGAAGAATACTGGATTATTGCAATTATTCCGGGTCTTACTTTGTTTTCGACTGAATTATTTACCCCATATGCTTAATCTAAATGAGTGAAAACTCCATGTAACGTCACTCGATTTAACAATAAACTCCCTTAAGCGTCGAAATCACTTGTTTTTTTTTTATTGCAGGAGATCAGCAGACAAGCAGACGGCCCACTTGATGGAAAGCGGTTACCGTCGCCTATGGACATTTGCAACACCAAAGGTGCTACAAATGCGCTGCTGCTATCTTAAGGGAAACTGGAACCTGGTCACTAATGCCGGAACACAACTCAAGGTTGTTATGGCGACATACTTTAGACCAGGGGTGGTAGCCATCCAATCGGGCAAATGCCCTACCACCTGGCTGTGGGTTATTAAGTCGCCTCTTACGACAGGCCGCCCCAACGCAGGAAATTGTATTCTTTCTCCGTTCCTGCACGGATAAAAAAACGGATTCTTGCTGTGGTTGGTTTAGTTTATCTTCCATACAATGATACACTCTATGTAGCGTTACACCCACTCTCAATAATGACAACAATTAAGTAATCTTTTAAGTTGCCAAAATTAGTTAAAACTGCACTGTGTACGTTCTTTTATCCCTTTATTATCCTAGCCCGTAATAAACTCGACTATCGGCAGCACGCATACCAAAATTTCTAAGAAATTCCGAAATTTCTGAGTACTTCCATCATCGGACAACCAGACGCACTGGCATGCGGCACCGTTATATGGTGGACATACCACCTATACGAACAAAGCGCTTTGAGTCCACCTTTATTATGCGCACCGCAAAGGAGTGGAACTCACTGCCGGAGTCTGTTTTTCCCGAAACCTAAGTCTCGTGTGAATAGGTACCTTCTAGGTGAGCGTGCTCGATCTTAGACCATATCTCCGCTCAAATCGAGCGAGATAATGGTCAAACGCGAACCTATACGGAATAAAAAAAAAAAAAAACTTCATTTATCACAAAGATGCCTCAATATCGCAATATATGAATAAAATAAGTAAAAAAAATACATCAAAACTACTGGTACAGCAAAAGATGTCAGACAAAAATAACAGAGTTCTCTCTATTTAACGACAACTCTCTATAACGCCATTAAATGCATAGTCCCTTCAGTGTCGTTATGTAGAGTTTACAATGTATTTATAATTATAGAATTACCTAACTATTATTTAGGGTTTAATCTCTGATTAATTGGACTTACTGAAATTTTTTAATCATGATCTTCCATACATCAATTCATTTTGCCTTAGTTTTTCTAACAGAATTTTAGAATTGATTTCAAGCGTTATCGTGCATCAGCAGAAAGTGCAGACCAAAATCCGCTGCCTAGGCACGTTAGTTTTATTTTTTCGGGGACTTTCTAATACTTTAGTGTGGCCAGATCTTTCGACATTCTGTTGTTAGGGGGGTCTTGCACGTTATTCGGTGTGAGTGATCTATTTTGACAAATAAAGCTACCCTGAATATCTGCCTTTGTATGCGTAGGTCTCAACGAGATTGGGTCATGTAGAAATTCCTACATGACCCAATCTTATATCCGTGCAGGAACGGAGAAAGAATACAATTTGCTGCGTTGGGGCGGCCTGTCCTAAGAGGCGACTTAACAACCCACAGCCAGGTGGTATGGCTACCAACCCTGGTCTAAAGTATGTCGCCATAACAACCTTGAGTTGCGTTCCGGCATTAGTGACCAGGTTCCAGTTTCGCTTAAGAGAGCAGCAGCGCATTTGCAGCAACTTGGTGTTGCAAATGTCCATAGGCGATGGTAACCGCTTTCCATCAAGTGGGCCGTCTGCCTGTCTGCTGATCTCCTGCAATAAAAAAATTTTAAAAAATATTTTGGCAATAACATACAGGTTAGAACTTACTTGTAAGTGGGCAACATGCACTTGGTCTCCTTAACGTAGTTGAGGTAGAGGCGCCACAGCTCGATGTTCAGGATCTTCATCAGGCAGCGCTGGAACAGCTGCCACAGCGATACAATACGACGTCAAGTCAAGCAGACAATCAGACACTGTGGGACGGCAAATACCAGATACCCTCGCAAATTAATCCCAATGTTTTTTTTTGATGACGCCGGGGAATGTCTTTTCTTGGGACACCATCCTCGGGCCTGGGGGGAAGGCTTTACACCGAGGGATGTTTGGGACTCTTGATCGGCCACCGTGGTCTCCGAGCGGAGGGAAGGGGATGGTCGGCCGTCAAACTACCCACTAAACCTAACCTGCTCCCTTCTCCTATGCTCTTGTATGGAGTGCCACAGGAACTAGACAACCTAACCTGCGCCCCTAGCTCACGCGCTTTTACGGGCCGCCCCAGGAACTGAACTAATAGGTACTGCATCTGTGACGCCCCAACGATTGTCGACGAACTCAGGGTGTTCTGCAGGGGGGGAGTCCCCGGAATTTCTCTTCCAATCTTAAAACTTAAAACACGTGTAAACAAACGCATACGTATAAATTATTTTGTGACTAATGGCCGGTTTCTATATCTTACGGAGCGTTCATTAGCCTTACTATCGTTTAAAAATTGACATACATCAAAAAAATGTCTTACTATTGGCCTTAGTCCTTCAAATTTAACATGAGCTTCCTACAAATACCAATGCTAAGATAATGAGGTATTAATGGAAAATCTGCCTTAATAGTTCCCCAATTTCGATAGCTTCTGGTAGCCCATAAAGGCTCATTATCATTAGCCGTTTCGGGGTGCGGGAGATTTTCAATGATTCAGGTCATAGGGGCCCCTTGCTGTCCTTAATATGCGGGAACTGCCGTTGCAAGTGCAGATGGCAAAGATAGCGATTGAGATGGTGGAAGAGCAGAAATCCACAGCAAGTCGGAACGAACGGCGACTCACCTGCAATTCTCCAATCCTCGAACCTTTGGACTTACTGCGAGTGGCACGTGTTCAATAGAACGCTTTTTTTTAAGGCGGAGGAAATGCTATTTACGCACAATACTGGGTCATGGAGGCTTTACCCTTTAATAAGGGGCAATTCGAACAGTAATCAAGCCAGCTTGTGTGGAGACTCAGAGAAGTTGCACGGGCAACAACCACAATCCACTAAAACCACCCTCCTCCCATGTGCCCCGCACTTTTTATGTAGGAAAGGCTGAGACTTAGAACGTAGTTACGCCCAGTCCGATCCAGCGCAAATGGAACGCTTACTCCAACACAAGGCCACAAAAATAAAGACTAACAGTATTCATTGCAGGATCTAGATTTATTGAGAAGCGTTAGGATGTATTCGCGAGCGCTGGTTGCAAGCAAGGTGGCGCCACTGATGTCATCGTCCAGAAAGATCATGAATCCCCGGTAGTACCGCCTGTATCCGACCTGCATGTGGACTCAGGGAAAAAAGGAAATCAGGCGCCTAACTGGTTGCCAGTAGTGGATGGGGTCCGCATGCGGAGTGCAGAGGATTTATCTATAAACATGTCTAGACATCGGATTATAACATAATGGCAAAAGAGTCAATTATGTACAAAATATGCACTATTGAAATGACAATTTACTCACAAATATTGTGATGCAATCATTAATTTTCAAGATTTTATTAATTTTCAAATAAACACGATTGACAAAAAAGTAACTAACATATGCTATAAATATCACGCTATACATGCCTACCTCTACCTTGCGGGGCAGGCACGAACAACAGAGCGCCATTCAGGCTTATCCTTACACACCTCACTAGCTTCTTTGACATTCATAGCTCTTGTCATGCACGCTCGTCTGTTCTTAAGGCTCCCGACAGCACCTTCTGCTAGTACACGATCGATTTGATCATGGAAGGTGTTCGTGGCCTTCTACGACTTCTGCATCCATCCACTTTTGCATTGTATATCTGTTTAGTCATTCTTTCCACATGCCCGAACCACCGGAGCATTCCTTTCCTTACCTTCACCCCGACACTCTCTTTCAGACCAGCTCTCCTTCTTACTTCGCAGATTTTGCGCAGTGCTCGCATCTCGACCGCGTTTACTCTACTTTCATGCTCTCTCATCCATACGCAACTCTCGCTTCCATACGTGAGCGTAGGTACCAGAACCGCGTTGTGTGTGGCAAGCTGGGCCTAATGCTCCATTCACACTATTCCCCAAATTCACTCTTCTTTCTATATCAGCGATGTACCTTCCATCCCTGCTAAAAGCACATCCAAGATATACAAACTCACTCACTTGCTCCAGCATAACATCATCGATCATTATCCTTGCATTCGTTTTGGTTTCTTCTTTTGGAAACACCATAACCTTTGTTTTCTTCACATTCAAATGTATGCCTCTCGCCTGACAGTCATCTTTCATCATTGTGACTAGTGTTTGCAGTTCTGATGGCGATTCGGCTAAAAGCACGGCATCACCGCATAAAGCAAGGTGCTTACAACTAGATCACTCATCCGCACCCCAACATCCATGAATCTTATTCTCTGGAGACGATCGCCCAGGTATAGGATGAATAGCAAAGATATAAATATATACGCAAATCCATATAATCCGATGTCGTCTCATGTGCTTCCTATATAATTATGCTGGAACCGTTTTTGATTGTCGATAAGGCCTGCATGCGGGGTGTTAGAAATCGTGCACCGTAAATCCGACTCGCTTCTCTGTTTATAATATTAGTCTATGGTTGCTTCAAACGAGTGGCCCTCGACAGACATGTGCGAGCTTCCGCACCCCGCATACTCAATACCAGACGATGATTTGGACCGATCTTTACATCTTTAGATCATTATAGATATACATTGCTTGTGGATATCAGCACACGGCTGAATTATTCACTGATCATTATCTCGCTTTTGGAAAATACGCGCAATCTGTGTATCATCAGCTAATAAAAATTAAATGAATCTTTCAAAGAAATCGAGAAAAACGTGTTTTAATAAGGGTTGCATCTGTCAGACCTTTTTAGGCGAAACATGGACTATGCCCTTTTTGAGTCTTGCATACTATTTCTACATTTTTTGAATTTCTCTAAGATTATTTTGAACGAATTGAAAAAAAATTTTTTTCCATAAAACAAAGTTGCAACGATTACGAGTAGGCTCTAGGAATCGCCGACCGGCCGCGGTCACTGCATTTATTTGCTTGTGAAAAAAAGATTCCGCACTAACCATGTTAATATACTGCATAAATATTTTAATAAGTATAAATACCAATGCCAAGGATTAATGATTTTATTAATGGGAATTACTTTTTATCTGTGGGTAAAATACTAGTAGTAATAAAGCATTTTAGATTATAAATGTCAGGAGCCTTAAGAACAGACGAGCGTGCATGACACGAGTTATGAATGTCGAAGAAGCAAGTGAGGTGTGTAAGAATAAGCCTGAATGGCGCTCTGTTGTTCGTGCCTACCCCGCAAGGGAACTGGCGTGAAGTTATGTTTGTATGTAGATTATAAATCGAATAACTTTTTTCATCGCATAGGTACGTCATGTTCAGTAAAATCAATAGGTTTTCAGTACAGAAGAGTCACTTGGGAAAGTGTAGGTATGCATCGAGACCGGACAAGAAATAACTTTGCAAGGCTCCCTTGTTAGTCATTTAAGTATGTATACAGAAATAGTACCGCTTCGGGGGGCCTTTAGCTATCAAGGGAGCAAAGGATTCATCACCCTCGCTGACGAAGTGGATGTGTTCTGATTCCCGGGGCACATTCAGGCACTACTTGCGCTGGATCGGACTGGGCGTAACTACGTTCTAAGTCTCAGCCTTTCCTACATAAAAAGCTCGGGGCACATGGGAGGAGGGTGGTTTTAGTGGGTAGTGGCTGTTGCCCGTGCAACTTCTGTGAGTCTCCACACAAGCTGGCTTGATTATTGTTCGAATTGCCCCTTATCAAAGGGTAAAGCCTCCATGATCAACTATGGTCTAATCCCTTGCAAAGGACCCAGTATTGTGCGTAAATAGCATTTCCCCCGCCTTAAAAAAAAGTCGCATCAGTTCTATTACTTACGCCTTATTTACGAGTGTCTTCTCTAGGGTCATAATATATACAGCCTAGCCTATAATGTTATTACAATATGGCTTACAAATCAAAATATTAAATACGAATTACTGTTTATTGTCTAAAGAATTTTTTTTTTTTTTTTTTTTATTGCAGGAGATCAGCAGACAGGCAAATGGCCCACTTGATGGAAAGCGGTTACCATCGCCTATGGACATTTGCAACACCAAAGGTGCTACAAATGCGCTGCTGCTCTCTTAAGGGAAACTGGAACCTGGTCACTAATGCCGGAACACAACTCAAGGTTGTTATGGCGACATACTTTAGACCAGGGGTGGTAGCCATCCAGTCGGGCAAATGCCCTACCACCTGGCTGTGGGTTGTTAAGTCGCCTCTTACGACAGGCCGCCCGGCCGCAGGAAATTGTATTCTTTCTCCGTTCCTGCACGGATGAAATTACATTTGGATTTCACGACTAATAACTTCACGCCAGTTTCCTTGCGGGGTAGGCACGAACAACAGAGCGCCATTCAGGCTTATTCTTACACACCTCACTTGCTTCTATGACTTATATAATATTAGAGAAAATAAGAAACTTACCGTAAGTCCATAATGCACTGCCATAATTATTCTATGCGGTGTGATAATTTATTTCTATTTACTTCATTATCGGCTATAAAATAGACTAGTCCAAAAACATTTTAACAACAGAGAGATAAGCATCTTTTTCTCTGTGCATTGAATTCTTCTTAACATATTCAAATGTTAAATTATTCGTAAAACAATTAAAAGGGAAAGGATTAAACACATGTCAAAAGTGGGATTCTTTAGCAAGATCAATTGTTAAGCGAAAAATTCTGGCTAGATATTTTGGGTCTTTCTTGATATTGGGGCGTAAATAATTGTACTGTAAATCTAAACCTCGGCAAGTCTATGAATGATTATCACCCATTAAAAATGAACTTTGAAAATCTTCGTAAATCTAGAGGGCGCCAGTCTTTCGTCCCTTGTACATTTATATAGCAATCAATGCGTTCCATTAGTAGCTCCCAACGCCCAAAATGCTCCGTCAGCCGTTCCACAAGGCGACCGCGGTCGTTGTGATCGTGGAGAAAACGTCACCAGTGACGTTATCATTTTCAATCGCACGACGCTCACAACGACCCATGCCAAGAGGTGGGTCGAATAGCCGTTCCACTTGGGTTTACGATTGTAACGCCGGCAAGCAAGTGGAACGGGAAAAATCGCGGTTGTGAATCTCTAATGCAGTGGTTCCCAAACTTATTTTGTATACCGCCCACTTTGAGGAAAAATTATTTTTTATCGCCCCCATTTTTTCACCTACTTAAAAACCCACTATAACGTCAAATTAAATTAATTGATTATTGTGAGCAATATTAGCGGAGATTAAACATTCATTCTAAACGAGACTTTTACTATAGCCCGCAAGAGTTAACTTGAGACCTAAGCGCAGTAGGTAGTACACAACGGCGCTGAGGTCTCAAGTTAACTCTTACGGGCTACACCTGCCAATGAGAATGATTATTGAAACGCAACTTTATAGTATTCAGACAGAGTATCATTTATTCAAAATAAAACAAACATAATCGATTCTTATGTAAAAACTAATGTGAAGGATGAATCTGATGCTGTTATGCCTCTACACAACGCCCCCCTTTAGGCCTGCAGCGCCCACAAGGGGGCGTTATCGCCCACTTTGAGAACGGATGCTCTAATGGAACGTAGCCTATATTACCTAATTTTCAGATTACTCAGAACATAAATTTGAATAACTTTCTTTACAGTTTAATGTTTTGACTGATTTGTTATAAAAAGTTAATTCCGTGAGTCCTATTCCTGAATATGAATTATATCAACAAAAAAAATATAGATAAATTTAAATTATTTAGAAAGACCCATGATGGTGCCATCATAATTGCTCCATTTCTTTAGAGGAGAATCTAAAAATCTTGCAAAGGAATGTCACCTCCAACATGTCTGAACACAGACACCCTAGCCGAAAAAAAACATTACAATTTTAATATTATCTCGTCAACTTTATTTGCATCTACAAAACTTACAGCACTATCTCTCTCTTCAGAGACTCAGTCTTAAATATCACAGTGTTTTTTACTTTATTTTAACTTACGCTCATTGAATACTGACCTTTTCCACTTTTTCAAAATTTCTTGCTTTCATCTGAAATTGTAAAATTGAAAAATTTACTAATATCCAAGGCTTTTTTAACTTTTTTCAATATATATATACATATAATAAAATTGTAGAGGTCCGAATTTCTGTACAATGAGGAAAAATGCTAAAAATCGAGTCAGGGGGGTGTAAGAATTGAATTTTTAACAGAGAAAGAATACAATTTCCTGCGTTGGGGCGGCCTGTCGTAAGAGGGGACTTAACAACCCACAGCCAGGTGGTAGGGCATTTGCCCGATTGGATGGCTGCCACCCCTGGTCTAAAGTATGTCGCCATAACAACCTAGAATTGTGTTCCGGCATTAGTGACCAGGTTCCAGTTTCCCTTAAGAGGGTAGCAGCGCATTAGTAGCAACTTTGATGTTGCAAATGTCCATAGGCGATGGTAACCGCTGTCCATTAAGTGGGCCGTCTGCCTGTCTGCTGATCTCATGCAATAAAAAAAAAGAAGCGAAATAGAACCATTATAGATTTTTTTCAAATTTTTGGTTTCTCTGTTTGTCTGTCTGTATACCGGCTAATCTCTGAAACGAGTGGACCGATTTAAATGAAATTTTCTATGGTGGTAGCTTATATCCCTGATCAATATATAGGATATTTCTGATCCTGAAAAATTAAAGAGTTCCCATGGGATAGTTAAAAAAACTTTCCATGTGGACGAGTCGCGGGCAGAAGCTAGTTTTAAATTGTGGCAGTCTAGTGTCACACTCGCCTCACACATTCCAATCTAATGTATCTGTTGTTATTATTACCACATGCTAATGGAGAAGAAAATCATTGTGATGAAACATGCAAATCAAGGTAGTCAATTCACCTTCAATAAGAGTGGTGGGTGTAATGTAGGTTATCCTAAAATTGGAAAGCAGAAGTCAAACAGTGCGATATAATTATAAAGGCATTATAGGTAATTTACATACATACATACATAACTTCACGCCAGAGTTCCCTTGCTGGGGTAGGCACGAACAACAGAGCGCCATTTAGGCTTATTCTTACACACCTCACTTGCTTCTTTGACATTCATAACTCTTGTCACGCACGCTCGTCTATTCTTAAGGCTCTTGACATCACCTTCTGCTAGTACACGATCAATTTGATCATGGAAGGTGTGTCGTGGCGTTCCACGACTTCTGCATCCATCCACTTTTGCATTGTATACCGGAGCATTCCTTTCCTTACCTTCACCCCGACACTCTCTTTCTTACTTCGGTATTACGAACACGGTCCGTGAGCATCACTCCGCAGATTTTGCGCAGTGCTCGCATCTCGACCGCGTTTACTCTACTTTCGTGCTCTCTCTTCCATACCCAAATCTCACTTCCATATAGGTAATTTATTTATCAAAAAATTAAAATAAACAATTATTACAAAAAATCTCTTTAAACTGACGTTTAACACAAATGATAAGGTGAAATGCTAAAGGAAAGTCCCTTAACACATTGATAGTATTAAAATGGTTTTTCAGTAGTCAAAATACAAAATCTAATGTATGTTTACCTCCTGTTCAATATAAATCTTCCAATAGCGTCCCGTTGTGGGGAAGGCAATGATCAGCTTCTCGTACATAGACCTCACTTCATTGATGGGCCTCGTTTGGGCCTCCCTTATGAGCAGCGACCACGAATCAACGTCATAGGTGTTTGCTTCTACTGCACGCTGGGCACGAATCAGCCTTTCGTTGCCCCAGTCCTGTGATCATTGAAATTTAGGTCAAATATTTTCTATTATATTTACTTTTAATTCTTGATCAACAATGGCTAAGATATTGAACCATCTGATAGAAAGTAGTGTCGATTACCGAATAACTTACAAAGATATTGGATCACAATCAAGTAGTATCTGCGAGACATTGAACAAAAAGCCAAAAACCGAAATTGAAGGATTTCCAGGTTTTAGCACAAACCCAGAAAATCATTCAACTTGCTCAACTTGGTCAAGAATTAAGTTAATCTAAATAGAATTAATCCTTAAGACTATTATCGATATACCAAAAAGCTGCAAGACTAACACTATCACTATCTCGTAAAATACCAAGAAAATATACGCATTTCATACAACTCCTATATAAACAGAGTGAGACAACAACACAATTAACGATCACGTTCACAAATGCAATCTGCACTCTCATAATGGACACATATGTGCTAATAGTGAGCTAAAGAATGAACTACCTCATTAATGGAAAGAATGTATCACAGATTGCACCTTTAAAATCAATTAACATTCTCAGTTCAGATACGTAACAAGTACATAAATTGAGATTGCTAAATGGCACTAATTGTGGTGTTTTTGTTCTTATATGCAAAGAATTATTTAACAAATTGATACTTTCCAGCAAGTGGGCCATCTGTAGGGAAACATACTTCAGACAATAGTGGTTATTATAACTCATATTTTAACAAATTGAAACTTGTTTTGATTAGAGTTACACTCAAATCAGGTTAATCTAGCGAGTTAATACACTCAGAGCTCTAATGGGGGTTCCGCTGTTAGCGAACCGCGAGCCGGTCCCACATTCACTTTGGCCAGCCATATCCCGACACTCCTGACGCCGATGATTCGCGTAACAAAGTATATATGGCGCTGAAGAACTGCATCAGCAGGTGCTGCTCTGAGGGCTCGCCCACGGAAATTATTCGCTAGGGACACCTCCGACACAAGGGCGACACTAGAGGCCAGAGGCAAGCGGCGATGCGGTTATGGTTATAGGCATCGCAACTGCGCCCCAACCGCAGAATTCAACTGTGGCAGCAACCGCCGCTGCGTCATTTGACTTAAGTTTTTCGATGAGGTCTCTTCCTCTCATGGAGTCTTGGAATGAGGAGTCATTGGCTTGGGCGGATGCCCTTCGCACTGAAGCGGATCGGCAATATAACGCCCAAAAAGAGAAGGGCAATCAGGCCTCTAAGCCCATGATTATGGAATTGACAAGGGGCATGGAGGCCATATCAATCACACACACATCACACTGATCACAACTGAGACATTTATTTTGTAGCTGGTTGCTCTATTCATACTGTTTCTATCTGAACTGTTTCTATCTGATTCTCACATAATCTAGATGTAACAGTCAGTACGTAATATTTTTGATGCTGGCCTACTTACTTGACTAGAACTTGAAGCATAGGGCTTCGATTTCTGGCAAGATAAACCTTGAAGCTAAACTCTAATGTTCACTCTCGATTGTTATTGAAATCGAGCCCGAAGTTTTCCCTTGGATGTAACAAACTCATATAAAAGCATACGTTGGGAATAAAGGCTATATTAAACTTGTAAAAAAATTAGAGGCCAAATCTTTATATGATGTTTATATATGGTCCATGATTCTCTTACTTTCATGCTTCATAAATAGATTGCAGTGATTGTAATCATGTGGTATTAAATTAAAACTTACAATTTCAGCGTTTTCTTCCGTAACAGACATTGTATTGATCGGCGTTTACAAATTAATAATAGGTTATGTAAAAATTTGAGCGTTAGAAATAAAGGAAAGTACCCGGTACCGTTGAAAAATAAAAATTAATAATACACTTTTGAATTGGCTACTTATATCTCTCTATATTATTTTACTTTTTTCATTAATTTTACAATAACGGAATAATGAATAAAATACCACGACTAGGGATGGAAACGAGAAATCGATATATCGATATTTATGAACGAAATATCGATCTTATTAACGATGTTTTTCCTAAAGCATGTTTATTCAAAATATTTTCTACTGGACGATGTTTTATCAACGATATTTTTAAACTAAACTAAAACAAAGTTTTATGAAAGATTTGAATAAAGGATTACTTACGAAAGACATTATATAAACATTTTGAATTTTTTACAGGAATAGCAATATATCGTTCATACAAATGACACACTTCCTTTTTTTCCGTAAATACCGATATTAGTCAACATTTTTGAAAGCTATTGATATAGTGAATGTTGATTGTAAACTTTGGACAAAAATATGATTGGTACTTAATAACTAGATTTATTTTTTTCGGAAAATATCGATATTTTTCTATATTTGCGAAGACTGGTGATTTGATGGATAACAATTTGTTTTTGACAGAAATATCATTCACACTTATGAACGACATGTTGATAATTTTCAATAAAAAACGATTATTACTTTAAATATTTGATGAACTGGAGTTTAATCTTTCGTCAGTAATATCGTTCATATTTATGAAGGATATATTGATGTTTTTCAGCAAATATTAATAATTTTTCAATATTTGCAAAAGGTATTAATTTATTTGGTTGATAATTTTGAAATTTTGACAGAAATATCGTTCATCCTTATAAAAGATATTTCTGTCCAAAGATCAAAATTATCATGCATTAAAACAATATTCTTGGCCAATATTGAAAAATTACGATTTTTTCCGAATATATCATTCATCAATGTAAACGAAATTTCTGTCCAGATTTCAGTACAATATATATATATATATATATATATATATATATATATATATATATATATATATTGTATTTCACGAAAAATAACGACATATTATTCATAGATAAGAACGATATTTACGTCTAAACTTCAAAACAATACCATAAATAGAAATCTAAATCAAAATAATGATATTTTCAACTATAAAAAATCGATTTTATAAAAAAGTATTTATACAAACGATATATCAAAAAATATTGTTGATAAATATCGATATTTTCAATATCAATATTGCAATGTCAATTTTTTATAATCCCTAACTCAAACGGAAACTTGATAAAGAAATAGAAATTATAAAATAGATAAAATGACAAAAAACATAGACGCGATCGGTGATATTTTTTTATATTGTTGGCTTCCATGTAAATGGCACTGATTTTGCTAATGTCAGAGTACGAAAAGGCACGTTGAAAAGAAAAATATTTAAAAATCTTAAAATTTTGCCAGTAATTTACATAAAAGTTTTCTGCAAGCGTTAAATAAATTTAATATATAGAATTATGCTATATGCTTATATTAAGTATCTGTGTACTGTGCCCACGCTAATCGACTTAAAGATGCGAACGCAATATGAGACGCGTCCATCAGCTGCGACTGAGAGACGCATCAGAAACAATATTCATACCCAGCATGAGCTAGCATTGGACGCGGCTTTTGTGTTGCCAACTGTCGTTACAGAAAAACATTATATCAACTATTAAAGCTCTAGATTAGATTGAAAAAAGCACTGAAAATAAATTAATAATTCTTACTACTTTTTTTTCAACCAGGTGGTAAGATATTTGCCTGTCTGGATGGCTACCATCCCTGGTCTAGAGTATGCCGCTATAACAACCTAGTTGTGTTCCACCATTAGTGGCCAGGTTCCAGGCTCCTTTAGAGAGCGGCAGCACATTGGTAGTATCCTTGGTGTTATAAATGTTTATAAGAGATGGCAACCGCTTTCCATCCGGTGGGCCGTCTGCCTGCCTGTTTACTAAACAAAAAACAAAAAAAAGATAAATTATTATATATTTATTTTTATTGCTGGAGTACAGCAGACAGCCCGACGGTCCAACTGTGATTTAATGTAGTTCCCGTCGGTTATGAACAATTTCAACACTAAAGGTGCCGCACTGCTAGATGGGACTGGAACCTGGCCACTAATGCCAGAACACAACTCAAGATTGTTATGAAAGAATGCTCTAGACCAGGGGTTGTAGCGATCCAGACGGGTAAATACCCTACCACCTGGCTGTGCGTTGTTTTGGCATCGCTTACGACAGGCCGCCTGGCCGCAGGAATTAGTGTTCTTTTTTCGTTCCTGTATGGATAGATATTTATTAATTAGATATGTCAGTGAAAAGTTATAGAATTTTGAAAAGCGGTAAATAAGATGTTAAGCGCTGAATAATAATTTTGGGTGTTCATAGAGGTAAAAATAGCGATAAGCGTGAAGTGCGTTCTTGATACGGATGTATTACCCTATCACTTATTTGAGATTTGGACACACTTCTGTAATTTAATTTATATCTAACTTACTATTCCATTGAAACTTACATACATACATAACTTCACACCAGTTCTCTTGCGGGGTAGACACGAACAACAGAGTGCCATTTAGGCTTATTCTTACACACCTCACTTGCCTCTTTGACATTCATAACTCTTGTCATGCAAGTTCGTCTGTTCTTAAGGCTTCTGACATCACCTTCTGCTAGTACACGATCAATTTGATCATGGAAGGTGTGTCGTGGCCTTCCACGACTTCTGCATCCATCCACTTTTGCATTGTATATCTGTTTAGTCATTCTTTCATCATGCATTCTTTCCACATGCCCGAACCACCGGAGCATTCCATTCCTTACCTTCACCCCGACACTCTCTTTCAGACCAACTCTCTTTCTTACTTCGGTATTACGAACGCGGTCCGCGAGCGTCACTCCGCAGATTTTGCGGAGTGCTCGCATCTCGACCGCGTTTACTCTACTTTCATGCTCTTTCTTCCATACCCAACTCTCGCTTCCATACGTGAGCGTAGGTACCAGCACCGCGTTGTGTATGGCGAGCTGGGCCTTCTGGCTGAGGTTCTTAGCGCCTAGAAGTTTACCTAACGCTCCGTTCAAACTATTCCCCAAATTCACTCTTCTTTCTATATCAGCGGTGTACCTTCCATCCCTGCTAAAAGCACATCCAAGATATACAAACTCATTCACTTGCTCCAGCATAACATCATCGACCATTATCCTTGCATTCGTTCTGGTTTCTTCTCTTTCAAACACCATAACCTTTGTTTTCTTCGCATTGAAACTTCATTTTCATTACCACGACGATGACGCGATTTTTGGCGAATTAAAGTAGTGGGCACTGAATTTAAGCAGCTACAGCGTCATCTTTTGGGCTGATCTATCCCAAGAGTGTGATGCTATTTATTCAAATGAGGAGTGTCCTGAATAATCGCCAGAGATGTACGCTGACTCAGTGTCGGATTACGTTTGGATCCGTTCAGCAATTTTCTCGTGTTATTTGGACAGAAACACAGACAGACAAATTTACTCAAGGCTGCCTTTTTGGAATCTGCTGGCTTTGGAATCAGCTCCTTTACAAATTTATAACATAAAGATAATATTAAAAAACAATTATTAATGTTGTCAGTTTGTCACATTGGTTAATATATCGATGAGCAAGTTTCATTACAATGCTTTCTTCATCCTCAAAACGTGGTAATTGTGACAATATGCTCATTTAGATCAGGAAATGTGCTTAAGTGGTGATTGCTTTCTGGTTCTAGATAAAACCCGCGTTATTTGAAATTTTTTTATTGCAGTAGCTCAGCAGACAGACAGACGGCCTACTTGATGGAAAGCGGTTACCGTCGCGTATAGACATTTGCAACACCAAAGGTGCTACAAATGTGCTGCTGCTCTCTTAAGGGAGACTGGAACCTGATCACAAATGCCAGAACACAACTCATAGTTCTTATGGCGACATACTTTAGACCAGGAGTGGTAGCCATCCAGTCGGGCAAATGCCCTACCACCTGGCTGTGGGTTGTTTCGTTGCCTCTTACGACAGGCCGCCTGGCCGCAGGAAAATTGTATTCATTTTCCGTTCCTATGTTTTTTTTAAAACATATCGCAATCTAGTACTTTTGAGTAGTTGACACAGCGTGTTTTCTTTAACAAGAGTTAACAACACTGAAAACATTCAGATTTCTATCAAACGTCCGAAATCACATGGATGACTCAAAGTTACGTCCTCGACTCACGTCCTATACTTTACACAGATTAATGTACATTAATTACACACATATCCACATATATCTTGGCTGGCATCTACGTGCGACAATTGTTTGATGCTTTACCCGTATTGACACTCACTAGATGTAAAAATCACACATGGTCATATTGATAAAAAAATAATGTCAAATATCAATGCCTTATGGGAGTTTTTGGCGGGAACTGAAAGGAGACGTTGTGCTGTGCAGTTTTATTTTCTAAAAATGCGTAAAATTACTCTAAAATGAACAATAGTTGTAGGATATTGATAGTTTTTGAGTAGTAATTATGTGTTTTGTGAGATATGTGAACTGTATAGTCAAATGTGGCCTTTTGAGTTTTCACCAGAACTCCGTTGAATG
Organism: Dendrolimus kikuchii; assembly: GCA_019925095.2. Classification (NCBI taxonomy): domain Eukaryota; kingdom Metazoa; phylum Arthropoda; class Insecta; order Lepidoptera; family Lasiocampidae; genus Dendrolimus; species Dendrolimus kikuchii. Next base: position 109,636 of record CM034388.1, on the reverse strand, counting down.
GCGTTAGTTGTAGCCTACAGTACAACTGCGCGACTATTATACGAAGACTTAAACATCAGAATTGGCTGTATGGACTAGATTCCTTTGCCTGCCTTTGTGGCGAATACGACTACTACTACTCAATGCCTTATGTCTGTCAAGTCAAGCGTCAACTTTAAGTTAATTTTCCCGTTTGTTGAAGCGGTGTTTTGTTTATCGAATTGGTTTTCATCTGGAAAAGTGCAAAACGAACAAAAATGTTGTTTTATTCTTTCTTCAAGTCTTTAGTTGGCAAGGATGTGGTGGTGGAACTCAAGAACGACTTAAGCATATGCGGGACATTACATTCCGTGGACCAGTATTTAAATATAAAATTGTCAGACATCAGCGTTATAGATTCTGATAAATATCCACACATGCTATCAGTGAAAAACTGTTTCATTCGGGGCTCTGTTGTTCGATACGTCCAGCTGCCGGCAGATGAGGTCGACACGCAGCTTCTCCAAGATGCTGCGAGAAAAGAAGCTACAGTTTCGACTAGATAATCATAACCTTAAAAAGGAGGGAATTTTCGCTGTTTATCATCGTTCGAACAATAAAGTTTGTGTAAATACTAATTTTAAGCCTTAAACTCGGAATAAAGTGAGTGGTTTTACAATTTACTGTTTTATTACTACTCTTAATCAGTAAAAGAATATGGATATGCTGTGATGGAACGATCTCTCCTAGTGTATTATCTTCGAAAATTTTATTTAATTTTCAATGTTCTGCCATACAGATAAATTTCAAAGTAATGGATATTGAAGACCATATGAAGTGATGAAGAAACAGACCAGTGGCCCTGATGTTTGAATAAAACTTAATACTTAAGTTTTCTTTTATTGTATTAGTTTATAAAGTCATTGTAATAGAAAAAAACTGGGATTTATGGAATTTAATTTGTTGCACCACCGAGTCCCTTGTTAATGACAAATTCAATCAAGAAATAATTAATTTATTATTTGTACCAATTTAGTAGGTATTGGTACGATTTAAAAAATATATGTACTTTGAAATTTATGATTGCCACCTGACTTCACTCGCTGTTTGCTAAGAGAAAAGAATATAGTACCTAGCTTGCTTTTGTAGGTGTAGCAATAGTGAGACACACTTAGCCGTGCTGCAACAGAAAAATGTGTGTAGATGGAAAAGGGGTCAATACTATCCCAAGAATAGCCTAGTCAGGTATTCTAGAACAACACTGATGCTGTAATATAATAATTTGTAAATTTTAAATGACTTATGAAATATTTAAAACTGTTTTATTTCTGTGTGAATAATATTGTATGCAATTGTTAATTGAACAATATTTATTGCTCATCTTTTTGAACAATAATTTTATAAAAAAGCAATCAATAATAATTAATGATCAGAGTTCCATAAAAGTATTGTTCAAATTATTGAGTATAAGTGCTTTCATAAGCAATAAATTAAGTTTATTTATTTACGTATTCTATTCATCATTAATACATGAAGAAAAATTAAATATTTATAAACAATGTTATCTCATCAATGCTAAGGTTCCGCGTGTGAGTTGTAACATGCCTAATCCCTACTAATATTAAAAATGCGAAAGTAACTCTGTCTGTTCCATTTTCATGGAAAAACCACTGGACTGATTTGGTTCAAACTCGGTATACATATATTTTGGATGCTGAGGATGAACATAGAATACTTTTTATCCCGAAAAATGGGATAGTTTCTGGAATAAGAATATATTTGTCTCTCTGTTTCTTATGTTTTTACAGAAAAACTACAAGACCAATATGGCTGAAATTCTATATATATGTAACTTTAATACCGAGGGTGGACAAAAGATACTTTTAATCCTGAATAATGGGATAAATTTATGTAAAGGTTATCCCAGAAAGTAGGAAAGGTTTTTTTTGGGATTTGACATTTTCGTAATTTTGTTTATATAGATCATTTTGGTAACTATAGTCATTTTGGTCATTTGGACATTTTTGTTAGTTTAGTAATTTTTGTAACATTTTATAGTTTACAAATAGATAGATAAAAAGTCATGGTAGCGTAATGGCTAGTGCATGCGTCCCATACTCAAGGGGAGCGGGTTCAATCCTGGCTGGAATGCATGCACCACTTAGGCAGTTTTCTGACCTCATGTGCATATTGTAACAATTACCACGTGCTAATAAGTGAAGGTAAACATTGTGATGCAACCTGCCAATCGAGATAACCAACGCGTCAAACCTGCCAAGCCACCTTGAACAAGTGTGGCTGGTATACTGTCCATTCCCCTATAGTGGGAGGCCCGAGCCCAGCAGGGGTCATTTATGGGCTGTTATTACTAAATAGCTAGACGGTGGATAAATAAATAAAACGAATGGGTTGAAATAGAGAATGAAATTTTGTATGGGAGACCAATCATTTCTCAAGTTTATAGATATAAAAAATATTATTTATTATAAAATGGTATAGTTAATCTGTCTGTCTAATAAGCTTTCACGGACAAACTACTAGGGGTATTGGATAGGTCTTGCTGTAATTTTGTAGAATTATGTAGTTTTAATTCCCAGATGGGATAGTTTACAATACAAAATGAAGTAAATCTTTCGAGGGCAAATAGCACTAACATAAAAGTTTAATACAATGTAACTTGTGTTAACGCCTGCTCTTTAAACAAGAGACACGCACTAGAGGTTAATCCGCGGCGTAGCCGCTAGGGTAAACTACTTTAAAATAAAATGCTTATAAAAATTTTAGTAACAAAGCTATAATTATTTTCAAAATATATTAACTTAATGAGTAGAGAAATGTTAGGTGATCAAGATTCTGGTTAAATATGTATATCTATTGAAGCCATTACAATGAAAATGTAAGAAAAGCTTTCCAAATTGACAGTGCCTGCACCGCCATCTTAAAATTGCCAAGTTTTAAAAACTGTATTTAAATGGTAGAATACTGTTTAAGAAAGATTTGTAAAATTCTTTTCAGAACTACTCAGTTGAATTTTTAATTTCCAACAAGATTGAAAGTACAGAAAAAGAAACATTGTCGAAATGTTATCTATACTATAATAAATCTGTACATGGTTCGAGTTTGAACAATGCGTTTAAAGATGTAAAAAAATCAGGGGGGCTAATTCGGACCAGGAGGACTACAGACTCGACAGGAGGACCAAATTAGGATACGTTTTATCCCGATAAATGTCGCTTTTCTGGGATACATGGAAATAGCGAAAAAGAAGGCGCTACGATCGCATCTGTTTGGAAACTACTGAACGTATATAAAGCGATGAAACTCGACATTTGAAACAAATTTGACCTTACTCATAATTATATGTAAGTTTAAAATACAGACGCAAAGGCTCTTCGGAGATTAAGTGGTTTTCTATAGAAATTAGATTAATAGAGCTATTCACATTATTTTTTAATCTTATAAAGTAAAAGGGCAACTATAAGTATATAATAAATAATATCTTTAGGTAATGATTGAGAAAATACATTGAAAATGCTTAAGTATTTTGCAAATACAATTATTTATTATCATGTACTCTTTTTCTTTATAAATTGCTTCCGAGAAAGTTCCCATATATTTTAGAATATATTAGTTGTTATTATTTATTAGGTACTCCATATACGTCAGAAAATTTACTATCTATCGAGGGAAACCATAATTCTATATAAACACGAACAAACTGGCAAAACCCTTAGGAAAATAAAAAAGTAATAGTATTTTTAAATATTATAGTAATTTTTTTGATATATTATAATCCTGCTTCATCTGCTTATCTTATCAGATTTAGTGTTAAAGATCAATAAAAATAATATAGATAGCCTATTCTTATTGAGAGAGAGAGAGAGAGAGAGAGATATATATATATATATATATATATATATATATATATATATATATATATATATATATATATATAAATGGGCTGTGGCCCAAATCGTCTTATTTAAAGCGTTAAAAAATAACCCTCTATTATTGTCAGATATCATCTGATAATATTCAAATTTGTTAACAATGTCGCATCTCAAATAACGCCTTAAACGGCCTAAATGAATATTATGAAAACGATACTCAGATGAAGCCGCACCCCTCAAATAAAGAAATAATGTAGGAGTTACGATTTCATGATGATATTAGTAGCAAATAGACTTTTATTAGATGACAACACTACGCTTTCATTCAATTTGTTCTCCAAGCTTTTCTTTTCGTCGTTCGCTTTCGCTGTCCCGGGTTCCTACCAGCAGCAAATTGTATGACTATATTTTCGCCGTTTTAAATCCTTTAATGAATTAATAGTTTATTCCGAACTGTCTGTGAGTGATGAAAGGTGCCTATAGTGTATTAAAATAGAACTAGTTTCACGACAACTGGCAATGTAAAGTATCATTTTTGCAATAAACGTCTAACATGTGATCGTAAATGTAAATAATTAATTAATAATTATATCACAAAATGGACGTGAAACGCCGTAACAGTGAGCGTAAGATGTGATCGCATAGTTTTAATTTTGTTTTGTTACATTTTCGTGCTCCGACAGAATGTTCTGAAGCTATCGCTTTTTTTGTCTCTGAAGAAAAAGTGAGTGTTTACTTTTTTTGTACCATGTCCACTAGTCCACTACGCTTATTTAACTTTGATCTCTGGTTATTTATTGAATGCGTGTATATGTACGTATTACTACTCTTTAATGTGAGTAATTTATCGTATTTAGTTTTAAGGTAAACTGAAAAGTTAATATTACGGACCGTTTACAAATTCTTTTGAAAATATCTCGGGATAATAAAATTTCATATGTATTAAAAAGATTGTCCTAATTAATTGTTTTTTATCGTCAGTTGTTACAATGAACATCTGTTTGCAATATATTCTGTAAAATGAGTCATAGCTGGCATAGTTGAAATTTAAATAGGGATTTTCGTCTTGCCTTCGGGAGGTCTAAACTAACGTCAAGAGTCTGGGAGACTTCTTAAAGTTTACTCTTTCACTTTTGCATGCATAAATGGTTTTTAAGACTGAGTAAACCACCTAAATTAGAAGAAGATAGATACCCTACCATAACCCTACAAATCATAACCTGCTCCTTTACTTTGAAAGTAAATGTACTTCTATAAATAAATGAAATTTTAGTATTCATGAGTAAAACCTGTCTCACAGTTATTTTAGGCTCTGTTTACATTATTCATACAAATTTATGAAGGACAAACTGGCACCAACACTGGCCATGAAACACCTACACAATGTTCTTCTTACTACTTGTGACTTGACTTTATTAGGCTGCTACTCAGATATCCGGTATACGAATTTGAATTAGTGGGTGGGTGGAGTGGGTAGGGGTAAGGTACACTTACTCTTTCTGCAACCCCTATGGTCTGGAGTTCTTGAAATATTAATTTTTAGTAAACATAACCTGGCCTTGTTTTTCACTAATATTACTGTGATCAGTGGTGAAAGGTTGCGATCAGTGATTTACGTTAGGTTAGCTTCAGACTAATTAATTTATGTATACGATTTATAATTTCATCTTTATAGGCCACCATTTTGAATATTTTCATGGTTACTCTTATGGTGTATGAATGTGCTCTGTTGTATTTTCTCTTATACTGTTTTCTGTTGATTACTGGCTTTCTTTTGGACTTTGAAAGGATTGTTCAACTTTGGACCTATGATATAAGTGCAATATTAGTGAAAAAATTGGTGAGGTTATGTTTAAAAAAGTTCAAGATTTCTGGACCATAAGGGTTTTAGTAGGGGCAAGTGTTTTCCGCACATACTCACTCCACCACCCGCTACTTAAAATTTGTGTATGAAACATATATAGATTTACTCTTTATTATATTATATTAGTGGATTAAAACCTGTTTAATCGTAAGTGAATAATGTTTTGTCATAGACTACATCATAACATCAGGTGCTACAGCACCACCGAAAAAGGCGCTGATTAATTCAATATGCCTCAGGTCAAAAGCCACTTAGTAGTTATTATTCAAACCAATTTCCATTGTAAGTAAGTTTGAGACCCAAATTGCTTCATTATCATGGTCAGAAAATTGTGTAAGCAGTGAACACACATTAATAAAAGAGTGGTTTCAAAAAAGATGTCATAAAATGCATCAAGTTGAGCAGTCGATTGCTAGAATGTGTCGCCTCTTTGCTTTAATATTTGGGTCAAACACAAAAATGGAATATCAAGTGTTCAACTTACATAAATTCCATATGTACATTATTTGTTCATGTATTTTTTTTATTATATAAGATTATTAGAGTTTACCCCGCGGCTGCGCCGCGGGTCAACCTCTAGTGTGTGTCTCTTGTTTAAAAAGCAAGTGGTACAGGTCACATTGTATTAAATTTGTATGTATTTGCCCCCGAAAGATTCACTTCATTTTATATCACCAACTATACCACCCCCATCTATATGTAAACTACATAAATGACAAAACTTGACAAAATAGATAACATGGTCCAAGTGGACCCAGTGGACCCAGTGGACGAAATGGACGAAATCACAAAACCTGTCCTATTTTCTGGGATAAACTTTACATAAATCTATCCCAAAATTCCTCCCATTATCCGGGTTAAAAAGTATCCCTTGGGCACTCTCGGTATTCAAATTATATATGTACCGAGTTTCAGCCAAATCGGTCCAATAGTCTTTCCATAAAAGGATAACAAACAAAAAGACAAATATATTTTTATCCCGGAAACTATCCCATTTTTCGGGATAAAAAATATCCTATGTTCATTCTCGGCATCGAAAATATATATATACTGAGTTTCAGCCAAATCCGTCTAGTAGTTTTTTGTGAAAACGGAACAGTTAAACAGACAGAGATACTTTCGCAATTTATAATATTAATAGGGATGTAGTGGGTATGTTAGATTTGACTGTTTTTTTATTTTAACCCTTAAGACAATTATCGATATACCAAAAAGCCGCAAGACTTAACACTATCACCATCTCGTAATATACCAAGAAAATATAGCCATTTCATACAAATCATACAACTCCTATAAAAACAGAGTGAGACAACAACACAATTAACGATCACATGCACAAATGCTATCTGCACTCTCATCGTGGACACATATATGCTAATAGTGAGCTGAAGAGTTAACAAATAATTTATTCTTTATTGCTCTTGTTTAAACCAAAATATCTCCTACTGTAGACTGTTTGGATAGTGAATAGCTCAGTTTGGTAGACATTGAAAGATAATCCAATATCAAAAAATAAACTTTTTAATCATAGAAGCATATAATAATTAAACAACTTTTTATATAGCAATCCATGTTTGCAAATTAAAACATATATTGTTCCAACATTTGTAATCTTCTCCTGTATATGTGTGAAACTTATTTGTTTGACCCAATGATGTGTTATCTTAAAAACTAAAATTTAGAGTTTTTCAATTATCAAAAAATCATTGTGTTGTAACAAATAAGTTTTATTTAATATAAAAAATAACATATTTTTGTTTTGAAAAATAAAATCAGAAGGGTGGTTTAATTATTTATCAAATAAAATAATTGTGACTTGTCCGATTTATCACATTCTTGAAAAAGATGTTCATTAGTAATGGTAATCACTTTTCATAGGATTGGCCATATCAGCCAGTCCTTCTGTATTTTGGCAAAAATGAATATGTTAATCTTGGCCCAGTGATCCCCAAAAACCTGACATCAAAAATTCATTTATTGTGTACACACAGTTTCTCCGAGGAAGAAAGTGAAAATGGTGTGAGTGTGAGTCATTATCTCATAATACAAAACAAACAAACACTAATTAGTTACTTAACACTTAATTATTTCTCACAACTGATAATGGTAATTAAGGCGGCATTATTCTATTCTTTGTGAACATTTAATATCATTACAAAAAGTTAACGATTTAAATATGTTTAATGTTATTTTTTAGCTTTTTCTTTTTGTATTAATTTGGATAAGTGCTTGTCAGTTTGCCAACAAGATAGGGAAGGTTTCCATAGAGATGACAAATGTCCACTAGTTTTTTCATTTAGTTATGATACTATAAAAAGCATTTATTTACTTCTTGACGGCTTCTGTAGTTGAGCGGGTAAGCCTTTGCCGGCCTACCTCACTGCAACGCAGAGGCTCCAGGTTCGATTCCTGGTATAGTAAATTTCAGAAACATATTTTCTCCGTTATTTACTATGGTCTGGGTGTCTGGGATCGGCCCCAGAGTAGTCCGTTGTATATTACCCATAACACAAGGGTAACTTGCTTAATTTGGGGATATACAATGTGTGTGTTTGTCTGCCGATTATTATTATTATTATTATATTACTTCTGAAATATTTTTCTAAAGTGTATTATTTAAAGTTCCACCACATTGATTTGTTCAGAATTTTCTATATTATATTTATAAAGCTAGAAGGGGCTGACACAATTTTTGGGACTTTGAAAGCTAATATCTCCTCACAAATTGTCTTCATAATGAGATTATTAATTAATGTAGATGATTTTTTCTTTTTTAAGACCTAGAATAATAATATCTCACAGAGATTGTAAACTCAAAAGAGGGCACTGCTGGTGTTTGTTTTTCGCAATATCACTATGTTAGCCCTGTCCTGCCTATTCCATCCTAATGGCTGGCGATATGTTGGCCTCACCCCATATTGCAAGTTTTCTTTCTGTTAGCTAGTTTCACAATGCAAAAAGATAATAATTAATTCTTCAAAAAGTAATTCTGTAACATACTTCTGTACAAAACTTATAAAAAAAAAGAATTTGAGATATAAATAGAATATGAAATATAAAGAGGCACAATATTTAGCTAGACGTGTTGCTGGGGAGTTTCTTGCCGCTTCTTCTCCTTTACAGCTTCAACACGCGGCATATAGCATGCGAAGCGGTGTACATAGAAACGGAAGTAAAAATTAAATTTTAACTTACATGTATGACATTCAAAAAGTGTTCTCCAGTGGAACTTATTTTGAATAAAAACTTGAATATGAATTTGAATAACTTTGTAGCATCATATAGGCTGTAATACAATTACTTTTTTGCTCAAATGTCTAGGAGTCCAATAAATTGATTTAATTCACAAATCAGATTACAAGCAGAAACATTACTACAATTTTCGGGACCTGCCCAGTAATAAATCCAGCGAGATAATGATCAAATATGAACCTATACAGTGATAATTTTTTTTTTATTTAAAACTTATTTCTTGACACTTTCTCAAGTCACTTCTATTTTAAAATTTTGGACTTATTTTTGATGTGTGCAAGGAATGTAATGATTTGTATAGCAAGATATTGAGAGTGCCATTGACCTCTTATCACATATCGCCTGTCGCTCGAGCCACTTTAATGAGCTAAATATAATTTATATCTTATATCTTGACATACTATTTGCTCTTCTAGGGGTCTGTAGCCACTTTAACAAGAAAGTGAACCCTTAGGTATATAGAAATCAAATTCAAATTTATTTAACCAAACTTCTCATTACATGACAGCTATAACAAAAGATTTTTTTATTTTTTTTTATTGCAGGAGATCAGCAGACAGGCAGATGGCCCACTTGATGAAAAGCGGTTACGATCGCTTATGGACATTTGCGACACCAAAGGTGCTACAAATGCGCTGCTGCTCTCTTAAGGGAAACTGGAACCTGGTCACTAATGCCGGAACACAACTCAAGGTTGTTATGGCGACATACTTTAGACCGGGGGTGGTAGCCATCCAGTCGGACAAATGCCCTACCATCTGGCTGTGGGTTGTTAAGTCGCCTCTTACGACAGGCCGCCCCAACACAGGAAATTGTAATCTTTCTCCGTTCCTGCACAGATAATTTAATTGATTGTGCTAAGTTATGTTATCCTGGTTGTCACATTCTGAGCGAGATATGGCTCCTAAAGAACCCTGCACTCGGCAAAGCCTGTATCGCAGGGATCATATAATTTATACATAAATAAAATGAAACATTATTCAATACACATTTATAGTATGGAAATGTTCCATCTGTGCCTGTATCAGCAAGTTTTCCCAATAAATTCTCACTATAATAATAAAACTACGTTTTAACGGTTTCAAGCGCGGTAATTTTATTTGATTTTGGTTTTTCCGACGTTTCGGCCACTTTTCAGTGGCCGTGATCACGGAAGACAAAGATATCAAGTGTCAACGAGTATTGTTAAAGTTTTATTTAGCCCACCGCCATCTTGTTAATTTTAATTTTGTTTATGGTTATTATTTACTCTATGGGAGCCTAATCTAATTTAATACCGCTTCGCAACATGTTGTGGCTTGAAGAGAAGAAGCGGCGCAAGAAACTCTTCAGCAAACATGCCTAGCTCTAATAATTTTATATAATATTAAAATCAGTGAAAGGAAAAATAAAAGTAATTATCAGTCAAGTTGGTTTGTGTTCCGTTGTACGCAGAAAGAGCTCACAGTGTCTTGAGGTCTGGCAGCTGGTTTTTGCAGCGTTTGGGTCTTAATAGTTTTGATGACTGGATCCCAAACAGGTGGTACTTGCCAACCATAATATCACTATAATAATATACTTGGATGAAATTCAAGGTATATTGTGTGTATACTATAAGCTCCAACTAAATAGCGGCTGTTTGCCGTACATTGGCTAACTGTGGGATGAATTTTTGTTTCCAGTGACCATCTCTAATATACTCTAATTTAATATTATATAAAATTATTAGAGTTAGGCATGTTTGCTGAAGAGTTTCTTGCGCCGCTTCTTCTCTTCAAGCCATAACATGTTGCGAAGCGGTAGTAAATTAGATTAGCCTCCCATAGAGTAAATAATAACCATAAACAAAATTCAAATTAACAAGTTGGCGGTAGGCTAAATAAAGCTTTAACAATACTCGTTGACACTTGACATCTTTGACTTCCGTGATCACGGCCACTGAAAAGTGGCCGAAACATCGGAAAAACCAAAATCAAATAAAATTACCGCGCTTAAAACCATTAAAACGTAGTTTTATTAAGTCTTTAGTAATCACAAATCAATAGGTGGTGAAATATTATCTACCAAAGTCATCCAAAACTTTCATGGACAATGATGAAAACACTTGTATGGAAATCTTTCTTCTGCATGACTGTTAAGCACTTGCCCATTTTTTATTTTCATTATGATCTATGAATTTTGACAGGAGTCCTTTTGAGATTGAGATGGTTACAATGTGGTTTTTTGGGGTTCTTTAAATAAATGAAACTCCTACTGACTTGTTCACTTGGACTGAACCCTTTCTGCAAGGACTGAAACGGGCTTGTCTGGTGCATATATATAAGTATTGTACTAGTGCGTTGTCTCTCCTTCTGAGTTGTGGCAGGAAATTGTCAAATGATAAGAGAAGGTCTTTTCTCAAGATTGATTAATAGCTTCTATGAACTTATTACCTTCATTTGTTTCGATTTTTGCGATGTAAAGAGCTCCGTCGAGCAGCCATTGGTAAATTAAAAAAATCCAATGACAAGAAATATGAGAATTTGTTGCTGTTTAATTGACAAAATCCCGATTTCTGGTAGTGTCATATCGAAGTAGCATGAATATTCCCAAAATTGAGAAGTGTCTAGTTTTTTTTTATGTTTAAGGCTTGGCAATTAGGCCTTTAAGCCAGGCGCGGTTGTGTTGTAGGCTACAATCCACGCCATTCGACGGAGTTCTTGTGGAATCTCGAAAGGCCACATTTGGCTATATAGTTCACATTTCTCCCAAAAACACATAATTACTACTCAAAAACTATCAATATCCTACAACTATTGTTCATTTTAGAGTAATATATATATAGATTTTATTGCCAGGTGGTAGGGCATTTGCCCGACTGGATGGCCACCACCCCTGGTCTAAAGTATGTCGCCATAACAACCTTGAGTTGTGTTCCGGCATTAGTGACCACATTCCAGTTTCTCTTAAAAGAGCAGCAGCGCATTTGTAGCAACTTTGGTGTTGCAAATGTCCATGGGCGATGGTAACCGCTTTCCATCAAGTGGGCCGTCTGCCTGTCTGCTGATCTCCTGCAATAAAAAAAAATAAAAAAAATACACATTTTTTGAAAATATAACTGCACAGCACAACATCTCCTTTCAGTTCCCGCCAAAAACTCCAAAAGTATCTAGTAATTTGTTACTGAAAGTAGTGATGCTGAAGCTAACAGAATATAAAAACAAAAATTATATAATTTTTTAAAGATTTTTCGATACATGCTACCTACAAACTCGTACAACTGGCCAATGTGTAGAATGTGTTGCTGTACAGAATACCCTATTTTGCCCACCTCGAGAGGAAACAACAAAATAGAGACATGACTTTAGCCATTTCTTATTGTTAGCAATGATTTTCCCTGGTACATTTTATATTAAAACTCACGTTCTATCACCTCCTCGGGTGATAGAACAATAACCAAATCAAATCAAAACAATTTATTGCATAAAAACATAGTTACACAATAGGTATTGTTGTTATATATTGAGCACATGTTTTTTGCCGGTCGGGCGTACAATTTTTTTTTTTAATCATATTATAAAGGTACATACTTATTTGGTTTTAATTATTATCACTATTATATATATATATTTTTATGTTTATGGCTTGGCAACTAGGCCTTTAAGCCAGGCGCAATTGTATTGTAGGCTACAATCGACGCTGTATAAAGGAGTTCTTGTGAAAACTCGAAAGGCCACATTTGACTATACAGTTGACATTTCTCACAGAAACACATAATTGCTACTCAAAAACTATCAATATCCTACAACTATTGTTCGTTTTAGAGTGTTTTTCACATTTTTAGAAAATAAAACTGCACAGCACAACGTCCCCTTTCAGTTCCCGCCAAAAACTCTATTTTAATCTTAAAATTATAATACATACATACATAACTTCACGCCAGTTCCCTTGCGGGGTAGGCACGAACAACAGAGTGCCATTTAGGCCCATTCTTACACACCTCACTTGCTTCTTTGACATTCATAACTCTTGTCATGCACGCTCGTCTGTTCTTAAGGCTCCTGACATCACCTTCTGCTAGTACACGATCAATTTGATCATGGAAGGTGTGTCGTGGCCTTCCACGACTTCTGCATCCATCCACTTTTGCATTGTATATCTGTTTAGTCATTCTTTCATCATGCATTCTTGCCACATGCCCGAACCACCGGAGCATTCCTTTCCTTACCTTCACCCCGACACTCTCTTTCAGACCAACTGTCTTTCTTACTTCGGTATTACGAACGCGGTCCGCGAGCGTCACTCCGCAGATTTTGCGCAGTGCTCGCATCTCGACCGCGTTTACTCTACTTTCATGCTCTTACTTCCATACCCAACTCTCGCATCCATACGTGAGCGTAGGTACCAGCACCGCGTTGTGTACGGCGAGCTGGGCCTTCTGGCTGAGGTTCTTAGCCCCTAGAAGTTTACCTAACGCTCCATTTAAACTATTCCCCAAATTCACTCTTCTTTCTATATCAGCGGTGTACCTTCCATCTCTGCTAAAATTATAATAATAAGGCCTATATAGGTAGCCTTAAATTTAACAAATACTAAATGACGCAGAATTTAAATTTAGATCTTATTAAATTTATTTAAATTTTTAACCACGCCACGCTTGTCAAATGACCGGTTGCTATATCTTACTATTCATTAACTTGCCCTACCATCGGTTGAGTTTTGGAATTACTTGTATGGAGATTATATCAAATTGTAAACAATAGGAAGGCAAATGGATGATTGGTCAGACATATCAGCTATCTTGATGTGCAGGTTTCATCATGTTGTTTTCGTTCGCCGTACGTACACGTGGTTTTTTTTTTATTGCAGGAGTACACCAGACAGGCAGACGGCCCAGTTGATGGAAAGCGGTTACCATCGCCTATGGACATTTGCAACACCAAAAGTGCTACAGATGCGCTGCTGCTCTCTAAAGGGAAACTGGAACCTGGTCACTAATGCCGGAGCACAACTCAAGGTTTTTATGGCGACATACTTTAGAACAGGGGTGGTAGCCATCCAGTCGGGCAAATGCCCTACCACCTGGCTGTGGTTTGTTTTGTCGCCTCTTACGACAGGCCGCCCCAACGTGAAGTCCCCCTGCAGTGGAAGTGGCCTTGCGAGACCCACGCCTGCCAGGGCTGCGGAGAGGCTACGTCATATACCCGTAGCACTGGCATAAGGCGAAGGACGGAACACCCAGGGGTTTTAGTGGGTATCCCTAACTGGGGAGTGGCAATAGGATGGCACCAGTTCTGACTGGGCATGCTAGTGCCAACCCCAATCTGGCGAATCCCACACTAGGTCGCGAATTATCCCCCCAAGGTTCTGCCCTTGTCGCGGCTTAGTCGTCAATCGGATTTCCCCTGGACAAAAAAAAATTAATAATAATAAGGCCGCCCCAACGCAGGAAATAGTACTTTTTCTTCGTTCCTGCACGGATAAAATTGTAACAACATAGTATTTTCTTACGTTTTCGCGACTAATAAATACGTCGACTTCGCAATAATATTAATTAAATTGTCGTGCTTAAAACCATAGTTTATAACATAGCCATAGTTTTAATGATATTGTAACAACGTGTTTATCACGTTAGAAAGCTGTTTAAGTGGTGCGTGATTTCCCGGTCTGGATTTGAACCCACGTTTCTTTACCGATTAAGCGATCACATAAATATCTAACCTCCCACTCATGTTCTTCACAGATCTTAGGGGTCCCTAACAAATGCGGAACAGCAATGTTTTCCACAAGGCATTAATTAGGTCCATTGTAACATCGCGGAAGAACTACAAATTATTACTTAACCGCCTTACATGAAACATTTTGACGCAAGTTCCATAATAAAGATTAAATTGGGGGCATTAAATACAATCAGAGGGCAATGTTTTGGGCGGTTATCCGTCTGTCCTACTTATACTGATTAATTTGTTATATGTAAATTTTAATATACATAACTTGCTATTTATTTCTAAACGATACAATCGGCTATTTCCTTAATTGAATAATAATGTTATATTTTTATTTATTCTGTGATTAGCGCCCGTTTTGTATAAAGTGGTTGTCTATAATTTACAATAATTTTGATACAATATTTATCCTTTATAAACTAAAATAAACTAAGTTATAAAGTACAAGCGATTATAGACTGTGTAAAAAATCGCTACCAGATGGGAGCGTGCCCAGAAGGCTGGCTGCGTTGCCGCGCTGTATGGCGATGCCCACTTGTTAGGCGAAATATGAGTTTCTTGCAAATCTCTTTGAAAAATCTCTTTGCCGACGGACGTAACCCATTCCTAAGGTTCCATATTTGCGCCGTTTGAGAGCTTCAGCTTTTGAAGCAGCGTTGCCAGCCTCTAACTCAGTCATTGGAAGATGTGACGGGGCTAGAGTGTCTACACAACTACTTGCTATTTAGCTTTTCATTATGAAAGGGCTCTACGAAATATGTCATGAATATCTAGACAGTTATATTCCGAGGCAGGCGCTATTCCACTTCTCATATCGGAATGCAATCTAATAGAAATGGGGTATGAGTAATGAGCATGGTCAACCCATAATACCCATAACCCCATTTATCCGTGCAGGAACGGAGAAAGAATACAATTTCCTGCGGCCGGGCGGCCTGTCGTAAGAGGCGACTAAACAACCCACAGCCAGGTGGTAGGGCATTTTCCCGACTGGATGGCTACCACCCCTGTTCAAGAGCATGCCGCGATAACAACTTTGAGTTGTGTTCCGGCATTAGTGACCAGGTTCCAGACTCACTTAAGAGAGCAGTAGCGCATTTGTAGCACCTTTGGTGTTGCAAATGTCCATAGGCGATGGTAACCGCTTCCCATCCAGTGGGCCGTCTGCCTGTCTGCTGTACTCCAGCAATAAAAATATAAAAAATTAATCAGATGAATAATGAATGAATGAATGAATGTTCTTTATTGCATACAATTTACATATACAATAGGAGGTCTTATCGCCGCCGGCGATATCTTCCAGACCAGCTTTACAGTTATTAAAAATAATGGAGAAAAAAAAAATAACATAGATTTTAAAACATACATACATACATAACTTCACGCCAGTTCCCTTGCGGGATAGGCACGAACAACAGAGCGCCATTTAGGCCCATTCTTACACACCTCACTTGCTTCTTTGACATTCATAACTCTTGTCATGCACACTCGTCTGTTCTTAAGGCTCCTGACATCACCCTCCGTTAGTACACGATCAATTTGATCATGGAAGGTGTGTCGTGGCCGTTCACGACTTTAAAATAAAAAGAAAATTTAATAAAATGTCAAAAAAAGAGAAACTAATATTATATTATAGTGATTAGAATAAACGCGGAAGTAGTTACAGGTAACCTATGATTTTTGCCAGGTGGTAGGGCATTTGCCCGACTGGATGGCTACCACCCCTGGTCTAGAGTATGTCGCCAAAACGACCTTGAGTTGTGTTCCGGCATTAGTGACCAGGTTCCAGTCTCCCTTAAGAGAGCAGCAGCGCATTTGTAGCAACTTTGGTGTTGCAAATGTCCATAGGCGATGGTAATTGCTTTCCATCAAGTGGGCCGTCTGCCTGTCTTCTGAACTCCTGCAATAAAAAATAAAAAAAATGATAATAATAAAAGCTCTAGACCTACCAGCACACTCTTATCATTTAATGCAAAATGCAACTATATTAAATACATATAGGATAGTGAGAAAATTCCTGCAAGGTGACACCAATGATTTACTTGCTAGTAACCATACAAATATATCAAATCAACTAGCTATCACTACATCTCAGTCGTCCCACTAATGTACACTTGGCTTAGGCCCGTGCCATTATGGAAGAGGCCTCGTGAGGTTGGCCCACGCCTGCCAGGGCTGCGGAGAGGCTAGGTCATATACCCGTAGCCCTGGCATAAGGCGAAGGACGGAACACTCAGGGGTTTTAGTGGGTATCCCTAACCGGGGGTGGCAACAGCATGGCACCAGTTCTGACTGGGCATGCTGGTGCCACCCTCGAAATGGCGAATCCTACACACGGGTCGCGAATTATCCCCCCAAGGTTCTGCCCTTGTCGCGGCTTATGGTCCTCAAGCGGATTTCCCCTGGCTAAACAAAGAAAAAGTCCGTGCCATTAGTTAAATTCCAGTTAACCGAGATGAAATATATAAATCAATATAATAATAATAACACGACGGCACGCATTGTGAGGAAGTTCCTGTCTCTGGAGCCTTAACCACCGGTAGCTTGGACCCTAGGCCCCGCTGCCGACGGACGTCATCTTTTTATATTTTTTTAATATGTGTTTATTTTTTATATATATATGTATTAACAAAACATATAAAAAAATATAAATAAATATATGTCTAATAATAATAACAGCCCATAAATGTCCCACTGCTGGGCTCGGGCCTCCCACTATAGAGGAATGGACAGTATACCCGCCACGCTTGTCCAAGGCGGCTTGGCAGGTTTGACACATCCGGTTCGATGTGCAGGTTGCATCACGATGTTTTCCTACACCGTTATTAGCACGTGGTAATTATAACAATATGCACATTAGGTCAGAAAACTGCCTAAGTGGTGCATGCGTTCCGGCCAGGATCGAACCCGCGCCCTTTGAGTGTGGGATGCGTGCGCTAGCCATTACGCTACCACGACTACAGGTACAAGTGGTAACCTAATTATCTCCGGGACTTCGGTCGCGCGGAGATTTATTACCTTTTGAACCCTGCAAGATATCAAAATACTACATAATTGCAAGTCTTAATCATCTCCAAAATTATCACTGATATTCGATGAGCCGTTTCTGGAGCTATTGGAGTTGATATTTCAGATGGGCATATACATAAATACCGAAAAACACTTGTTTCCGATTAAGCGTCGCAAAATAGCAATGTTCATAATTTCATACATACAAATGTTAGCAGTCATTTTAAACTAGACTTCAATTTTATGTATTGATTTAAATAAAGTTGGCGCATGGCTTCTCGTATAAAAAAATATTTCCATTAAAATTTATTACATTTTATTTTTTTCTTAAGTGCTAACAGTCTGTATTGTTAAATGTTCATGAAAAAGATGAAAAAGTGTTTTTGACAGCGGTGGGATTCGAACCCACGCCCTTTCGGACTGGTGCCTAAAACCAGCGCCTTAGACCGCTCGGCCACGCTGCCTCGTAACGGGTGCGGCGAAATTTCAGTACCGATTATGGCGACGTGAAAAATATTCTAATTTGAGTGTTAACTTTTTGAAACTCATAGAATTTTAAGACATATCCTATATTAATAAATAAAATTATAGGTATAAAATAAACGCCTAAGCATAAATTACCGTTTATGAAATATTAGTCTTTCAGTCTCCATTTGCTTCAAATGTTATTTTTTTTTTATTATTAACAACTCTACGGACTCGAGTTCTGTACCCTTTTTTACAACTTAATTTCTAGATTTTTTTTTAAATTTAACACGCTTATTAGTTATTTTGGTTCTTGTGTGCGACATTAATTTATTGATTTTTGTGTTGAGGTGTATGTATCTTACGAGTAACTTATTATATTAATTTATTCTAGTTTTAATAGTAAACTTATACTAATGTAGAGTGTATCTGTTACATGCTGGTGTTGTGAGGAAGTGCATGTGCAGTGTGGGCCTTATATCTATACTTATATATAGGGTGCTAATTAAACAAGCTTCTTTTTAATAGCATTATTCGCCTCTAAAAATTTATGTTGCCTTCTAAATTACTAAGTCAGCCACAATTAAAGAGCATCTAAATAATACTATCTTAGCCACTAGTTATCTTCTATGTAAACCAATCTAAATTCAACTCAGTATGATGGTTATTTTTTAGCATCTAAATTTGTAACATGCATTCTAACAGTAAACTTCTAAAATAGTAATATATGACATCACAAAATATATTTATTTAGCTTCTAATCTTTTAACTCGGTACGTTTAAAATGTAACTCGTCTCACATTAATTGATCGTCAAAATTTTGCTAAAAATATCTTCAAATAGTTAGTATACCATTGAGGAGAGACAAAATAAAAGACTTTTCCACACACTTGCTTATAAAGTGGCTCTATGGTCACCGCAATTAGGCACAGAATGACACCCATTATCAAACTGTGAGTAAAAAACATTATGACTCACTAGTGAGTTATAGATATTTTTTTTAATTTTATTGGTTGAGTTGCTTTGTTCTTAAAAAAGTTTTTATTCAAAAAAAAAAAGATCTTGTTCTATAGAACAAATAAATTAATGTTCCTATTGCTTGCTCATTTCATGCAACTTCTTATTTAAATAGATAATTTTAACTCGTACGTGTTTAATAAATAAAACTTTCACTCATGTATAACTTTTTTTTATCTACTAAATAAAATGAGTTTTTGTTGTTATTTTATTCACAAGTGTGTTGAAAAACGTCGTATGATACACGTGTGTATTGATGATTACCGTCCTCGGCTCTCTTAAGACCCTCGCCTACGGCTCGAGTCTCAATGGCGCCTCGGCGGTAATCACCAATGTTACACACTAGTACCATAATGTACTATTATTTTTAAAAAATCAATTCGTTTATTGAATTACCATCATTTTACTTGTAGTAAATAATAGAAACATATAAAAAGAATGTAGGTAGGTACCTAATCAAAAAAAAAAAGAAAATTAAACCATTATTGGATTATTAACGCAGTAAAATCCGTGGCCGAATTAGTAAATAAGGTGGCAATGTATAAATAAGAAGGACAAGTCACAATCATTGATGATCTTTACTTGACGCTTTCTATAGAATATTTAGTTGGCGTTGTAAAATCGACGAATTAGTTTATTAGAGGCTATGTCATTTTTCCGTTGCTTAGTTATAAAATTAGAAGTTTAATCACGTGGCCAATAAATAATTTTGTGGCTTGACTTATAATATTTCTTATATATATTGTCCTATCTGCCTCAAATGTTATAAGCCTTCGAACATGAATGTTATGTTAAATAGCCTTTCTGTTTGATTTCAACATCTCGCGAGGTTCAGAAGACATGACGTATGAAGTCCCGCGAGAACAAGTAGCGCATGGCGGATACATCCAGTCATAAATAAATATACTTGTAGTGTTATCTGATATGGTTTGACAGTCTTGTTGCTTACGTATCATCACGCCTATTTCCTATGGGAGTAGGCATACACCTATCTAATTTCATTGATCGTTTTATACTTGCACGTTTGGATTGTCTTCTACTCCACCATCTACACTGCTCTCATGCCCTCATTAATTTTGGCAATCTTCTTTCATCAGTTCCCTCTTCACGACCAAAGCACCTTGCATTCCTTTTTCGTCTCGATGCTAACTTATTTTCCTCCAATTTACAACGTACTAAACGGACCAATCAAATTGATGCAGTTTGGTTGAAAACTACACAACTGAAAGGATTTGTCAGTGTTCAATGACATTGAATGAATCAATTTACGTCTCACTATATGGATCACTGGTTGATCTAATCAAATTAAAAGACAGAAATGAAAGTATTGAAAATAGGCCTTGCAATAAACTTCCGAAAGCTGTCATTTGAACAGCATACATTTTATTTTGTAGGCCGATATTAATTAAAATTAACCAGTGATCGCCTAGTGGTCGAAATTCGACCATAATTAATTTAAATTGTATAATAATAATAATCTAATTAATCTAATTATCCGTTGTCAAAGACGGATATACATCTATAACAGATTTCCTGCGGCAAGGCTACACTGTCGTAATTTGCGACTTAACAATAAACAGCCAGGTGGTATAATATATGCTCGACTGTGTGGCGTCCAATAATGGTCTAGGGTATGTCGCCATAACAACCTTCTCTATATGAACCGGCAGTAGTGACGAAATTTCAGTACTCCTTTAAGTCCGCAGCAGCGCATTTGTGGTAAAAAGAGTGTTGCATATGTTCATAGGCGATGGTCACCGTATTCCATATAAATCTGCGGAGTGACGCTCTCGGACCGCGTTCGTAATACCGAAGTAAGAGAGAGAGTTGGTTTGAAAGAGTGTCGGGGTGAAGGTAAGGAAAGGAATGCTCCGGTGCTTCGGGCATGTGGAAAGAATGACTAAACAGATATACAATGCAAAAGTGGATGGATGTAGAAGTCGTGGAAGGCCACGTCACACCTTAGCAAGGCCGCAAGGGAACTGGCGTGAAGTTATGTATGTATGTATTAATATAATGATAAATATTCGCTAGAGAAAACTGCGAAAATCGACGAAATTCGAGGGAGCCTAGAGGTCAGACGTGTGACGCACAACTTAAAGGTCGAGGGTTCAAAACTCTATTAGGGCAGTGCACTTACTAAAAATTTTGGTAGTAGGTACTTTGTCCCAGACTTTTGAATTTTGAGCCGAGTTTAAGAGTTAACACTCAGTTGGGTAAGGGTTCATTTGGAGCCATTTTGCTAGAATAATAAAACCTCATGTAATCTTTACTTATTTTACTACAGCATTGTGCAGCGGCATATTCGTAGATATATGTAGATATTCCATTAATATAGCCCCACTAGATACTACATAATATTTTCTTAAATTTTCAAGACTAGTACACAGAATTAAAACTACTTTCGTTTCGACAACTTTTCAATAGCCGTGAGACATCTTTGTCTTTACAATGTAGCATCACTTATGACCCAATAGACTCGGAAACAAATGACTACGGTATATAAAGATGGGGGAACATGACCTGAAGCTAGGGTTCCGTCCTAGAGTTCTCCGTTGCACATAACCCATAGCACAAGCGTAGCTTGGGGATAAACAATGTGGTGTGTTTGTATTCCTATTGTTGGTAATGATCAATTACCGTTGTGGGACAACGTCACGGCGGTGCACCGGCGCGACGCCTAAATTACATACATACATAACTTCACGCCGGTTCCCTTGCGGGGTAGGCACGAATTCATTCTTACACACCCCACTTGCTTCTTTGACATTCATAACTCTTGTCATGCACGCTCGTCTGTTCTTAAGGCTCCTGACATCACCCTCAGCTAGTACACGATCAATTTGATCATGGAAGGTGTGTCGTGGCCTTCCACGACTTCTGCATCCACCCACTTTTGCATTGTATATCTGTTTAGTCATTCTTTCCACATGCCCGAACCACAGGAGCGTTCCTTTCCTTACCTTCACCCCGACACTCTCTTTCAGACCAACTCTCTTTCTTACTTCGGTATTACGCCTAAATTAATACGTTTAAAAACGGCGACTCATGCGCATAATTAGTTACGGGCTAAACAGTTAGTAATGAAATGACGTCAGCACGCATTATATTTCAATGGAAACTGGCAGATGAAGGGGTGACGGCGAAGCACCAAGATATATATCATCGGAACACTAGATGTGTTATCTAAAGGAGGATTCACATTGCGCGAGCCGAAACCGATTCGTGAGACACGACATCCTATTAACAGCCAGTTAAGAAAAATAGCAACACACATGGCACTAGATACGACTATATATAAGTATAGATATAAGTCCAACACTGCACATGCACTTCCTCACAACACCAGCATGTAACAGATACACTCTACATTAGTATAAGTTTAGTATTAAAATTAGAATAAATTAATATAATAAGTTATTCTTAAGGTACACCAAAACAGAAAAATTACTACATATAATGTCACATACACTAACAAAAATAAACAATAAGCGTGTATGGAGTCTAAAATTTTTCATAGAAATTAAGTATTAAAAAAGGGTACGGAACTAGAGTCCGTAGAGATATATATAATAATAAAATATAATAAAAAAATTAACAGCCAGTACAGAGTAAACGAAGACAAACGACAATCCTCTTACTGTTTAAAGTTCGAGTGCTATTGTTATAGCAGATACATAATAAAATTACGTTTTAACGGGTTTAAGCGCGGTAATTTATTTGATTTTTTATTATACCGACGTTTCGGCCACTTTTCAGTAGCCGTGATCACGGAAGACAAAGATGTCAAGTGACAATGATTATTGTTAAAGTTTTATTTAGCCTACCGCCAACTCGTTCATTTTAATTATTTAGTTTTAAATTTGTTTATGATTATTATTTACTCTATGGGAGCCTAATTTAATTTATCACCGCTTCGCAACATGTGGCTTGAAGAGAAGAAGCGGCGTAAGAAACTCTTCAGCAAACATGCCTAGTTCTAATAATCTAATATATAAAATTCTCGTGTCACAGTTTTCGTTGCCATACTCCTCCGAAACGGCTTGACCGATTTTGATGAAATTTTTTGTACTTATCCGGTATCTATGAGAATCGGCCAACATCTATTTTTCATCCCCCTAAAAGTTAGGGGTAGTCCACCCCTAAATTTTTTATTAATTTTTTAGACAAAATTTTTAATTTCTATTTTTTTATGATACAACATACAAAAATACATACAACCCTAAATTTTCACCCCTCTACGATCAACCCCTATTTTTTATTTGTTAATTATAAACTTTAATTTTTTTGGCAAGATTTTTAATCTTATTTTGTCATGACTTAGAATAAAAACAAATATATTACTATTTTAGATTCACAATTAGAACCAGTAGGTGGCTCTGGGATCGGGTTCTAGAATTTTATTTTTTAAAGGCAGGACAACGTCTGCCGGGGCCTCTAGTTTTATATAATATATATAAGGTGCGAGGTAAAATAAAAGAAATTGTCAATCAAGTTGGTTTGTGTTCCGGTTTCAGCGTGCACCGGAACACAAATCAATTGGCACTGACTTCAAGATGTAGAAAAATCGATTTTTTTCTTTTTAGTTACTCTTGAAGTTGGTTTCTTTTTTGCTAGAATATTTTTATCCAAAATGAACTAATACCTCGAAGCCCCATAGCCAAACTACTTTAAAAATCCTACCTCTAGTTTTTTTCGTATTGATACAAAATACTTACCGATTTATAAAACTTCGCAGTTGGTTAGTGAGTAAATTTGACACAAGTTTTTCTTCAAAATTTCATAAAATTCAGTATATATCAAGTGTAATTAATTATTAATACAAATTACGTAAAAATACTTAAGTAGGTAATTATTTTGTGAACTTGAACTTCTTGTGCACGCTTATAAACTTGTTGTGTTTTAAAAATACAACAATGATACTTCCTGCTAACATATTAGTCATTCTTATAACAAGTTGTAACAGGACTTTGCGCCATATTGTGACGTCATAGCTGCGAATTATGACTTTAAATAATTAAATATTATATTAAGACAATTTACTACTAATTTAACCTTTTTATTTAAATTTGATGCAAGTCTATTATTATTGATATGCAAATAAGTTTTTTGCAAACCATACTTTTCAAGTGACATTTGACAGATAGAGGTTATTAACACTGCTACTCTTATTTGGATCGCATTATACGCAGTATCTTGAAGATTTCAGAAGTTATGTTAATTAATAGGAATCGATTTTTAGTCGACGAGGGTCGACCCCCAAAATTAGTATTCGTTTATTTAGACCCCTGAGAAACCGATTTGAGACCCCAGGGGGTGGATATCGATCAGTTTGGGAATCTCTGGACTACACCTTCCTCTCATATCAACTATATAAATCAAATACTTTCTGAGAAAAGTAATTGTGTCATACAAAGACAGGTGACCGGACGAACATGACGAAACCGTAAACCAAAATAGCTAGGGGCTATCTTAATCTCTTCTTGCAGTCTCCCTTCTATCCACACCAGGAATGCTACCACCTCAATTTTCGATATACATTCAGTACCTAATGCTGGGCTGCCTTACTGACACTATTCACAAATTAAAACATAGCCTCGCAACCTCGGACTCCCTTAATATTCTTTATCCGTGCAGGAATGGAGAAAGAATACAATTTCCTGCGGCCGGGCGGCCTGTCGTAAGAGGCGACAAAACAACCCACGGCTAGGTGGTAGGGCATTTGCCCGACTGGATGGCTACCACCCCTGGTCTAGAGTATGTCGCCATAACAACCTTGAGTTGTGTTCCGGCATTAGTAACCAGGTTCCAGTCTCCCTTAAGAGAACAGCAGCGCATTTGTAGCACCTTTGGTGTTGCAAATGTCCATAGGCGATGGTAACCGCTTTCCATCAAGTGGGCCGTCTGCCTGTCTGCTGAACTCCTGCAATAAAAAAAAAATAATGCAATTGAAAAGTGAATAATCAAAAATGTTTCCTGTACTCAGCCGAAATAAGAGCGTTGAAATGCGTGGTGTTACGAAATTGGTAAGGTGCGAAATGAATACGTAAGGGGGTTAAACTGGAAGATTGGTGATGGTGACATGATGATTAGTGGTGTGAGAAAGGACGTATGCCAGAATAGAGAAATGATTGAGAAAAGGAGACAGGAAAGATGAGAATTTTGAACAACCGGTAAATTGGCATTCTATATTATTGAAGTGAATATAGACGTGTTAGGATTTTTTCTGTCGCGAAAAAGCGTTACGACCGCGTGGAGGGGCGGCATAATTTTAGAGTAGACTATGGATGTTTTTTTTGGTTCCGGATCGAATTCAGTTTTTTTTGTTTGATAAAATAAAATATGTTTAAATAAAAAATGTATTCATCAAAATGTACCTAACCTAACCAAATCATAATTGGCAGTAAACCTGCGAAAAATCGAAATGTGTGCTGGGTTAAATAGTAGAAGTGAAACTTCAACGGACAAAAACAAAATTTTAACTTGAATTTTTCTGCGATCCGATGCCCGTTGCGATTCGTTTTTCCACTTGTCCGTTGAAGTTTCACTTCTACTATGTGTCCCAGCACACATTTCGATTTTGATATAAATGTGTGGTTATTAATAAAGTTTAAGGGTTTTTTTTTTGTTTATACACGTCCCGGGCCCCTGTAGCTCGTGGGCGGTCCGGTGATATGGCAGAAACAGCAGTAGGCTTATCCGTGCAGGAACGGAGAAAGTGTACAATTTCCTGCGGCCTGGCGGCCTGTCGTAAGAGGCGACTATACAACCCGCAGCCAGGTGGTAGGGTATTTCCTCGACTGGATGGCGAACACCCCTGGTCTAGAGTATGTCGCCATAACAACCAGGTTCCAGTCTCCTTTAAAAGACTAGCAGCGCATTTGTAGCACCTTTGGTGTTGCAGATGTCCATAGGCGATGGTAACCGCTTTCCATCGAGTGGGTCGTCTGCCTGTCTGCTGAACTCCTGCAATAAAAAAAAGGCACGGTTCTGCGTTTAGCCCTAAACAACTGCAGCGCAGTTTCGTCGTCATAACCGAATATTGTCCCTTCTAGTGGACGCATGTGCTTGGTTGCTCGTGGCGTGTCGTTGCCCGACGCGCGACGGGGGCGCGGCCGCGACCTTTGCCGGCACACGGCCGTACTCATTAAACATGGCACCACTGGACTTGCAAAAAATCGATCACAACCCTATCTACACCGAAAATGAATCATATGTATGGTCCCGTAGCTATTTTCACAAAAACCGGAATACCTACTTTACTTGTTACAGTTAATTTTCTTCAATATAATTTTAATCAAAAATGATTTGTAGGCTACCATACATTTAACTATCAAATGAAAATAATCATAGAGCCTTTGTTTATACGTGGATTGTTACACGTCTCTGCCAGGTTTTTTTATTTTTTATTGCAGGAGTTGAGCAGACAGGCAGACGGCCCACTTGATGGAAAGCGGTTACCATCGCCTATGGACATGTGTAACTCCAAAGGTGCTACAAATGCGCTGCTGCTCTCTTAAGGGAGACTGGAACCTGGTCACTAATGCCGAAACACAATTCAAGGTTGTTATGCCGACATACTTTAGACCAGGGGTGGTAGCCATCCACCTGGCTGTGGGTTGTTAAGTCGCCTCTTACGACAGGCCGCCCCAACGCAGGAAATTGTATTCTTTCTCCGTTCCTGCACGGATAAAGATTTTCTATATAGATTATACATTCTTGCCAAATTTTTCTTTCGTATTCAACAGTTTTTGAGAAAACTGGTTACGACAATGTGCTATGGGCGTTACTATTTAATAAGAGTAATGTCTTCACTTAAATACGGTTTAGAAATCTAAAAACAGTAAAAGTATCGAAATTACCGATTAATAAATAGGATAGTAATATCAATCAATATTTTATTTTATAATCGAATCGGAACACATCCCTATTTCCCGCCAAGTAATCAAATATGCAGTCGTATCATAACATCGATACTTCCGTAAATAATTCGGACGTTAACCTGCGGCATGTATCGATAAAAATAACCGATAATATGGTACAGTTATGGATCGCGGTGCGCGCGTGATTAGCGAACGAAACATCGGCTGAGTAATCGGTTATAATCGGTTAATGATGTTCCTGTCATGTCGGCCACAGGGTTGCTACTGCAATGCTATTTTGTTATCACGGTGCATGTCGGCCATATGCAGAACATTTATGCAATTAGTACATACATACATACATAACTTCACGCCAGTTCCCTTGCGGGGTAGGCACGAACAACAGAGCGCCATTTAGGCCCATTCTTACACACCTCACTTGCTTCTTTGACATTCATAACTCTTGTCATGCAAGCTCGTCTGTTCTTAAGGCTCCTGACATCACCCTCCGCTAGTACACGATCAATTTGATCATGGAAGGTGTGTCGTGGCCTTCCACGACTTCTGCATCCATCCACTTTTGCATTGTATATTTGTTTAGTCATTCTTTCATCATGCATCCCTTTCCTTACCTTCACCCCGACACTCTCTTTCAGACCAACTCTCTTTCTTACTTCGGTATTACGAACGCGGTCCGCGAGCGTCACTCCGCAGATTTTGCGCAGTGCTCGCATCTCAACCGCGTTTACTCTACTTTCATGCTCTCTCTTCCATACCCAACTCTCGCTTCCATACGTGAGCGTAGGTACCAGCACCGCGTTGTGTACGGCGAGCTGGGCCTTCTGGCTGAGGTTCTTAGCGCCTAGAAGTTTACCTATGCAGTTAGTGTTGCCAATTTAACTATTTATTACTGAAATCAAAATATCTTAAAATCTATTCAACAGATTTTCTTTAAAGGTATGATTTAGCTCTTAAATTCTTTTAGTATTTTTCACATCGTAGTTTAAATGCTACATTGAGGGGCACATTATGACTTTGAACGCGAAAGTCTTTTAGCCTAACTTGACGGCCTCTGTCGGAGAGCAAGCTGTCTTTGCCGACCGACCACACTACAACGTGGGGGCTCCAGGTTCGATTCCTGGCATGGTAAATTTCGTAAACGAATTTTCTGTTACTATGGTCTGGGTGTGTGTGATCGGCCCCGGAGTTGGCTGTTGTATATTACCCATAACACAAGCGTAACTTGCTTAGCTTGGTGATATGCAATGTATGTGTTTGTCTGCCGTTTATACAAAAAAAAAAAAACAATAAAAAAGGCACTAAGACATTTTAAAATGAATTTCCCACCCCTCCTCCTCCGTTACATAATTATAAATTGGAAATGAATACGTGTTTCAAAACTAAAAAGCTAAAAAGTATAAAATAACTTATTTCTAAAGCTATTATTATTAATATATATTATCTAAAACATCTTGAAGTCGGTGCAAAGTAAAACATAAGAATTACTATATTTTGAAAATTACTAAGCACCGACTTGAAGATGTTTTAGATAATATATATTAATAATAATACATACATACATACATAACTTCACGCCAGTTCCCTTGCGGGGTAGGCACGAACAACAGAGTGCCATTTAGGCTTATTCTTACACACCGCACTTGCCTCTTTGACATTCATAACTCTTGTCAGCATTAATAATAATAGCTTTAGAAATAAGTTATTTTATACTTTTTAGTTTTTGAAGTCGGTTTTTTTATTTTTTTGTTACTTTTTAGTGTCTAACTATGTATGGGTAGACCTACGAAAGGCGTCGCGCTCCTTAAAAGATATAGGTCCCAAGAAACGGGAACAAAAAATGTTCGTAAAATGAAAACTACTGGGCCAAACTATGTCAAATTTTTAGGGGACCAAATGGCAGCTATTCCGCGTCGAATCACGTAAATCGGATCAAAAATCTCGGAGTAATTGGTAAACAAACATAAAAAAAGATCCCGACGAATTGAGAACCTCCTTTTTTTGAAGTCGGTTAAAAATTGGGATTACTTATAGAAAATCACCTGTCTGCTGTCGCATCCAGTACAATTTTCGTTACATAAGAAGAAGAAGCCACGCAACGAACTCATCAGGGATAATATCTTTTTTTTATTGTTTATTGCTGGAGTTCAGCAGACAGGCAGACGGCCCACTTGTTGGAAAGCGGTTACCATCGCCTATGGACATTTGCAACACCAAAGGTACTACAAATGCGCTGTTGCCCTCTTAAAGGAGACTGGAACCTGGTTATTAATGCCGGAACACAACACAAGGTTATTATGGCGGCACACTCTAGACCAGGGGTGGTCGCCATCCAGTCGAGCAAATGCTCTACCACCTGGCTGTGGGTTGTTTGGTCGCCTCTTACTACAGGCCGCCCCAACGCAGGAAATTGTATTCTTTCTCCGTTCCTGCATGGATAAAATGGATAATATGGTGGATACCCGATGTTTTGGTTTGCGCTTTATAGAATACAAGTTCTTTGTCAAATATCATCCATATAGACCCAGTGGTCTCCGAGAGACGGGCGGACGGACGGACATGACAATTTTATTTAGGGTTACCATTTTTTTCTAATGATTCTATCCGTGCAGGAACGGAGAAAGAATATAATTTCCTGCGGCCTGGCGGCCTGTCGTATGAGGCGACTAAACAACCCACAGCCAGGTGGCAGGGCGTTTACCCGACTGGATGGCTACCACCCCTGGTCTAAAGCACGTCGCCATAACAACCTTGGTGACCAGGTTCCAGTGACCCTTGAGAGAGCGGCAGCGCGTTTGTACCACCTTAGGTGTTGTAAATGTCTATAGGCCATAGTAACAGCTTTCTATAAAGTGGACCGTCTGCCTGTCTGCTGCACTCCTGCAATAAAAAATGCCGAAATTTTCACATTACGTTGCATTTTGATAAAAGAACGTTTTTACATTTGATCTCTCTCGTGACTTGACGGAATGACTCCTACCGGCCAACAAAAGTCCTAAGAAGTTGAAAACACCGTCACACCGCTTGTCGTTTCGCCCGTCGCTAAGCCCGAAGTCGTGGCCAGGCGGTAGCGAATAATAAAGCATTGTTAGATGACGTGTGCCGCGTGCACCTGTTATCGGCGCCCTTCCTGCGCCGCCATAAAAGCACTTCCCACCAAATGTACTTATATACGTGGCATTAGGACACACGGACGACGCGAACATATTATAATTATTTACAATTTACATATACACACCGGACGAGCGTATTTCGATTTGTAAGGGCACAACGCATCAATATTTAAGCCTCGCATTGTATAACATTATTAATGCACGAATAGATGACTTATCTGATAATAATTATTAAAGACTCCACGTATATTCGGCTGCTATTCAAAAATGAATTTTAATATTACGTTCAACCGGCTGACAGTTTTAAAAATATCAGAATAAAATAAAAAATCATTTCAAACCGACGTTTGAACGGGTTTGAGCGCGATTTTTAAGTTTCAACTTTTAATTGTATTGTTACGAGTGACGAGACTCGAATTAAAATGCCGTTGGAATTGTTATAGAGTTTATTAGAACTATACAAACAAGTACAAATATAACCGAACACAACAAATCCAAACGTAATTCAATAAAACGCGCAAAGTCCGTCACTATTAGATTCCCGATTGTACACACGTCACGCCTTGATCGTAGTTGTCGCTGAACTGCCCCCTGTCCCCATCAGGCCGTCGTTTTATGCCTCACATATACAAATGTGCCCGTATCGTAGTCGACGTAATCCGCAGCACCTGGCTAATGATTCGGCCGCAAGCGGCCATAAACGAGTTCAATAAAACAATGGGCTGTTCCCTAGAAACGTATGCCAATAAATAAGTAAACAAAAGAATTTTTGTCCGTGCAGGAACGGAGAAAGAATACAATTTCCTGCGGCCGGGCGGCCTGTCGTAAGAGACGACTTAACAACCCACAGCCAGGTGGTAGGGCATTTGCCCGATTGGATGGCTACCACCCCTAGTTTAAAGTATGTCGCCATAACAACCTTGAGTTGTGTTCCGGCATTAGTGACCAGGTTCCAGTTTCCCTTAAGAGAGCAGCAGCGCATTTGTAGCAACTTTGGTGTTGCAAATGTCCATAGGCGATGGTAACCGCTTTCCATCAAGTGGGCCGTCTGCCTGTCTGCTGATCTCCTGCAATAAAAAAAAAAGAAGACGATCATAAAATAATTACAATTAGTTCAAATGCCGACAGGTAATAAAATGTGTTTTTACAGATATGCAGGTGGAATTTGTTTTTGTCGGAACCTAAGTTGTAACAGTATGTATACCTATGATTTGCGAGAACGTAAAAAAATACTTCACAAATTATTGCTTCAATACTGACCTGCTATGCGCGAATTGGACGTAATAATACCTCACGCCGTACATTCGGGGCTTCGGCCAAACAGCTATTTACGGCATCTCTAATAATTATAATGAATGCATCCAAAGTTGTCGGCCTCTGCGGTTGAAAGCTACTATCCGCTTGGCTCACTGGGAAACAGAAGTCTAAGTCAAGATTTCTGGCACGCTAAACGAACTTGCCGTTGTTTACTATGGTCAGGTGTGACCATATCATGCGGTGAGACTGGTGCTAGACTTTCCTTGCATATGACACGGGCGTAATTTGCTGCGGATATAGATTAAACTCTGTGCTTGTCTGTCGGTTATTTAAAAACAGGAAGTTTTTGGCGGGAACCGAAAGGGGACGTTGTGCTATGCAGTTTTATTATCTAAAAATGTGTCAAATCACTTTAAAATGAACAATAGTTGTAGGATATTGATAGTTTTTGAGTAGTAATTATGTGTTTTTGTGAGAAATGTGGCCTTTTGAGTTTTCACAAGAACTCCGTTGAATGGTGTGGATTGTAGCCTACAATACAACTGCGCCTGGCTTAAAGGCCTAGTTGCCAAGCCATAAACTTAAAATAATAATAACTAAAAGCAGTAATAAGGTTGGTTAAGCGCGAAATACCTCACGCAGCTTTCATAAGGTTATTTAAGCAGCGAAATACCTCACGCAGCTCTATGGTCATCACAGAATGAAGAAATACTCACTAGGATTATTCTTATCTACTCGTACGTGTTTAATAAATAAAACTTTCACTCATATATAACTTTTTTATCTACTAAAAAGTGTGTTGAAAAACGTCGTATGATACACGTGTGTATTGATGATTACCGTCCTCGGCTCTCTTAAGACCCTCGCCAGACAGAAAAATAACTTTTAGACGGTCAACAAACAAATATGTGACTGACAATATCTACATTAATGTGACAGGAGTCGCAGGCAAAAACTAGTGATTCATAAACCAGAGAGAAGGACGGCTGACGTCTTTGGAAACGAACATACTTGATCACTGACCAAAATACAAAAGTTTTCAAGGTGTGTTTTCTAAGATATACCTATCTCTATGTACATTTGCCCGACTAGATGGCTACCACCCCTGGTCTAAAGTATGTCGCCATAACAACCTTGAGTTGTGTTCCGGCATTAGTGACCAGGTTCCAGTTTCCCTTAAGAGAGCAGCAGCGCATTTGCAGCAACTCGGTGTTGCAAATGTCCATAGGCGATGGTAACCGCTTTCCATCAAGTGGACCGTCAGCCTGTCTGCTGATTTCCTGCAATAAAAAAAAAACAGTGCAAAAGCGGACTTCGGTCTCCGAAGTGAACTCTTCAAACGCAACCGGGACTTAAATCTCTTCCCGTCTCTATTCATTCGGCTGCAATCGATCAAAAATAAACCACAACACCACTGACCGACTCTTGAAAATACCCTCCTTAGCATTTGGGTTGCCAGCTACGAGTTTAAAATAATCAGCGATAAACTAAAAATGAAATTATTAACGTTTACTTTTCTTTTCCACATGGGGTACGTTTAAGAAGTACTCATGAAATTCCGTCGTTACGTTGGCACGTAACGCCCTTGTTGTTGCAAACGACCGTAGGTGGCGTTGGCTCGGTTGAACGTTTGTTTGAATTGTCCACTAAAAATAAAATTAGGCAAGCGCGTACAAAGCCACACATAATGAAGTGTTTTTTAAGGTAGTTAAAGTCCGCCAATTTTGTTATTTAGAACAAAATCTAGTCAAAAATTAACAACTATTAACTACTAAATAATAAAATTACGTTTTAACGGTTTTAAGAGCGGTAATTTATGTGGTTTTTGTTTTTCCGGCGAATCGGCCGCTTTCCAGTGGCCGTGATCACGGAAGACAAAGATGTCAAGTGTCAACGAGTATTGTTAAAGTTTTACCTACCTACCGCGGCCTACCGCCAACTTGTTAATTTTAATTTTGTTTATGGTTATTATTTACTCTATGGGAGCCTAA
The DNA here is from genome assembly GCA_019925095.2 of Dendrolimus kikuchii. Classification (NCBI taxonomy): domain Eukaryota; kingdom Metazoa; phylum Arthropoda; class Insecta; order Lepidoptera; family Lasiocampidae; genus Dendrolimus; species Dendrolimus kikuchii. Next base: position 76,256 of record CM034388.1, on the reverse strand, counting down.
TCTAATTTACTACCGCTTCGCAACATGTTATGGCTTGAAGAGAAGAAGCGGCGCAACAAACTCTTCAGCAAACATGCCTAGCTCTAATAATTTTATATAATATTAAAATGGGTGGAAGGAAAATAAAAGAAATTATCAGTCAAGTTGGTTTGTTAACTAATTTAATTGAAAGAAGAATAATCTTTTGCCTGCCCTAGCTTTTGTGTCATTTTCTCTCTCCATCCCAAGGTTGTGTGGAAGAGATCACTGCCAACGATAAGACCGCCATTTGTACTTAATTCTAAGCTGTTTTTGTGTATTCTTTCATAAATATTATTGTGCAATAAAGTATATTCTATTCTATTCTATCTTTGGCGACATCTAGTTATATTTTTAACGTGCGATTCTCAGTGACGAATAAAAATCTTTTCCAGACTAGCGCTAAGTATAAAAATTAACTTCAAAGTAAACGGATTTAGGGCCTTACTTATAATCGTTTCTTAAATTTAAAGAAACTGCTCAGGAACTCATCATCATCCGAGCGTTAAATCCCGGTTGCGTTCGCAGCGTTTACTCCGACGCCCAGGGTCCGCTTTCCTACTTTTTCTACTCCACTTCGCGCGGTCTTCTGCATCCCCCGTTTTGAGACCATGTCATTCTTCACAACGTCAAGCCAACATTTCTTGGGCCTTCCCCTTCGACCGGGACCTGGCGGAGGCGGCATGGCTAGACATTTGTTCCCTACAAACTGCTCAGGAACTGATTAGTGGAAATCTTACCCATAAACTCTTTAGTCGAATGTCTTGGGTACCACCTACGTTCATCATTCAAATTTCGTTTATCTGTGCTCCTCTTAGGTAAATAACAGGTAATACACGTTTATAAGTGAAATAAAAAAGGAAATTCATTGATTAGGGTCTGATCTGATTCCCTTACTTAAGAGATGGCTAATCGTTTCTTATCGAGATTATCATAAGTACATACATACATACATACATACATACATAACTTCACGCCAGTTCCCTCGCGGGGTAGGCACGAACAACAGAGTGCCATTTAGGCTTATTCTTACACACCTCACTTGCCTCTTTGACATTCATAACTCTTGTCATGCAAGCTCGTCTGTTCTTAAGGCTCCTGACATCACCTTCTGCTAGTACACGATCAATTTGATCATGGAAGGTGTGTCGTGGCCTTCCACGACTCAAGTATAAGTAAGGCGGTTAAAATCCGTAAAGTCGGGACTATCGGTCGTAGCTGGCAACCCGGCGGGCCCTGAATCGGGCCGTATCTATCGGGCGCATCTGTACCATTGTGAAACGTCAATACGCTGAAAGCGCCGCGGCCTACATCCGACACGTCTCTCATCTCAAGCCTGTATCGGAGAACAAACTATTGCGAATGATAAATGAAAATAGGTAGATAGGTGATACTCCATTGCTAAGCAAGCAATAAATAATTATAAGACCTCACGATTGCAATGATTTCTTGTTGAAAACAAATATCAATTACATAAAAAATTAGGTACAAAATTGAATAACTTCCTATTTTAATTAGGTCTCTAATTCTAAGGGTGCGATATGTAGGTACTTGTAAATCTATACTAATATTATAAAGCTGAAGAGTTTGTTTGTTTAAACGCGCTAATCTCAGGAACCGCTGGTCCGATTTGAAAAATTCTCTCAGTGTTGAATAGTACATTTATCGAGGAAGGCTATAGGCTATTTATATTTACAAAAAAATTAGGGATCCTTACTAAAAGTCCAATAATGTAACTCAAGGTATAAAAAAGTGTCCCGAAAAAATCCTTACACGGAATGCGCTGCGAAAACTATTGATTATAGAACAAAACAATGTACTACCACTTTGCAGAACATATAATTGTCTACAAAAAATATCGCGTAACCATATGTCTAACTATTGTAATTATCTCACAATAAGTGTTTTATTTTTTTGAATAATTAAAATGTCGCCGCTTCAAAAACTCTTTATTTTGTATCTTGGTATTAATCCTTAACAAAATAAATCAATACCTTTCTAGAAATTTTTGAATGATTCAATTCGGACGTTTCATTCAAAAGATATCGCGATATTTAAAACGTAAGTATTAGTGCTGTAGCCAAATATACTAATATTGTTTGATTGAACGCGCTAATCTCAGGAACTACTGGTCTGATTTGAAAAATTCTTTCAGTGTTGGATAGCCCATTTATCGGGGAAGGCTATAGGCTATATATCATCACGCTAAGACCAATAGGAGCGGAGCACCAATGAAGAATGTTTCAAAATCGGAGGGTTTTGAAAGCAAATTCCACGCGGATATATATATACAAATTTTTAATTACCTAATTTAATATGTTAATTCCCGAAGCTACTACTAAGCTACCATATACTAGCACGATAATAATTCGGTTTATAACTATCGAATCGGAAGTAAACACTTTAATGAATCACTCGAATATGTTTTATGTATTTGAATTATTTTATTATTTAAGGCCAAGTAATGTTTTTTGAGTAACTTCTTAAATGTACGTAATGTTATGACCTCTCCGACAGTAAGAGACTATCGCCCTGTGAAACATGTAATTCTGAAACAGCCCGTTGCCTCTATTTAACTAGAGGGCGTCACAGGTGGGGAGGCTATAAGGTCGTCGCCCGCATCTAAAGCCGCTGAGTAGGGGGCGCGTCGGGGTCCGCGCGCGCCCCTCTCAAACATGAGCACGGAGAGGCCCGCCTCTTGCTGGGGTGGGCCCACGCCAGCCGGGGTCGCGGAAGAAAAGCTCACGCATATCCCGTGACCCCGGCTCATGGCGTCAGGTGGCACCAAGGGGTTTTAGTGGGTATTCCGGTTTCTCTAGCCGGCGAGTCCCACACTCCCCCGCTGAAGTCTCCCCGGCGGGGGGTCCGCAAATGGATTTCCCCTTGTAAAAAAAAAATTTTGCGTTTCGATAATAAAACACCAACTAGATTTTCAACCTATTGAAACATTTAAATCAAATCGGTAACGACGTACGTTAAAAGGAGATACACATACATACATACATACATAACGTCACGCCAGTTCCCTTGCGGGGTAGGCACGAACAACAGAGTGCCATTTAGGCTTATTCTTACACACCTCACTTGCCTCTTTGACATTCATAACTCTTGTCATGCAAGCTCGTCTGTTCTTAAGGCTCCTGACATCACCCTCCGCTAGTACACGATCAATTTGATCATGGAAGGTGTGTCGTGGCCTTCCACGACTTCTGCATCCATCCACTTTTGCATTGTATATCTGTTTAGTCATTCTTTCATCATGCATTCTTTCCACATGCCCGAACCACCGGAGCATTCCTTTCCTTACCTTCACCCCGACACTCTCTTTCAGACCAACTCTCTTTCTTACTTTGAGATAGATATATAGAATACACCTTTGTGTCAAATTCCAGGCACGTGATGATGTATTTGTGACTGGGGAAATAATTTACATTTTTTTATATTGCTGAAGTACAGCAGACTGACATACAGACAGACTTTTTATCCGTGCAGGAACGGAGAAAGAATACAATTTGCTGCGTTAGGGCGGTCTGTCGTAAGAGGCGGCGACAAAACAACCCACAGTCAGGTGGTAGGGCATTTGGCCGACTGGATGGCTACCACCCCTGGTCTAGAGTATGTCGCCATAACAACCTTGAGTTGCGTTCCGGCATTAGTGACCAAGTTCCAGATTTCCTTAAGAGAGCAGCAGCGCAATTGTAGCATCTTTGGTGTTGCAAATGTTAATAGGCGATGGTTACCGCTTTCCATCAAGTGGGCCGTCTGCCTATCTGCTGATCTCCTGCAATAAAAAATAAATAAATAAAAAGTCTTGCTATTGGCCTACCTTTTTTTTATTGCCAAGTTGGCAATTAGTGACACGGCTCAGCTCATGGAAAGTGGCTACCGGCGCTTAGAGACCGCACCACTAGGGGCGGAGCCAACGCGTTGCCAGCCTTTACAACGGGATAAATAGCAGCTTTAAGGGGATGAGATAGAGGGATCAGACACAAGGAAAGGGATTAAAATGACGGGGAAAGGGGGGGGGGGCTCCTGCTAGGCCCATCGGAGCTCATTCATCATGCGAAACATCATGGAAAGTGGTTACCGTTGTTAATTTATCTTTTGTTTATTATTAGTGACGTACATAGATAGATAGACCGACAGGACGATTGTATAAGAGTTCCTTTTGTATAAAAATAGCAGAGGAACCCTAAAATTTGAAATGGTACTCCATTGGAAGATTAACTAAATTGTTCCGATAAATTCTCATACAAAATGAAGCAGACGTTGCCAAAATCGAATAGACCTTGGGATACGTAATGCCTTGGTGCAGCGTTTCTCAAAGTAGCCGCTCGTACCCCTGGCGGTATATCAGTTAGTCATGTCTGTAGCACGCCGTAAAATCTTAACCGATAGTAAGGCAATTGAACGGTCGTTAAAATATAGGAACTGGCCAAAAATCACAAGCAACTAACCTGCAGTACTTAATTTCTAGTACTTAATTTCTATGAAAATTTTTAGAGTCCATACACGCTTATTGTTTATTTTTGTTACCGTGTGACATTAATTTAGTGATTTATATGTTATGGTGTACCTTAAGATTAACTTATTATATTAATTTATCCTATTTTTAATACTAAACTTATGCTAATGTAGAGTGTATCTGTTACATGCTGGTGTTGTGAGGAAGTGCATGTGCAGTGTTGGCCTTATATCTATACTTATATATAGTCCTATCTAGTGTTATGTGTGTTGTTTTTTTCTTTTCTGTGCCTGGGTTATTAATTGTTAGGCTCTTTGTGTGTCTTGGTTTGTTTGTGAAGTGTGCGTGTAATGCAATGCGATGGTAGTGCGCGTTGGTTTGAGTATGTGTATAAACTACATATTACAATAAATAAGAACACGGTACTCGTGTTTATTGTAAAAGCTAAAGTGGTGGTAGTGTGGTAGGTTAGTTGCTAACTCACTCACGTTTCAAATGTGATGGCTTCGAGTACTGGCCGAGAGTATGCTAGATAATGCCGTTATTTAGGTATTTTTAAAATGCATATTGTTACAATTGTCACGTGCTGCAAACTGAAATAACCGATGTGTTAAACCCGCCAATTAGCCTTCGAAAAGTGTGGCAGGTACATTATACGTTTTTTAAAATAAGAACAACCCAACTCGTTTGTAGGCCGATATTATATATCTTGTAGAACTCAACCACAATTGGACCTACTTATGCAAAATGGAACCAACCCACATACTGACAGTTTTGAGAAAAAGCCGTTTTTATTAAAATTTTGCGTACAAAAAAATATGTCTATATTTTGGAAAAAACCATTTAGAATGTATATTATATTTTCTCGTTATGATTTTTATTGAGTCGATAGAAAGTGCATTTTGAAAGTCTTCTGCATCCTTAACCCAATTTTGGCATGTTTGTGGATTGGTTCTGTTTTGCATAAGTAGGTCCAATTCGCTTTTATCGATTGTATTTATTTTTCAACAAAATACATTGTTTTATCCAAATTGTAGCCGGTTGAGTTGAGAGAGATGTGTTAATCGAACGGGTGTCGTCAGAGCTTTAAGTTTGAAAAGCGCTGCCTTATTGGAACGGCACCCCGGTCACGTCGCGTGTCCGCTACGACGGGTCACCGTATTGCTCCGGGCCGAGCAAACGACATATAAATGCAAATCGCAATCAAATGTTGGTGGACTAACGCATCGGAATTGGGCTTTCGGAAAACTGTTGTAGTTTTTACAGTTATCCAGTTTTAAGTTGGTCGTATCATGGTAGAGCAGTTAATACACTACACTTGTTTTTAAAATTTGCTAAATTAGGACGATGTAAAGTAAAAAAGGGAGCCGGAATCAGTAGCTCAGTCATACCTGTCCTCTGTACCGGGACCCTAAATCAAGGTAATGTTTTAGTAATTATACATACATACATAACTTCACGTCAGTTCCCTTGCGGGGTAGGCACGAACAAAAGAGCGCCATTCAGGCTTATTCTTACACTTCACCTCACTTGCTTCTTTGACATTCATAGCCCTTGTCATGCACGCTCGTCTGTTCTTAAGGCTCCTTTTTTTTTGGCCAGGGGAAATCCGTTTGAGGACTAAGCCGCGACAGACATAGAAGCCTGGGGGATGGATCAAGGGTGGCACTAGCGTGCCCAGGCAAAGCTGGTGCCACGCTATTGCCACTCCCCAGTTAGGGATACCCACTAAAACCCCTGGGTGTTCCGTCCTGCGCCTTATGCCAGGGCTACGGGAAAATGGGCTACCCGACTCCGCGGTGCCCCGGCAGGCGTGGGCCCCCCTTCACTGGGCCTCTTCCTATGCCAGGGGACGTATCCCCCGGCTACTACTTGATCTATTCCATGCGTGGGGCGGTCTATAACGCGCCCCACGGGAAGAGAGATGAGCACGCGCGGAACATTCGCACTCTCATCTCGACGGCATGTGCGGGTGAGTGAGAACCCCTATACCCCTAGGGGCCCCACCCGCGCCGCCCGCTTACGGTGGACGAAGGTCGAGCTCGGACCTCCAGCGGCGGCGCGTCCTCCTTTGGCAGGAGCGGAGCAAGGACGTACGCTCACGCTCCTGCTCCGCCTCTTCCTTCGCAAACATAGTTCTTAAGGCTCCTGACATAACCTTTTGCTAATTATGATTTTAGTAATTATACATACATACATACATAACTTCACGCCAGTTCCCTTGCGGGGTGGGCACGAACAACAGAGCGCCATTTAGGCCCATTCTTCCACACCTTACTTGCTTCTTTGACATTCATAACTCTTGTCATGCACACTCGTCTGTTCTTAAGGCTCCTGACATCACCCTCCGCTAGTACACGATCAATTTGATCATGGAAGGTGTGTCGTGGCCTTCCATAACTTCTGCATCCATCCACTTTTGCATTGTATATCTGTTTAGTCATTTTTTCCATATGCCCGAAGCACCGAAGCATTCCTTTCCTTACCTTCACCCCGACACTCTCTTTCAGAGCAACTCTCTCTCTTACTTCGGTATTACGAACGCGGTCCGCGAGCGTCACGTTTAGTAATTATGGTGGAGTAATTAGCCGTGAAATGGGTAACTTTATCTCTAAGGGTTTAAAAAATACTTATGGTTTTACTCCAGTGTTTGTCCGTCGATGTGTCTCAATTGATTATTTTTAAAAAGCTGTTGTTATTTGGGACCGTAACTGTATACCGAGAAATAAAAAGAAAATCAAATATGCAATAAGTGCTATTTAATTTAATACCTCTCGCAAAGATGTTTCTGTAGATCCACGCACGAGTCTTAATAGCTTGGATAATAATCCCGGAAAAACAAATAGAAAAAGGCTTATAGTTCTTGAGCTAAACACGATATCGGAATGAGACCATAAGTCTTCTTTTTTAAATAAAAAAAAAACTAAAGTTATGCCTCTGCCCCCCCCCCCCCCCCCCCATCAGGAACTCTTTTTTTTTAAATGACGATTTCTGCGAGTTTGTTTTATTGTGCCGCTTAAAAAACTTCATTCCGAATATAAACATTATAGTGTATAAAAAATAATATTATCGCCACATATTACGTGATATTTATTTCAATATTTCGATTTGGGAAACGTCGATAGCGATTATTATCTTTCGAGTTGCACCAATGGTAGGGGGTTTGCCAATCGACAGCTCAATGTATCGTGTTACATAAAACTTCCCTTTTGCCAGAACAATACGAAAGTTAGACAAATGTGGAAACACTCGGGCTATTTATTCCATGTATTTGTCTACTCTTTTATGTAATAGTAATATGGAAAAGGAATGACAGTTGTCCAGTAAAAAACATAAAGGCTTATGTACGTTGATCCAGCTACTGCAGGAACTGAGAAAGGATGCAATATCCTGCAGCATGGCGGCCTGTCGTAAGAGGCGACAAAACAACCCATAGCCAGGTGGGATGGCGACCACCCCTGGTCTAGAGTATGCCGCCATAACCACCTTTAGTTGTATTCAGGTCCAGGATTAGTGGCCAGGTTCTAGACTCCCTCAAGACAGTAGCAGCACATTTGTAATGCCTTTGGTGTGTTGGTGTTGCGAATGTGTTACCATTAAGTGGGCCGTCTGCCTATCTGCTGAACTGGAAACTGGCCTCCTTCGAATTTGAAGACAGCGGCTGGATCAATGTAAATCAGCTTTAACTCGTGACACGCTCTGCAAGGATAGTTGGCACCACTGCTTGTTTTTTTTTTTAGAAAATCGCAATTAAAACTCATATCATCATAAAAGTTCTAATTTACTTACTACTTTTCAGTTTTGTAAATGATATCACATTGAAAAGGCGCCGATTGGACATGAAATGACTGATTTGATTTTTTTTATGTTATTTATTATTATTCACACTATATATACACACACACAACCATATATAATATATATGATGTCAGGAGCCTTAAGAACAGACGAGCGTGCATGACAAAAGTTATGAATGTCAAAGAAGCAAGTGAGGTGTGTAAGAATAAGCCCGAATGGCGAATAAGCTATTTTTAAGACTACTTGTAATGTACATTTTAAGGAAAAAAAAAAAAAAAAAAAAACCACAAAAAAAAACCAATAAATCACAATATATATATATATATATATATATATATATATATATATATATATATATATATATACATATCCTAAGAATAGCATATTAATATTAGCACCTAAGACTCCACACACGCCAAACACCACACCCACTTTATAACAGCAACACTACACAAGTTAGAATAAGTAATATAATAAGTCCAATACATCTATAAACCAATACACAAATAGCAAACAATAATAAAAAAAAAATGTCATATAACATAAAATACTTAGAGATTAAGAAATTAATCAATAAGCACCACCCGTGTCTATGTCGTCAACTTTAATACAATAATAAAAAAAGAACAATGTTATCAGCGCAATAAAAAGACACAAACCAATACAACTAATAAACTTCAAATTAAAAAAGGTACGGAACTTTAGAGTCCGTAGAATTGTTTCATTTGAAAAAAAAAAAAAAAGCCCGAATGGCGCTCTGTTGTTCGTGACTCCCCCGCAAGGGATGTGGCGTGAAGTTATTTATGTATGTATGTGTATATATATATATATATATATATATAAATTACGTGTCACGTTGTTTGTCCGCGATGGACTCCTATACTACTTGACCGATTTTAATAAAATTTGCACACCGTGTGCAGTTTTATCCGACTTGAAAGATAGGATAGCTTACATTTGGACCTGGTAGGTGGCGCTGCAATCGGGTTCTAAATTTTATTTCTTCAGGGCAGAACGTCTGCCGGGACAGCTAGTATATATATATATATATATATATATATATATATATATATATATATATATATATATATATATATATATATATATATATATATATATTACTGCACCCTAGGACGGTGGTGCCATCGCGAGAGTTTTTATGGTATGCATATATCATCGTACAATTCATCGCCATGTGTCTCGCTATGTGATAACCAAATAAACGTGTTTTCTTTCTTTCTTTTCTTAATAATAATAATCGGCAGACAAACACACACATTGTATATCCCCAAATTAAGCAAGTTACGCTTGTGTTATGGGTGATATACAACGGACTACTCTGGGGCCGATCCCAGACACCCAGACCATAGTAAACAACGGAGAAAATACGTTTCCGAAATTTACTATACCAGGAATCGAACCCAGAACCTCTGCGTTGCAGTGAGGTACGCCGGCAAAGGTTCAGCCCGCTCAACCACAGAGGCCGTCAAATGTACAGAGACGGCATGTTTAAAATTTGATAATATTACATACCATATGTGTAATCATTGATGAAGAACGCCTACAAATGACAACCGACCAGTAAGAAACGTAACTCATCTGCAATGACAGATGGCGCCATCAATGCTTTCTTCTTCTGAAGAAAGAACTCGATTAAACTTAATAAAACTACGTTTTAACGGTTTTAAGCGCGGTAATTTTATTTGATTTTGGTTTTTCCGACGTTTCGGCCACTTGTCAGTGGCCGTGATCACGGAAGACAAAGATGTCAAGTGTCAACGAGTATTGTTAAAGCTTTATTTAGCCTACCGCCAACTTGTTAATTTTAATTTTGTTTATGGTTATTATTTACTCTATGGGAGGCTAATCTAATTTACAACCGCTTCGCAACATGTTATGGCTTGAAGAGAAGCAGCGGCGCAAGAAACTCTTCAGCAAGCATGCCTAGTAATTATGTGTTTTTGTGAGAAATGTGAACTGTATAGTCAAATGTGGCCTTTCGAGTTTTCACAAGAACTCCGTTGCATGGTGTCGATTGTAGCCTACAATACAATGGTGCCTGGCTTAAAGGCCTAGTTGCCAAGCCTTAAACATAAAAAAGTGCAAAATAAATATTGCCTACCTCCCTAAAAACTCTGAAAGCGCCGTTTCCGCTCCAATTGTATCCAATGTGAATAGACATCTCTTTTTAATAGGGTTATACGTTTCATGCGGCTGACAGCCGGCGAATGCGGAATGCGGAGCAAAGCGGGAAATGAGCTTCCGCCGCCATCGCCGTTGCGAAAGGGCCTTTTCATATTCAGACAACTCCTTCGCGAAAATCATCTAGATAATGCTTTTATAATCGTCAAACAAACACCCGCTTAATAGTTATGCTGAGATTTATTCGTGAGTGTAAAATTCCATTGTAAATAACACTTTTAACCGACTTCAAAAAGGGAGGAGGTTCGCAAATGTCCATAGGCGATGGTAACCGCTTTCCAACAAGTGGGCCGTCTGCTGAACTCCAGCAATAAAAAATAAAAAAAAGATGTTATCCCTGATGAGTTCGTTGCGTGGCTTCTTCTTCTTATGTAACGAAAATTGTACTGGATGCGACAGCAGACAGGTGATTTTCTATAAGTAATCCCAATTTTTAACCGACTTCAAAAAAAGAGGTTCTCAATTCGTGGGGATCTTTTTTTTATGTATGTTCATCGATTACTCGGAGATTTATGATCCGATTTACGTGTTCTTTTGTTCGACGCGAAATAGCTTCCATTTAGTCCCCTAAAAATTTGACATAGTTTGGCCCAGTAGTTTCCATTTTAAGAACATTTTTTATGAATTTTTTTCCATTCCGTTCCATATGTACACCGATTACGCTGAGATTTATGATCCGATTTACGTGATTCTTGTTTAGTTTGATGCGGAATAGTTGCCATTTGGTCCCCTAAAAATTTAACATAGTTTGGCCCAGTAATTTTCATTTTACGAACATTTTTTTGTTCCCGTTTCTTGGGACCTATATTTTTTAAGGAGCGCGACACCTTTCGTAGGTCTACCCATACATAGCTAGACACTAAAAACTAACAAATAAAATAAAAAAACTTCGTTTAAAAAAAACCGACTTCAAAAACTAAAAAAGTATAAAATAACTTATTTCTAAAGCTATTATTCAAAGTAAAACATAAAAATTACTATATTTTTTTGAAAATTACTAAGCACCGACTTTAAGATGTTTTAGATAATATATATTAATAATAATAGCTTTTGAAATAAGTTGTTTTATACTTTTTTAGTTTTTGAAGTCGGTTTTTTTAAACGAAGTTTTTTTATTTTATTAATGAGCATATATATGTAAACTAGTTGTGCCCGCGACGTTTATATGTTCTGCAAAGTGGTACTACATTGTTTTGTTCTATAATCAATAGTTTTCGCAGCGCACGCCGTGTAAGGATTTTTTCGGGTCATTTTTTTATACCTTGGGTTACATTATTGGACTTTTAGTAAGGATCCCTATTTTTTTTGTAAATATAATATAGCCTATAGTCTTCCTCGATAGATGGGCTATCCAACACTGAAAGAATTTTTCAAATCGGACCAGCGGTTCCTGAGATTAGCGCGTTTAAACAAACAAACTCTTTAGTTTTATAACATTAGTATAGATGTATAATTATTAGGAATAAAATGAACTTTGTGCATTCCCAACTTAACATGGATAATATACAACGGACCACTCTGGGGGCCGATCCCAAACACCCAGACCATAATAAATAACGGAAAGGACACAATATTTTAATAGAAAGAAAGAAAGAAGAAAGAAAGAAAAATATTTATTCAGAACTACATACACACAGAAACGTACTTATAAATAAGACAATACAATAGAAATGAAGTTCTGAATCGGTCCTAACTCAGCATGATGCTGGTTGGCTCAACCAGCGCTGGTCTTCCGTTAGGGCCGTTCAAGTGACTTATTAAGTTTTCGCAACTCGTATACATAATAAAACTACGTTTTAACTCCGCTTCATTTTAAGCCACAACATGTTGCGAAGCGGGTGGTAAATTATATTAGGCTCCCATAGAGTAAATAATAACCATAAACAATAATTAAAATGAACATGTTGGCGGTAGGCTAAATAAAACTTTAACAATATTCATAGACACTTAACATCTTTGTCTTCCGTGGTGAAGGCCACTGAAAAGTGGCCGAAACGTCAGTGTTGCGGACAGAGAGCACCCCCCTGACCCGCCCGCCGGAACACATCTACACTCCGCGCCCCGCATACCGCCGACGCCCATAGCTAGCGCGATTAGCAACTAGGCGTCGGACGGAATGCGGGATATAGGAGGCCGAAAAAACTGATACTACTACTACATCAAGAAAAACTATCAATTCAGCCACTCATCTATATTGTACTCGACTCTCTTTGTTATACTCTTTAAATGTACATTTATAAATAATAATCATACAGTCCATTATTACGTCGAATTTTCATTTACAAACTCGAGGTGCAACTGCCACCAATAGTCAGAATAACAAAAAAACAAATAAATTATCACGCTGAAAACCGTTAAAGCGCAGTTTTATAATGAAAAGTTCATTTGCGAGTCTCATAATGCCAGGAATGAATTACGTAGCCTCTGCGTGCTAGAGAGCCAGGCGGGCGAAGACTTAGTCCATTCGATCACAAAGGCCGTCGTTTTATTCAATTATCTACTCGAGACGGAAATAGTTATTTGTTGAAAGTCGGTTGCGACAGATGAGAGTGCGCCTCGTCACCGCGCGATCAACAATGCCAGTTGTGGGGTCGTTGAATCACGCTGATCTATGTCCCCCCGGAGCACAGTTGGCGTGCTTTGATCGCCATCTAAATGCGATACGAAATAAGAAACAGAAGAAACTGCCTCTGTTTTTGATGTCGGGCTTCTAAATATTAGGTTGGGGAAAAAGTTTCTTCGCATTTTATATAAAAATTCAAAAGGTTTTTTTATAAAGTTTATTTACATTTGACTAAAGTATGTAGGTGCCATTTTGTTGGATAACTTTTTGCCATCTTGTAGGTAGGGACGTGATCCCATTGCTATAAAAATTTTGGGGCTTCTGATCAAAAAACTGCGACAAGTGGTTTTGGCAGTCCTCTCGTGATGTTAACCTGACACTGCCTAAGGAATTCTGCAGAGACCGAAACAGGTGAAAATCTGAAGGTCAGGACTATACGGCGGATGCATTAACACCTCCCAGCCAAACTCTCGTAATTTTTGCTGAGTGGCTAAAGATGTGTGAGGTCTAGCGTTATCATGGTGAAAAACCACACCCCTTCTGTTGATTAATTCCGGCCGCTTTCTCTCAACTTTTTGCTTTAATCTCATCAGTTGTTCGCAGTACAGTTCAGAATCGATGGTCCTGCCTGGCGGTAACAGCTCATAATGAATAATGCCCTTCCAATCCCACCATACACACAGCATCACCTTGTTGCGAGTTAACCCGGGTTTCGCCACAGTCTGTGAAGCCTGACCGGCCTTTGACCACGATCTTTTTCGCACGTTCTTGTCGTACGTGATCCACTTTTCATCACCAGTTATCAGCTTCTTCAAAAATGGTTCGGTTTCATTACGTCGTAATAAAGAATCACAAATGAGTACACGGTTCATTAGGTTTCTTTCAGTGAGCTCATGAGGCACCCAAATATCGAGCTTTTTTGTGTACCCAGCTTTTTTCAAATGCCCCAAAACCGTTTTGTGGTCAATTCGAAATAATAAAAAAAACCCCCAGTTCTCCAGCTACATCGTAACTACTAATATGCCGATCTTGCTCCACTTTTTCAAAAATGGCATCAATTTTGTCCGTAACAGGGCGACCAGAGCGACGTGCATCTTTGATATCAAAATTTCCGGATTGAAAACGTTTAAACCAAATTTGCGCTACTCTCACAGATACTGCATTAGGTCCATAAACATCACAAATTTTTTTCGCGGCTTGTGTTGCATTTTTACCTTTTTTGTAGTAAAATTTTAAAATGTATCGAATTTCTTCATTAGATTCACTCATTTTAACAATAAGAAAAACAAATGAAAATCACACATTTTCCTAATTTGAATTTGGAATTGTCTTCTTTAAAATTAAAACTTTTTAATGATACCAAAACCAGCCAGATACAAATGGTATAGCCAAAGAGATCTTATTACAAGTTCATACATACTATATGCGAAAAGACTTTTTCCCCAACCTATTATTTCAAATTAAAAAGTATCTTGCTTAAAAAGGGATATTATACTATTGAAGAATATTTAAATGATAAAACTTCATTTACATTGCCGCTCGCTCCGGCCTCTTATACAATCGTCTGTATAACGTTTTACAAACATGTAAGGAATTTATGGAGTTACATATATTGCAGTACAAATTTAGTACGTCTCGTCATTATTATACATATATACATACATAACTTCACGCCAGTTCCCTTGCGGGGTAGGCACGAACAACAGAGCGCCATTTAGGCCCATTCTTACACACCTCACTTGCTTCTTTGACATTCATAACTCTTGTCATGCACGCTCGTCTGTTCTTAAGGCTCCTGACATCACCTTCTGCTAGTACACGATCAATTTGATCATGGAAGGTGTGTCGTGACCTTCCACGACTTCTGCATTGTATATCTGTTTAGTCATTCTTTCATCATGCATTCTTTCCACATGCCCGAACCACCGGAGCATTCCTTTCCTTACCTTCACCCCGACACTCTCTTTCAGAGCAACTCTCTTTCTTACTTCGGTATTACGAACGCGGTCCGCGAGCGTCACTCCGCAGATAGAATAAAATAAGAAATATAAAGAAAAACCATTTTCAGCCAGACGTGTTGCTGACAAGTTTCTTGCCGCTTCTTCTCCTTAACAGCAATAGAACTTTCCGAAGCGGTGTACATAGAATAGGAAGTAAAATTGGATTTTAACTTATATGTATGACCTTCAAGAAGTATTCTTGGGGGAAGGGACTTATTTCGAATAACATTTTTGGCCAGGTGGTATTTATTGAGTTGTGTTCCGGCATTAGTGACCGGGTTCCAGTCTCCCTTAAGAGAGCAGCAGCGCATTTGTAGCACCTTTGGTGTTGCATATGTCCATAGGCGATGGTAACCGCTTTCCATTAAGTGGGCCGTCTGCCTGTCTGCTAAACTCCTGCAATAAAAAAAAACAGGAATTTGAATTTGAGATGTAGGATAACGACACGATTCATGTGTGAAACCGGCCCCGGGCTGCCCTTGTGGTGAGGGTGCATCGAGCCGTCGCGCGTCGCGCCTTTCTATAAGGGCAGACTGGCCCTCGTCAATATCGCCTAGGTTAATAACCTAAGGGGGACTTTTCAAGCCCTTTTCAAAGTTAAATTCTCTTGAGGGATTTCAAATATGATCCTTTTTTTCTTTGAAAGTTCTTAGAGTGTATATTTTGGTCAATTGTAAAATTGGCCAAGTGCGTGTGAGTCTACGCAAGGGGAAGGGTTCCGTATAGGGGATGAACTCCTGGTTCTCCTATCAATCAACTACAATGCGCCCAACTGTTACTTAGCTGAGCCGTTCCAAAGGTGAGAACAGCATTCCATACATGATCAAACTAGTGCTTGGTATAGAGTTAGCAGCTGTTCTGGCATGATGAAGCGCCGCCTCGCCCTTCTTTTTAGCTGCTATTTCAGCCAAAGACTCATTATGAAAACCAAAATTGAACGCAGACTTATAAATATATTTTTTTATCTCATCATCATCATGATCATCCGAGCGTTAATTCCCGGTTGCGTTCGGAGCGTTCACTCCGACGCCCGGGGTCCGCTTTCCTACTTTTTCTACTCCACTTCGCGCGGTCTTCAGCATCCCCCGTTTTGAGACCAAGTCAAGCCAACATTTCTTGGGCCTTCCCCTTCGACCGGGACCTGGCGGAGGCGGTATGGCTAGACATTTGTTCCCCGCATAATTAGCCGGTCTCCGTAAAACGTGGCCGTACCAACGTAAGCGACACTCTTGCAATTTGTCTGCTATGTCACGGACATGAAGACTGCCGCGGATGCGGGAGTTCCTGCCACGGTCTTAATATATTTTTTTATCTCTCAGGTCATAAATATGAGGTATCCGACCCTATTTTTAGTTTTCCCGAAAATTTCGCGCAGCATTGTATGTTCGTATACGGATATACCACGTTTCTAATCAATTTTATCTTCTGAGCAAAATGTCTGTGACATACAAAGACAGACGGGGAGTTTTTGGGGGGAACTGAAAGGGGACGTTGAGCCTTTTTTTTTTTTTTTTTTTTTTTATTGCAGGAGTTCAGCAGACAGGCAGACGGCCCACTTAATGGAAAGCGGTTACCATCGCCTATGAACATTTGCAACACCAAAGGTGCTACAAATGCGCTGCTGCTCTCTTAAAGGAGACTGGAACCTGGTCATTAATGCTGGAACACAACACAAGGTTGTTATGGCGACATACTCTGGACCAGGGGTGGTCGCCATCCAGTCGAGCAAATACTCTACCACCTGGCTAAAAACTGGCCGTGCAGTTTTATTTTCTAAAAATGTGTAAAATTACTCTAAAATGAACAATAGTTGTAGGATATTGATAGTTTTTGAGTAGTAATTATGTGTTTTGTGAGAAATGTGAACTGTATAGTCAAATGTGGCCTTTTGAGTTGTCACAAGAACTATGGCACTAGCTGATTACCTTCAATTCAGCTGTGCTACACATAGGCTTAAGAAAATGAAGAAACTATATTGTAAACTAAGATCTGGCTTGAAGGCCTAGCTGCCAAACCATAAACTTAAATAAAATAAAAAGACAAACGGATGTGACTAAGAAGAAAAATGTTCGAAAGGTCCTGTGCCTAATTTCACAGCAATGATTAATAGAAACCGGGTCTTCACGATCAAAGTAGCGAAGCGGACAATGCAGGGCTCTCCAAACTGTCCAAGTTTAGGGCCTTACTGGTCGCTCCACTAAATTTCAACTTCCAAAGACCAAAGCCGTTTTCACATAAATGTCAATAGTATTTTTTACAAGTTTTATAATGTTAGTGGGATTCATTTCAATTATTTGTTAGTTATTATGATTAAGTGAAATTGGTCTGCGTATTATACTTGTCAGTAAGCTTATACCTAGCAAGTGAATGAAACCGAATTATTCAATAACTAGCGTCTGCCCGCGTGCAATAGTAAAAAAACAGTAAGTTAAAAAAAAAAACCCCGATTTTGAAACATTCTTCATTGGTGCTCCGCTCCTATTGGTCTTAGCGTGATGATACATCGGATTATATGCACTATCAAAATGGCAAAATATGCATGCAAATATGCATTAAAAAGGAGAGAAATCAATAAACCATTTATTATTAGATTAATTAGAATTTAAGTTTATTTTCACATTATATATCTTAATATTAGTTATAAATTATTATTATGATAATTTACTTATTATAATTCTTGTGGCAGTAAACAATAACATATTTTTCCAGGTTTTCTTTAATATTAATTTATAGGCTGAAAATGAGCTCTCGACGTCAACTGACGTCACCGGACAGAACTTGAAGTTGGGCGCCATTTCTGCAGAGACTTCTTCAGGTGGAGTTTGTCCGGTGCCGTTGATAAATACGTCAATTTTCTTTATTCTTTCAAAACCGGGGTTTTTATACAAAACTGCATTTAATTTGCCACAAACCTGCGATAGTGAACTCGGAAGGGCGTTACTCTGTTCAATCATTTTTTCGTCGTGTCGTCGGCATAATGCAAGACGCCTACCACGTATAACTACCGAAATAAGCACTGTCAATGAAAAAGTACCAAAATATGCAATAACGCAATAAAAATAGATTTATATGCATTGGCATATGCAAACATGCAAATGCATATAATCCGATGTCTAGTGATAAGAAAACTGTTTCAACATGAAAAATGCGACAATTTCGAAGGCTCGCTCTTTCTTCCCACTACGGGAAGAAAGAGCACGCACGTACCTGATTAATGGGCATGGAATGCTGCTGCTCCTCTTCTCCTCGGTACACTTCACTCTTTACAAATGCACTTGTATGCTATAAGTTTAGCAGTATTATGTATTTTTTTATTATACATATATACATAACTTCACGCCAGTTCCCTTGCGGGGTAGGCACGAACAACAGAGCGCCATTTAGGTTTATTCTTACACACCTCACTTGCTTCTTTGACATTCATAACTCTTGTCATGCACGCTCATCTGTTCTTAAGGCTCCTGACATCACCTTCTGCTAGTACACGATAAATTTGATCATGGAAGGTGTGTCGTGGCCTTCCACGATTTCTGCATCCATCCACTTTTGCATTGTCATTCTTTCATCATGCATTCTTTCCACATGCCCGAACCACCGGAGCATTCCTTTCCTTACCTTCACCCCGACACTCTTTCAGACCAACTCTCCTTCTTACTTCGGTATTACGAAGTTAGTTGTGGTATTTATGAAGTATAAACATTTGCGGAATATTACGAGCGTAGTATATTTTATATTATATTAATAATAGATATAATAATAGCAGCCCATAAATGTTCCACTGCTGGGCTCGGGCCTCCCACTATAGGGGAACGGACAGTATACCCGCCACGCTTGTCCAAGGCGGCTTGGCAGGTTTGACACATCGGTTATCTCGATGTGCAGGTTGCATCACGATGTTTTCCTTCACTGTTATTAGCACGTGGTAATTGTAACAATATGCACATTAGATCAGAAAACTGCCTAAGCGGTGCATGCGTTCCAGCCAGGATCGAATCCGCGCCCTTTGGGTCTGGGACGCGTGCGCTAGCCATTACGCTACCACGACTTTTATTATTATTATATTATATTATTAAGTTATATTAATTTATTTTATATATTTGCCATGTACGCGGCGATGTAATTTAATTTATTATGACATGAGATGAATGACTTATTGACGACGTGTGTGCGAAAAAGGGAATACGCCGTCAAATTTAAAAGAAGAATTTAAATTAATTAAAGAAAAGTTTGTATTTTTTTTTATTGCAGGAGTTCAGCAGACAGGCAGACGACCCACTTGATGGAAAGTGGTTACCATTGCCTATGGTCGTTTGTAACACTAAAGGTGCTACAAATGCGCTGCTGCTCTATTAAGGGAGACTGGAACCTGGTCACTAATGCCGGAACACAACTCAAGTTTGTTATGGCGACATACTTTAGACCAGGGGTGGTGGCCATCCAGTCGGGCAAATGCCCTACCACCTGGCTGTGGGTTGTTAAGTCGCCTCTTACGACAGGCTGCCCCAACGCAGGAATTTGTATTCTTTCTCCGTTCCTGCACGTATAGACTGAAAGAAGGTACTTGGCGATACCATCTGTATTTTTTTAATTCAATTCATCAGAACAACAATAAACCATTTTTTGGCGACTGGATTTGACCCGCAGGCCTTAGTTTGGAGACTCCTCCAGGAAACCATAAAGATCGCTAAAATGTCAAATCGATAAGCTCGAAACCATGAAGGGATGGAGAAAGATTACAATTTCCTGCGGATGGGCGGCTATTATAAGAGGTGACAAAATCAACCCACAGCCAGGTGGTAGAGTATTTGCCCATCTAGATGGCTACCATCCCTGATCTAGAGTATGCCGCCATACAACTTTGAGCCGTATTCTGGCATTAGCAGAGAGCGGGCAGCACATTCGTAGCTCCTTTGGTGTTGCAAATGGTCCATAGGCGATGGTAATCGCTTTCCATCAGGTGGTCTAGGTCTACATGTCTGCTGAACTCGTGCAATGAAAAAAAATATTATGTCGCTAATTATTGCGGGGTCTCTGTTGTCTTATTATAATTAAAAAATAACATTAGATTTTTCTATGTTAGTCTGTGATAAAAGTAATTTTTTGTTTGTTCCAGGTACATCTGCAACAGTTCCAACTTTGGAAAAACAAAATGGCGTCTTTTGTACGTTCCAAAATGAAACTTTTTTTGAAAATCGAATAACGGATTTGGACAGTTGAACCGGATGTACTCAATTTTAAGGTTTTTTATTGTGATATCTCTCATTTGCATAATTATTCAAACTGCCGCTAAGCACCGAATTGGATGTATTTTCGTATCGATATAAAATTACACGCATACACTTCATAGCGAATAAAAAGACTTTAGATTTTATAAAACTAGAAAAGATCGTTCCTCTAGATATAGCGTGTCAATTAGCCAAAGTGTATTTTGTATTTTAAATTAAAAAAAAAAATAGTTTTAAAGCTACCTCTTAGTAAAATAATAAAAATACCAAAGTTTAGTTTTAAGTTATTTAAAAAGAATATTTTCTCAAGAAACAGATATAAAAGTTAAATCAACACCAATATTTTTAAAAAAATCTTGAAGTGACTGGGTTTGGAAATTAATAATAGTAAAATGGCGAATCAGATACCAATATACAGTCAAGTAGTTCCAAAATCCCAACAGATGAGGGGAAAGAGCTCTAAACCCTCGACTAACAGAAACGTAAACCTACCCCGGGGAGACTTCGATCCCCTGAATTACAACAATGGAGGTAATTTCGTGACTGAACAAAAAGACAAGAAAGAAGTGAAAAGAAGAGAGGAGAGAAAGAGAAGCGGGAACAGGGAGAGCGAGGGGAAGGTGGAAGCTTACCTGAGGCAGTACCAAGTCAGCATAAGGCAGCAGCAGCACCGGCACTCGGCCGTCAGGCAAGCCGAGCACAGGGTTAACTTGAGGTGAGACCAATCCTATCAATCCTACTTTTTACTACTCCGCTCCTTTGTGAATTTGTTATTAATTAAGAGTACATCAATAAGTAAAGTACACTACGTATGCCTGCGAATGCTTCTTTCTCATGTCGACTGTATAACACGCGCCAAGAGGTTGTCGCTGAGTCTCGACCTAGCGTTACAGACCGCCCCACGCACGAACGAGACCAAGAAGTAGCCGGGGGACACGTCCCCTGGCATAGGAAGAGGCCCAGTGAGGGGGGCCCACGCCTGCCAGGGCACTGCGGAGTCGGGCAGCTCATTTACCCGTAGCCCTGGCATAAGGCGCAGGACGGAACACCCAGGGGTTTTAGTGGGTATCCCTAACTGGGGAGTGGCAATAGCGTGGCACCGGTTCTGACCGGGCACGCTAGTGCCACCCCCGATCTGGCGAATCCCACGCACTCACACAGGTCGCGAACATCCCCCCAGGCTTCTGTGCCTGTCGCGGCTTAGTCCTCAAACGGATTTCCCCTGGCAAAAAAAAAAAAAAAAATGAGTCTCGACCTAGAGAGATTGCTGGTGTGTCAGTTTGAGCTGGCAAATAGCCCACCCAATAGGTTGCTGTCAACGCGTTGCCGGCCTCGAAGAAGTTTTATAACGTCCTTTTTAAATCCGCATCAAAATCAAATTCAAGTGCACTGAAAATTATTGTTGCTTTTGGCAAACATGTTATAGTAGGCGGCCTCTGTGGTTGAGCGGGCTAAGCCTTTGCCGGCGTACCTCACTGCAACGCAGAGGTTCCGGGTTCGATTCCTGGTATAGTAAATTTCGGAAACGTATTTTCTACGTTATTTACTATGGTCTGGGTGTCTGGGATCGGCCCCAGAGTAGTCCGTTGTATATTACCCATAACACAAGCGTAACTGGCTTAATTTGGGGATATACAATGTGTGTGTTTGTCTGCCGATTATTATTATTATTATAGTATGCGAAACGAATGTGGACATGCCCACAAGTCTATATGCGAGCGCGAGGTGGCGTGGGCAATCGAGGTAGCATCTCTGCGAATGTGTAGAACCGACATTACAGTGAATGTGGATGGCTATTTACGCTGCAGGTCCCTGCCGTTGAACGAGGCCGCTCTGACGCGCCACCACGACCGCACGCCCACGGACAGGCACAAGCCTTTTCCAGAGAAGGAGAAGGACGGCGCCAGGGAGCACCGCCGCGAGAGGGACAAGGACAGGGATAAGGACAACTTGGATCAGGACGGTGGGTATTTATATTGCAGCTGGTTGAAAACGATTTACTTGCAGCCTAGGGTACACTTGCTACCTTCTCTACTTGCTGCAGTCATCGACACGTTGTGGGACTATTGGCACGTATCAATTTTTTTTATTTTTATAGCAGGAGTTCAGCAGACAGACAGACGGCCCACTGGATGGAAAGCGGTTACCATCGCCTATGGACATTTGCAACAGCAAAGGTGCTACAAATGCGCTGCTGCTCTCTTAAAGGAGACTGGAACCTGGTCACTAATGCCAGAACACAACTCAAAGTTGTTATGGCGGTATGCTCTAGGCCTGGGGTGGTAGCCATCCAGTCGGGCAAATGCCCTACCACCTGGCTGGTATTTCTTAGGCCTACTGTTTATATTATATTATGGCAAAACATTTGTTGCCTGCACAATTCTTTTGACTTAATTTAAAAGTTTAATGCTCAATAATTGCTTTTATCGATATAATATCACTCAAAAGAAAATGAATTTTAATTCTTTTCATATCCCTGAAATTAGCTACGAAACCATAGCGAATGTTAGATGTGATTGTCTTAAATAGTTCATAATGTGTTTTCTTCTAATTGATATGTAATCAAGAGGTATGAAAATAATGTTACAAAATAGTTATTTATGGTACTAGTGCGGTAAGTTGGTTTTTATAAACGAGCAGACTTATCTCGGGCTTGACTATGGAGTCATGAGTTTGTAAAAACCAACAACCTCACGTGTGTCATACGTTTTTCAACACATTTACGAGAAAAAGTACTATTGTATAATACTGAAACAAACATAAATATATCAGTCGGAAAGTCGCAACAATCTTTGATGTTTCTCATATAAAAATGGCGCGCATTTACAAATTACATCAAATGCGCGTGGTAAAAATTAGAACTACATCTTTCGTCTCATTTTCTCTATAGTATTAAAGTGAGACAAGTATAGTGATCAAAAGTGCTTCCAAGGAGGTTCGATTATTTAGCTTATTTATTCTCATAATGTGGAATTCTTTGATGAAATTCATATATTTTTTTCATCTAAGTACTCATATATCGCAAATTACGTTGTATACAGGATTCGTAAATGCATTTTTTCATGCCACAGCGACTGACGGTCTATGAATTGGCTGTGTTGCCCATCCCCCGAGCTGGTAATTCACCCACGCTCAATATTGTGCCGGCCTTTGACGTTTATTGAAAGAAGGTGAAAGAAAAGAAATAGAGCGTTCACTCTTCAGGCTCCACTTCATATCGGCGTTCAGCGAGAGCATGACAAATCTGCACACTTGTGTTCTATTTGGGACTTTAGCGCCAGCTGTAAACGTTGTAATGTATCATACGTGTTTAAGTGTATTAATGTCGTCGTAGGTAACCCTCTGAGCATCACGGGCCACGGCGGGGGCAGGGAGGGGGCGCGGGCGGTGCGCAAGTCGGCGTCGGCGCAGCGCGTCGCCGACGCGGCGGCGGCGTCGGCGTCTGGCATCGGCGCCGACAAGCGGCGCTTCTTCTGCCGCGAGTGGGCCTTCCAGAAGATCGCCCACTGCCTGGAGCAGAGGCCCAACACGAAGACCTGCGGGGCGCTCGTACTCGGTCAGAACCAATCATTACTCTCTCTCTCTCTCTCTCTCTCTCTTTATAATTATATATGGTTCTGTATGATTTGTGCACTTAACCTATTTAAATTCATGAATGAGTCCATGGGTGTTCACGGTTTGAAATAATCTTTAAGCAAAATCTTACAACCATTGTTTACCTTTAACCGATGTTTGCTTTAAAAGTAAAACTGCACAGCAAAATATCTTTTTAATTTCACTGCGGGACTTGCAGTTATAGCTCCATATATACCTAGAATCGCGATCGCTGTGTGGTAGTAGTTGGATAATGGCGAAGCTGGGTCAAAAAACGATCGCCATTATTTATAAAATTATCCTGTTTACTGCTACCCTTCACAATGTTTAGATTATATATTTTTTTAGTTAAATGCGATAGTTGCACATGATGCTAATTAATTTGGGCACAGAGATAGAAACAGCTTGTCCAGGATGAAAGGTTCCCTCTTTATACAGGCGACGCCGGCAGCGGCAAGACGGCGCTGTGCCAAGAGCTGAGCGAGCCCGGCCAAGGCCCGCAGGCGAGGCAGCAGAGGGCGCTCAACAGGAGGCTGCTGGCCAGGCACTTCTTGCAGGTAACCACATTCATGGCGTCAACCAGAAACACTACGAACTGTATTTTAATCGGTCCACTAGTTTAACGCAGATATGGGACAACTTTGTGTCTAAAATTGTTATAGGGCAACACAGAAGTTAGTCTCCGGCCTGGCGAGTTCGTCCGCTCTCTGGCGATGCAGATCTTGAGCCACTCGTCGAAGCGGCCGCGGCCGGAGGGCCCGCTCAGGGACGAGTCGCCGCACCACCACGACAGGTACTTCTGTGCTCGAGTTACCATCATACACTAACCACAACACACGTGTAACTTGTTTCGAGATATACTTGGTAGGTTTGTCTACTAATAACCCATTAAAAAGATTATGTAATCATTCGTTTTTGCTGTACTAGAGCATGTCGGTATGTCGGTAAAACAGTACCCCAGTACTTGTACGAAGAGGGCTGTCTGGTCAATACTGTCTAATTAAAAGTTTACAGTACGCTAGAAAATAAAGGTGAAATTAAAAACTTTATTTATTTATTTTGAGCTAAGATGGCATAATTATTATTTGGGGTGTGTACAAAGAGTGTATTGAGTTGTGTTGTCCCCAGCCGTGACTGTGAGGAGGAGCGCCTGGTGGCCCGCTTCAGCGGCCTCGGCGACGACGCCGAGGAGAGCTCCAAGCCGCTCTTGGCTGACAGTGAAGGTATTTGTCTCTTCTTTGTAATGTACTTTTTTTTTTATTGCATCATTTCAGCAGACAGGCAGACGGCCCACTTGGTGGAAAGCGGTTACCATCGCCTATGGACATTTGCAACACCAAAGGTGTTATAAATGCGCTGCTGCTCTCTTAAGCGAGATTGGAACCTGATCACTAATGCCGGCCGGAACACGACTCAAGGTTGTTATGGCGTGGTAGCCATCCAGATGGGCAAATGCCGTACCACCTGGGTGTGAGTTGTTTTGTCGCCTCTTTCGACAGGCCGCCCCAACGCAGGAAATTGTTTTCTTTCTCTGTTCCTGCACGGATAGACTAGTGGTGGTCTCCGATTTTGTCTGCGTTACTCCTGAAAATTTGCAATAGATACAATCGGTCTCTGTACTTCTTCGCTCCGCGCATTCGTCGATGCCGTGTGTTTACTAGTTCTTATCCAGCTTCACAGATATTCTTGTTTATAATATCGATCAAAATATAATACAACTGTAGTTTGCTTGTAGGGGTGAACGCTGGCAGTAGTTTGTTGTTAGTTTATTAGTGCTGGTGCTTGGTAAAGAAATACACCTTGTCGCTTTTAGAGGTTTGTTCTTGAGGCGGTAGTACTTGGAAGCTGATGCCTGCAGTTGCCGGTTCAGTTTAGTGACAGCTGGAATAGTATGTTACTACTTGTAGCAGCTTAGTCAGTTAAATTTACTGAGATTCTATGGCCTTGTATTACGGGACACTTTTATCACTTCTTAAATCTTAGATCTATGAGGTAGACAACTTGTAATCCAGAAGGCGTTCGATGAATAAGGTAGAAGAAGTTTCATGGGAGCCTTGTAATTTTTCTTAATTTTAAATAAAAAAAATGTTGGTTGTCATCTAATAATGTTTTCTTAAATCAAAACGCTAGAGAAAAGCCTTGTAACGCCCTCTGGAATGTAGGCTTTAGGGTTTTTTCAAAGATACATTTTAACTATATGGTTGGTTAATATAATAAGTTATTCGTAAGATACATAATACACCTCAACACAAAAATCAATAAATTAATGTCACATGCAAGAACCAAAATAACTAGCAAGCGTGTTAAATTCAAAAAATTTATTCCAGGAATTAAGTTGTAAAAAAGGGTACGGAACTCGAGTCCGTAGAGTTGTTCATAATACAATTTAAAAAAGAAACTATGGTTGACATTCCTTGTATTTTTTGTTTATGATTAATACGTAAGTTTTGCTAGCTTGAAATATATGCGCTTTTGTTGTATAACGCAGATCCGCGCACCGACGAGGAGGAGGCGGGGGCGGGGGAGGGCGAGGGCGGGGGCGGGGGCGAGGGGCAGGCGCCGGGGGGCTCCCCGCGGCCCGCGCGCACCATCGACCGCCTTCACGAGAGGGCCAACTACGTGGACTCCATCCGCGACACGGCGGACGACGTACGTGCCTCTCCCTGCTCTCACTCGATTTAGACACTGGTAGACCTCCTGACACTGCTGGAACTGGCTATATGTACATAGGACGTAATTGTATATCGCACTACTGGACTCTGATCTCCACGAAACATCCTCTACTGTCAGCATCTGCTAATCAATATACAATATGTAGAGTATGGTAGAAAATAGCCTAAGCAGTACATCCGATACACAAGGGCGCTAGCCTGATCGAGTCTTAATTCTCGTCGACATAATGTAGATAAAACAGCATTCCATTCATTTTGCAATCTACCTTCATTTCTGCGTGTTAACATTTACCTTACCAATTTTGTTTATTCCCCCGATGAATAGGGAGGCTTGTCTGTAGTCAATCACTTTAGTTAATCATTTGTACCTTAGGCGCAGATGATTCGAGATCTCCGATCAATGTAATATAACATAACGCAGAAGTTTTGCTTGCACTTGGAGTAATAATAACTCCGTATGCAACGGTTGCAGCTGCCGCAGATCTTGCCGCGGCAGGCGGCGAAAGCGACGAACCCGTTCGTCGGCGACGAGAAGGAGTCCGAGTTTCGCTTGTACGAGAACCACGAGAACCTGTTCCTGCGCAACATGTCGCAGCCGCAGCCGCAGCCGCGGGAGCGCGCCGCCACCGCGCGGCTGCTGCGCCAGTCCTCGGAGCCCGCCGACGCGCGGCGTGCCTGCGTGCTGCACAAGAGCCACTCCGCCGACCACAAGAACGACAGGTGGCGCTGGCGCTTGCCTTCAACATTTTACTTCTTGCTCTTTCGTTACTCTTAAAGTCGAGTTCTTTTTCTTAACTCTTTTTTATGTAACACCTTTAAATGGTTTTTGCATTTTTACTGCGCTTAGAAGTGAATAAATAAATATGGAACAAGTCGTGGTTGATAGCCAGTAATTTTTACATTTCCCAGTGCGAGTGAGAAGGAGAGCAAAGTAGAGAGCAGTCCGCCGAAATCGAGAATTCCCGTCGCGAATTTCCGATATCCGAACAAGAGTGACTTGCGCTCTGCTGAAAACTCCCCGAAGAAGACCGAAGCGAGCGCCTCTCCGAAGGAAGAGGTGGAGTATCAGAATATTCTAAGCGAGAAATTAGAAGAGAAGTTGATGGAAGTCAAGGAGAGAGAGGAGGTTCCGCCGCCGATACCCAGCCTCCCGGTGAGCGCGAGGGCGCTGGTGGCAGACGCCTATTACGAGAAGCTGATGGCCGAGCAGGAGATACAACAGGTATTTGAGCTTCTGTACATTTGTTTACACCAACATTAAATTTTTGTTTTGATATAAAGTGCATTCTTTTCATTTTCTTAAGTATTATTAACAGATGATATGACAGGTTTAATTTGAATTTTTTTTAGATCATATTTGAAGGTTATGCCTGTTATGTTCCTCCAGGCCCTGTTGCCCCACAATCTGGAGAAGAACCCGGACGAGTGTTTCAAGAAGGCGCTGCTGTTCCCGCTGCTGGAGATAGACCCCCCCAAGCAGTGCCTGTTCCTACTCGTGGACGCCATCGACGAAGGCGCACCGATGGGTTTGTTCATCTATACCATTGATAGCTTTGATATTGAGTAGTTATAATGTTATAGTTATGTGCTAAATAAGCTCTTTTAAATACTTACGAAAACCAGATCACTGATCATTTACAATATTCTACATTTTGTTAAAGCACCCCTATATAAGAAAACTTCGACTAAACTGAAGATAATAATAAATTATATTATTAAAAATATATTGGTAGGCGACCGTCACAATACCGAGTTTATTAAAGCGTTCTCTAAGAGACTCCTGAGGGCCGAGGTTATAAATTGACCTTACAGCTCTTTTTTGTAAAACAAATATAGTGTCTAAGTCAGCAGCGTTGTCCCAAAGTAAAAATAACTAAAATAAACTAGTATAGCAGTCTCTTCGTCAGTGAACTGCCTAACTCTTCTGACTGCATATGCAACAGAATGAAGTTTTTCTGAGAGACTAGATATATGAGCGTCCCACTGGAGCTTCTGATCTAGGTTAATGCCTAAGAATACAGTTGAATCTACTAGATTAAGTCATGTGTCGTTAAGAGTAATATTAACATTGTATTCTTTTATATTGGGTATAACAAACTTAACAAATTTAGTTTTGTTCGGAGAAAGTAAAAAATTATTTACGGTAAATCACTTAGATATTTGAGTCAAGGCGTGGTTTACTTCGTCAACTTTAAATATAAGTGACGCGTCATCAGCAAACAACACTACCTCACACTATATCTTTAATAAAATATGGCAAAACATTCATATATATCAAAAATAATGAGGGACCTAGAACAGAGCCCTGAGGCATACCTATAGATATACCAGTCCTACGAGATTTGACATTGTTAATTTCTACGCTTTGGGATCTGTTATTTAGGTAAGACGCTAATAGGTTGAGAGAATCGCCATGGATACCGTAATAATTGAGCTTTATTAGAAGGGTCACGTGTTCAACGCAATCGAATGCTTCGGATAGGTCACGGAATACACCAATGGCATTCTTTGACCTTTCCCAGCCCTCATAAATGTGTTTTAGGAGTTCTACCCCTACATCGGTAGTAGATCGACTTTTGGTAAGCCGGAACTGCTAAACATGAAATAATTTATTAATATTAAAATGTGAGAACCATTGGTTTTAAATTATTTTTTCAAAGATCTTGCTTAAGGTTGGCAAAATAAAAATCGGCCTAAAGTTAGAAGGGTCGTTTTTGTTCCCAGTTGTAGATATAGGAATAATTTTGCTAACTTTCATTAAGTCAGGAAATATTCCTTTATTTGCACATGTGTTAAATATTTCTACTAATGATGGTGCAATAGTGTTTGTTATGTTATTTAATATTTTTAAAGGAATACCCCAAAAGTTAGCTATGTTTTCAATGTTTGATGATTTGAAAGTATTAACAATGTCATTTGTATCTATATGCTTAAATTTAAATGAAATATTACATTCATCTACACACTGTGTCATTAGTAGCTGAGCTTCCAGCGGTGATGATGATAAAGAGCTAGTTGTTAAAGTTTGTACATCCCTAAAGTATTCGTTAAATGTTTGTGCTATTTCATAATGTTTCTGTTGAGATTGATGTTGTTGTGGCAGGTGGTTCGTGCGAGCGCGAGTCGGGCGAGGGCGGGTCGGCCAGTGTGGCGCAGCTGCTGGCACGCCACCACCACCTGCTGCCCCAGTGGCTGCTGCTGGTGTGCACCGCCAGGAGGCACAGCAGGCACCTCACCAAGATGTTCACCGGCTTCAGGAAGATAACCCTGGACGAGCTGCAGCGCGCGCACGTGTCCGCCGACGTGCAGCGCTACGTGCTGGCCCGGCTGGACTGCGAGCCGCGGCTGCGCGCGCGCGTGTCCAGCGACGCGGCGGCGGCGGCGGCGGCCGCGGCCGCGCTCGACCACCTGCGCATCAAGAGCGACGGCTGCCTGCTCTACCTGGAGAAGGTGCTGGACGGCGTGGCGGACGGCTTCATCGCGCTGCGCGAGGTCAAGGAGATCCCGGGCACCCTCAACGGCCTCTACCTCTGGCTGGCGCAGCGGCTCTTCCACGGGCGCCGGTTCACCAAGGTATAGATACGAGCATAGTACGCCACCTATTCGTTTTGTTATTATTATAAGCTAAACAGCTTGTGCCAACACAGTTTCCACTAAGGCGATAGTTTTTAAATGCTGCGATAGATTATGTCCCGGGATTCCCGTGGGAATTTCCTAGTATTGAAATTATATTACGTGTATCTGTATACCCATTATGATGGTTCTCTGTGATGCCAGGTCCGGCTGCTGCTGGACGTGATGCTGGCGGCGCGCTGCGGCGTCCGCGAGGAGATGCTGTACAAGTGCCTGCTCACCAAGGAGTGCTCCGTCACCAGGGAGGACTTCAACCGCAGGATGCACCTCCTCAGGAGGTATTGCGCTCTCTCTCGGTCCGTGTCGCGCTTGGCCCCTCGCTTTGCTAACGTCCCCTCCCCCTGCCCTCAGGATCGTGGTGCTGGAGCGCGAGTCGGGGCAGCTGTCGCTGTTCCACCACTCGTTCGCGCGCTGGCTGCTGGACGTGAAGCACTGCACGCGCCGCTACCTGTGCTGCCCGGCGGACGGCCACGCCGCGCTCGCCATGTACTACACGCTGGACGCCAAGAGGTGGGTAGTGCCACCCTCGCCGCGACCTCTCCACCACACTTCAATTAACCAATCTCTTCTCTGTGGCCAGACTGACCCCGCTGGAGATTCACAACTACGTGTTCCACATGACGCAGCTGGAGCAGCACCTGGCTTCGCAGAAGAAGCATAAGGGGTGAGCTCAAGGCATTTAATTCGCTCCACTCTCCGTTGAAACTTATTACTGTGACGTGTGACTCGTGTGTGTTGACTTGTACGAACTTCAGGGACGTATTTAATTTTGCTTTTATTATAATTGAAGTGAAGTTTAGTACGTAGATGTGTATTTGACGTTGGTGGTCTGTGGCAGTGAGTGCGCGGAGCAGCCGCTGGACCTGCACACGCTGATGCTGCTGTGGGTGCTGGACTCCTCCTGCGACGTGGAGTCCGCGCTGGCCAAGGACCCGGACGCCTACCACCGGATCGCCTACACCAACCATACGGTACTCATTACAAAAGTATAGGTTTTTGATGATGAGGTTCTTGTAGCAGTTCAATAAAAGTTCAGTCTTAGATGTATACACCCTCGAAGGTCCTCCAAAAAATCAAAGATATTATAATTAAGATGGGGAAACTTGGCTGAATGTGTGTCGAAGGAATGTTGCCAGTAACAGACTACTTTGGGGCCGATCCGGAATGTTCTATAATTACATTCTTTTTATTATTGCAGGAGATCAGCAGACAGGCAGACGGTCCACTCGATGGAAAGCGGTTACCATCGCCTATGGACATTTGCAATAGCAAGTTGTTACAAATGCGCTGCTGCTCTCTTAAGGGAGATTGGAACCCGGTCACTAATGCCGGAACACAACTCAAGGTTGTTATGGCGACATACTTTAGACCAGGGGTGGCAGCCATCCAGTCGTGTTACGGATTATTTTATATTATATATATTTATATATTGTTAGCGAAAATGTTAATAAATAAAATAATAATTCGCTTCTTCATATATTATAGTGACTTGCTCTTAGCAAATTTTCTTACAAGTGACATAAACAAAACAATAAAACCATATTACATATAAATTTAAATTATGAAAAATAGCATGCATTCTAAAAAGTTTCAATAAGTCGGGTAAATTCACTACCATCTGGCTGTGGGTTGTTTGGTCGCCTCTTACGACAGGCCGCCCCAACGCAGCAAATTGTATTCTTGGAAGAGAGAATGAATTTTCTTTGAAAAATTAGATGTTATGTCTGAAATTGCGCGAACGTAAGTTGAACCGTAACGTTTGTTGCAGGAGGAGCGCGGCGACGACGCCGCAGGTAAGACCTTACTAGCACGCGAAGCACCCGCACCTCATTCATTGCTTAACCTTTAGGACAATTATCGATATATCAAAAACCATCTCGTAATATACCAAGAAAATATACCCATTTCATACAACTCGTATATAAACAGAGCGAGACAACAACACAATTAACGACCGCGTGCACGAACGCGATCTGCACTCTCATCTGTCTGATGTGCCTCCACGCCGACTTGCGTGTGTGAGTTCCAGTGGCCTACTTTCCCCTCCTAAAGGTGTTTTCAATGTTCACACCGTGTCCGTGTGTTACACATGTTTTGGGATTCGGACATTTTCGTTGTGAAAAGGATTCCTAATATTTTGAGGCAACCATTATTATACCTGGAAACGTCATATGTAGCTGTGAGCGACACAATATACGCAATTAACATAGCTGGGCACCGTTAATCAAAAGTTAACTTCGTTAAAAGTTAAAGTGTTACATTTCAGAAAATTTAACGCAAGTTAACGTTAATCGTTAATCCGTTAACACGTGATAAAAAATGCATCTTCTTATAAAAACTGTTGGTTCTGGAAGTTAGCAGGTTAGAAACAACAAAAAAGACGGGTATAATTATTAGTGTTTAATATAAGCATGTTGACAAACAATGTTTTTTCATTCATTTGGATTAAGGTTTAGAATTTATTTTATTAAGATAGACTACTTGCGTTCTGGACGAAACACTAGTTAGACGAACTAATTTTAAGACGATTTGATAGTAATATAATGACCAATTGCTATTTAGACCACTTACATCTTAGACTAAACGATACTACCCCATCCAATTTATGTGTCAATATAGTCATCTGGCATAGAAAGTTGCACCTGTGACAGAAAAATTGAGAGGAAGAAGATTAAGTTGGTATGGGCATATAATGAGGAGGGATGAAAGTCACGTGACAAAAAGAATGTTATACTACAAGATCGATGGGTACAAATTTAAAGGTAGACCAAAAAAAAGATGGATGGGTTGTGTGAAGGATGACATGATGATATGCGGTGTGACAGAAGAGGTATGTCAGAATAGAACAGTGTGGAAGGAAAAGACATATTGTGCCGACCCCAAGTAATTGGGATATGGTGAAAGAAAAGAGAGAGAGAGATAGTCATCTGGCATAATATGAATATTCATGAACATTAATATGTTGAAGTTCTCGTCTGAAAGCGAGGCTCGTTTCGGCTGTAGCATATCCTTGCCCGTGAAGAAGAAAACACGTTCAACTGCAGCGCTTGAGCGTATAGCAGTATTATATTTAATAAACAGATTGTGATTGTGCTGGATTAACGATTAACGGACTTTGGGAAATTTAACGGGAGTTAACGACTCCGTTAATATATTTTTAAGTTAACTTAAAAGTTAATTTAACTAGTTAATGCCCAGCTATGGAAATTAAAACATTTCTACGCCTTTCCTTCGTTTGTAGGACTCTTCTGCATTTGCAAAGCGAGGCTCGTTATAGTAGTCGAAAGGAACGTATAATGCGATTGAAATGAGAATAGGATCGACTTTGCGCCATATTGTGATTTGAAATAATTAAATATTATATTAAGACAATTTACTACTAATTTAACCTTTTTATTTAAATTTGATGTAAGACTATTTATTATTGATATGCAAATAAGTTTTGTTGCAAACCATACTTTTCGAGCGACATTTGACAGATAGAAGTTATTGACATTGCTATTCTTATTTGGATCGCACAGTATGTTTGTTTTAGTTACAGTTTTAGTTAGTGTTTGTTTTTGCCAGGTGGTAGGGCGTTTGCCCGACTGGATGGCTACCACCCCTGGTCTAGAGCATGCCGCCATAACAACTTTGAGTTGTGTTCCGGTATTAGTGACCAGGTTCCAGACTCACTTAGAGAGTAGCAGCGCATTTTTAGCACCTTTGGTGTGGCAAATGTCCAACCGCGATGGTAACCGCTTTCCATCCAGTGGGCCGTCTGCCTGTCTGCTGAACTCCTGCAATGAAAAAAAAAAAAAGTCACAAATGACCAAGTTCACGATAACCATTTGTGTCATTTTTACGCCTAGCGATAACAAACGAACTGTCAATAACTGCAATGAATGAATGAAACATATTTCTCGCAAATTAATCGTATTGTTGCAAAAAGACAATGGACAGGAAATACCGCACAACTAAACCGATTTCGGAATGCGGAAAAGCTATGATATTATTGTTTCAGTGGCATTCGCAACTGCTGATGAGCTTTCGTTTCGCATGGCGACTGCTTCGGTGTAGCCTTTGTCCAAATAAAACTACTAAAAAAAAATTAAATGTGCGACAAATAAATGCTTTCACAGATTTTCACTGACTCGGACAAGCTAAGTCGGTATCCTCTTTTAAAATCATGGTTTTTGATTATTTTTGGTCCTCTCACGTATAATAGTGCTGTATGTATTATGATATGTACTGTGTTTATATAGTATATAATAAAGATTTTTATTTATTTTATATACATACATAACTTCACGCCAGTTCCCTTGCGGGGTAGGCACGAACTTGCTTCTTTGACGTTCATAACTCTTGTCATGCACGCTCGTCTGTTCTTAAGGCTCCTGACATCACCCTCCGCTAGTACACGATCAATTTGATCATGGAAGGTGTGTCGTGGCCTTCCACGACTTCTGCATCCATCCATCCATGCATTTATTTTATTTATTTGGTTTACCAACAATTACTTGCACTAATACAAAGGATGTACATTGTTTTATAAAAAAAAAGACATGACAAATGCAGTAATCACCTATAAGCAAACACTACATGCAAGTTTGAATAAATTATAATATAATTAATTTAAAGAAAAAGAAAAAAAATACAAGGCTTTAATAGTTATTAAGTTTCAATCAGAAAGAAATTAAAAAAAAAGAGATTATTTTATATTATTTATTGTCTACACCGCCACTCATGTTTTAATATTTCCCGTAGTTTAGGGGGTTGCCTGGAAGAGATCGCTTTAAGCGATAAGGCCGCCATTAAAATTTGTTCAACATTGATTATATCTAGTTTTTAAGTTAAAATTTTGGTGAACAATAAAGTGTTCTCATTGATTTTTCTAAAATTAAAATTAACTTATAATTAACTTACTCCTGAGATGTCCCCGATTAAGTTCACGTGATAACTCGCTTTTATCATTGCCATTTATAAAAACCAATTATACTAAAAACATATTTTTGAACCGTGCCTGTCAGCAATACGATGCTTTATTCAATGATGTCGATCCTTTTATAGGCATTTATTTAAGTATATAACTGAAATAAATAAAAAAATTAACGTTCTGCTAATTTCATATATACTCGTATAATTTATTTTTATTATTTTGACTTTTGTTTTTTTTTTAATATTATAACTTTTATTTTTAACATGTATCACGATTTTTTTTTATGACATGATAATTATGACTTAAGTTAAGTTTTTGTTTTGTGTTGTATTGTATTATTTAATTCCTTTTTTTATTTTGTATCTAATTTTCCAATATTGCATCAAATTTATTATAATTTTCTTATAGTTGTGCGAGCCAAATGCGTAACAAGATTTTTTTTTTTTTGTGGAAACTTAGTTGATATGTATATTAAGTTATGTGTTTTATATTGTAAGAATTATAATTATTGTATGTGTCGAAAATATCATATATTTATACTTAAGAAAAGCCTAATATAAAGATTTAAATCTTCACATTTATGATTAGGACGTACGCCACTAGATGGCGTTGTTCATTTTAGATACGCGCAATAGTTTAACGATCGCCATCTCTTTGGACTTCGGATATATTTTTCATAAATTTGGTTCGCTTTTTGTGGCGTGCGTTTTATTTGTGTACGTAAGTGAAATCAACAGTATGTTTCTCAAATAAATTAAATAAATAAATTAATAAATATTGTGATAGAAACAGAAAAAATTAAAGATTATGTGGATAAATAAAATTTCAATATACAACAAGAACAACTATCAGGAATAAGATACTACTTACCCTGCACTGATGAGTCACGTAGTCGGATGACGTCCGTTCCTGACCAGCGAAACGAGTTCCCTTTAAATTCGTCTGCGTAATTATGCATTACTAGTAATTCTGTTATCGACATTCTACATATATATGTATATACCGGTTCTCGCCTTCGGTTTTGGCTGCAAAGTATATACTTTTACAATGTCCCTTATTCATTTGCATTCCTTCATACGAGTTATGTGAATTTTCTACCAATGCGTGATGATGAGGTGAAAAATGGATAAGAAATAATAATACTATACTTTCTCTATTTTTGCCCTATTGATGTGTATATATTTATCTCGCTCTCACACTCGTTGTTTGCGGTTGACCTGCCGTAAGTCGTCAATCGGGTGTTACTACATTTGCGAAGTCAAAACATTTGGCATTTTAGAATTTCAATGTTTATATTGACGATCGGCAATGGTCTGTTTTTTGTAGGTATTTAGAAAGGCTTATTAATGATATTGAGACATTGAATGTATTTCGTAATACCGAAGTAAGAGAGAGAGTTGGTCTGAAAGAGAGTGTCGGGGTGAAGGTAAGGATAGGAATGCTCCGGTGGTTCGGGCATGTGGAAAGAATGACTCGACACACCTTCCATGATCAAATTGATCGTGTACTAGCAGAGGGTGATGTCAGAAGCCTTAATAACAGACGAGCGTGCATCACAAGAGCTATGAATGTCAAAGAAGCAAGTGAGGTGTGTAAGAATAAGCCTGAATGGCGCTCTGTTGCTCGTGCCTACCCCGCAAAGGAACTGGCGTGAAGTTATGTATGTATGTAATATAGGGTAGTTTCGGTACTTTCTTGTTCGGTGCCACTGGCTGCGCTAGTCTCATATACGAGTTATATCATACCGGGTGGAACATTTCCTCAAAGAGATAAGACACATTTGCAATGATCTTTTCCTCTTTCGATCTGGAAAATTATTTACCTTATAACAAAAATGTATAATGGCAGACAGTTAAATCTGTCTGTGTTATTTATTAGTAGAGACATACGTTTCGTATGAAAGTAAACTTTATACAAGGGATATAAAGTAGTTATTTTATTTGTTTATTATTTAGTCGTAATTCGCTGCTCAAAGGGATGAGTCGTGATGGTGTTGTTGTCGCAAATTATATAGAAATTAAAAAGAAATCAACCAATCCTGGATTGCAGTGGGTCACCTTTTGGACATGTTCCCTTTATTTCCAGTCACTTTTTTGTTCTCTATTACAATGAAATACTGTCATTTTGAGTGATAAAAGCTTTGTATGTTTGCTGTTGTTATCTGTGGTGGTAGGCGGAGGCACATCCGACACGATATTATTCGCAGTCAGGGTATGTTTTCGTGATTTATTCTAGTCATAATCTGTATAGTTCTTCCTCTTGGCATGATAACGTATAATTATTAGCTGTTAGTCGTTTGGTGGTGGTTGATGTAATACCGGGCGTGTGGCTGTGGCAGCGGGCGGGTCCCCCCTGGCGACGCTGATGCCGGAGCTGGTGGCGGGCGCGGGCGCGCGCTGGTCGCGCGACGCGCGCGTGCTGCGCACGCTGCTGGAGCTGGCGGCCGAGCGCGCGGGCGCGCCGCGCGACGAGCGTCTGCACGCGCTGGTCAGTGCTCGTTCATTCAGACATTCAAACATGATTATATGTGAGAGTTTTTGGCGGGAACTGAAAGGAGACGTTGTGCTGTGCAGTTTTATTTTCTAAAAATGTGTAAAATTACTCTAAAATGAACAATAGTTGTAGTATATTGATAGTTTTTGAGTAGTAATTATGTGTTTTTGCGAGAAATGTGAACTGTATAGTCAAATGTGGCCTTTTGAGTTGTCACAAGAACTCCGTTGAATGGCGTTAGTTGTAGCCTACAGTACAACTGCGCGACTATTATACGAAGACTTAAACATCAGAATTGGCTGTATGGACTAGATTCCTTTGCCTGCCTTTGTGGCGAATACAACTACTACTGCTACTGCTACTGCTTATATGTGCACTTAAGGTATACACAAAGTCATCAGAGGTCTGCCACAAGGCATGATATAAGATGACCCCTGAACCTTAATAAAACTAAGGTACTTTGCTATCATTGTATGTATACATACCAAAATAGGTTTGTCTTGTAAGGTGATGATAATTGCTCGAGTGCATGTCCTCGAGCGAATAGTAAATGATTTTGTAGGGTTCGTGAACTCTCGTCGTGTTGAAGGTTCACACACTTGACGCATAATACTAATAATATTTTCATTTGAACTGTAAATTAACTACAAAAGCTCATCAGAGCTGTATAAACTCAAGAAGACTATTCATCAGAATTCATCATGACACGGCATAAATATGTGGATATATGTATGAAATTAACATCTTTTGTCATCTTCAATAACTTTACTTTATACTCCATCAACACAATGTTTCTATTCCTCGAATAACAATTATTGCTCTTGATATTAACACGGATTGCGTTATAATTCGCTTTGACTGAGGCAATGGATCGCGGTTCCTCGAACCCTCATCATCCGTGCAGGAACGGAGAAAGAATACAATTTCCTGCGTTGGGGCGGCCTGTCGTAAGAGGCGACCAAACATACTTCTGTATAAAACTTATAAAAAAAAGAGAGATATATATAAAATAAAAAATATAAAGAAACGCCATTTTTAGCTAGACGTGTTGCTGGGGAGTTGCTTGCCGCTTCTTCTCCGTTACAGCAGCAACACGTTGCGAAGCGGTGTACATAGAATAGGAAGTTAACTTACATATATGACCTTCAAAAAGTATTCTCCAGCGGGACTTATTTTGAATAAAATTTTTGGCCAGGTGGTATTTTTTGAGTTGTGTTCCGGCATTAGGGACCGGGTTCCAGTCTCCCTTAAGAGAGCAGCAGCGCATTTGTAGCAACTTTGGTGTTGCATATGTCCATAGGCGATGGTAACCGCTTTCCATCAAATGGGCCGTCTGTCTGTCTGCTGAACTTGTGCAATAAAAAAATAAAAATAAAATATTCTCCAGAAGATGTATCCTCTTTTTACGGCCAACCCTGCTTCCTTAGAC
This sequence comes from Dendrolimus kikuchii, assembly GCA_019925095.2. Taxonomy (NCBI): domain Eukaryota; kingdom Metazoa; phylum Arthropoda; class Insecta; order Lepidoptera; family Lasiocampidae; genus Dendrolimus; species Dendrolimus kikuchii. Next base: position 37,246 of record CM034388.1, on the reverse strand, counting down.
ACGACGCTTCGCGAGAGTGACATTGACAACATATTACTCTTGACAGTGACATTTCGATGAACCTCCTACTAGTAAAAGATTTTTTTTTATTATATCAAAAACAAACAAAGTATTTATACGTTCAGCTGTCATCGGAGGAGGTCGTGGAGGATGACCTGACTGAGAGCATCATAGAGAACGAGGAGGAGGGCGTGGAGGTGGACCCCAGCGCCGTGTTCGAGCTGGTCTCCAAGGGGGACGACGAGACCCTCGCCGCGGTGCTCAAGGTTGGTGTGTGGCCAGCTATAGGCAATGCAAAGTTACAAGAAGGCATTCAACATTATCCTAAAAATCCAAGCTGTCTGCATTCAAATCCATTATATTTTTCTCGCATCACATTTCTCAAATCTTACATTTTTTAAATTGAATTTATTGTTTTTATTGTCTGAAACTTTTCGTGACGTGAACTTTTAAGAAGATAAAAAGTGTTGATTGGACTTTAGTCAAGTTTCTGATATCAAAAAGAATTCTGATTCTAAACAACAGAAAAAGGACCTAAAAACAACGTAAATCGTCAAAAAATGAAGAAAAAATAACAGAGTATACTCACATACATTATAAGAGTAACCATGAAAATATTCAAAATGGCGGCCAATAGAGACGAAATTATGAATCGTGTATATGAAATAAATAGTAAATAGTTACAGTACTGGCACTTGCCGACCTTTGCCGCGGCTCGGCTCGGCTCGTGCGCTCTGCTCTGGAGCTAGCCTTTCCTAACCTAAAGCACTGTTCTAGTCACCAGTCGCCAACTTTCACCACCCAGCACAACAATACTAGTGAAAAAATAGGTGAGGTTATGTTTATCGAAAATTAATATTTCAAGGACTATAAGGGTTATATTTTCTTAAGTTTTCGCGACTTGTATACATAATAAAACTACGTTTTAACGGTTTTAAGCGCGGTAATTTTATTTGATTTTGGTTTTTCCGACGTTTCGGCCACTTTTCTTCAATCTATAACATGTTGCGAAGCGGTAGTAAATTAGATTAGGCTCCCATAGAGTAAATAATGACCATAAACAAAATTAAAATTAACAAGTTGGCGGTAGGCTAAATAAAACTTTAACAATACTCGTTGACACTTGACATCTTTGTCTTCCGTGATCACGAAACGTCGGAAAAACCAAAACCAAATAAAATTACCGCGCTTAAAACCGTTAAAACGTAGTTTTATTATGACTATAAGGGTTGCAAAAAGGGTAAATATACCCCCCCCCCCCCCTACCCACTACTTAACAATCGTGTACCCGACATCTGAGTAGCAGCCAAGCGACGTATAGTAAACATAATATTGTGGTCGGGTGGCAGCGGCACCCGCATTTGGTGGGGGCGTGCGACGCGTCCGGCGGCACGGCGTTGCACGCGGCAGCGCGCGCCGGGCGGGCGGCGTGCGCGTCGGCGCTGTTGCGCGCCGGCGCGCCGCCCGACGCCGCCGACGCCGACGGCTGGAGCCCGCTGCGCGCGGCCGCCTGGGCCGGCCACACCGAGGTGGTGGAGGTGCTGCTCGAGTCCGGCTGCGACGTGGACTGCGTGGACGGCGACAGCAGGACGGCGCTGCGGGCGGCCGCGTGGTCCGGGCACGGCGCGGTGGTGGCGCGGCTGCTGGCGGCGGGCGCGCGCGCCGACCTCGCCGACGCCGAGGGGCGCACGCCGCTGATCGCGGCCGCGTACATGGGCCACGCGGGCATCGTGCGCGCGCTGCTCGACGCCGGCGCCGGCATCGACCACGCCGACGAGGACGGCCGCACGGCGCTCTCGGTGGCGGCGCTGTGCGGGTCGGGCGCGGCGTGCGCGGCGCTGCTGCTGGAGCGCGGCGCGGACGCGGCGCGCGCCGACCGCGACGGCGCCACGCCGCTGCTGGTGGCCGCGTTCGAGGGCCACGCCGACATCTGCGAGCTGCTGCTCGAGGCGGAGGCGGACGCGGAGGCGGCCGACGCGGCGGGCCGCACGGCGCTCTGGGCGGCGGCGGCGGCCGGCCACGCGCCCACCGTGCAGCTGCTGCTCTTCTGGGGCGCGTGCGTCGACGCCATGGACCCCGAGGGCCGCACCGTGCTCACCACCGCCGCGGCGCAGGGCAACGTCGAGGTGGTGCGGCAGCTGCTCGACCGCGGCCTCGACGAGCACCACCGCGACAACTCCGGCTGGACGCCGCTGCACTACGCCGCCTTCGAAGGTCACTTTTTCATTCTACATCACTTTCCTTAACCTATGCGAAAAACCCTCGTTAGAGACATTTATGAGTTTGTGATTTCTCTCTTTCTGTCATCATAAAATAGGATTGAATGTTAAAGAAAATAACCATTTGCTACCATATCGTGTTACAAACTTGACAAAATTGAAAGTGTGAACGTAATGAAAGAGCGTTTGGGGGATTGAGATCAAGTTGGTTGACGGCACAGTAATTTTCCAGGCGAATAAGTCGCCCTCAAGAGCGTGCATACCGTCCACTGAAGATTAGTTGAAGACAGCTTCATGTTGTTTGCGAAGCTCAATAATATGGATGTTCGCAAACAGTGTTCAATATCATTGACATAAATAATAAAAAGCAGAGGTCCAAGCAAAGAGCCCTGCGGAACGTAGCCCGAGATCTTCACCAAATTCGATATGTAATTATTTAAAACGACAGTTTGCGAACTATTATCTATGTAAGATGAAAACCATCGTAGTAGATCTCCTCTAATGCCAATATTTTTGAGCTTACAAAGAAGAATGTTATGATTAATTCGATCAAACGCCTTCCTATAGTCTGTGTAAATGATATCATTTAGCTCCCCCTGTCGATATTAATGGTTATATAGGCGTTAAGTAGTATTAGATTCGTAACAATGAATCTACCTTTCAAAAAGCCGCGTTGGTAAGGACTCAAAACGTTAAATAACGAACGATAAACCTGGTTGTAAATAAATCTTTCAAAGACTAGTTACAATACAGAGCTTAATAATCGGTATTTAAAAAAAATGTATTATTCAATATGCTTACATTCATATACATTAGAAACATATTTGAACTGTGGCACAGAAACCTTATGGGTTTATTCGTGCCGCAGAGAGTAGTGTACACAATATTGTTATATCAAAAATAGATCATTATTCTAGTGTATGGTTCTCATTTTAGTCACAGGTCTGCACATGTGAGCATGGTCTGTAGTTAGTTATTTCAGACTTAAACCCTTTTATTATGAACAGGTGTTATAAATGCAGATTTCCATAGCTTAGACAAAATTCCAGAGGATATTAACTTCTTAAATAATAGCGATAATGGTAAAGCAATAAATGATGCACATTTTGTAAGAAATCTGGGTGAAAAATGATCAGGACCAGCTGATTTATTAACATCTCACATAAAGATTGTATTCATATCCCCTGTAACACAGTTAGGGCTATTCATACATGTATTATGATTAAAGGGATCGTCATGATTATTATTTGAACATTTAAGAAAAGCTCATTGAGAGGAACAAGAAAAGGCATTACAGATGGACTTACCACAGTTAATATAATTTCCATCGTATTTTAACGAGCTGGGTATTGTGTTTGATTTAGAATGATTTTTTTACAAAAGCACAAAAGTTTTTAGGACTAGTTGCAATCGATTTTTCAGTCAAGTTTAAGTAGTTGTGGTAACATTCTGGTTCTAAGACTTTCACTTGTTCACCCAAAACTTTGAAAGATAGTTTGTCGGATTTATTACCGTATATTTAGTATTTTTTATCTATAGACTATAGAATACTGTTTTATCGACAGCTTTTACTGCACTGGAGCAGTATCGTTTTTGATAAAAGTCCTGACACTGGTTTGCTGAATCGCTAAATCGCTAAATGTATTATGAATGGCCATGGTCAGGACACATCGAGGTGTGCGAGGCGCTGCTGGAGGCGGGCGCCAAAGTGGACGAGGCCGACAACGACGGCAAGGGGGCGCTGATGCTGGCGGCGCAGGAGGGCCACCGCGCCCTCGTCGAGGTGCTCGTGGACGAGTGGGCCGCGCCCGTCGAGCAGCGCGCGCACGACGGCAAGACGGCGCTGCGGCTGGCGGCGCTCGAGGGCCACTTCGACGTGGTGCAGGCGCTGCACCTGCGCGGCGCCGACGTCGACGCCGTCGACGCGGACCGCCGCAGCACCCTCTACGTGCTGGCGCTCGACAACCGCATGGCCATGGCCCGCTTCCTCATCGAGGAGTGCGGCGCCAAGGTCGACACCACCGACAACGAGGTGCGGCCTAATTTGTCCTAGTGCTATATGCAAATCGCTTTATGAAGCGCTCTTCTAATTGACGCGGTGTATTTTAGGGTCGTACTCCGCTGCACGTGTCGGCGTGGCAGGGCCACACGGACATGGTGAACCTCCTCATCAAAGTGGGTGAGTGGTCGTGGGCGTCGTGTTATAGTCGTGGTGATGAGTGGTGGTGTGACGTACGTTTGGGTGGTGTCGGCAGGGGGCGCGCGCGTGGACGGGCGCGACCGGTGCCTGCGCACGGCGCTGCACGCGGCCGCGTGGCGCGGGCGCACGGCGGCGCTGCGCGCGCTGCTCGCGCACGGCGCCACGCCCGGCGCGGTTTGCACGCAGGGTGCCACGCCGCTCGGTCAGTTCGCCTTACTTCAACGCTCATTACAATTCTCGCAATGTTATAGTGCTTGTGTTAACATAGGTCTGTTTGTGTGTTATCGTCAGGCATCGCCGCGCAAGAGGGGCACGAGGAGTGCGTCGTGTGGCTGCTGCACCACGGCGCGGACCCCATGCAGCCGGACCACTGTGGTCAGTCATACATATTTCCTTTGAACCTTTTACATTTGTCACTTGTCAATACTTTTGTAATAACTGTAATACTAAATGAATCCTGCCCAGTGTTTTTGGTCCTTCGAGCCGGATTTCCTGTACTGTAATATGCGAGTACCCATATTCATTTGTTTGGAGGTGAACGCGAAATCTGATGAATGTTTATTGAGTTGAGAAGATGTCTCATCGCATGTTGAAGTTGTGGCACGCTGCGTATGCTTCGACTCGTTTATTTGAATGTTAAGGTCGCACCCCGGGGAAGGTGGCGTGGCGCGCGGGCCACGCGAACATCTGCTGGCTGTTGGAGCGCTGGGGCTCAGCCGAACCCACGGCGCCACCCCCCACGGAGCCCCCGGTTCCGGGGAGCGTGGCCAACGGCAGCGGCGCCAGGCCCACCAGCGCCGGTGAGTGAGATTGGCAGCCGCGTCGAAGGTGCTATTGAGCGATGTGACAGTCGGGTGTATCGGGTGTGATGTGCAGGGTCCCCGGAGTACAAGCGGCGCAGCGTGCCCAGCTCGAACAGCACCAAGTCCTCGTCGAACATGACGAGCGGGTCGGCGCGCCACCGCGACCCCTCCGACGCCACCGCCACCGCCACGACCGTCACCACCGCCACCACCGCTACCGCCACCGTCACGGACAAGGTGAGAATTTTTGAATACAGTGTGAAGTCTCGTTCAAACCAACGTCTAGTTTTTTTTATTTGGGTTTATATAAGGTTTTTTTTTGTATTTATTATAGGTAATTTCGTAAGCATTAACTAGTTTGGTGATATATGTGATGGACGAATAACTTATTAAGAAGTTAAATTAACCGCTGCAGATCACTACAATGCAACTAATGATATCGCTATATAGAGGTTTGCGTCATTGGACAGTCTGTGTAATTGTGGAGTGGTGTGGTGGTTGCAGGCCCCCCGCGCGCAGCCGCCGCTGTCGTTCGCGCAGCAGGTGGCGCGCTGCGGGCGCGGCCGCCGCGGCAGGGGGGAGCCCGACGCACCCATACCGGAGCACCACGTGCTCGAGAACGACACCAAGCTTAGGTACATCATCACATCGCATCATTTTTATATTTTCATTGTTTTTGCGAATTTTACAAATTTATTTTTTTACCAATAAGTTTACCGGTAATAGTTTGATGTTCACAAAGAATATTTTTTGCTTTTAACGTGTATATCGTTCGGTTGTCGGCTGCAGGAGCTACCTGGCGAACGAGCGCGACCTCGACCTGCGCGGGTACGCGTGCGAGCGGGACAGGCGCCGCGAGGAGCGGCACGGGGGCGCGGGGGGCGCGGGCGGCGAGGGGGGCGCGGGCGACGCCAGCCCCCTCTACGCCTCCCCGCCGCGCAGCCCCCTCAGCGACATCTGCAGCCCCACCCAGCCGAACATCACCTTCGGTGCGTTCACTACACCATCACCGTGGGGGTGACAAGTGAAACAACAGGCTTCTCGTTGTGACTTGAATAACTATATTACACTAAAGCATTGACATTTTCCTATAATAATAAATCATAGACACATTGTACGGTTTGTCACATCTGAGGATATTAAATAATTAGATGAAATAACTTTAACTATGATTTATTGATATTAACTTAATACTAGATATGATATGATATGATGTATGAGTAACACGTACGCGAGTCGCGGTGCTTTTACGTGAACTGTCGATAATAACGCGTGCTCGCGTAAATGCTGATTGTGCGTTCTGTACGGTTACACCGTACACACATAATATCGCTTTAATTATTATTATTATTATTATTATTAATTTTTAATCTCTAATCTCGTTTGCTCCTGTCATACATAATAAAACTGCACAGCTAAATATCGCTTTTTACAATTTCACACTATACACTCCTAAATGTTAATTTTGCTTTTGTATTAGGTTCACAACCGGTGCAACCCGTTCAACCGGTGCTGACAGACACCCACTTCAACCGCGACACGCACATGCGCATCATCCTGGGTAGGGACAGCAAACCGCAGCAGGAGAGACCTGACGCGTGAGTGCACCCCACGACAACCTTATTACAGTAGGAGCAAAATTAATTTGCGCTCGTGAAGTTCGTACAAGTCATCGCTATGACAAAAATTATAAGACTGACGAAACAATACATATAGAGCTAAGATGAGGCAGTGTTGGGCCGTCGCTTGCTCGCGGTATGGACTCGCATGCCATCGACTGGACTCGTTTGTAGACGCAGCTAACTTCACTCGAGGCGCATTTAAGTTTTGCGCGTATATACATACAACTTAACAATTTTTGATTTTTAGATATCTCGTATTAATTACACCGCTTGCGCTTTCAGTGGTAACATACTATTACGCCTGTTTCCCTTAGAAGCGAAGCTTTCAGGACTATAGTGGAGAGCTTTAACATTGTTTTATGGTAACAATTGAGCGTATATCTCTCATTAAAGAGAGACAGAAAGACTTTCTTCTCTGAGAAAATAATCTAATAATAATAGAGGGAATATAGTTTTTAGTGTTCTGAATTTCTTTTTATAGTTTCCGCTTTACGCTGATTTATATGAAATTGCGTGTTCGGCTTAAATCGGTCGATCGGCTTGTGATTAATCGAACAAAATATGTGAATGTAGCGGCGTTTGGAGGACGAAGGGCCGCGTCGCTTACAACAAGATAGTGGGCAGCATCGGTAGAGCGAGAGGAGGGATATTTAAGAAAACGTGAGTGCGAGCGAGACGGCCGATGGGCGTGGCTTGGCTGCGGGGCGCTATCATCGTCATCCATCTTCGACACACCATTCTCAGTCCACACTCGGCCGCCGCCGGCCGCGCTTGCCTGTTAGGCTCGCATAATACAATTGCACGGCGCTTTCTTCATCGAGACCGGCCAATCGAATTGCTTTTATTTGAATACTAGAGTTTTTCACTACGCAGTACCTTTGTGTTACGTATATACAAACTTAATTAATTGTTTTATCAATAACTACTAGACTATACTGTTTCTTGTTACTAAGTTCACTGCAATAACAAAGAAACCGAGTTCATAGAGTGTACACAACTGCGCAGCGAATCATAGAGGCGAGTAAGTCGCAGCGAACCTGATTTCAAGCAATACAACGAATGAGATGTTGTTTATGACAATGTCGTTGTATGTATTTGTTAGCGAATAGAAAAGCGCGATTGCAGCGCCATCTATATATCTTATTAAAACTTACTTGTTGCCTCGACACATAGTTAGTTTGCAGTTCAGACTTTGGCTTTGGAAAGTAGTTCTCGTTGTCATTTTGATTGTTTCCAAACAGGGTAGAGGTGAGCTTGAAGTGAAAAAGCTATCAACGTAATTAATGGCTTAAAATAGATCCAAATTTATTATAAACTAACTTAACTGGCTTTTACTAACGCTCAGTTTTCACACAGGCTGAATTTTCCAATTGAGCCTTCAGGGCCAAATCCTAAACTATATGAAATAGCGAGAAATACTCAAAGGAGTCTTGAGGCCGATTTTCATGAACACTAAAGTGACGTTATTAGAGTTTTCCTATCCGTGCAGGAACGGAGAAAGAATACAATTTCCTGCGTTGGGGCGGCCTGTCGTAAGAGGCGACTTAACAACCCACAGCCAGGTGGTATGGCTACCACCCCTGGTCTAAAGCATGTCGCCATAATGACCTTGAATTGTGTTCCAGCATTAATGACCAGGTTCCAATCTCCCTTAAGAGAGCAACAGCGCATTTGTAGCAACTTTGGTGTGGCAAATGCCCATAAGCGTTAGTAACCGCTTTCCATCAAATGGGCCGTCTGTCTCTCTGCTGATATCCTGCAATAATAAAAAAAAAGTTTTGCAGAATCAATTATCCTTTTCAGAAATCAAATAAGCTGACTTTGAAGAAATAAACACACTCTGTATTATTAGACTGAATCATAGTGTAGCTTGTGAGGATCGATTTCTGTGAACCAAGGCGAAGGGTTGTTTTTGAACAAAATGCCTTATTTTCCATACATTAGAAGAGCACGAGTTAGCAACAACCGTATGTTGCCGTGTCAGCGCTTTACAGCGACATTTTAACACAACATTCAACATCCATCAGTACTCGTTTATTTTATTGCAGGAGTTCAGCAGACAGGCAGACGGCCCACTTGATGGAAAGCGGTTACCATCGCCTATGGACATTGGCAACACCAAAAATGCTACAAGTGTGTTGCTGCTTGCTCTCTTAAGGGAAACTGGAACCTGGTAACTAATGCCGGAACACAACTCAAGGTTGTTATGGCGACGTGCTTTAGACCAGGGGTGGTAGCCATACCACCTGGCTGTGGGTTGTTTAGTCGCCTCTTACAACAGGGCGCCCCAACGCAGGAAATTGTTTTCTTTCTCCGTTCCTGCACGGATAAAATTTTCATTAGCATAAGCTTAATAATAAACAATTTATATCTAAAAACTTTTTATCATTAACATCCTGTATACGAAAACCCCTACACGTTAAATAAACGTCAAATTGCGCCGGTCATTTGGCCGCACTTCATTTGAACGTAATCAATTGATTAATTTGATGATTGCGGTAAAATAACGCTCGAGTTTGCTGTGTGATATTCCTTCACAGAGGTAAATTCTTACAACTTACACTATGATTGCGTATAATAATATACATACATACATAACTTCACGCCAGTTCCCTTGCGGGGTAGGCACGAACTTGCTTCTTTGACATTCATAACTCTTGTCATGCACGCTCGTCTGTTCTAAAGGCTCCTGACATCACCTTCTGCTAGTACACGATCAATTTGATCATGGAAGGTGTGTCGTGGCCTTCCACGACTTCTGCATCCATCCACTTTTGCATTGTATATCTGTTTAATCATTCTTTCATCATGCATTCCATATAATAATATAGGTGTAGTTATTTTTTCAAAATCAGCCTATTTTATTCCTGAACAGGGCAATTTGTGAAAAATTTAATGATGCCACTTTAGTTTTCATGAAAATGGACCTTGAGACTCCTTTGAGTATTCTTCGCTATTTCATATAGTTTAGGATTCGACCCTGAAGGCCAATTTGAGACATTCGTCTTATATATTTCTAACCACGAATGACGTACACTAATGTAGCTAGCTAATCATGAACCGCATCGTTTGTAACATTGAAAGCAAGACGCTTTGAACCACCATCAATTACGTTAGTAGATGATGGTGTTATCCCCAGCACGTAACTTGGTCAGAGTCGTAATTCGCGCAACAGTCGTCTCTCGGGTCTCTTGGGTTGTGAAGCGGGGCGCGGGGCGCGGGGAACGAGGTGCAAGCACTAAGCAGCGATTGGCGCGTCAGTCGCCCCTTGGCTCCCGCACCGCGCCGACGTTCCCTTCGCTCCCGAACTTTTGTTTTTTATTTCTTAACTTTTAATTGTGTGTATTTTATTTATAAAACAATTATGGCAATAATCATAGAATAGTGACAAGCAATAAAAGTGAGCTTTTTTTTTTTTTTTTTGCACAAAGTGTACTATGCGCGATCTTACCCTTAAAGCCTGGCCAAGTGACGTGCCGGGGACTGTGTTTGTGTGTGTGTGTGTGTAGAATTGAATTGACCGGCATTTTCGTTGTGTGACGTGCCGGTGTTTGCTTTGCGATCACCTAACACTGCGATTATGCCTTTGGTGCTTTCGGTGTCGGCTAATCCACCTTAGATAACTGGAGATGCGAGTGGTAATGGATGACGCGGATTCAGTGCCTTAATGATTCGAAATTGAACATTGATTCTGTCATGTCTACCTATTTGTGCGTCAGAGTTATTTTTGTCTAAACTACTGAGTGTATATGGATATAATTCAACAGGAAGACACATTTATATGCAACTGTGCAATGGTTGGTGGTGAAATCGCGACAGAACATCCGTGCAAGAACGGAGATAGAATACAATTTCCTGCGTTGGGGCGGCCTGTCGTAAGAGGCGACTAAACAACCCACAGCCAGGTGGTAGGGCATTTGCCCGACTGGATGGCTACCACCCCTGGTCTAAAGCATGCCGCCATAACAACCTTGAGTTGTGACCAGGTTCCAATCTCCTTTAAGAGAGCAGCAGCGCATTTGTAGCACCTTTAGTGTTGCAAATGTCCATAGGCGATGGTAACCGCTTTACATCAGGTGGGCCGTCTGCCTGTCTGCTGTACTCCAGCAATAAAAAAAAGAAAAAAAAAGAACAAAATATCAGTAGCGGCCGCCTTTCATGAAGTAGATGATCTGCTTCTTTGCGGATATCTCTCTCCTCTTTCTCTGTGTTCTTTATGTATTATTGAGACTTATATCAGGGTAGAAATATTGCGGGACAGAAATTCGCACGATACACAGAAAGAGAGAGAACAATAATACAAAGGCAAAGAAAATTAACTCCGTGATATGTAAAATTGATGATATGGCGGTAATAGTAATTTTAAATGGACCTATAATAATCACAATATGAAAAGCCCGATTTGACAGTTCTCATTACAACATATTTAGGGATTGAAACGTTTAAATCGTTAACCAAGTTAACCGATTACCAGGAGAAATCGATTTAAAATCATATGACTTTGTAATCGTTTGATTTATTTTAAGTTAATAATTTTTTTGTGTCACATAAATACCTCACACATCTTTAGCCACTCAACAAAAGTTAGGAGAGTTTGGCTGGGAGGTGTTAATGCATCCGCCGTATAGTCCTGACCTTGCACCTTCAGATTTTCACCTGTTTCGGTCTCTGCAGCATTCCTTAGGCAGTGTCAAGTTAACATCACGAGGGGACTGCCAAAACCACATGTCGCAGTTTTTTGATCAGAAGCCCCAAAATTTTTATAGCAATGGGATCACGTCCCTACCTACAAGATGGCAAAAAGTTATCCAACAAAATGGCACCTACATACTTAAGTCAAATGTAAATAAACTTTATAAAAAACCTTTTGAATTTTTATTGTACTTGTTACTTGTATTAAAACTACATTTAAACAAAATTTTAGCAAAAAAAAAGGACAAATTGGAGGAAAAAAACCAAATCGGACAACTCGGACAAATCAACTAACTCGGACAACTCGGACAAATCCGACGAAAAGTACAAATCAAACAAATGGGAAAATCGGACAACTCTGACAAATCAGGCGACTCGGACAAATAGGAGGACTCGGACAAATCGGGAAAATCGAACGAATCGGAGCACTCGGACAACTCGGACAAATTGGACAACTCGGACAAATTGGACAACTCGGACAAATCGAACAAAAAGGATAAATCAGACAACTCGGACAAATCATACAACTCGGAGCACTCGGACAAAAGGGACAAATCGGATAAAAAGGACAAATCAGACAACTCGGAGAAATCATACAACTCGGAGCACTCGGACAAAAGGGACAAATCGGATAAAAAGGACAAATTAGACAACTCGGACAAATCATACAACTCGGAGCACTCGGACAAAAGGGACAAATCGGATAAAAAGGACAAATCAGACAACTCGGACAAATCATACAACTCGGAGCACTCGGACAAAAGGGACAAATCGGATAAAAAGGACAAATCAGACAACTCGGACAAATCATACAACTCGGAGCACTCGGACAAAAGGGACAAATCGGATAAAAAGGACAAATCAGACAACTCGGACAAATCATACAACTCGGAGCACTCGGACAAAAGGGACAAATCGGATAAAAAGGACAAATCAGACAACTCGGACAAATCATACAACTCGGAGCACTCGGACAAAAGGGACAAATCGGATAAAAAGGACAAATCAGACAACTCGGACAAATCATACAACTCGGAGCACTCGGACAAAAGGGACAAATCGGATAAAAAGGACAAATCAGACAACTCGGACAAATCATACAACTCGGAGCACTCGGACAAAAGGGACAAATCGGATAAAAAGGACAAATCAGACAACTCGGACAAATCATACAACTCGGAGCACTCGGACAAAAGGGACAAATCGGATAAAAAGGACAAATCAGACAACTCGGACAAATCATACAACTCGGAGCACTCGGACAAAAGGGACAAATCGGATAAAAAGGACAAATCAGACAACTCGGACAAATCATACAACTCGGAGCACTCGGACAAAAGGGACAAATCGGATAAAAAGGACAAATCAGACAACTCGGACAAATCATACAACTCGGAGCACTCGGACAAAAGGGACAAATCGGATAAAAAGGACAAATCAGACAACTCGGACAAATCATACAACTCGGAGCACTCGGACAAAAGGGACAAATCAGACAACTCGGACAAATCATACAACTCGGAGCACTCGGACAAAAGGGACAAATTGGACAAAAAGAACAAAGATGACCAAAATAACGAAAATGGAATCTCAAAAAACCTATTCCACTCTTTGGGATAACCTTTACATAAATCTATCCCATTATCCGGGATAAAAGTATCCCTTGATCACCCTCGGTATTAAAATTACATGTATACCGAATTTCAACTATTTCGGTCCAGTAGTTTTTACATGAAAACGGAACAGACAGACAGTTACAGATATTTATTCAGGTGCTTGTTTTTTTTTTTTTTTTTTTTCAATACATACATGTAGAATTATGTATTATTGTTTTAGTATAAATATATAGTATTTTCCCTGAATCAAATTGACTTATGAATTGCAACAACACTTTGGTAGCAATACAAGAATTAAAAATAAGAAGTCTTAGAACGTAACTGTTTTTGGTACGTCGTCATAAAGTAATACGATATAAAGGTTAAAAAAAAAATCATGTCATTTTGGTAATTGGAGGAAAATTATAATTGAAATATGTTTTATAACATTATATGATGCCCTAGTGTAAAAATTATGTATATTATCAACTAAATAAATTAATTGTTATTAGCTTTTAGTTTTGTTGTTTTCATTCAAAGTTACGTTGTATAGACTTTGTTGAGTGTCAAATCGGGCTGTTTTCTTTGAGATTATTATAATAATTGAATTATTATTGTTGTCATAGAATACATGAAGTCAGCGTCAATTGTACTAAATTGGTGATGTTCAGGAAGAACAAGAGGAACGGCATCGTGACCAACCCGGCGATGCGGCTCGTGGCCAACGTGAGGAGCGGGCTGGACAGCGCGGCGGCCAACATCCGGCGCACGGGCGTGGCGCTGGCGGCCAGCGCCTCCCACCACAGCCACAACCCGGCCGTCAGGAGCAACGCCTTCCACTGGCGGAAGGAGACGCCGCTCTAACGCGCGCATACGCGCGAGCGGCCAGCACCTCCCACCACAGCCACTACCCGGCGGTCAGGAGCAACGCCTTCCACTGGCGGAAGGAGACGCCGCTCTAACGCGCGCGCATACGCGCGAGCGGCCGGCGCCTCCCACCACAGCCACAGCCACAACCCGGCGGTCAGGAGCAACGCCTTCCACTGGCGGAAGGAGACGCCGCCCTAACGCGCGCGCATACGCGCGAGCGGCCAGCGCCTCCCACCACAACCCGGCCGTCAACGCCTTCCACTTACGTATCCAAATATAAAGTCCCTTTTCAAGTGTCTGATTAAGTGCAAAAATTGGATATTACAAAATGTCCAGATGTCGCGGCCTCCCCTTAATTCTGTTTAATAATTCTACCGTTCAACTGCCATTCGTAACATCCACGCTCCAAAATATATATATTTATTGGATTAGCCAACCTTCAATGAGGATGTATTCAAGTGTTTGAGAACACAATACGAGTGTGATATACTCGTATGTATTTGACTCCAAATTCAAGTTAAAATTAACTATAACAACATCTAGGTAGCGTAAGTTAATCAACCATATTTCAGAGTGTTTAAATCGTTATATTTTTGTTAAAATATGACTAGAATGTGGAAATCATGTAAAGTTTGCTATATTTTCTTCATTTCGATGATAATTTTTGTGTAAAACGCACAACAAATGAGAAATATCTATGTGTCATAGCGCCAAAAGTAAGTTCGCCATAAGCTTTTACAACTTGACAAATTTATAAAAAAAAAAATGAAGCTCAGAAAGTTAATAACTAAAGCTATAATAATCGTATTGAAATACATAATTTATATCCGATCTGTTTCACTTGTGGCGTTGACAGCGTGTGGAAAAAGGACGCATGTACATTTATGCGTCACAAAGTTGCCGCAGGCTCGGATTGAGTTGATTTTGCTTTACAAACAAAGGTCACTGATTTTTTTTGTTTCACTCATACTCGTGCATGCCATATTACTTGCTATGAATAGAAAACACGTTAATTTGGTTTTTTTTTTGTTTAGGTGTTGTATCGTAACCATAATGTAACAATTTTCGGTTGTATCGATGCTCGTGTGTTGTGGGTCTATAGCAATTTTTCGGCTGTCGGCACTAGCGAACTGTTCGAAGCGCAGAGTGGCAACACCGGGGCTGAATGAAAAACGCGGGCGCAAAAACTCGAGTCCCGCCAATATCCCAACATCCAGAAAAAGTTAGTTATATCGTTGCTGCTGGATGTAGGACTTTGAGGTCGAGGCCATCTAAAATCCACCCACAGTGGTATTCAGGAATCGGACGCCACTTGTTTACTAAACTATTTGTCATGTACGTGGCCCAAGTTCAATAAAAAACTGCCGTTTCTATTGGAAATTATTTGACCTGCCGACTGTTATGACCACGACACATTTGGATTGAAAAAAAATTATATATACTAGGCGCTGTTAATAGCACTCGGCAGCTATTTTAACTGCTTTTGGAATGATGTTATTTGTAGCGGATAGCGTAACAACGATGGCGACTTGTGAAACGATAATTGTAACATTTACATTGAATAAGACTTTATAATTATTGCTAGTCATGAAAAATATTGTTTTACGTATATTTAATCTCATGTATTTTTTAATTTAGTCAAAATATTTTATATGATTTGGAATTTTGAAAGCTTTACATCTTTTCTGAATTCCTATTTTCGCTATGTCATTAAAATTTCTTAAGGGAGTGACCAAGAGAGATATTAAAGATATTTTCTGTGAATAAAAGTAGCCTTTAACAAATTTGTATAGTTAATGATATAATTTGTGTAATGTTTAGTTGATAATATGGGAGAAGCCCACTGAGGAATGCCAATTTGCCAATTTGCCAATCGCCGCCCGCAGTCGCGGAGAAGCGCGTGTAGGTGGTGCCTTTCCATACAATTCAACGCCAACAGACATTCTAATTCCAATGTTTAATTTAATTTAATACATACATAGAGAACAATATGAAGCTAACAGATCAAAACATAACATTACCTTTGATTTCGTGAGAACACGTCCACGCCATGTAGGATTTGCTCGTTTTTGAACAGCGCCATCTAGTTTGATCTTGTGCAACCAAGTAACAATACATCGATACTTTACCTCTGTATTAGAAGACGATGTTAGCGTTGTTTAATTTATTTTAACGTGAACAGATGATAAAAAAATTATACATACATACATAACTTCACGCCAGTTCCCTTGCGGGGTAGGCACGAACAACAGAGTGCCATTTAGGCTTATTCTTACACACCTCACTTGCCTCTTTGACATTCATAGCTCTTGTCATGCAAGCTCGTCTGTTCTTAAGGCTCCTGACATCACCTTCTGCTAGTACACGATCAGTTTGATCATGGAAGGTGCGTCGTGGCCTTCCACGACTTCTGCATAAAAAAATTACGAGAAATAAATTAAATACCTTAAAAAAGCTCAGAGATAAGCGCTGTTTAATGAAACGGGCCTAAAGAGGCGCCACAAATGTCACTGGCGTGAATCCCTTTGGAACCAATGTTTAAAACATTATTTTATACCAAATTTCAGTCGGACAAAGTGAAACGTTTTTAATGAATGAATGGATTGCAGTTGTTAGTTGTCTTCTCCCATCGTTGATAGTCATAAATGCTTTTTAATTGTAGTTTTATATTTGTAAGTAATCAAATCGCGAAAGGAAAATCATTAGAAAGTATGTACAAAAATTGCAGTATTATCACGTTCAGGTTTCTATTCTTTTTTTTTTTTTAAGTTAAGAATTATCTTAAGACACTGACTTTCAAAAAAATGTGAGCAAACTTTTGATGTTTGTGTCTATGATACGGTTTCGTAGTGTTTGAGAACTTGGGGGTTTCTTTTTTTAAATGTCAGTGTAATAATATGTTTGTACGAGTTTTTATGCTTTACGAAACGCCATTTTAAATAATTATTAATATCGGCACATAAATGTCCCACTGCTGGGTTCGGGCCTCCTATTATAGAGGGAAAAACCATTTTGTTTTCTATAAATTGGTAGCGGTGGTACACATTTCACTCCAAATACAGACAACAATAAATCGTAGAGTTCTCGATTTGTGATAAAAAAAAAAAAGTTTGGTTATTTAAGACTGATATATAAAAAAAAAATATTGAAATATTATTATCTCGGAAGGCAGCATGGAAATGTTGAAAGAAATTAGTATATTGTAAAATGTTTAACAAAATACGCGAGTGTTGTTGGGGCTTGCATAGTTCTCGCAGGTATACACTTCGCTGGCATATAACGCAGCATCCACATTCTCAACGTAGTTTTTGTTGAAAAAGTTCTAACTAGTAATTAATATTTGTTGTCTTAAAGTATTTGATATTATAAAAAAAATAAAAATAAAATAAAGAAGCCGTGTTACAGAGAGCGGCAATTATTTTAGGAAAAATAATACACAAATAATAATAACTGGAGAATTATTCACTAGTTTATATCTGAATGGCTTGTATTTAACACTAGAAATGCGTGTGTGTGGCGAAATTCCAAGTGACATTGAATACCTCGGGTGGTCTTCAGTCAATTTTCGAAGGAGCCTAAAATGAAAATATGATCAAATTCGGTTCAGCCATTACTCGTTAGATGGGCATGCAAAAATAGCTCTCGTAAAATGATTAAAGTCAGAGTGATGAAGACATGAGTTATAAAATCTCGTACAACAAGGTATACGATAAAAATCTAACTGCATACATTATTTGACTGTACTCTGTAGTATTGTAAAAAAAAAAAAAATGATTGTGATCTCTTAACGAACAAACATTACTATTATTTTGCGTGAATCTATTGGTACTTGGATTTTGTTTTATATTGAAATAAAAACTACAAGTATTCGATATCTATACGTTTCTTATTTTTACTTATCAAATCCATTAAGCAAGGGAGACGAAACTGCTAAAGACCTGTTGGGCTCTCAAAATTAGATGATTGAAAGCATAAAGATTGTTTAAGCGGTGGGGCAACCTGTAGAAGGTTTGCAAAAATGGAGAAAACATCAACTATCACATGGATATATGTACTCCAGCGTGTCACATATAGAAAGTCTAGGTCCTCAACGTGTCTCTGATAATAAAGGTATGCTAATCTGCCAACTTAAGTGGCAGGGGTATGATGGAAAATGCAAAAAAAAAAAAAAATAATAATAGTTTGCTAACAAAACTATTGATTTTATAGAAAAATATAGTCATTGTGGCGAAGTCCGTCATACACCTCCATTATTTCCCTGTTTGTTTGAATAGTCACGACGACGGCAAATCAGTCAGTGAAACTAAGACCACTGAATTCTATCTTCGAATTATAGTAAGTGTTAAGTTCCGTTTAAAAAACGAACGGTGTACCTCGACTATAATACAAAAAAAATGCATGAATTTTGTCTAGTTTTAATCGTAGTTGGAAGTTTGAAAGGAGTTTTTTTTTTTTTTTTTTTTTTTAATGTCGGGGGAAATGCTATTTACGCACAATACCTTCCTTTGCAAGCGATTAGACCATAATTCGGTAGTTGACACTTTTTGAGAATCAGGTTTATATTGTACCTTATGGTCTATTTTAGCCAAAATATTAATATTTCAGTAAAAAAACAACATTAACATATTTTATTTAGGAATTTTATAAATATTTTGACATTTTGTAACGAAAACGCGTCAAGCTGTCATGGCGTCTCGCATGACGTCACGGTGTGCAAAACAAACATCTGTTTGGTTGAAGTGTTATCAAAAGTTTAAAAAATACATAATAATAAATGAATACTAATTATTACAAACACTGTATAGTACCGCAGTGTATCAGTACAACGATAAAAACACCACAGAAACTGTTTTTTTACGTGTCTAAGGGGTAAACAAATGAGGAGAAAGTGGCCACATTTTTGTGAAGATCATTTTGATGTAAGTGTTTATCAGCCCTATTTATAATTCTACGTTACCAAATGATATGGAAAATTACGTATAATATCAAATAATGGGATCTGTATCACACTTACGTTTGTAACCAAGCTGTTTACCTAGTAAATTTGATTGTAAGACAGATAGAAGAAAGCGAACTTGTAGCAGCCTAAATTGAGCATATATAACAATAAAGAACAAAAGATGATGCTATTAAGAAACTGTGTAAATAAATCAGTTGAAAGTACTACTATATTAGCCAGTACCAGTGGTGCTAGTTTAATTCTTGAAAATACTTCTAACACAACCACAGGTTCTTACATTAATAGTGAGTAGCTCCAATATTAATTTTCTTGAAACAATCTAATAATAATATTGTCAATTTATTTTCAGTTTTACCCCAGGAAGAAGGTTTACAAGGTCTTAAAACAGCAAATAAATCTTTTAAGTACTGATGACACATAAATATAAAAGTAAAGCTACTCAATCCAGTATTAAGCTAAGTCAGACTGTGGACCAGGCAGGATCACTAGTAGTCTTCACAAAAATCAGTTTCTTCATTTCCATTTTAAGTGAAATATTCTGTGAAATCATTAAGACCATTTGGATCCAGTATAAGCAGTTTCAAAGAAATTAATAATGGAAGAAGTCACTGTGACACTCTGTCTTTATATACTTCATCCGTTACTCACACAGAGTCCTCACTGTCACCATTCCACTCAACACATCCAGATCAAATCTTTCATGCAAATAAAAAATATGTAAATAAATATCCTTTCCATGAACAATTTTACTTTATAGATGATAAATCCACTAATGGCTGGTTCCTATATCTTATACAGTTCATTTACCTTACCATCGCTTAAAATTTGACATAAGCTTCATACAAATAATGTCAAAATTCAACTGGTGGTTGGGTGAGTGAATAGTAAGATATAGGAACCGGCCTTAAGTAGTCATGAACTAACCTAGTTACCCTAGCCCTAGAGCATGGTAGTTTAGTTAATTTATAAGATTGCCTCATTAAATGAAACTCCAAAATTATTTTGTGTTTTATTTTATTATAAAATGATGAGATCAGTACCTACCTAGTGGTTACTTTATATGTTTTGATAAAGTAATGGATACACATGGCATTTCCAAAATGGTAACAAGTTGTGAGTAATAAGATCACTAACATATTCATAACTGATTGCTACACAGAAAGTTTAATTTTTTTTTTTTTTTTTTTTTTTTTTTTTTTTTTTTTTTTTTTTTTTTACTATTAGAAAAATCTAGATCTGTTACACAAAATATACATGTTTCCACAGCAGTTAAATATATTCATATTTGTAATTGAGTATATTTGTTTGTAGGCTTCCTATCTTTAATATAGTTTGAATATGGTTTGTACTGTAGAGACACTTAATTTCTACTATGCAATTTTCACATGTACCATCCGGTGAACCAGCAGTCATTGGATATTGTTGACTTAATATGAGACCACATTTCTTTCTTTTTTTTTTTTTTTTTTTTTTTTTTTTTAAATTACAAGTCTGGAATAGCAAGGAACCAATCACATCTATCATTGTCACCGATAGATGACGCTGTTCAAAAGCACAGCATGATAAAGTACGGATACTGTAACAGCATAAGATTAACAATTGATGGTATGTCACGGGTTGGGTTGGGTTGGGTTGGGTTGGGTTGGGTTGGGTTGGGTTGGGTTGGGTTGGGTTGGGTTGGGTTGGGTTGGGTTGGGTTGGGTTGGGTTGGGTTGGGTTGGGTTGGGTTGGGTTGGGTTGGGTTGGGTTGGGTTGGGTTGGGTTGGGTTGGGTTGGGTTGGGTTGGGTTGGGTTGGGTTGGGTTGGGTTGGGTTGGGTTGGGTTGGGTTGGGTTGGGTTGGGTTGGGTTGGGTTGGGTTTCCCCCAGGGGGTGCCACCCTGGACTCTTCTCCGTCCAGGTAGTGGTACAACGGGATGCGTTCCCTTCCTTCCAAACGTATTCCTCCCCAAACACCCCTCCCTTCCGACGTAAGGAGAGCGCCGTTCCACCGGTCTTCTTGGTGGAACGGCGGGCACCGGCTCAGCGTTGACGCACCTTGCTCCGCTGGTTCCGTTGCCAGGAGAGGGTGCGCAGTTCTGCCCTGCGCGCCCCATCGACGTTGACAGTGGCGGCGGGCCCAGTGGTGGGGCGAGAGTCTCGCCACTGGGCGCTACCGCCGAGCGTTTTCCCCCGCGGTGTCGTGGGCACGTCTCGCGGCCCGACGGGGCCGCGGGGCTGGCCTTAACCGGCTGGCCCAAGTGGATGAGCACCACAATAAAAAATCCCCTAACACTTAAGCTGCGGCGCAGGGCGAGAGGTTTTGAGGCCGGGGGGGTAAACCCGGTCGCTACTGCGGACCACACCCATTTTTCAACCATAAAAAGTTGAGTACTCGTGGGAACAAGATGCATTTGCTTTTTAAAAAACTAAAACCGACGTTGTGCCTGCGAAGGGCGGAGCTGAAGTAGGTGAGGGGCCCGAGAAGGGCCCAACCAACCATCGAAAGGGCCCGTGAAGGGCGGAGGTGAGAAAACGCTTTACTCGCGCTTCCTATCGGCGATTTCGTCGCCGGCGGAAGCACCGAGCTCCTCTCAAAGAGGCTGGCTCCCGCACAACGCGGTCGCAGCCACTCGATGAGTGGAAGAAGAGTCCTCCGACTTTTCGAGGACGAAGACGTGACGGTGCCCCCTGCCCAGTCCAGGCCCCACCAAAGGCCCCGGCCCCCAAAACGCGGAGCAGATCGGAGGGGGCTAAGGGACAAGGCGGGGGGCTCCACCAAGCAAGGAGACGGCCAGGGAGGTCGCGCGCAAGGATGCGGCTGCGACGTTACCTGGCCTTAGACGATTTGAGGACTGATGGACTCGTCGGCATCCCACCGATCGGAGGACGACGAGAGGGTGGCCCCCCCTAAGCCCCCGCCCAAGCCTCCGGCTGCTCCAAAGCGCCGGATGCTAAGCGGGGCAGAGGCCGCCCTCCAACAACAGGCGAGTACGTGGGCCTGGCGGACGCCAAGCAAGGCGCTCGTGGAGGCCCAACGCGCGGAGCTCGAGCTCCAGTGCGAGAAGGAGGTCGTGGAGAAGGCCACACTTATGGCGACCGCGAGGGTTACGAGGTCTAAGACCGGTGGTACCCTCGCGGGCCAGGCCCCTCCCGAGTCCCGCACGGAGCTCGGATGCCGAGGGCCTCCAGAGGCAAATCGCCGACTCATTGGCGGTGGTGGCCAATGTGGCCAAGGTGTCGAAGGGTCTTAAAGGGACCCTTCAAAAGGCCCTAAAGGAAGCGGCAGCGTCTATTCAGGAGGCCTCAGACGAGCTCCTCAGCCGCACCGACACCGAGGAGGTCGCTCTGCTCCGTGCGGCGAATCGCCGCATGGAGGCGGAGCTCGCGGACCTCCGCCGCGAATTGAGGAGCCTCCGAGAAGAGGTCGACGAGGCCGCGCCGCTAACCGTTCCGCGCCGCCACCCCCACCACCGCCCACACCACCGACGACGATGGCCGCGAACCTGGACCGTCTGACTCTCCTCATGGAGAACAGGTTCGCGGCCATGGAGGAGCAGATGCGCTCGGTCCGGACGGCACCGTCGCCGGCCCCGGTCTTGAGCCCTGCTCCCCGAGCTAGGCCCACACCTCCGCCGAGCCCCTCGCTCATCTCTGGGCCGTCGGCGGAGGAATTCCCCCCTCTGCCATCGAGGAGGGTATCCAGGAGACGGCGGTGGCGACGTCCACCCCGCCACCGCCCCCCTGTCCGGCGCCCCCTCCTCCGGTCGCAACTGCCGAGCAGGGCTGGACGACGGTCAGCCGAAAGAAGAGGGCCAAAAATAGAGCCCCACCGTCGTCCGGCACCCAACCGGCCACGACTGCCGCGGCAGCGCAGCCCACCAGCGCGCCGCGGCGAGGAGGAAGAGGACGCGGGGGAAAAGGACAGGGGGATGTGGCGCAGGCTCCGGCCTCGCAGCCCCCCCCTCCTCCACCCCCCGCACCCAAAAAGAAGACAGCCGCCAAGGAGAAGAGGTCTCCGCGTCTGCGTCCCCCAAAATCCGCCGCCGTTGTGCTGACTATTCAGCCAGGCGCGGCGGAGAGAGGGGTGACGTATGCGAACCTCTTCTCCAAGGCGAAGTCTACGCATCCGGCTGGCCGACCTCGGGATAGAGGGGGGCCTTAAGCTCAGACAGGCGCGCACTGGGGGCCGCATACTGGTGCTTCCCAGCGCCAGTGACGCCTCCAAGGCAGACGCCCTGGCTGAGCAGTTGAGGATCAACCTCTATCCCGAGGACGTGCGCATCTCCAGGCCCGAGAAGACTGTGTGTCTTCGCGTCTCGGGCCTGGACGACCACGCGCACGCGGAGCACGTGGCCGCTGCCATCGCGCGGACCACCGGATGCTCCTACGGGAGCATCAAAGCGTCGACGGTCCGTCCCGGCAAAGACGGGATGGGCCAGACGGTGGTGGCCTGCCCGGTGGCGGCCGCCAAACAGCTCTTAGCTGTTGAGACGAAGCTCCTGGTGGGCTGGGCCTCCGCAACCGTTGAGGCCCTGCCCCGTAGGCCCCAAAGGTGCTACCGCTGCCACGAGGTTGGCCACGTGGCGGCGGTATGCCCTTCGGAAGTTGACCGCAGCGGAAACTGTTACCGCTGCGGTAAAGATGGGCACCTGGTGTCCGGCCCCTGCTCGGCGAAACCGCACTGCCCCTTGTGCGAGGCCGCGGGCAGGCCGGCCGGCCACCAGTTGGGCTCGAAGCCCTGCGGGGCTAAGAAGCCCACCAGGAGAAAAGTCGAGGCCAGCCGGATGGCGCCGGGCGAAGCCGCAGGCGCGGCGGTGACTCCAACCGCCGCGCCCAGCGGCCAGGAGTAACGCCCGTGGCGGTAATGCCACGGGCGAGCGGCAGCGGGCGTCGAGGCCAGGGGATCACATAGGCCTCCGCCCGCACCAATGCCGCGAGAGGGCGCGAGAGGAAGCCGCGCGACCCTTTCAGGGCCGGGTATCCTTCACCCGGCCCACACAGGAGAGGCCGCCCCTGCTTACGGGGCCCCGAGCCGCCACTGTCACATTCCCCCCTTCACTCCGTGACAGTGGTGTCCCACCTATCCACTCCAAATCCTGGTATTCCTTCCCTTCCTTCCAAAAATGGTTCCCTCCCAAGCACCCCTCCCTTCCGAAGTTGCAGTGGCGGCGGGCGCAGTGGCGGGGCGAGAGTCACGCCACTGCGCATTACCGCCGAGCGTTACCCGCGCGGCGCAGTGGTCACGTCTCGCGGCCGCGCGGAACCGCGGGGCTTGCCTTGACCGGCTGGCCCAAGAGGATGAGCACCTCAATAAAAAATCCCCTAATGCCTAAGCTGCGGCGCAGGGCGAGAGGCTTTGAGGTCGGGGGGGTAAACCCGGCCGTTACTGCGGACCACCCAATTTAAGACGATACAAAGATAAATACTCGTGGGAACAAAAATGCAGAAATTCCTTAAAACCAAAACCGACGTTAAAGTGCCTGCGACGGGCGGAGTTGACGCAGTGCCTGTGACGGGCGGAGACGATGCTGAGCCTGAGACGGGCGGAGATAGAGTAAGGAGGAGACCCGAGAAGGGCAAAAAAGAAGAAAACGTGACCATCCGTGGTGAAAAGAACTCCGGTTCTGACTCAGAGTTCCATTCGGTTGCATCAACCCAACCTGGAACTCCGAGTAGGAAGGGAAGGGGCGCGAGGTCCAAAACTGCACCGCGCCCGAGATCACTGGACTTAACATCCGCGTCCAGTGAGGAAGAAGATAGGGGCACCGAAACCCCCCGCAAACTCCCCAAGGCGACTGATGCCAAGAGAGGCAGAGGTCGCCCCCCAACAACTGGGGAGTACGTAGGCCTGGCCAAAGCTAAACAAGCTTTGGTCGACGCACACAGAGCGGAGGTCGAGGTCATGTCCGAAAAGGACATCCTAGAGAGGGCTCAGTCGATGGCCTGTACAAGAGCGAGGCGGTTTAGAACCGGAACCGCTCCCTCAAGCCAAGCCCCTCCTGAAGCACGCGCCGAACACGCGCAGGGCCTCAAAGCCCAAATAAGCGACTCGTTGGCGGTGGTGGCCGGGGTGGCCAAAGTTTCGAAGGGTCTCAAAGGGACCCTTCAGAAAGCCCTGAAGGAGGCGGCAGCGGCCATGCAGGAGGCATCGGAAGAGCTCCTGGACCGCACCGCCACTCAGGAGGTCGCCCTGCTCCGTGCGGCTAATAGCCGCATGGAGGCCGAGATAGCTGACCTGCGGCAGGAGCTAGTGAGCATTCGCTCTGAGCTCACTATGCCGCGGCCAGCTCCACCACCCCAACAGACGCCTCCGCGCGTCGAGCCGCAGGCCGCGAACCTTAACAGCATCCTTCTCTTAATAGAGAATAGGTTCGCGGCCCTGGAGGAGAGGGTACGCCCAGTTCAGCCGGCAATATCTCCAAGGCCGGCCTTTTCAACTAGGCCCACACCCCCTCCTTTCGCGCTGAGAACTCCGCCGACCCCGAACACACTAGCAGGGTCCCCGGCAAAAGAGTTCCCTCCATTAGTGCCCTCCCCCAGGAGAAGCACTGAAACCGCTGCAGAAATAGCGAGCGCTCCACTGCCGCTGCCGCGTACCAGTCTGGCCCCCTCGGCTGCACCGGTCGCCGAAGAGGGATGGTCAACTGTGGCCAGGCGCAAGCCTAAAAAAGCAGCGCCGGCCCAGGTGACCCAAGCCAGACCGGCCAAACAAGCGGGAAAAGAGGCTCAACAAGAGCACCAAAAGAAGAAGAAAAGGGGCGGAAAGGGGAGAAAGCGGCAAGGCAATACCACCACGACCCAACCGCCTCCCCCACCCCCCCCTCCTCCACCGGCTAAACCTGAAGCCGGAAAAAAGGCGACCAGGAAGGCTCCAAGACTAAGACCACCGAGGTCCTCAGCTGTGGTACTGACACTATTGCCAGGTGCTGGGGACCGAGGCGTGTCTTATGAGAGCCTCCTGGCCACGGCAAAAGCCAACATAAAACTGGCCGACCTCGGCATTGAGGGCGGCGTCAGAATTAAGACGGCACGCACGGGGGCGCGCATGCTTATTCTGCCGGGCGCTGACAGCGCCCCTAAGGCAGACGCGCTCGCCGAGCGGCTGAGAGGCGTCCTCAATGCCGAGGATGTGAAGATCTCCAGGCCCGAAAGGACCGTAAGTCTGCGGGTCTCGGGCCTGGATGACTATACAACACCGGAGGAAGTCGCGGCTGCCATTGCGCAGGTTGCGGGATGCCCGGCCGAGCAGATCCGGCCAAACGCAATCCGCACCGGCCCGGATGGCCTGGGCTCTACAACCGTGGCCTGCCCAATCGTAGTCGCGAAGAAATTGGAGGGTACAAAGCTCCTGGTGGGCTGGGCTTCAGCCATAGTGAAGCCACTGCCGCCCAGGGCCCCAAGGTGCTATCGCTGCCTCGAACTCCACCACGTGGCAGCGAAATGCACCTCGGAGGTAGACCGCAGCAAACTCTGTTACCGCTGCGGTCAATCGGGGCATTTGGTCACCGGTCCCTGCACCGCCGCGCCGCATTGCAGCGTGTGCGAAGCGGCGGGCAGGCCGGCGAACCACCAACTGGGCGGCGGGCCGTGCAGGCAGCAGCCCACCAGGAGAAGATCGAAAAAGGACAACGCCGCGACGGGCAAGCCAGCCCAGACGCAGCCGCAACCGCAGGAGCCACAGGGGGAAGTAGGGGTAACACCAATCAATGGACCACACCCTTAACTTCCTCCAGACCAACTTGAACCACTGCGCCACTGCTCAGGATCTCCTATTCCAGAGCATGGCGCAGTGGAACATCCAGGTGGCTGTGGCCGCCGAGCCGTACCGGATCACGCCCAGGGAAGACTGGGTCGCGGATCTGGACGACTCGGTGGTCATCATCGTGCGGACGGCTGCGGGCAGCCCCCCCCTCACTAACATCTTGAGGGGCAGGGGCCTCGTCGCGGCAACAGTCGGGGAGACAGTAGTCGTCGGTGGCTACTGCTCCCCGAACAGAAGTCTCGCCGACTTTGAGGCCTGGTTGGTCGATGCGGGCAGGATCGCCGCTCAAAGCCGCCCTCTCCCCGTGGTCATGCTCGGGGACTTCAATGCCAAATCAACGGCTTGGGGTTCCCCGGCCACTGACCAGCGCGGAGAGGCGCTGGAGGAGTGGGCGATCCAAAGTCAGCTCGTCGTTCTAAATCGGGGGTCAGTGCACACGTGCGTGCGCATGCGGGGCGGGTCGATTGTCGACCTCACGCTTGCCAGCCCCGCCATAGCGCACCGTGTTGCAGACTGGAGGGTCCTGGAGGGGGTCGAGACGCTGTCTGACCACCGGTACATCCGGTTCAGCGTCTCCCCCCGAAATCCGGACCCTCGAGCCGAGGAGCTCCCCCCGACGGAGAACTACCCGCGCTGGGTGCTAAAGCGCTTGGATCGCGAGGTGTTCCGCGAGGCCCTGATAGTCCATACGTGGGAATCGGGGCCCGATGATGCGGAACTGCCCGATCCAAACGCGGAGGCGGAGAATCTGCGGTCGCTGCTTACGTCGCTGTGCGACGCGGCGATGCCGAGAGCGGGCCCGTTCAGGCCCGCTCGCCAGGCGTACTGGTGGAATGCGGAGATTGCACGGCTGCGCTCAGCCTGCGTCCGAGCACGAAACCAGTACGCCAGGTATAGGAGACGGCGTCGCAGAGGCGAAAACGCAGCGGCCGTGGAAGCTCGCCTGTACGAGGGGTACAACAGCGCCAGGACGGCCATGAAGGTCGCCATTAAAGCCGCCAAGTCGGCGGCGTGGGAGGAACTCTTGGGGACGCTGGATCGAGATCCATGGGGGCGCCCATACCACCTTGTCCGGCACAAACTCCGGCCATGGGCGCCTCCGCTGACCCAGAGTCTCCCCCCACACGTGGTGACCAACGTGGTCGGCGCACTGTTCCCCTCGAGGGCAGAGCACCCGCCTCCCGCGATGGCCCCGCCATCGCCGGAACCCAGCGCGGATCATGACGACGAGCCTGTGCCCGCAGTGGCTCGGGAAGAACTGGGTGCGGCGGTGTTGAGGATGAAATCCAAAAACACCGCCCCCGGTCTCGACGGCATACCGGGGCGTGCGTGGGTTCTGTCCCACGACGCCCTGGAGTCCCGAATGACGAGGCTCTTCACGGCGTGCCTGGTTCAGGGCCAGTTTCCATCCCGGTGGAAAACCGGGAAGCTGGTCCTGATCAGGAAGGAGGGGCGCCCGGCGGACTCACCGTCCGCCTACCGGCCCATAGTGCTGCTGGACGAGGTGGGCAAGCTTTTCGAACGCGTGCTTGCGGACCGCCTCGTCCGGCACCTTGAAGAGATTGGGCCGGACCTGGCGGATAACCAGTTCGGTTTCCGCCGGGGGCGCTCCACCATCGACGCCATCGCGCGAGTGAAGAGCCAGGCGGAGGAGGCAATAGCTCGGGGAGAGGTGTTGTTGGCAGTGTCGTTGGACATATCCAACGCCTTCAACACCCTCCCCTGGAGCTGCATCAAGGAGGCGCTCCGTTATCACGGAGTGCCTGCCTACCTCCGCCGTGTCATCGGGGACTACCTCTCCGAGAGGGCCGTCGTCTTCCCGAGCCACAGAGGCTGGAGTCGGCGAGCAATGACGTGCGGTGTTCCACAGGGGTCGGTTCTGGGCCCGCTCCTGTGGAACATCGCCTACGACTGGGTAATCCGTGGTGCAGTCCTTTCCCGCGTCAGCGTAACGTGTTACGCTGACGATACGCTTGTGGTGGCGCGGGAAAGGACCCACGAAGAGGCGGGCCGATTGGCCACAGCAGGGGTGGCGCATATGGTCGCCAGGATCCAGCTACTGGGCTTGGAGGTGGCATTGCACAAAACCGAGGCCGTGGTCTTCCACGGGCCTCGGAACAAGCCGCCTCCAGGCCTGCACATCGTAGTGGGAGGTACGCACATCGCTGTCGGGGCGAGAATGAAATATCTCGGCCTCGTCCTCGACAGCAGATGGGAGTTTTCGGCGCACTTCGCGGCGCTGGCCCCCAGGTTGGTGGGAGCAGCCGGCGCTCTGTCCCGGCTCCTACCCAACATTGGGGGACCGAGCGCGCCGTGCCGGAAGCTCCACGAAGGGGTCGTGCGATCAATGGCCCTTTACGGGGCCCCAATATGGGCAGAGCACCTGACGGCCAAAAACGTCGCGCTGCTGCGTAGGCCGCAGCGCGTGATGGCCGTCAGGGCTATTAGGGGATATCGCACGATCTCCTTCGAGGCGGCCTCCCTCCTTGCTGGATCCCTGCCATGGGATCTAGAGGCGAGAGTTCTCTCGCGCCTCTATGAGTGGCGCAAGGACGCACTCCGCCGGGACTTCCGACCCGCGCCCCGAGAAATCGAGGGCAAGAGGGCGGAGTTCCGGCGTGATCTCATGGCAGAATGGGCGACCCGACTAGCGCACCCCAGCGCTGGCCACCGCATTATTGCGGCGATTCGGCCCGCCTTCACCTCCTGGACAGAGAGACGGCACGGCGCCCTGTCGTTCCGCCTGACGCAGGTCCTCTCGGGGCATGGTTGCTTCGGGAGGTACCTGTGTCAAATAAGGCGGGAACAAACGGCAGGGTGCCATCATTGTAGTGCCGGCGCCGAGGACACGGCGCTGCACACTCTTCAAGAGTGTTCTGCGTGGGATGAACAGCGTCGTGCCCTCGGCGCAATCATCGGATTTGACCTTTCGCTCCCGGCCGTGATCGCTGCCATGGCCGGGAGCAGCACCAGCTGGGACGCCGTCGCCTCCTTCTGCGAGGCAGTAATGCCCGCGAAGGAGGCGGCGGAGCGGGAGAGAGAGCGCGAGTCCGCGCTCCTCTCCCGCCGAAACAACAGGAGGGGACGGCGCCGGATGGTCGTGTCAGACCTCCGGCCGCCGTAAAAATGCGGCACGCGGGTGTCGAGGCCACCGGGGGACCTTACCGGCCTCCACCCGCACGCAAGCCGCGAGGGGGCGCGTTGGTGTTCCGCGTGACCCCCTCACTCCCGAAAAGGAGAGGGAGATGCCGGGGACGTTCTATCCCCGGCCAAGAAGAGGCTGCCCCCGTTATAGGGGCGGCCAGCGCCAGTCGGGGTCGCGGAGTAAGGCTCACGCTGTGTACCGCGGCCCCGGCGACACGGCGAAAGGAGGAACACCGGGGGGTTTTAGTGGGTATTCCGGCAGTCCATCAGGCCGGCGAGTCCCACAGTACCACGCCGCCGTCCCCCGCGGCGTGGTCTCCGCAAATGGATTTCCCCTCGTCAAAAAAAAAAAAAGCGCTACCGCCGAGCGTTTCCCCGTGTGGTGTCGTGGTCACGTCTCGCGGCCACACGGGACCGCGGGGCTTGCCTTAACCGGCTGGCCCAAGTGGATGAGCACCACAATAAAAAATCCCCTAACACTTAAGCTGCGGCGCAGGGCGATCTGTTTTGAGGCCGGGGGGGTAAACCCGGTCGCGACTGCGAACCACACCCATTTTCTTTTATAAAACGTAGACTACTCGTGGGAACAAGATGGATGTAGCTAAAACTAAACCCAAAACTGACGTAGTGCCCGAGAAGGGCGGTGCAGATGTAGGTGAGGTGCCCGAGAAGGGCAACCAAACAACCAACCCGAAAGGGCCCGAGAAGGGCGGAGAGAAGAGACTTTTACTCGCGCTTCCTGTCGGCGATTTCATCGCCGGCGGAAGCGCCGAGCTCCTCGTCTCCTGCACCGTGCGGTTGCAGCGGCTTGAGGACGTTGACGCGTCCCCCGCACGGGAAAGGGACAGTCCCCCCCTGCAGGCCCCGGCTCCGAAAGAGTCCGGAGGGGAAGGGCAAGAGCCAGGCGTCGTCCTCAACATCGGTTGAGGTCATACCTGGCGGACGAGGCTCACCACCGGTCGTCCACGAAGAGGGGATTGGTGCCCCCCCACGCAAAGCCCCCTGACCAGGCCCCACCAAAGGCCCCGGCCCCCAAAGGGGCGGCTGGGACGGGCCAAAAGAGGAGTAAGTCGGCCTCGTAGAGATCGGATGCGGCTCCGGACCGGAGATGGTGTTCGAGGACTCATCTCCATTGGCGTCGTCGACGGACGAGGACGACGAGGAGAGACCGCCCCCCTAAGCCCCCGCCCAAGCCTACGGCTGCTGCAAAGCGCCGGACGCCAAGCGGGGCAGAGGCCGTCCTCCAACAACAGGAGAGTACGTGGGCCTAGCAGCCGCCAAGCAGGCGCTTGTGGAGGCCCAACGTGCGGAGCTCGAGCTCCAAAGCGAAAAGGAGATCGTGGAGCGTGCCTCAACTTATGGCTACCGCGAGGGTTACTAGGTCTAGGACCGGTCCCGCCCTCGCGAGCCAGGCCCCTCCCGAGGCCAGAGCGCGAGCTCACGCGCAGGGCCTCCAGAGGCAGATCGCGGACTCCCTGGCGGTGGTGGCCGGAGTGGCCAAAGTCTCAAAGGGTCTGAAGGGGACCCTTCAAAAGGCCCTTAAAGGAGGCAGTGGCGGCCATCCAGGAGGCCTCGGAGGAGCTCCTGAACCGCACCGACTCGAGGAGGTCGCCCTGCTCCGTGCGGCAAATCGCCGCATGGAGGCGGAGATCGCTGACCTCCGCCGCGAATTGAGGAGCCTCCAGTCGGAGCTCGTACGGCCGCGCCGCCTGCCCGTTCGCGCCGCCAGCCCCGCCGAGCAGAGTGGAGACGACGATGGCCGCGAACCTGGACCGTCTAACTCTCCTCATGGAGAGTCGGTTCGCGGCCATGGAGGAGCGGATGCGCTCGGTCACAACCGGGACCGGAGCGGCCCGCTCCTCGCAGCTAGGCCCACCCCCAGCCGAGCCCCTCGCTCATCTCTGGGCGCTCGGCGGAAGAGTTCCCCCCTCTCCCCTCGAGGAGGGAAGTACGGAGACGGCGGTGGCGACGTCCATCCCGCCACCGCCCGCCTGTCCGGCGCCCCTCCCCTCCGGTTGCAACTGCGGCCGAGGAGGGCTGGACGACGGTCGGCCGAAAGAAGAGGGCCAAAAACAAGGCCCCACCGTCGTCCGGCACCCAACCGGCCACGACTGCCGCGGCAGCGCAGCCCACCAGCGCGCCGCGGCGAGGAGGAAGAGGACGCGGGGGGAAAGGACAGGGGGATGTGGCGCAGGCTCCGGCCTCGCAGCCCCCCCCTCCTCCACCCCCCACATCCAAAAAGAAGACAGCCGCCAAGGAGAAGAGGTCTCCGCGTCTGCGTCCCCCAAAATCCGCCGCCGTCGTGCTGACGCTTCAGCCAGGCGCGGCGGAGAGAGGGGTAACGTATGCGAACCTCTTCTCCAAGGCGAAGTCTCGCAGCCGGCTGGCCGACCTCGGGATAGAGGGAGGCCTAAAGCTCAGGCAGGCGCGCACTGGGGGCCGTATACTGGTGCTTCCCAGCGCCAGTGACGCCTCCAAGGCAGACGCCCTGGCTGAGCAACTGAGGATAAACCTCTATCCCGAGGACGTGCGCATCTCCAGGCCCGAGAAGACTGTGTGTCTTCGCGTCTCGGGCCTGGACGACCACGCGCACTGGGAGGATGTGGCCGCTGCCATCGCGCGGACCACCGGATGCTCCTACGGGAGCATCAAAGCGTCGACGGTCCGTCCCGGCAGAGACGGGATGGGCCAGACGGTGGTGGCCTGCCCGGTGGCGGCCGCCAAACAGCTCCTCGCTGTTGGGACGAAGCTCCTGGTGGGCTGGGCCTCGGCTACGGTAGAGGCCCTCCCCCATCGCACCCAGAGGTGCTATCGCTGCCACGAGGCTGGCCACGTGGCGGCGAAATGCACCTCGGAGGTGGACCGCAGCGGTGACTGTTACCGCTGCGGAAAAGGTGGTCACCTGGTGACCGGCCCCTGCTCGGCGAAACCGCACTGTCCTGTGTGCGAGGCCGCGGGCAGGCCAGCCGGTCACCAGCTGGGCTCGAGGCCGTGCAGGGCCAAGCCCGCCAGGAGAAACGTCCCGGCCAGCCGGATGGCGCCGGACAGAGCCGCGGCCGCGGCGGCTGAACCATCAGCCGCCGCGGGGAGCGGCAAGACATAACGCCCGTGGCGGTAATGCCACGGGCGAGCGGCAGCGGGCGTTGGGGCCTGGGGATCAATGAGGCCTCCGCCCGCACCTATGCCGCGAGAGGGCGCGAGAGGCAGCCGCGCGACCCTCTCAGGGCCGGGTATCCTTCACCCGGCCCACACAGGAGAGGCCGCCTCTGTTTAGGAGGCGGCCCACCGCTCGCCGGGGTTGCGGAGTAAGGCTCACGCTGTGTACCGTGACCCCGGCATCAATGCGGAAGTAGGCTCCCTTGGGGTTTTAGTGGGTATACCGGCGCCGGTCGTATTGATTAATCGGCGTCGGGGAGCCCCACACACCGGCCGCGGCGATCCCCACGCGGCTGACGGTGCGGTAACGCATTTCCCCAAGTAAAAAAAAAAAAAAAAAAAAAAGGGTTAGGTTAGGTTAGGTTTCCCCCAGGGGGTGCCACCCTGGACTCTTCTCCGTCCAGGTAGTGGTACAAGGGGATGCGTCCCCGGGGCCCCGAGCGGCCACTGTCACATTCCCCCCTTCACTCCGTGACAGTGGTGTCCCACCTATCCACTCCAAATCCTTGTATTCCTTCCCTTCCTTCCAAACGTATTCCTCCCCAAACACCTCTCCTACCCGAAGTAAGGTGAAGCGCTGTTCCGCCGAAGTTCTTCTGAGGCGGAGCGGTGGGCACAGGCTCAGCGTCGACGCAGTCTGCTCCGCTGACTGCCAGAAGGTGAGGGTGCGTGCTGCCAACGCGACGTTTCGTCCTGGCGACGGCCCAGTGGCGGGGCGAGAGTCTCGACACTGTGCGGCTCACGGTCGAGCGTTTCCTACCGTTTCCCCGTGCGGTGTCGTGGTCACGTCTCGCGGCCACACGGGACCGCGGGGCTTGCCTTAACCGGCTGGCCCAAGAGGATGAGCACCTCAATAAAAAATCCCCTAACCCTAAGCTGCGGCGCAGGGCGAGAGGTTTTGAGGCCGGGGGGGTAAACCCGGTCGCTACTGCGGACCACACCCCGTTTTTCATGTTTAAAAGTTGTTGTACTCGTGGGAACAAAATGGATGATTTCATACTAAAAAAAACCCAAACCGACGCAGTGCCTGAGACGGGCGGAGTAGACGTAGGAGAGGGGCCCGCGAAGGGCAAAACCAACCCGAAAGGGCCCGTGAAGGGCGGAGTAGGGAAGACGTTCTACTCGAGGTTCCTGTCGGCGATCTCATCGCCGCCGGAGGCCTCGGGTAGCAGTCAAAGATGCTGGCTCCCGCATCACGCGGTCGGCGTGCCGACTCAGAAATGGAGTCGGTGGCCTCGTCTCAGACTCCATCTGAGGACGAGGACCTAATGGTGCCTCCCCCTGTCCCACCCCCCACCAAAGGCCCCGGCCCCCAAAGGGCCGGAGGGGAAGCGCGCAAAAGAGGCGCTGCGGCGGCTACCTGGCCTTGGACGACCTCCGACGCCATGATGGAGTTCGACGACTCGTCCCTCATGGTCGATCACCGACGAGGAGGAGAGAGGGAGCCCCCCCAAGCCCCCGCCCAAGCCTACGGCTGCTGCAAAAGCGCCGGATGCTAAGCGGGGCAGAGGCCGCCCCCCAACAACAGGGGAGTACGTGGGACTGGCGGACGCCAAGAAGGCGCTCGTGGAGGCCCAACGCGCGGAGCTGGAGCTCCAATGCGAGAAGGAGATCGTGGAGAGGGCCTCGACTTATGGCGACCGCGAGGGTTACGAGGTCTAAGACCGGTCCCTGCCCTCGCGGGCCAGGCCCCTCCCGAGTCCCGCACGGCTCATGCGGAGGGCCTCCAGCGGCAGATCGCCGACTCATTGGCGGTGGTGGCCGGAGTGGCCAAGGTGTCGAAGGGCCTTAAGGGCACCCTTCAAAAGGCCCTTAAGGAGGCGGTGCGGTCATCCAGGAGGCCTCAGACGAGCTCCTGAGCCGCACAGACACCGAGGAGGTCGCTCTGCTCCGTGCGGCAAATAGCCGCATGGAGGCGGAGATCGCAGACCTGCGCCGCGAATTGAGGAGCCTCCAGGCGGAGCTCGCCGAGGCCGCGCCGGGTCAGTCCGTGCGCCGCCACCACCCCCGCCACCGCCCAGCACCACCGACGACAATGGCCGCGAACCTGGACCGACTGACTCTCCTCATGGAGAGCAGGTTCGCGGCCATGGAGGAGCGGATGCGCTCGGAGACCGGCACCGTCACCGGGACCGGTCAGATCGCCGAGCCCTGCTCCTCGAGCCAGACCGACACCCCCGCCGAGCCCCTCGCTCATCTCTGGGCGCTTGGCGGAAGAGTTCCCCCCTCTCCCATCGAGGAGGGAATCAGCTGAGACGGCGGTGACGTCGGACCGCCACCACCGCCCGCCTGCCCGGCGCCCCCTCCTCCGGTTGCAACTGCGGCCGAGGAGGGCTGGACGACGGTCAGCCGAAAGAAGAGGGCCAAAAATAGGGCCCCACCGTCGTCCGGCACACAACCGGCCACGACTGCCGCGGCAGCGCAGCCCACCAGCGCGCCGCGGCGAGGAGAGAGGAGGACGCGGGGGGAAAGGACAGGGGGATGTGGCGCAGGCTCCGGCCTCGCAGCCCCCCCCTCCTCCACCCCCCGCACCCAAAAAGAAGACAGCCGCCAAGGAGAAGAGGTCTCCGCGTCTGCGGCCCCCAAAATCCGCCGCCGTTGTCCTGACGCTTCAGCCGGGCGCGGCGGAGAGAGGGGTAACGTATGCGAACCTCTTCACCAAGGCGAAGTCAAGAATCCGGCTGGCCGACCTCGGGATAGAGGGAGGCCTTAAGCTCAGGCAGGCGCGCACTGGGGGCCGTATACTGGTGCTTCCCAGCGCCAGTGACGCCTCCAAGGCAGACGCCCTGGCCGAACAGTTGAGGATAAACCTCTATCCCGAGGACGTGCGTATCTCCAGGCCCGAGAAGACTGTGTGTCTTCGCGTCTCGGGCCTGGACGACCATGCGCACGAGGAGGACGTGGCCGCTGCCATCGCGCGGACCACCGGCTGCTCCTACGGGAGCATCAAAGCGTCGACGGTCCGTCCCGGCAGAGACGGGATGGGCCAGACGGTGGTGGCCTGCCCGGTGGCGGCCGCCAAACAGCTCCTCGCTGTTGGGACGAAGCTCCTGGTGGGCTGGGCCTCCGGGACGGTTGAGGGCCCCCCCCATCGCACCCAGAGGTGCTACCGCTGCCACGAGGCGGGCCACGTGGCGGCGAAATGCACCTCGGAGGTAGACCGCAGCGGTGACTGTTACCGCTGCGGAAAAGGCGGTCACCTGGTGACCGGCCCCTGCTCGGCGAAACCGCACTGTCCTGTGTGCGAGGCCGCGGGCAGGCCGGCCGGTCACCAGCTGGGCTCGAGGCCGTGCAGGGCCAAGCCCACCAGGAGTAAGGTCCCGGCCAGCCGGATGGCGCCGGACAGCGCCGCGGCCGCGGCGGCTGAACCAGCCGCCGCGGGGGGCGGCAAGACGTAAAGCCCGTGGCGGTAAT
Source organism: Dendrolimus kikuchii (assembly GCA_019925095.2). Classification (NCBI taxonomy): domain Eukaryota; kingdom Metazoa; phylum Arthropoda; class Insecta; order Lepidoptera; family Lasiocampidae; genus Dendrolimus; species Dendrolimus kikuchii. Next base: position 829 of record CM034388.1, on the reverse strand, counting down.
GCCACGGGCGAGCGGCAGCGGGCGTTGAGGCCTGGGGATCAATGAGGCCTCCGCCCGCACCTATGCCGCGGGAGGGCGCGAGAGGCAGCCGCGCGACCCTCTCAGGGCCGGGTAACCTTCACCCGGCCCACACAGGAGAGGCCGCCTCTGTTTAGGAGGCGGCCCACCGCTCGCCGGGGTTGCGGAGTAAGGCTCACGCTGTGTACCGTGACCCCGGCATCAATGCGGAAGTAGGCTCCCTTGGGGTTTTAGTGGGTATACCGGCGCCGGTCGTATTGATTAATCGGCGTCGGGGAGTCCCACACACCGGCCGCGGCGATCCCCACGCGGCTGACGGTGAGGTAACTCATTTCCCCAAGTAAAAAAAAAAAAAAAAAAAAAAAAAAAGGTTAGGTTAGGTTCCCCCAGGGGGTGCCACCCTGGACTCTTCTCCGTCCAGGTAGTGGTACAAGGGGATGCGTCCCCGGGGCCCCGAGCGGCCACTGTCACATTCCCCCCTTCACTCCGTGACAGTGGTGTCCCACCTATCCACTCCAAATCCTGGTATTCCTTCCCTTCCTTCCAAACGTATTCCTCCCCAAACACCTCTCCCATCCGACGTTAAGGAGAGCGCCGTGCTGCCGGTCTCTTTGGCGGAGCGGCGGGCACCGGGCCAGCGTCGAGCACCTTGCTCCGCTGGTCCGTTGCCAGGAGAGGGTGCGCAGTTCTGCCCTGCGCGCCCCATCGACGTGGACAGTGGCGGCGGGCTCAGTGGTGGGGCGAGAGTCTCGCCACTGGGCGCTACCGCCGAGCGTTTCCCCGTGTGGTGTCGTGGATCACGTCTCGCGGC